>CM076609.1:73554445-74178504 GCA_038502775.1 Hippodamia convergens
AAACGAAAATTTTTGGGTGAAAATTTCGTCGAAATTTCGATTTCAGAAAAATTGCATTAGGATCACAGGAGGGCGAGGAGGTATTCAGATACCCGGAGCAGCGCCTGAAAATTCTCGAGGTAGGCAACCCACGATACACACTCGACGAACGACGGGTTGCCTACCTCGAGAATTTTCAGGCGCTGCTCCGGGTATCTGAATACCTTCTCGCCCTCCTGTGATCCTAATGCAATTTTTTCCAAATTTCGAAAATTTGGACCAAATTTCTGTCGAAACGAAAATTTTGGGTGAAAATTTCGTCGAAATTTTCGATTTCAGAAAAATTGCATTAGGATCACAGGAGGGCGAGGAGGTATTCAGATACCGGAGCAGCGCCTGAAAATTTCCGAGATAGGCAACCCACGATACACACTCGACGAACGACGGGTTGCCTACCTCGAGAATTTTCAGGCGCTGCTCCGGATATCTGAATACCTCCCGCCCTCCTGTGATCCTAATGCAATTTTTCCAAATTTCGAAAATTTGGACCAAATTTCTGTCGAAATCGACGAAAAATTTTGGGTGAAAATTTCGTCGAAATTTTCGATTTCAGAAAAATTGCATTAGGATCACAGGAGGGCGAGGAGGTATTCAGATACCCGGAGCAGCGCCTGAAAATTTCCGAGATAGGCAACCCACGATACACACTCGACGAACGACGGGTTGCCTACCTCGAGAATTTTCAGGCGCTGCTCCGGATATCTGAATACCTCCTCGCCCTCCTGTGATCCTAATGCAATTTTTCCAAATTTCGAAAATTTGGACCAAATTTCTGTCGAAACGAAAATTTTTGGTGAAAATTTCGTCGAAATTTTCGATTTCAGAAAAATTGCATTAGGATCACAGGAGGGCGAGGAGGTATTCAGATACCCGGAGCAGCGCCTGAAAATTTCCGAGATAGGCAACCCACGATACACACTCGACGAACGACGGGTTGCCTACCTCGAGAATTTTCAGGCGCTGCTCCGGGTATCTGAATACCTCCTCGCCCTCCTGTGATCCTAATGCAATTTTTCCAAATTTCGAAAATTTGGACCAAATTTCTGTCGAAACGAAAATTTTTGGGTGAAAATTTCGTCGAAATTTTCGATTTCAGAAAAATTGCATTAGGATCACAGGAGGGCGAGGAGGTATTCAGATACCCGGAGCAGCGCCTGAAAATTCTCGAGGTAGGCAATCCACGATACACACTCGACGAACGACGGGTTGCCTACCTCGAGAATTTTCAGGCGCTGCTCCGGGTATCTGAATACCTCCTCCCCTCCTGTGATCCTAATGCAATTTTTCCAAATTTCGAAAATTTGGACCAAATTTCTGTCGAAACGAAAATTTTTGGTGAAAATTTCGTCGAAATTTTCGATTTCAGAAAAATTGCATTAGGATCACAGGAGGGCGAGGAGGTATTCAGATACCCGGAGCAGCGCCTGAAAATTTCCGAGATAGGCAACCCACGATACACACTCGACGAACGACGGGTTGCCTACCTCGAGAATTTTCAGGCGCTGCTCCGGATATCTGAATACCTCCGCCCTCCTGTGATCCTAATGCAATTTTTCCAAATTTCGAAAATTTGGACCAAATTTCTATCGAAACGAACTTTCGGTGATTCCGTCGAATTTTTGGTGAAAATTTCGTCGAAATTTTCGATTTCAGAAAAATGGCAACCCACAATACACATTCACGAATGATGGGTTGCCTACCTCGAAAATTTCAGGCGCTGCTCCGGGTATCTGAATACCTCCTCGCCCTCCTGTGATCCTAATAAAATTTTTCCGACTTCGAAAAATTCGACCAAATTTCTATCGAAACGAAAATTTTTTGGTGAAAATTCCATCGAAATTTTCGATTTCAGAAAAATTGTATTAGGATCACAGGAGGGCGAGGAGGTATTTAGATACCCGGAGCAGCGCATGAAAATTTCCGACATAGGCAACCCACAATACACACTCGACGAACGACGGGTTGCCTACCTCGAAAATTTCCAGGCGCTGCTCCGGGTATCTGAATACCTCCTCGCTCTCCTGTGATCCTAATACAATTTTTCCGAGATTCATGAATTTGGACCAAATTTCTGTCGAACGAAAATTTTTGGGTGAAAATTTCGTCGAAATTTTCGATTCCAGAAATATTGTATTAGGATCACAGGAAAGCGAGGAGGTATTCAGATACCCGGAGCAGCTCCTGAAAATTTCCGAGTTAGGCAACCGTCAATACACACTCGACGAACGACGGTTGCCTACCTCGAAAATTTCCAGGCGCTGCTCCGGGTATCTGAATACCTCCTCGCTCTCCTCCTGTGATCCTAATAAAATTTTTCCGAGATTCATGAATTTGGACCAAATTTCTGTCGAAACGAAAATTTTTGAGTGAAAATTTCGTCGAAATTTTCGATTTCAGTAATATTGTATTAGGATCACAGGAGAGCGAGGAGGTATTCAGATACCCGGAGCAGCGTCTGAAAATTTCCGAGATAGTCAACCCACAATACACACTCGACGAACGACGGTTGCCTACCTCGAAAATTTTCAGGCGCTGCTCCGGGTATCTGAATACCTCCTCGCTCTCCTATGTTCCTAATAGAATTTCTCGTTCATGAAACTATCTCGGACGTTTGAAATCTATGACAATCTCAATTTCACCAGAATTTAAAGATGTTGAATTTTGGTAAAACTGAGTTTATGTGCTCAACTTCAATCCGAAGAAAAAAAAGTCTTTAATCGAATATTCTCAAAATGAGATCTTTATTGATATTGATCAAAAAATGCTTTTATAAACCCGGTAGGTTCTATCTGACTCATTGTGTCGATCTGTATCCCATAAATTTTTATACAGTTATTGTTTGAATCTCAGTATGTATTATTTGTATTCATAATTCTTGTTTTCTCCTGATATTGACTTGTCCTATACATTATTCTGTGTCTAAGGGATGAATAAAGAATTCAATTGAATAGTTTCGGGGAATAAAGTGATCAATAAGTGAGCTGATTTCATACTACAACTTCCCTGTATTAGAAAAAATATTATATGAATGTGTCAGCTCAAAAAACTGCTTGTCCAATCAAAAGAAGTATCAGTTTTTCGATTGATGCAACACGAAATCTTTCAAACATGCCGTGAAAAAAAATGGGATTAAAATTGTGTGGTCCACAACAGATCACCCGAAAAAAAAAACATCCAAAACTCAACTTTTTCCACACCGCTTTGCGGTCACCTAAGACAAAGGCTGCCTTGTTTCTAGACAATCGTTGCAACGTAAAAATCGCTCTAAAATTGTCAATTTCCTGCGTTGGATCCTCTAATTACAAGACATCCGTCAAAATAACCAAACCGCAAGAGCAATATCAATCGAGAGAACGATTACCTACAGCTTTTGTCAGGCGCCTCTTAAGTAGGTAAAAAATTCATTAACCGGCACCATTACAAGAATGGAAACACATCAGGTCAACATTGTGGGCTTTCAGAGTACAATACAAAGAAAAGAAGTTAACAGAGAGTAAATTTCGTTAATTTCTCCTGAATTTCGAGTGAATTAACTTCAAAAACATCCTTGGAACCATTTCCGAACTAAATTGGTCGGAGACTTCAACGCTAAGCCAAGCGACGAACTTTTTGGTTCCCCACGGTTCTGTTCTTGGCCCGATAGAATCCCTTATCTCCGAAATTGTGCGTTCTGCCTCGCCCATCGATTCCTTCCCTAGTTTTAATTACCTCTAGAGGTAATTAAACGAGGAACGGCCAATTAATATTACCGGGTATAAGCAGGATCGACCCACTTACGTCACGACTCTCGTGAACGTCTTATCTTGAGGGGGCACGCTGCAATCTCCAAAAAGCAAAATCCAATTATTCCCATCGAGATTTAGTGCCGGACCATCGACATAATCAAGATTGACTGTACCGGTGTTAAATGGTCATTAATAATTCATGAGCGGACTGTTTGGGATCTATGATATCGAGGAGATGCAGAATCTTCTCTCTTTAAGCTCTCAGAAAGATATTTCTTCCAATTTTTGCTTCCGTGTTTCAAGAAATCCGAAAATTATTGCCTGGGACACACTGTATTCATCAATCATGCGTTATTTCAACATTCAAATTTCTCTAATGAATTTCAAACGCAGCTTGAATGTCATTTTTACATAGTTTCTCTTTTATTGTTATTACGAAATGATTTAAACGATTTCTAAGGTCTCAACCCACCATCCTAATTCTTGAATTAACAAATACCAGCTTTCTAGAATAAAAAATTCAGAACAGTCCATCAATATTTTCATCGTATGATTTTTTTATGCTGGAATTCATGTTCAAGGTTCGTGTTCTAACTCATCGTTGAGATCTCTATGATTACCTACGTGAGAAATTGCTTTGTTGGTGTAGAAAAACAACCATTCTTCAACTTTGAAGTGGCAAAACTGTTCAGGTAGTCGAAAACACAATTGAAGCGTACAATCAACTAGTTTGGAGCCTTCAAATTCAAGTTCAGTGTCACTTTCGGTAATTGTTTCTCTCTTTCACCTCTCAGAAAGATATTTCTTCGAATTTTTGCTTCCGTATTTCAAGAAATCCGCCTGGACACACTGTATATATCAATCATGCGTTATTTCAACATTTAAATTTCTCTAATGAATTTCAAACGCAGCTCGAATGTCATTTTTACATAGTTTCTCTTTTATTGTGTTATTACGAAATGATTTAGAAGATTTCTAAGGTCTCATTCAACATCCCACCATCCTAATTCTTGAATTAACACACCAGCTTTCTAGAATAAAAAAATTCAGAACAGTCAATCAAAATCTCGTACGATTTTTTATGCTGGGAATTCATGTTCAAGTTCGTGTTCTAACTCATCGTTGAGATCTCTATGATTACCTACGTGAGAAATTGCTTTGTTGGTGTAGAAAAACAACCATTCTTCAACTTTGAAGTGGCAAAACTGTTCAGGTAGTCGAAAACACAATTGAAGCGTACAATCAACTAGTTTGGAGCCTTCAAATTCAAGTTCAGTGTCACTTTCGGTAATTGCTTCTCTCTTGACCCCCCATTGAAGTCTTCACAGTCTCTAGATGAATTCCAGCTAGGAGAAATAGTTCGCAAAAACCAGTAGATACAAATAAAAAGACTTCACTTTATTTTTTTTTAAACCAGAGTTATTTCCTTTCTTAATCTATCATTGAAGTCTTCAACGATTTTTCCGGAGGATTTCAATTGAGCGAAGGAATTATTCATACAATTTTAAGAAAATCAGTAGTTGAATGGACACTTTATTCAATGAAACTAAAAAATAATATCTGATTGAAAATAGAATTTTTTTAAAGTTTTTCCCGTTGAAAATTTACGAATAATTTCATCAACTATTTGATGGGATGTTTTAGGACATCAAAACAGTTGTTTATTCTGTATTGAGCACGAATTAAATAGGTTTCTTCGATTAATTTCTTGTCCACAGCTCGAAATTAATTAATTTGGTAGAAATCGTTTAAACTGAGAGAAATGCAGTAAAACCAGTATTTACGTTTTTCTGTAAGATAAAGGAAGTGTTAATTAATGAACCGTGAATTAATTCGAAAGATTAAATCAGCAATCTGAGCTTTTTAATTATGGGTTTCTTTCTTGATCCACTATTGAGGTCTCCGAAGTTTCATACGAATTTTTTCGACTTTAGAGATGCTTGAAGGGATTTTTACGACTAAGGTACTTAGGTCAGCTGATTTCCTTGATTTTAGCCATTAAATTTGATGAATTAAGTAGTTTTTTGGTTTTTAAAGTCTTCAGTTAGTTTCTGTCTTAACCGACCGTTGAAGTCTCCGAATTTCAAGGACTTTTCACCATAGTTTTTCCGGTTTTTTGGGTCGACTCACCTCAGTAAAATCTCTATGGGACATCTCGTACGAAAACACAACACATTTTCCCACGAAACTTCGGTTCGGTCGCGAAAATTCGATAACAAAAGCTTCGAAGTTTCGTTTGAAGCTTCGCGAACTCTGGAAACTGTCGGCACTTCAGCGGTTGGCCGGAAAATCGTGGGGGGCGAAAGATTTCGAAGGGGAAACAAGTGCAGAGTGCATTCTGCTCGCGAACAGTTATTCACACACATTCTTGAAGACGCCGCCATCTTGGAATGCAACTGGCGATCTCGGAAGACGCGAGGTGGGGGCGGGCTTCACCTCCACGGTCAGGTGCGGCGCGGCAGGTAGCCGTTCTTTCCACCAAAGCTCCAGTTTCGCGGGAATCTTAAAATCCCGAAACTCCGGAGAAAAATTGCTGTAAAATCCGTAATTTTGGAGATATCCGGATGAAATTTGGCACGAAGAGCGGACCCCCATCTCCAAAACCTCCCCGAAATTGGTGAAAATCCAAAAAAATTTCACGATTTTTCCCGGATTTTCTGGAAAAAATTTTTTTTTTCGCAAGGTTTGAGAAATTTTCGAACGAAATCTGCGTGGTTTCGTGCAGAAAGAAGTAAACTTATCTAGAAAAAATCGCGACGATGCTACTTTTCGTAAAGAACGGAAAATTCGAGAAATCCAAAATTTCTTGAAAAAATTTTTTTTTGCCTGTTCTCGCTCTTTTTCCGGACGGATTTCGTTTTTTTTTCGCGATCCTTAGATACTCGTAGTACCCTGTGAACCTGCAAAATTTCAAGAAATTCGCAGTAAGATAGTCAAACTTACTCAAAAATCATTTTATCGAGAATAAAAAAAAAAAAAAACAAATAATGGTTATATATTTCATACAATTTAGGACAAAATGATTTCGAATCAATCACCTTGCACTTACCGATGAACTAAACTCCTGAAATTCCCTTTATACCCTCTAATTTTCACACTAAAAAAAATTTAACCTGATTTCTCCTCATCCTTCATAAATTTCATGAGTTTAAATCGTTTTATTATGTTCATTGTGCAATAAAATACAAGAACGATTCCTCAACTACAAAATAAAATCGAAACAATAACAAAAACGCACATCTACAACAAATTTATTAGTGCTTGGTGCCCTGAGTAACAAGTTGAGTTCAAATAGAACTAATATCTATAAAAATAATATACATAAAATAAGATTTAAATGCAAATCGCTAATGCAATAATCTTTGGGTCTCTCAAACTGCTCTAAGCGAGAAAAATTAGTCGCAAGCAATACCAAAATGGGTAATTTCGATTCAGATCTTGTTACGTTGCTAATCCTCTTGATTTTCTCTTGATCCTTGCGTAAGGCCCCACTTCTGGATCCATTACGAAGTCGTACAACACAGCAGACCAAGAGTCATGCTGCGGTAAGTCATCATAGAACTCTGCCGCTATTCTTTTTACCTGAAAACTCCTCATTTTAGTTTTCGACAAAATTCATTACTAAAATAATTGCTAAGACTGGAAACCGAAAAAAGAAGAAGTCATCTTTGATTAGTTAATCGTGTATCAGGAGAATTTCTAATTATTCTCGCAGAATTGATGATTCCATAAAAAAAATTTTTTTTTTTTTTTAATTCCTATAACATAATTACCTCTGGCAATCTGGAGCCAGGAACTGCAGGAAAATCATGATGTTCATTGTGATACCCCACATTGAACGTTATCCAATTTAACGGACCGTAATAACTGTAAGTTTCATAGCCTTTCTTAAACATATAGTGCTCCGATATAAAATGCCCTGCAACTGGATGTAAACCCATAGCAAGCATCGATCCGATGAGTAGATACCCCAACACTCTACCCCCTGAAAAAAACCAAATATAATTGCATTCTAAAAAAAATTCAAAACTCAATTTACCGAAGAAATATACAACGATGGCATCGAAAACCAACTGAATGACTAGGTTAACGTACTCCAACATCGTTGGGGCCTTCGGATAGGTCACCAGAGGCCTGAAGGCGTAAAAAAACGGCTGCAGACAAACCCAGCAAAATTTACCAAAGGTCGTACAAAAAAGTTTTGCTTCGAGGTAGGTAGGAATGTCAGTATCTTTTTTATCGTCGCCTTGATACTGGAAATATCGTCTATTTATACGGTGCATTCAATCGGAATTGCCATAATTACCCTGTGATGTTCTAGATGATACTTCTTGAAACTAACAGAGACAGGTACCCCAATCGGTAGATTAGCGAAAAAGCCAAAAAGTCTGTTGTGCAAAGGTCTCGCATGTCCAAAAGCTAAGTTATGTGCTATTTCGTGAATTGCTGAGGAATTTATTACACAATTAAATTAATAATATTGGAATTGTTGATTTATACTCACCTAACATCAAAGAATGGTTTATTACGCCTCCAAAACAATAAGCGACAAGGAGTATGACAGGCCAAGATCGGTCTTTCATTACAAACAACATCACAAATTGAATAAAAACCATTCCTGTAACAACCCATTTGAAATTTGGATCGTATCCAAAAAGCTTTTTTATTTGTGGATACTTCTCTGAAAAAAATTGAGATTTTTAAATTATTTGAAACATTCTGTGTAATCATTTTGCAAGCAATAAAGAATGATATCATCCTAAGTCTGTTTTCAATTACAAATTAAACCTTTATCGACTAATTCTTATCACCGTAATGAATTAAGAGTTATGATAATTACAGAATAATGATGATTAAAGCGAATATTACAGGTCAGATGATATAAAGCTATCAAACAACTGATAAAACGTTAATGGAATTTTATTTATCTATTGTTCTTTGATCAAAAGATATCATCTTTTGCCGAAGGAATTTATGAAAAGTTTAAAAACCTTAGTGTCTCTTAAATCTTTAAGACAGTCATGAAAAACTGAATTTGTTAAACGCAGAACTTAATAATTCATTTTGAAGTCACTATTGCATTTAGAAAAAATTCCAGTGGACTTTGACATTATCAAAAACGTGATTTTCAATATCATCTGCGAAGATAAGAGGATCTGCTAGATTAATTACTATCCATCCTTGCCATTCTTTGGTAGAAACATACCTAGAATCAATTTTCTCCTGCTAGCATGAGGTTCTTCGGTGTAGACCCATTCAAAGTCGGTCCTGGAGTTATGCTGACCCATAATTTAAATTAACAAAACTGCTGCCTTAGGAACAATCATCCAATATAGAGTATGACATAGTTGAGTTTATTTAACTTCGGCTTAGGTTTGTTGAGCCAGCGATAAGGAACGCTGTGGCCGTGATGTGAATAATAAAAATGCAATTAAAGTTTTCCTCCTACCAGTTCATACCGGAGCTGACGAAATAAATTCGCACTCGTTTAAATACTTGCGAACATCTAATCAGTTTTATTTGCTATGAAAATGATAAAAATGACATCAATGTCAAGGTGTAACCGGCAAATTATAACCTAACAATGGGTACATTCGAACTACCGCTGAATGGTGAATGGTACCTTTGAACTATTGCACCTACCACCTACTACTGCTACTACTGGCTTTGTTTATATCAGAGAAGGCTACTGGTGACCATTAATTGTGCATTTATGGAATCTTTTCGTTTGTTTCTGAAGGAATTATATCAATATCAGGCTTTTCTTTACCTCCTCAAAGACTTTACGACCCTCTTTAATTGGGATGACAAGTTTGTACATTAATTACTGTAGGGCTGGGTCTGTTTCTTCAATACTGAGTTTCAGGAATACTTTTTGAATTTTCCACATGCAGGAATTTGATTTGTAGGATTATTCTTGTAGGAATTATTTGTAGTTTATAAAATGAATCACTGGTATGTTCTATCACTTACTCAAATTTCTATATTTCCAACAAGGCGCCGTGGCTTAGTTGGTTAAAGCGCCTGTCTAGTAAACAGGAGATCGAGGGTTCGAATCCCTCCGGGGCCTATGTGGTTGATAATTTTTTTTCGAATTAAAAAGAAAATGGAGACGTTTCAATGATATATTTTATCATATTTGCCTAAAAAGTATCTATAGCGTCGTCTAGAACCTTCGGACATTAATAGGTAACCTTCCTATAACGTCATACTGATTCAATAGACATTATCTTGGTATCAAATGTTTTTACGCCAAACATTGTATAACAGACGGTGATAATTTTTATTATTAGCGTGATTTGTTAAATAACTCGAGAGAAGACCCGCCAAAAGATCAGATAAAAGGTTTGAAAACTTCTGCGAGATAAAAAGTTGAACTCTTCCTCGTGCCTGAAGATTCCCATAAACCAGAAACGGTGAGTAATACATCCAATTCTATCACTCCAGTCATTTGCGATAGCGTTATCAAAGTCGGTTAAAAAGTAATTGTAAAAATTAGAGGAGCACCGCTTTGATTTTGAAGGCCATATGCGGATAAAGGAGACCGAGGACTATCGGTTTTGTAGGCGGATTCACCGGATCAGATATGCCGCAAAAATCAAAGTACATCAATGAAAAAACGAAAAATACAGATGGTAAAATAATTGGTTAGATAATTAATAAAACCCTTGGGACAAAGTTATTTCGCTATTTCACTTTCAACTTGTGACGAAATCACCTTCTATATACTTTACTGACCGCCCCTGTATACCTCACATTTCTACGAAATCCGAAATTTATGATGCATTCAAGAGAAAGTTACCAATTCAGGTAGGTAAATGAATATGCAGAGTACTTCAAACTGTGTACTTTTCTTCCATCGGTGAATTCTCCAGATTGATATGGTAAAATTTTTAAAAGTTCAATTGCAATCTATAAACACGTAAACACAAATTAATTAACTAGTGAAACTGATTACGCATTCCTAGCATAAAGAGAAGCTTCATGAACTTTATCGAATTTCGAAATAAACAATTTTCAATGTTACGACCTTGATCGAATTTCTCCAATATCTCATTCTCTGTTTGTGTTTACTCCAAGAATATTCGTACAGATTTCCTAAAATACGTAAAGAATGTACGGGAGTGTTTACCAAAGATGTGTACGTATCAAACGCTCGAAAAATGGATTTTTTCATGAAATTATTAGAGAAGATTTTGTCCATTTGGACTTTACACCGATTGTCTAAAGTTTATGGTTAAAATCTTGTTTGACAACATGTGAAACTAATTCTTTTTATTACCAACAGATGAATGAAGATGCAGAAGACCAAATTTCCGAGGAGAAAGAACCAGTGATCATACCAACCCAACAAAGAGAGGAAACAGTACCTTGGAAAACTTATTCACGACAAGTACCTCAACTTTAACCCTTAATACTTCAAGTTTATACTGTATTCACCCTTTCAGATCATCGCAGCATGTGTATCATTCTCAATTGTCCTCCAAGTTGGGGCCAATATGTCTTTCACTGCCATTTTGGTACCGCAGTTAGCTGAAAAGGACAGTCCTATTCATATAACTAGGTCGGAAGCTTCTTGGATAGGTAAGCAATTAAATATAGTATATAACATTACTAAAAAGGTAAGAGGATATAACTGACGAGCCGCAGGCGAGTCAGTTACTTCCTTGAGCCAGTAAAACCCGTTTCCTTGCGTCTATTATTTTATATTTTATTTGTTTCTCATTTGTAAAAAGGTTAGATAAATTCCAAAAAAATCTCAATAATTTGTCGCGAATGTCGTAAGCTATGGAAGCGTTGCCATGAACATGTCTGTTTATTTTTATTTACATTTGTTTTGGCGAAAGCGAATATGAATGTACCAAAAAAATTATTGAGGCAGCCAGCAGTGTAGCATCAAGTTTATTACCTGCAAAATCAGCTTCAAGGTACGAGCGAGAATACGACGACTTCAAAAAGTGGCAGAACAAAAATTGTGTGATTGGGGTAACTGCTGATGTTTTGTTGGTCTACTTGAATTAACTATCAGCTAGATTCAGCCCTAATATTTTATAGACGAAATGGTCTATGCAGAAAAGCTGCTTGGAAATGAAAGAAAATGCCCCTGTTAGGAGGTTTGTTTTCCTTAAAAAATTTATTGAAAAATATGACGTTTAGTTGTCATTTTCAGATTTCAAAAGGTAATAGCGTTTCTGAAACGAAAAAATGAGCGTTATACGCCAAAAAAGGCCAAGGTATTAAGTAAAGAAGAGGCCGAACAATTTCTATTACATGCTCCTGATGACCAGTGGTTGCTGGCGAAAATTGTAAAAATTTTTGAGATTTTTGGATGTTGTCGATGTGACGAAATTCTCTCCTTAAACATGAATGATGTAGAAGATATGGCAAAATACGTTAGTGTGACATTGCGACAAACAAAAAATTTAACAACAAGAAGATTCACCACAACCGATGATGGCTGCAGCTTCAAGCCCTGCATGTTATACAGAAAATATGTAAATCTTCGGCCTCCTGGAACAGAAAGCCAAAGATTTTTTTTGACATACCGACATGGAAAGTGCGTTTCCCTTAATGCTGACCAGCACACTATTGGTGGTGTCCCAAAGCAAATAGCGAAATATTTAGGTTTAAAAGACTCAGAGTTATTCACCGGCCACTCTTTTCGCAGAACTGGAGCCACTATGATTGCGGATTCGGGTGGAGATATTTTAGCACTAAAGCATGCAGGAGGATGGAAGTGCACCGAAATTGCGATGAGTTATGTCGATGATTCGGTCAACACAAAAATCGAAATGTCTAGAAAATTATTTGGTGGTAACGAGAGTACAAATGTTCTGCAGTCCTCGAGTTCAGCAGTTTCTGAGTCAACAGATGGTTCATCATCATCAGTATCATTTCTTTCATCATAAAAAATCTGTGTTACTGGAAATAACAATTGTACCATTATTTTCAACATATATGACGATGAAACAAAATTTCTAATGTAAATAATACTACTAACTTGTGAAAATTTTGCAAGTTAACTGTCAGTTTCACAAGTTAGTGACTTGATAAAATAAACTTTCTTGATTAATATTGTGCTTTTGGAAACTGACGTTTACAAATGAGAAACAAATTTCCACGACTTCTCAAAACTCTTTTTCAGCTAGTATTGTCGCAATTGCTCTGCCTCTGGGAGCTCTAACCATTGGACCCTTAATGGACGCTTTTGGTAGAAAAAAATGCTGCGTTTTGATCTCCATACCGTTTGTTCTTGCTTGGATCTTCCAAATATACGCCTCTAAATTATGGCACTTTTATGTAGCAAGGGTTATATCAGGGTTTTCTGGAGGTAATTCAATCATTAATATCGAAATATGTACAGTAAATTCACCAGTTTTTCAGGACTTACGACATCATCGATTGTGTACGTATCAGAAGTGTCCCATCCTTCTTTGAGACAAGCTCTGTTGTCCCTTAACAGTGTCTACGTTTCTCTGGGAGTCCTTCTTACGTACCTATTTGGAACCTTGTTCAGATGGAGGATGACAGCCATATTCTTATGCGCTGCTTCTGTCTTATCAGGCGTTTGTATGATGTTTTTACCAGAGAGCCCTTACTGGCTTGTTATATTCAGGAATAATTATGGTGGTGCCCAGAAGTCTTTAAGATCTCTCTACAACAGCAACGAGGTGAGCTTGGAATCTAACATTCTTGGAGATGATTTTGTAGTTTTCTTTTTCCAGATCTATGAGAGTCAATACCATCACCTTCTCCTCGTCAAGAGTAAGGCAAGGAACGTCTCAGATGAAAGCGAAACAACAATGCAGAAGCTGAAGGGAGAAATAAAACTTTTATCCGAAAAAACTGTATACAAGCCTACAATCATCCTCATCTTGATTTTCTTCGCCCAGCAGATAACAGGAGGATACGTGATCATCTTCTACGCTACAGACATCTTCAAGAAGCTGGATGGACAAAGCGAGAACCAAGGGATGTCCGAGATGGCATCCTTGGTCCTTCTAGGACTCATCAGATTCTTCGCCTCAGTGTTAGCAGTGTTAGTTTCGAAACATTTCGGAAGAAGAACCATCCTAATGACCTCAGGGGTGGGTATGGCCTTCTGTAGCTTCGTAGCAGGGGTGTACATCTACTTCACAGTCTTATCCAACGAGCAGATAGAAGCCATGAACCTAACCACGAGCGATAAGACCTACAACATAGCCTTTATCTTCGTCTTGGGCTACGTAGCCTTCGGTTCCTTAGGTTTCCTGGTGATTCCTTGGACGTTGATTGGGGAACTCCTCCCTATCAAGGTCAGGGGACTGATTGGAGGTTTCTTGGTGTCACTGGCTTACGTCATGATGTTCTTGTTCGTAAAGATATTCCCGGCCATCTTGGATTCTATCGATATACACTCGATTTTTTGCGTGGTGTCCATTTTGAACTTGATGAGCGTGATGTTTATCTATTTCTTCTTGCCTGAGACTCTTGGCAGGAACTTTAGTGAGATCGAGAACTATTTCGAGAGATGATTTTGAGATATGTGTGGATTTTAACAATTGTTTCTTGTTCACCTTTTATTTATATAATAAAGAAAGTGATCGAAGTGTATTCGTAATTTTAATATGAAAGATATCATATCGTGTTCATGATTGTTTTATTTCTTGCCTTATATGTAAACTATATACAGGGTTATTCATGATTATGGCTCTATAGAATATTTTTAGGAAAGACACAAGATTCAGGATTGAAATTCTAAAGATGAGCTTCAAGTAAGAAGACGACGATCTCTTTTTTATGCATAAATAGATTCTCCGTTGAATTCTGAGTCCTTTTGATTCCAAAAGTTTGAATTTTCCCTAGAACATTCTCTTTAAATGAGGAAATACGAAAAAAAATCTTAAAATTGAACTCTGTTGAAATACTGACAACTTCGAGGTTTTTTCATTGAAAATTTTCATTTTTGAGGATCTCAGAGAAGAGATGCTCCTATGAATGATAATTGAAAAACTGAACTCGTCTGAACTATAAGAAAATATTTCCCCGATAACAGAGATTTCCAAAAATTTCACTTGACCGCTAATCATTTTTCAGTGAAAAATCACATTCGGAATGAGATTGAAAAATATTCATTTTGGGATAAAAGACTTGGACGTATGCTCCTATTATATTTCGACGAAGATTTCGAAAAAATGGGGTTCCAATTTGAGAAAAATGATTTTTTTTTGTTTCGTCACTTTTAACTTTGACAAAGAATTTGTGAGCTCCTGTATCATATTCTGAAAATCACGCTACCGGAAAAGAAGCGTCAGCCTGTCTTCTCGGAGATTCTCAAAAATGAGAATTTTTAATGAAAAAACCCCGAAGTTGTCTGTATTTCAACAGAGTTCAATTTTGAGATTTTTTTTTCGTATTTCCTCATTTGAAGAGAATTTTCTCGGGAAAATTCAAACTTTAGGAATCAAAAAGACTCAGAATTCAATGGAGAATCTATTTATGCAATAATAAATGGGTCTTACTTGAAGCTCACACCTTTAGAATTCCAATCCTGAATCTGTCTTTGCTAAAAATATTCTATAGTGAATATTCGTGAATAACCCTGTATAATTTTGTTCATTGTAAATGTAAAATTGTAAAATTGTAATTTCGAGGATCATTAAATACATTATATTGAGAAAAATACCTAATTTTTTCATTTTGATTCATTTTTCTTCAACTGGTAGTATTAAAACCTCATTTCCTAGAACAAATACCGTGAAAAATGCATGGTATTTTAATTTTTTCAACAGTTTGAATTCGATAAAGCACAATAGAATACCGAAAGCAAATGCCCAACCTGTTTCCCCGAGTTCAAGGTCTCCTCTTTGATTTATTCACGTCTAATGAATGACAATTAACACTTGGCTATTCGAAAACAATGTGTTTAGTCAACACTCTTGATGTCGAGGATCTTATTTGAACTTTCCCTTGATTGAAGTACTCCCTCCCTTGTCATATATAAATAAGTAATTTACGCAAAGAAAGCATACTTGTACCAGCCTCATAAGGGATGAAATCTGTAAAAAAAGCGACTTTATTATCCCTTATTTTGATTCACGAATTTTCATTCCTGAAAATGGAGAATTTGAACGCAGATTTAAGACTTGAACAAATGGTCTCATATGATAAAGTGAAGAGCTTCTACGATTGGTTTTTCCTTCACGTCAGGACCCTTTGCGTCGTTTCTTTGAGAGAAGAAAACGTAGATTTTACACCCTTTTCTCCCCATCTTGATAATCTCCTAGTTTCCCTAAGTATCAATAAGAGGAATGTGAAAATTTTGCAGTTTTTCGTCAAGGAAGATCATAAATACGAAGAAATAATCCCAAACGTACCTTATGGTTTCGATAATGAATCATTGGATACTGATGAAGATGAGGTTAAACTCAGAATGTACGCAGATTTCAACAGAGGCTTCATTTTGGTATCTCCCACAGTGACTTTAACCCTTAATTTCTTAAAAAACATGGAGAAATCAAGAAAATTCTTCCAGAGAGACGTATCAATTTTCCTCATAGCAGACACAACATGCACAAATGAAAATCTGCAATCCCAAATCTTCCTCCTTTTGAAAACAGCATGGGAAACACATGGTCTACTTAACGTAATCGTCCAAACCACATGCAATTTCACCCATAAGTTCTTCGTATACCGTCCTTTAACCCTCCACAATGGTACCTATGGGAGATTCGAATGGTACCACTTGGAAGACGTTGTAAAGAACCCAGTACTCACCTTGAATTCATTGAAGAATCTCAACAATATATCCCTAAGGGTAAACATGTTTTACAGGTATCCAACCGCTGTGGAGGTCAGTAAACCTCTTTCTTTACATGTTAGCACATGCTACGACGTCCTTGAGTACTCCCATTATGTAGGAGGTGTTGATGGATGCACCCTGGGTCATCTAGCCAAACATCTGAACTTTACAGCTGTTATAGAAGACATTCAAGGGCAAGGGGTGAACAGATTTGGTCATATCTTACCAAATGGAAGCTCTACTGGAAGTCTAGGAGATGTTATAGAAAGAAGAACAGATATAGCGATGAATGGAGTCTTTTTAGAGTACAAATACGCGAATTTCAATGTAGAATTCAGCCAAGTCACTCAGAGCCATAAAATATGCCCTGTGGTGCCAAAATCTGGAAAGTTACCAGCATGGGCTTCGATTTTGAGGGTGTTCTCTGAGGGGTCTTGGATCTGCATACTTATTCTTGCAGCTATAATGTGTATCCTTGTAGATTTGCTAGCATCTAAGGCTTCTGAAAAGCTTTACGACCTCTTTTTTAAGGCTGTATCAGTGAAAGCCTCGAAAAAACTCGAGTATAGGGCTGTTTTGGCAGCTTATCTCTTTGGTTTTCACGTGATTCTGGCTGGAATCTTCAACGGTCATTTATTCAAGAACTTTTCCACTGTTTCTTACTACCCAGACATAAGAAGTTTGCAAGAATTGGCTGAATCTGACCTGCAAATAGAGACAACTCTAAACATTCTCAACGATCATGAGAATGAGTCAGAAACTATCAGAAAACTGGCCAAAAAAGTGGTGAAGAACTACTATGGAACAAGCCCAGCGATTGAAAGAGCTGCTTTCTTTAAGAACATCGTGGCTTTAGAAAGAGAAGAGGAGGCATTCTTCAAGATCAACACGAAGTATTTGGACAAAGATGGTGCGCCTCTGTTGCATGTCTTGGACGATTGTATTATGACCCAGTTCGTCTCTAAGATTGTACCAGAGGGTTCTCCTTTTCTTTGCGTGTTCAACATGTGGTTTTCGAGGTTTCAAGAGAGTGGTCTGGCCTTCAAATGGTTGACTTCTTCATTTGTGGCTCCGAAAAAGAGGAATGTACCGAATCCGAGGCTTGGTTTGGATAAATTAGTGCTTGTTTTTGGTGTTCTTTTGGTTGGGTTGATTGTATCATCGTTAGTTTTTGTAGTCGAGTTGGTGTTTCATAAAATAGTAGCTATGAAAATGAGGAGAACTGATTGAGCGAAACATTGTGAACTTTTATAGAGCAATCTAGATAAATCATAAACTTATTCATGCATTCCTCAATAGAAAATGAACGTTTTTATTCGTTTTTGAGAAATTTATTTGAAAAAATGGATGAAATTGACAAAGTTTTCTGCAATAAAAGGAGTACTAAAGTATTAGCTTATAGATGGCGTATGTATAGATGATGTATTGGAGCGCCATCTACGAATCTAGACCTGATAACTGTGAACTAATTATTAGTTCTGGTTCTTGTTCATAGATGACAGAATTGAAGTTTTTCAGGAAATTTAAATAGAAATATCAGTTTTCTCAGGAAATTCGATCGTATTACTTTGATTTCTGCAGTAAAAATGTTATATTCTTCCCAACTTTCAACAAACTTCACTTGAGGCTATATATTTTGCACGAAATATATCTGTCTTAACCACTTTCCTAACAATTTTTCAGTGGTCAACCTTTCTAATCTCGAATGCTAATGAAATAAAGAAGTGAATGAATAGAGAATGGAGTGTTAATTTCGATTCCATTTTCAAGTTCAGCTGGAGAAACAGACGGGATACAAACTTCGGCCTTGAAAAGGTTTATCGATCGGAACATTGATCGAAAAAATTGAATACAATGGAGGAATTTGAAATACCCCTAGACACTGGCTATTGACTCCGGAAAATGTTAATGGCGAACACAGGTAAAAGGGAAAGGAATCGAATACATTCAATAGAATTCCACAGCTATGAATCCCGTATATTTATAACTATACGAAATTAAATGTTATGAAATTGTTGCAATCGGATTTCATGATTGGATATTTTTGTAGGGTTGTTAATTGTTGGAATTCACAGACTTTGCGAAGTTTACCGTATATATATGATGAACACACAAACATAAATTATTTTTGACTCTACAGGATTTTTCGAAACATGATACCACTCTATTCATTCAAATGATAAGGCCCAATTTTTAAACCATTCTTATAATCTCCATGAAATTCTGATATCTACACTCCCCGTCAATAAATTCCGGACAGGCAAAATTTTTGTCAAATTCAACACCCTGTATCTTTTTTCGTGGTTCTCCGATTTTGTTGAAATTTTCACCAGGTATAGTATTGGGTCTTGTTATATTAACCTGAAATTAACTTTGCGAAAGTACCTGTAGTTCATCCGTTATACAGGGTGAAACAGAACCTTGTTTTATACCCTTCATTTCTAGACACCCTGTGGTGAATTTGAGGAGGACAATTTGATATCATTCAGTTTTAATTTGAAGTGTGACCCTTTCTTAACAAAATGTTTTTTGATTTACGTCAGTATCCGCTTTAAAAAAAAAAGATACACATTTTCAAAGAAAATGTTGCATTTTTTCAATTTTTATAACAATTTAATACATTACTATACCTTATCGACTAGTAAACATAAACAAACATGTGAAAATTAATTGCGTGTATTTCCACCTCGCTTTCTCAATCACTTCTACCATACGACGTGGCTTACTTTCAATGCATTTACGAATTGCTTCTGGGGGAATATTTTCCCGTTCTTCAAGAAGGGCTGTTCGTAAATCGGCAAGGTATTGGGCTACCGGTTTTGTTTGTAATGTTTTGAATTTTTATAAAAATTGAAAAAATGCAACACTTTCTTTGAAAATGTGTATCTTTTTTTTTGAAGCAGATACTGACGTAAATCAAGAAAAATTTTGTTAGGAAAGGGTCACACTTCAAATTAAAACTGAATGATATCAAATTTTCCACCTCAAATTCACCACAGGGTGTTTAGAAATGAAGGGTATAAAACAAGGTTGTGTTTCACCCCGTATAACGGATGAACTACAGGTATTTTCGCAAAGTTAATTTCAGGTAAATATGACAAGACCCAATACTATACCTGGTGAAAATTTCAATAAAATTGGAGAACCACGAAAAAAGATACAGGGTGTTGAATTTGACAGAAATTTTGCCTGTCCGGAATTTATTGACAGGGAGTATATATAGGTACCAACCCAAAATTGTCGTAATTTATCTGATGTAGTTTTATGTATGATTTTTTTATTGAATACCCGAAAAGTTTTTTAATGAAAATCAATAATAGATTAAGGATAGGCCAAATTATCAAACTATAGGGAAATATTCATTTGATAAATATAGAGACTATGGGAACAAACAAAAACATTTCTGAATTCTCTTAAGGTGCTTGAAATATGTCCACATTCTTGTCTGAAAAATACTTGAAATTATTTGTCAGAATATCAAGAATTTTTTTCAACCAGTGGAATATTCTAATCAAAGTCCAATATTCTTTCATGCAAGGTCCCATATTTTTCTAATACGGATCGAAATTTCATGATCACTTCAAAAATTAATCGATTAACCCCTGGAACTGTGTTTAATGTTCTGAATATCAATTGAGGTGGTTCAAATATTCGCAAATACTTAAATCACCCTTTTTTTATTAGACCTATCATATTTGGGTTTCTTAGACCAGTCTAGGGTAGTTCTACCCCAGATCAATGTATTTACATTCACCAATGAAACACCCTGTAAAAGATCTGACATAACTGACCAATGCCATGCCTCTAGAACGATATAATCAAAACATGCGTAGGGTTCAATATACCCGAGAGAATATTTAAATTCTAACGTTTCCCTTTCGAAACTATCAAAAACTACTGAACCTTATTGTATTCAAATGAGCAACTACTAACGAAAAAAAAAATCTATAAATGTCCCACCCCTTGAAATTACCTGAGATTTCGAGTTTTGGTTCATTGCCAGCTAGTGTACTTTTTCTATCTTCAGTTTAGTTTTATTGGTGTGGTTGTGTGTTGTTGGAAATTTTAACGGTTGTGGTTGGTTCTTTTTTTTTGAATTTTTTTATTCGCCCGGTTGAGGATTTTGGTTTATTCCTATTTAAGGTGAGTTTGTTCGAAATTATTTCATATTTTAACTTGATGATTATGGCCGAACCCATGAATTTTTCTTGGATAAAACTCATTGTATTATATTCATCTTGACCAACATTTTTTTAATTATCCAACTGTCGAAAATGATCAATTTTTCAATGGAAAACTGTATATTTTGCAGCACATTAAATCACGATCTCTTAAAGCTATGATTGTCAATGAACTCTGGTTCATAATTTTTTAAATGCATCTTTTCTGTTCGAAAAGAAATAATTTTAATGTTGTTGATTTTTCAGTTATTCGAAAAATGGCACCTACTCAAAGTACAGATAACTTGCTGCCTCAAGAAGATATCATTGATGATCCTTCAATTCTGAATGGTAGAATCTTGGCCAATCCTATCCCTGGAGAAGAGGTTTGCATATCAGGTAATTTTTTTTTTTTTTGATCAAAAAAATTTGATCAATTTGACCAATACTTAATTTTGTTCAGGTTCTCTGGCGAATGATCCAAAACTTCTCAAATTTTTTATTGTATTCAATTCATAATTAATTTCATTTCCGCATTTTATGAAGTCTGCTAATGTAATTCTAGTTTTTTGTCTATGATGAGTAGATTTTGCGTTTATTTTTCATTCAGGCATTTCTTTTGTTCAACCACAACAATCTTGCAGGAGTCTCCGGTGTATTCCCCAACTCCAGAAATGTCCACGAGTTCAGGGACAACTTAATGAACAAAATAGACATGGTGGATGGAGATTTCAGAAGATGGGAACCCATCCATCCGGAAATTCCTCAAAGAACAGGAAAAATCTTCGATATCGAAAAATTCGACGCTGGTTTCTTCGGTGAGTAAAACACAAAAAAACCTTTCTCAAAAATTCAACAAACACCTTTTTCCATAGGAGTCCACCATAGGCAAGCCAACTCTATGGACCCCATGGTCAGGATCTTCTTGGAGAAAACCATAGAGGCCATTTTTGATGCTGGGCTCCATCCTTCTGAACTTGAAGGCACCAACACAGGAGTATTCGTTGGTTCATGCTTCTCTGAGAGCGAGAAAGATTGGTTTTTCGAGAATTTAGAACCTCAACAGTTTGGAATCACTGGGTGAGTACATCTTCTGAAAATATGAAGAATCTGGTCTAATTCACCCTTAAAATTCCATTTCAGTTGCTTGAGATCGATGATACCACAAAGAATAAGCTACTTTTTGAAATTGAAGGGTGTTTCTCACATAACAGATACAGCTTGTAGTAGCTCTTTGTACGCTGTTGAAAATGCTTATAGAGCCATAAGAACAGGACAGTGCGATATGGCCATCGTTGGAGGAACCAATTTGACTCTCCATCCTTTCGTATCTTTACAATTCGCCAGGTGATGCCACAAGAAAACTTCGAAAACTATGAGATACTAATACGTTAATTCTTCTTTAGATTGGGTGTACTCAGCAATGATGGTTGTTGCAAGTCCTTCGATGCAACAGGAAACGGTTACGCTAGATCAGAAGCAGTTGCTTGTATACTCCTCCAAAAGGCTAAGGATTCCAAGAGGGTGTATGCAACGGTATTAAGATATTCACCAACTGATGCGAAGATACTATTAATTTTTTCATTTGTAGATTGTCCATGCAAAGACCAATTGTGACGGTTATAAAGAACAAGGTATTACATATCCTTCTGGAGAAACACAGAAGAAACTTCTTCAAGAGTTTTACAGAGAGTGCAACGTTGATCCCAGATCCCTCAGCTTCTTAGAGGCTCATGGTACAGGTAAGACATCAATAACACAAGTTCCCATTGGGAGTAGTTGAGTTATATACCAATTATACCATTAGAATAATTTTAGTTTCATGAATAGCAAGGGGTTTACAATGATTTGATTCTTTTTCAGGTACCAAAGTGGGAGATCCTGAAGAATGTTCAGCCATCGACGAAGTTTTCTGTAAAGGACGTGAAGAACCTCTTCTGATTGGATCTGTCAAGTCCAATATAGGACATTCTGAACCAGCTTCTGGTCTTTGTTCGATCACAAAAGTAATGAATGGACTCCTTTATTTTACCCCAATTCATTCTAAAACTTTAAATCTTCTTCCAGTGTATTATTGGCTTTGAGGAAGGATTAATTCCACCCAACATCCACTACTCCAAGGCAAGAGAAGGAGTTCCTGCTCTGGAAGAAGGTCGGATCCAAGTAGTTTCTGAAAAGATGCCATTCCAAGATGATAGAGGACTTATGGGTAAATATTAATAAATCATTCAAGTACACAGAAGACCCTATGGTATAACCCTTTCAGGCATCAACAGTTTTGGTTTTGGTGGTGGAAATTGCCACATACTTCTCAAATGGAACACAAAAACTAAGATTGATGAAGGACAACCTAAAGATAACCTCCCACGTCTCTTATGTGTGAGTGGAAGAACACCAGAAGCCATAACTTCCCTTACTGAAGATGTTAACTCAAGAAAACTCGATGCTGAACACATCCATCTTCTTCATGAAGTATTCAAGTAATAAACATGGATTTCGTAGAAGTTTTCCAGAACTATTCAAATATTTTCACTTGCAGGAAAGATATTGAAGCCCATCCTTACCGAGGTTACACAATAGCTTCGAAAGAGGGAGAAATCAAGACTTCAGTGAGGAATTTTCAGGGTGTTAAGCCTCCTCTGGTGCTTGCTTTTGGAAGTTTTGAAGACTCTTGGCAATCTCTCGCCCAATCATTGTTTGCTTTCCCAGTTTTCGCTGCTGCTATTCAAAGGTAAATATCTTCTTTTATTATTGATGGACATTCTTTAACTTTTCGGCTTCTATTTCAGAATTCACGATGTCTTATACAGTGCAAATACTGGTGTGAATATCACTGAGATAATCGAAAATCAGGCCACAACAATAGATCCTGTAGTGAAGAATGTTTTGGGAAACATTGCTCTACATGTTGGAATTGTAGAAATCCTGAAAGATTTGGAATTGGTCCCAGATATCATCATGGGGTATGCTTTTGGAGAACTTGGATGTGCCTACTATGATGGCAGTTTATCTCTGGAACAAACTGTGTTGGCAGGCTTAGAAATTGCAAATCATATCAACACCATTAACGAGCCATCTTCAACTTACGTTGTCAATATTGGAGAAGCACAGGTAAAACTCAGAAATATCATTGTTTACCTGTTACCTTATTTCATATGGTTCATCTTCTACCCCAGGTTAGGAAACTACTTCCACCAAGCATTGAAATCATATGGAAACATAACGAGAGGAGTGTGACCATATCTGGAGCCCATAAAGTTACTCAAAACTTTGTCGAATCTTTGAGAAAAATCGGTGTTAAAGTTGAAGAAATAAGTTCGGTTGCAGTTACTTGGCATACGAGAAAGATTTCCAAAATTGGTAAATTGAAATTGCTAATTCTAAAATGGGATAGAAAGTTAATACAGTGGAATTTGTAGAATCAAGGCTTCTTCCAAGACTCAAGGAGATAATTTCCAAACCTAAGCAGAGGAGTAGTAAATGGTTGTCAGCATCAACAGAGAAAGTAGCATCTCCTGAGTACTTCATCAAGGCTCTTCTTTCTCAAATACATTTCCAGGATCTCTCTAGCCATTTTGTTGAGAACCAAGTGATTTTTGAAGTAGGACTTGGTGCATTTGCTACATTACTGAAGAGCACGATAGAAAATCATGTCGAAATTGTTAAGTTTGGGGAGAATTCTAAGCAAAATGGTATCATCTCACTCTTAGAGGTGCTTGGAAGGTAAGATGTAGTCCAGATATGCCATAAATATTACTTGAAATTCATAAAACCAATTTATTTTTGCATGAAGAAACTAATTTTTGACCCTTCCAGCTTGTACGAGTGTGGTTTCAACCCTCAAATCCAAAACTTGTATCCAAGAATCCAATACCCAGTCAGCAGGGGAACTCCAATGATATCTCCAAAGATCAAATGGGATCACTCCAAAGATTGGTACGTCATGTTCTACAGAGAAACAGATTCACTGAAGAGTGGAGAAAGAGTTCTTGGAGTCACACTCAAGCAAGAAGAATGGCAATACGTGGCTGGACACGTCATCGATGGTATGTTCTTAAAAAAATTCCATTGGAATTTTTCTGACAATTTTTTTCAGGGCGCAATCTATTTCCGGCTACGGCTTATCTACAGGCTGTTTGGAGCACCCTTGCTATCACCACAAGTATTTTGGAATGCGAGATGTTCTTGGTCTTTGAAAATTGTAGATTTAACAGGGCAACCACGGTTAGCAAAGAAGTAACAGAATTCACTATAATGATTCAGAGGAACAGTGGTAATTTTGAAGTAAGGTTATCATGTAAAGAAGTTGAATTGGATTCGAATACTCGAATATTTTTAGGTCATAGAGGGAGGTACCGATGTTGTTAGTGGAAAAGTGAAAAATTTGTCGGAAGATAACGAAGAATTTTTAGATCTTCCTCAACCTTCTGATGGTAGTAGGGCAGGTTATCTTCCTATGAAAACGAAAGACATCTACAAAGAGTTGCGCCTCAGAGGTTACAACTACAAGTAAGTCACCTCTCATCTTCAGTATCTGCAGGCTGAATACGAAATTATACTCCAACATTTTTTTTATCCTCAGAGGTGCCTTCAGAGGTCTTCAAGAGTGCAATCAAGGAGCAACAATCGCCTACTTGAAATGGGAGGGTAATTGGGTGTCCTTCATGGACAGTATGCTCCAAATAAAGATCCTCCAGCTGGACACCAGGCTATTGTACGTTCCTACCAGCATCAAGAAGTTAACCATTGACGCTAAGAAGCATCTACAATATGTTGAATCCTTCGGAGAGAACCCTGTTCTTCCAGTTTATGTCTACAAAGATGCAGATATCATAAGGTAACATTTATAGTAACGGTAAGTCAATGGATTGCTAATTGTTGTCTTCATCAAGGTGCGGTGGAGTTGAAATCAAAGGAGTCATGGCAAGTTCGATACCCAGAAGAAAACAATTGGGACAGCCTGTTTTGGAGAAATATGAATTTGTCCCAAATGAGATCAAACTTCCTATAGAACAATCACTACGTGTCAATATGCAAATAGGTCTGGAGAATCTTTATGCCATCAAGGTAAGATTTGAGGTGTTGATAACTAAGAAGTGATTTTGACATTTTCTCTTTAATACAGATCAAGGTAGTTGAGGTGATAGATGATGCTACTAAAGAAGGAAGTGAACCATTAGGACCTACAATTCATCAAGTTTTCAGTGATCAACCTCTAGTTCAGACTAATATCATTGTTTTGAGCAAAGAAAAACTGGAACTACAGAACGTGACAGTTGAAGATAAGAATTTGGTCTCCGAAAACGACTGCAACTTGATTGTTGGTACAAGAATTCTTCAGAGGGCAATGGTAAATTAATTTTGACATTCCTTATTGGGTTTACTACAAATTCGTCTTTCTGCAGGTTCTCCAACAAGCTTTTGGCGCCTTGAAAGAGAAGGGTTTCATCTTATCTAGAGAAGATGCAGATTTCGATATTTCCACGTTATCAGAACAAGACTTAGCTGGCATCGATATATTAACAGTACACGACATTGGCACAGAGAAACTGGTATACTTCAGGGAAGCAATAGAACCAAAGGAATTCACCACTATCAAAGTTTCCGAAGTAGATGAAGATTTCTCCTGGCTCCCAATTCTCCAGACATCTTTGAAGAGTGATAGCCATGTCATTATTTACGCCCAAAACGAAGAATACAGTGGTATTCTTGGTCTCTTCAATTGTATTCGAAGAGAGCCTGGAGGTAAAGTTTAGACTCACTCAAAAAAAATTGTGGCTTATAATTGAATTTCAGGAATGAATGTCAGGTGTTTCCTAATATTCGATTCTGATGCACCACCATTCGATCCAAAACATCCCTTCTATGCTACTCAACTGAGAAGAAACATGTCTGTCAACATCTACAAGAACGGTCAATGGGGTACTTACAGACACTTGCTCTTGGACCAAATCGAAGAAGTAGAGACTGAACATTGCTTTGTTAACCCTTTGACAAGAGGTGATTTGTCTAGTTTGAAATGGATTGAAGGGAATCTTAACTCGAAGTCTATTTTGCCGCCTGAAAAGAAACTTGTTCAGGTCAGTAGACATGGTGATTTCGATTCTTTTCAAGTATTAGTAAATGGATTATCTGCAGGTCTATTTTGCTTCATTGAACTTCAGAGATGTCATGACAGCCTCTGGACGTATCAATGCTGATGTCATCACTATGGATAGAACACAACAAGAATGTGTCCAAGGGTTCGAATTTGCTGGAAGAACTTCAAGGTGAGTTTTATTGGGGAATTCCACAAGGATAGCTCAAATTAAAGACTTAGATAAGATATTAATCTTGATGTTATTTCACAGTGGACGAAGAGTCATGGGAATGGTAACCTATGGTGCTATGTCGACACTCGTTGCTGCTGACAGCTATCTTCTTTGGGACATTCCAGATATTTGGACAATGGAACAGGCTGCTACTATTCCAGTAGTTTATGGAACAGTGCTTTATGCTCTCGTCTTGGTGAGTAAAACCATATCCAAGCAAATGATGCAATATCAATATCAACGTATTTCCAGCGTGGTAAAATCAAGAGAGGAAATTCTGTTCTTATCCATTCTGGAACAGGAGGAGTGGGTCAAGCTGCCATCAGCATAGCTCTTGCCTATGGCTGCACAGTTTACACCACAGTTGGTACACAGGAAAAAAGGGACTTTATCAAAAAATTATTCCCTCAACTCACAGGTAGAGAATAACAGCTTCTTAATAAGATGGATTAAATAGATTTGTTGGACTAAGTAAACTTGTTTCTCATGTATTTTTTCTTTATAGATCGTCATATTGGAAGCTCTCGAGACTTGACCTTCGAAAAATTGATCAAACAAGAAACGAAAGGAAAAGGTGTTGACCTTGTCCTGAACTCCTTGGCTGAAGAGAAACTTCTGGCTTCAGTTAGATGCCTTGGAAAGGGTGGAAAATTCTTGGAAATTGGTAAATTCGACTTGGCCAACAATAACAGTTTGTCGATGTTGTTAATGTCCAAAGGATGTTCCTTCCATGGTATTATGTTAGATAAACTTTTCGATGCAGCACCAAGCGTGAAGAAAACAGTTGGTGTTATGATTGGAGAAGGTTAGTTAGAATAACTTGTTATGTCTGTTTGGAAACTTCGCCTTTTTTTTTTACTAGGTATCAAAAATGGAGCTATAAGACCTCTTACCACGAACGTTTTCAAAATGGACGAAATAGAGAAAGCCTTCCGTTTTATGGCAACAGGAAAACATATGGGGAAAGTTATGATACAAATACGGAAAGAAGAGCCTGAGAAGAAAACGATAGCACCAGTTGTATTGAGCAAGGCTTATCCAAGGTTAATTGATATCGGTGTTTTCCTTTTCATATAGTTTTTATATATTTTTTTTTTGTAAACAGATTTGCATGCAGCGATGAGAAGTCATACATCGTAACTGGTGGTTTAGGTGGTTTCGGTTTGGAGTTAGCAGACTGGTTGATAATACGTGGAGCCAAAAATCTCGTTTTAACCTCAAGGACTGGCATACAAACCGGCTACCAGTCATACAGAGTTAGGTGAGATCTTAGTGATCTAAAATACTTGCTGTATTTTGATTTTTCATATCTTCCAATAGTACCTGGAAGTCTTACGGAGCTGTAATCAAAATATCTACTGCTGACATCACCACTAAAGAAGGTTGCGAACAATTGATCTCAGAAGCCGAAGAACTAGGACCAATAGAAAGTATTTTCAATTTGGCTGTTGTTCTCAAGGATTCCCTGCTTGAAAATCAGAGCCCAGAAAGTTTCAGAATATCCCTAGGGCCTAAAGCTGTGGCTACCAAATATCTGGATGAAATAACCAGAGTGAGGTGTCCAGATTTGAGGTGAAGAAAATGAAAGTGTGTAAATTAGATAAAACTTGAACTGAAAATTTTTGCGCAGGGACTTCGTGATTTTCTCTTCAGTCTCATGTGGAAGAGGTAACGCAGGACAAACCAACTACGGCATGGCCAACTCTATAATGGAGAGGATCTGCGAGAGAAGGAGACAAGATGGATATCCAGCTCTTGCCATCGAATGGGGAGCTATTGGTGATGTGAGTTGAAACTTCCTTGGAGTCTTATCCAAACTAACATTAATTTCATAGGTTGGTCTGGTAGCTGAGATGATGGAGGACCATACAGAAATGGAGATTGGTGGCACCCTTCAACAGAGGATAACCAGCTGTCTGCAAGTCATGGACACCTTCCTCAGGCAGAAGGAATCGCCAATCGTGTCTAGTATGGTGGTTGCTGAGAAGAGGAGTGGTAGTGGAGGTGCAGATAATATTGTGGATGCTGTAGCGAATATTTTAGGTAAGATTCTTCGCCTAACGAATGATGATATACGTTTATTCCTTTGGTAACTTCATAGGAATCAAGAAACAGAGTGTATCGCCACACGCAACTCTGGCAGAACTTGGTATGGACTCGATGACCGCTGTTGAAATAAAACAAACTCTAGAAAGAGAATTTGAGGTCTTCTTAACAGCACAGGATATCAGGAGTATGACATTTGCCAGGTATATTTCATATTGAACCTCTATTCAGCATTGTTTTATACAATAATTTTTTGAATCAGGTTACAAGAGATCCAACAATCCAAGGAGTCAGACCGCGAAGCTGGAATAGTCCACCAAAGACTGCCCACAGGAATCGAGCTCATTTTGAGGTATCTTGGTGATGAGGCAACCTCTACAGTCCCTGTCATCAAACTTCCAAGTTCGGTAGAAGAAAATACAGATGCACCTTACATCTTCTGCTTCCCTGGAATAGAGGGCTTTGCAACAACTCTGAAACCTTTGGCTGCAAACTTGAGGGCTAAAGTAATCGGAGTCCAGTTCTGCTACAAAAATCCAAAGAATACTTACTTCGATTTGGCTACAGAAGCTGTTGCGGTAAGTCTCGAAATTTTTTTAAATTCTTACAGTGATTTACTTGGAATTTTCAGCAAATCGAGAAAACTCTTGGACCAAAAGATCCTCTCAACATCATTGCCTATTCCTGGGGTTCTATTATAGCTCTAGAGACTTTAGCTATAATGGAGAAGAAAGGACGCAAAGGGACACTGATATGTTTAGATGGTGCACCAGGTATGCTTCAAGAAATGTGCAAACATGAGATGAAGTCTGGTTCTGATGCTGAATTCGAAACTGTCATTCTTTGTCACCTGATGGCCTTATATCTTCCATACGAGATCATCTTGAAGAACAGGGTGAGTTGAAAATTCAAAACTATTAATAGAGACGTTCCTAATTCCATTTCGTCCATAGGAAAAACTATACAAATGCAATACTTTCGAAGAACGGTTAGATGTGGCTCAACAAATTGCTTCGAAAGACTCAACACACTCCCCTCAATACCAGAGGAAGGTTGCCATAGCATTCCACACCAGAATCAAGGAGCTGAAGACCTACTCTCCAGACTATCCAAAGATCCAATCCACAGTGAGACTCTTTAAACCATCAACTTTGAGCGTGCAAAACTTTGCAGATGACTACAAACTATCAGACCTTTGTGCCAACCTCACCGAAGTTAAGGTCTTCGAAGGAAACCACATGACCATAGTAGAAAACGCAGAAGTAGCAGAAACCATAAATGGTATTTTCGGCTTAAGAGCACCTCCAGCACCATCTAAAGTTGAACCCAGTGAAACGTACGCTAAAGAAGGATTCACTGAAGGTTTGGTGACCAAGGAAGTTGTTGAAGTAAAACAAATTTGAAGTGGAGATCGACTATTGACACTAACGAATTTTTAGTTTAATTTTTTACACGAAGACATTATAGGTTTAATCTCGGTTTTTATTGTTACGTTTCATTGTTGAACTTTTTTCTTCTTCTATTCGAAAGATATCTCTTGAAATAAACAATCTGAATGTTTCAAGTTGGATGAAACTTATATCAAATTGATATTAAAACTTTTTTATGAAATGTGTGTTTTTATAATTTTTTCTACTGCACCTTGGCTGGGATATAACGAAAACCATCTGTTCATTCGAGTTAGAAAACACTCCAATTACAATTTTTTATGTGCATTGTGCTACAAGAAAAATTGAATTTCAATCAGTGTTTGCCAAGGAACCACATTGTATTCAAATGATTTCCGAAAAAAAATCTATAAGATCAGCCTGAATTTCACTTTCGATTTCAGTGTTTTTTTGTGTTTACTGTTCAGTTTTTCGGAGTGCTTGGGTTCCTTCAGGGTTACGTTCGTGGGCAGTTGCTTTCGGTTTTGGTTCCGGTTTAAATTTCAGCGAATAAGGTGGGTGTTAATACAAGTTTTTATATTTGATTTGAAATCTTCTATCAACGAGGCGGATATTTTTAATTTAGAATGACGTTGCATATTTTTTTTTTTTGGATTCGTCGGGATTTAGGGTTTCAACACGTTTTTATTTGAAGAAAAAACCAAAAGAGATGTGTTAATGACGAAGTAACTTAAAAAAAAGTCAGTTCTCCTGATGGGTGCATTCTAAGTTATCAAGTATCTTCAAACCTTTTATTTTCTCCAAGATGATTGCACAATTTCGGTTAGGCTCATTGCAGACTTTATCCAAGGCTTGAAGATCTATTCTCATGAACACGTGTTTGCCTTTCTTATTGAAATTTCCCGATACTATAGGTGGCAATGAAAATATTCAGTATAAGCCATTTCCATTGTTCTCAATTATGAATCGACTTGTAAACTTTCATTGATACAACAACAAAAATTTACATATTACTGTCTGAATTCGAACTCGATTCAAGAACAAATTTTGAATGGAATTTTTATGGATCAAGTTCATCAAAACACAATTCATCATTATGACAGACTTCCACTTCCAAGTTGATCATGAATATTCGATGAGTTATGGAAACCAGGTGACGATAGAATTGATGACTCATGCTCTGAAAAAAAAATAGCAACTCCAGAGGACATTTTAGAAGAAAGTCCAAGTAAAGAACACTGCTTGGTACATCTATAGTTTTTCTATTTGTACCTTTTAGAATATTTCTACTCGTTGTTAGACCCAATCAGACCTTGTAAATATGGAAAACTGCATTGTGAAAGTTTTCAGATCAGCATGGCTCCAAATTACAGTGCTGAAAACGTTCAAGAAGATTTGGTCGATGATGCTTCCATATTGAATGGAAGATTTCTAGCCAATCCTGATCCAGGGGAAGAAGTATGCATAACAGGTGAGTAAATAGGTTGAAGTTGGTTTGGTACTGCCAATTTTAAACAATTCTGGACAACCCAAAGTATTTAAAGGAGAAGATTTGTACCTTATCCTTCAATAATTCAAAGCAGAAGTAAAAAATTGTTCTTGTTTCGAATCTGAAAGGTGTATCTGGGGTATTCCCAAACTCCAGAGATGTCCACGAATTCAGGGACAACCTGATGAACAAAATAGACATGGTTGATGGAGATTTCAGAAGATGGGAACCCATCCATCCAGAAATACCTCAAAGAACAGGAAAAATCTACGACATTGAAAAGTTCGACGCAGGTTTCTTCGGTGAGTTGAACCGAAAAAACCTTTGTCAAAAATTCAACACTCTTTTTCCATAGGAGTCCACCATAGGCAAGCTGACTCCATGGACCCCATGATGAGAATCTTCTTGGAGAAAGCCATAGAGGCCATCTTCGACGCTGGACTTCATCCTTCTGAGCTGGAAGGCACCAACACAGGAGTATTCGTTGGTACTTGCTTCGCTGAGAGCGAGAAAGATTGGTTCTTCATAAATTTGGACCCTCAACAGTTTGCAATCACTGGGTCAGTCAAGAATTTATTTTATAATGACATTATACTATTTGGTCAACATCAAAAGTTCTTGTTCATCTTTGTCTGCCTGTCAACTATTCAAATTTTCCATTTCAGTTGCTTGAGGTCTATTATACCACAAAGAGTAAGCTACTTTTTGAAATTGAAGGGTGTTTCTCACATAACAGATACAGCTTGTAGTAGCTCTTTGTACGCTGTTGAAAATGCTTATAGAGCCATCAGGACTGGACAGTGCGATATGGCTATCGTTGGAGGAACCAATTTGACTCTCCATCCTTTCGTATCTTTACAATTCGCCAGGTGATGCCACAAGAAAACTTCGAAGACTATAAGATACTAATACTTTAATTCTTCTGTAGATTGGGTGTACTCAGCGATGATGGTTGTTGCAAGTGTTTTGATGCAACAGGAAACGGTTATGCTAGATCAGAAGCTATATCTTGTATACTGCTTCAGAAGGCTAAGGACTCCAGAAGAATTTACGCAAAGGTGATTACCTGTGAACAGCATATGTCAGATAATACTTACTCATTTTTCTTTTAGGTTGTACATGCAAAGACCAATTGTGACGGTTATAAAGAACAAGGTATCACATATCCTTCTGGAGAAACACAGAAGAAACTTCTTCAAGAGTTTTACAGAGAGTGCAACGTTGATCCCAGATCCCTCAGCTTCTTAGAGGCTCATGGTACAGGTGAGACATCAATAACACAAGTTCCCATTGGGAGCAGTTGAGTTATATACCAATTATACCTTCAGAATAATTTTAGGATCATCAATATCAAGGACTTCACAATGATTCAATTCTTTTTCAGGTACCAAAGTAGGAGATCCTGAAGAATGTTCAGCCATCGACGAAGTTTTCTGTAAAGGACGTGAAGAACCTCTTCTGATTGGATCTGTCAAGTCCAATATAGGACATTCTGAACCAGCTTCTGGTCTTTGTTCAATCACAAAAGTAATGGACTCGTTTATTTTAACCCCAATTTATTCTGAAACTTTGAATCTTCTTCCAGTGCATTATTGGCTTCGAGGAAGGGTTGATTCCACCCAATATCCACTACTCCAAACCTAGAGAAGGAGTAGTTGCCTTGGAGGAGGGCAGAATCAAGGTGGTATCTGATAAAATGCCATTTCAGGATGATAGAGGACTCATAGGTGTGAACAGTTTTGGCTTTGGTGGTGGAAATTGTCACATACTTCTTAAATGGAATACAAAAAGTAAGATTGACGAAGGACAACCTAAAGATAACCTTCCACGTCTCTTATGTGTGAGTGGAAGAACACCAGAAGCCATAACTTCCCTTACTGATGATGTGAACTCAAGAAAACTCGATGCTGAACACATCCATCTTCTTCATGAAGTATTCAAGTAATGAACATGGATTTCGTTGAAGTTTTCCAGAACTATTCAAATATTTTCACTTGCAGGAAAGATATTGAAGCCCATCCTTACCGAGGTTACACTATAGCTTCGAAAGAGGGAGAAATCAAGACTTCAGTGAGGAACTTTCAGGGTGTTAGACCTCCTCTGGTGCTCGCTTTTGGAAGTTTTGAAGACTCTTGGCAATCGCTCGCCCAATCACTGTTTGCTTTCCCAGTTTTTGCTGCTGCTATTCAAAGGTAAATATCTTCTTTCATTATTGATGGACAGTCTTTAACTTTTCGACATCTATTTCAGAATTCACGATGTGTTATACAGTGCAAATACTGGTGTGAATATCACTGAGATAATTGAAAATCAGGCCACTACAATTGACCCTGTGGTGAAGAATGTTTTGGGAAACATTGCTCTGCATGTTGGAATTGTAGAAATCCTGAAAGATTTGGAATTGGTCCCAGATATCATCATGGGGTATGCTTTTGGAGAACTTGGATGTGCCTATTATGATGGCAGTTTATCTCTGGAACAAACTGTATTGGCAGCCTTAGAAATTGCAAATCATATCAACGCCATAAACGAGCCATCTTCAACTTATCTTGTTCACATTGGTGAAGCACAGGTAAAAATTATTTGCAGCTAGAAATCCTTTGATTTAGAAGCACTCTGAAATTTTTTCAATTCAAAGGTCAAGAAACTACTTCCACCAAGCATGGAAATAATATGGAAGAACAACGAAGACTGTGTAGCCATGTCTGGAGGTCATAACATTTCTAAAAAGTTTGCTGAATCTCTCCAGAATATTGGCATTAAAGTGGAACCAATCAGCTCTGTCGGAGTTACTTGGCATACGAGAAATATTTCGAAAATTGGTACATGAATTCATGACCCTAGTTTTAATTTCTTCATGAATTTGATTTTTTTAGAACGAACACTTCTACCAAAACTGAAAAAGAAAATTTCCAAACCTAAGCAGAGGAGTAGTAAATGGTTGTCAGCATCGACAGAGAAAGTAGCATCTCCTGAGTACTTCATCAAGGCTCTTCTTTCTCAAATACATTTCCAGGATCTCTCAAGCCACTTTGTTGAGAACCAAGTGATCTTTGAAGTAGGACTTGGTTCATTTGCTACATTACTGAAGAGCACAATAGAAAATCCTGTTGAAATTGTAAAGTTTGGGGAGAATTCTAAGCAAAGTGGTATCATCTCTCTCTTAGAGGTGCTTGGAAGGTAAGATATGTTCAAGATATGCCACAAATAATACTTGAAATTTATAAAACCAGTTCATTTTTGCTTAAAGAGACTAATTTTTGACCCTTCCAGCTTGTACGAGTGTGGTTTCAACCCTCAAATCCAAAACTTGTATCCAAGAATCCAATATCCAGTCAGCAGGGGAACTCCAATGATATCTCCAAAGATCAAATGGGATCACTCCAAAGATTGGTATGTCATGTTCTACAGAGAAACAGATTCACTGAAGAGTGGTGAAAGAGTTCTTGGAGTCACACTCAAGCAAGAGGAATGGCAATACGTGGCTGGACACGTCATCGACGGTATTGTTCGTGAAAAAATTCCATGGAAATTTTTCTGACGACTTTTTTTCAGGGCGCAATCTATTTCCAGCTACCGGTTATCTGCAGGCTGTTTGGAATACTCTTGCTCTTACTCAGAATGTTTTGGAGAATGAGTTGGTTTTAGTCTTCGAGAATTGTCGTTTTAATAGGGCCACCACCATCAGCAGAGATGTTACAGAATTCACTATCATGATCCAAAGATACAGTGGTAATTTCGAGGTGAGATTTGATCTTCTCCTGGATACTCCAGATTTCATCAACTTATTTTCTCAGGTCATAGAAGGAGGCGCTGATGTTGTTAGTGGAAGAGTGTACTCTTTGCCAGAAGGAGAAGTGGAATTTATTGATCTTCCTCAACCCTCTGAGATTAAAAGAGCTAATGTTATTCCTATGAAAACGAAAGATATATACAAAGAGTTGCGTCTCAGAGGTTACAACTACAAGTAAGTCTCCTCTGCTCTTCATTATCTGCTGAATAGGAAATTATACTACAACATTTTTTTATCCTCAGAGGTGCCTTCAGAGGTCTTCAAGAGTGCAATCAAGGAGCAACAATCGCCTACTTGAAATGGGAGGGTAATTGGGTCTCTTTCATGGACAGTATGCTCCAAATAAAGATCCTCCAGCTGGACACCAGGCTATTGTACGTTCCTACCAGCATCAAGAAGTTAACCATTGATGCTAAGAAGCATCTTCAATATGTTGAATCCTTCGGAGAGAACCCTGTTCTTCCAGTTTATGTCTACAAGGATGCAGATATCATAAGGTAACATTTATAGTAACGGTGAGTCAATGGATTGCTTATTGTTGTTATCATCAAGGTGCGGTGGTGTTGAAATCAAAGGAGTCATGGCAAGTTCGATACCCAGAAGAAAACAATTAGGTCAGCCTGTTTTGGAGAAATATGAATTTGTCCCAAATGAGATCAAACTTCCCATAGAACAATCACTACGTGTCAATATGCAAATAGGTCTGGAGAATCTTTATGCCATCAAGGTAAGATTTGAGGTGCTGATAACTAAGAAGTGATTATAATATTTCCTCTTTTCATACAGATCAAGGTAGTTGAGGTGATAGATGATGCTACTAAAGAAGGGAGTGAACCATTAGGACCTACAATTTATCAAGTTTTCAGTGATCAACCTCTTATCCAGACTAACATTATTATTTTGAGCAAAGATAAGCTAGATCTTCAGAATGTCACAGTTGAAAATAAGAATTTGGTTTCTGAAAACGACTGCAACTTGATTGTTGGTACGAGAATTCTCGAGAGAGCTATGGTAAGTTCAGATTGAAAGCTCACATTGGCTTGGATCCTATGTTATGTTTTTGAAGGTTCTTCAACAAGCTTTTGGTTCCTTGAAAGAGAAGGGTTTCATTTTATCTAGAGAAGATGCAGATTTTGATATTTCCAAGTTAGCAGAGCAAGATTTAGCAAGCATCGATGTATTAACAGTGCACGACATTGGAAAAGAGAAACTAGTATACTTCAGAAAAGCAATAGAACCAAAGGAATTTACCTCTATCAAAGTTTCTGAAGTAGATGAAGATTTCACCTGGCTCCCAATTCTCCAGACATCTTTGAAGAGCGACAGCCATGTCATTATTTACGCCCAAAACGAAGAATACAGTGGTATCCTTGGTCTCTTCAATTGTATCCGAAGAGAGCCTGGAGGTAAAGTTTTGACTCATCGAAAAAACTTGTAGCTCATTGTTGAATTTCAGGAATGAATGTCAGGTGTTTCCTAATATTTGATTCTGATGCCCCACCATTCGATCCAAACCATCCCTTCTATGCTGCTCAACTGAGAAGAAACATGTCTGTCAACATCTACAAGAACGGTCAATGGGGTACTTACAGACACTTGCTGTTGGACCAAATCGAAGAAGTAGAGACTGAACATTGCTTTGTTAACCCTTTGAGAAGAGGTGATTTGTCTAGTTTGAAATGGATTGAGGGGAATCTTAACTCGAAGTCTATTTTGCCGCCTGAGAAGAAACTTGTTCAGGTCGGTAAAAACAGCTAGAAATGTTTATTTGAGGCAGTTATCTGTATTCATATCTTCTCCAGATATACTTCACTTCATTGAACTTCAGAGATGTCATGACAGCCTCTGGTCGTATTAACGCTGATGTCATCACCATGGATAGAATAGAACAAGAATGTGTCCAAGGGTTCGAATTCGCTGGAAGAACTTCAAGGTGAGTGTTCTTAGAGAATTCCACAAGGAAAGCTCGAATGGAAGATTCGGATAAGATTTTAATCATGATGTTATTTCGCAGTGGACGAAGAGTTATGGGCATGGTAACTCATGGGGCCATGTCAACGCTCATTGCTGCTGATAGTTATCTTCTTTGGGACATTCCAGACTGTTGGACAATGGAACAGGCTGCTACCATTCCAGTAGTTTATGGAACAGTGCTTTATGCTCTTGTCTTGGTGAGTAAAACCATATCCAAGCAAATGATGCAATATCAACATCAATGTATTTCCAGCGTGGTAAAATCAAGAGAGGAAATTCAGTTCTTATCCATTCTGGAACAGGAGGAGTGGGTCAAGCTGCCATCAGCATAGCTCTTGCCTATGGCTGCACAGTTTACACCACAGTTGGTACACAGGAAAAAAGGGACTTTATCAAAAAATTATTCCCTCAACTCACAGGTAGAGAAAGACAGCTTCTTAATAAGATGGATTATATCAATTTTTTGGAGTAAGCACACTTGTTTCTTATGTATTGATACTTTATAGATCGACATATTGGAAGCTCTCGAGACTTGACCTTCGAAAAATTGATCAAAGAGCAAACGAAAGGAAGAGGTGTTGACCTTGTCTTGAACTCCTTGGCCGAAGAGAAGCTTCAGGCTTCAGTAAGATGCCTAGGAAAAGGTGGTAGATTCTTGGAAATCGGTAAATTCGATTTGGCCAACAATAACAGCTTGTCGATGTTGTTATTGTCCAAAGGATGCTCCTTCCATGGAATTATGTTGGATCAACTTTTCGATGCAGCGCCAAGCGTGAAGAAGTCAATTGGTGTTATGCTTGTTGAAGGTTAGTTAGAATATTTTGTATTGTCTGTTTGGAAACTTCAACCTTTTTTTTACTAGGTATCAAAAATGGAGCTGTAAGACCTTTAACCACGAACGTTTTCAAAATGGACGAAATAGAGAAAGCCTTCCGTTTTATGGCAACAGGAAAACATATGGGAAAAGTTATGATACAAATACGAAAAGAAGAGCCTGAGAAGAAAACGATAGCACCAGTTGTATTGAGCAAGGCTCATCCGAGGTGAAGATTCTTAATAAACGTTACAAGCAAGAATTACCCAAAATTTGATATTTCCATAGGTTTTCATGTAGCGACACGAAATGTCACGTTATAACTGGTGGACTTGGAGGTTTTGGTTTGGAGTTGGCTGATTGGCTTATAATGAGAGGAGCTAGAAGACTAATTTTAACTTCTCGAAGTGGCATCAAAACAGGATATCAGTGCAATAGGATCAAGTAAGTTGGGGATAATCAGTTGGAATCCAATCTCATAGAAAAAATTTCTATATAGTATTTGGAAGTCTTATGGTTCTGTGATAAAAATTTCTACTGCTGACATTACCACTAAAGAAGGTTGCGAACAATTGATCTCAGAAGCCGAAGAACTAGGACCAATAGAAAGTATTTTCAATTTGGCAGTTGTTCTCAAGGATTCCCTGCTTGAAAACCAGAGCCCAGAAAGTTTCAGAATATCCCTAGGGCCAAAAGCTGTGGCTACCAAATACCTGGATGAAATAACCAGAGTAAGGTGTCCAGATTTAAGGTGAAGAAAATCAAAGAAGTGTGTGAATTAGATAAAACTTGATCTGAAATTTTTGTGCAGGGATTTCGTGATTTTCTCTTCAGTCTCATGTGGAAGAGGTAACGCAGGACAAACCAACTACGGCATGGCTAACTCTATAATGGAGAGGATCTGCGAGAGAAGGAGACAAGATGGATATCCAGCTCTTGCCATCGAATGGGGAGCTATTGGAGATGTGAGTTGAAACGTCCTTCGAGTCTTATCCAAACTAACATTAATTTCATAGGTTGGTCTGGTAGCTGAGATGATGGAAGATCATACAGAGATGGAGATTGGTGGCACCCTACAACAGAGGATAACTAGCTGTCTGCAAGTCATGGACACCTTCCTCAGACAGAAGGAATCGCCAATCGTGTCTAGTATGGTAGTTGCTGAGAAGAGGAGTGGTAGTGGAGGTGCAGATAATATTGTGGATGCTGTAGCGAATATTTTAGGTAAGATTCTTCGCCTAACGAATGATGATATACGTTTATTCCTTTGGTAACTTTCGTAGGAATTAAGAAGCAGAGTGTATCGCCACACGCAACTCTGGCAGAACTTGGTATGGACTCGATGACCGCTGTTGAAATAAAACAAACCCTAGAAAGAGAATTTGAGGTTTTCTTGACAGCTCAAGATATAAGAACCATGACTTTTGCAAGGTTATTATTTCATCTAGTTGAATTTTAATTATTCTTGATAAAAAACTTCTTGTGGTAACAATAATTCATCTCTAATGTTCAGATTAGAGGAGATACAACAATCCAAGGAGTCAGATCGCGAAGCCGGAATAGTTCACCAAAGACTGCCCACAGGAATCGAGCTCATTCTGAGGTATCTTGGTGATGAGGCAACCTCTACAGTCCCTGTGATCAAGCTTCCAAGTTCGGTAGAAGAAAATACAGATGCACCTTACATCTTCTGCTTCCCTGGAATAGAGGGCTTCGCAACAACTCTGAAACCTCTGGCTGCAAACTTGAGGGCTAAAGTAATCGGAGTCCAGTTCTGCTACAAAAATCCAAAGAATACTTACTTCGATTTGGCTACAGAAGCTGTTGCGGTAAGTCTCGAAATTTTTTTAAATTCTTTCAATGATTTACTTGAATCTTCCAGCAAATCGAGAATATTCTTGGACCAAAAGATACTCTCAACATCATTGCTTATTCCTGGGGTTCAATTATAGCTCTAGAGTCTTTGGCTATGATGGAGAAGAAAGGACGCAAAGGGACACTGATATGTTTGGATGGTGCACCAGGTATGCTCCAAGAAATGTGCAAACATGAGATGAAGACTGGTTCTGATGCTGAATTCGAAACTGTCATTCTTTGTCACCTAATGGCCTTATATCTTCCATACGAGATCATTTTGAAGAACAGGGTGAGTTAAAACTTCAAAACTATCCAAAGAGATGTTCCTAATTCCATTTCATTCGTAGGAAAAGCTATACAGATGTAGTACGTTCGATCAACGTCTAGAAGTTGCCCAACAAATCGCCTCAAAAGACTCAACACACTCCCCTCAATACCAGAGGAAGGTTGCCATAGCATTCCACACCAGAATCAAGGAGCTGAAGACCTACTCTCCAGACTATCCAAAGATCCAATCCACAGTGAGACTCTTCAAACCATCAACCTTGAGTGTCCAGAACTTTGCAGAAGACTACAAACTATCAGACCTTTGTGCCAACTTCACCGAAGTTAAGGTCTTCGAAGGAAACCACATGACCATAGTAGAAAACGCAGAAGTAGCAGAAACCATCAACGGTATTTTTGGTTTAAAACCGCCATCCAAGGTTGAGACAGCTGAAAGAATAGTCGATGATAGTTTGAAGCCAGAAGAATGATTGCCATGTTATTTGATTACTGTATATTTTTAGTGTTTGTATGAGAAATTATAGTTTTTTAGTCGATAAGAGCGTTTTACTAGGCAACCAAGTTTTATCAAGTTTGAAAAACAGAATCAGAAGAACAACTTTCATAAGATTTTCCAATGAGCAAACCAGAAAACTCTTTCAATTCGATCAGGAACTCTCTTGACGAAAATATATTCCCAACTTTTTTTATCTCTCGCTTTTTTAGTTCATCAATGGCGCCAATTGAACAATATTTGCAGTGGAAAGGACAATAATATGTACACAAAAAAGCTCTCCTCTTATCAGATCGATTATTCAAGTGGCACTCCAAATGATGGAAGCGAAAATGTTTGTTATATACAAGGGCGACTCCGAAAATAAAAAACCGCAGATTCAAGCGCTTCCAAAATAGATTCATCACTTCGTTCAGAGTTTAAAAATAGCTGAACGTTTTTCTGCAACGTGAAATATGTTTTTGATGCATTAATAAGGTTGTAAATGGATGCTTATTATTCTCACTCTGTTTCATGTCGATCAACACAACATTTTTTCCTCGTACGTTTTGGACCGATGACTGGGCTCACCCTGTATATATTTCCCGACGTTACAGGTCCGGAACTGTTCAACAGGAAGCTGGGAATAATTCCCGAATAACAGCTGTTGAAGAGGCGATGATTCTGGTTCGTTTGTGACGTATTCATCTGTTCCAAAATTAACCAGCATTCGTTTTACTAACGGGTTGACAGAGTATCGAAGTAGAGCGTAAGACGAACGTGACACTGCCTCATCCCTTTCGATTTTAACGCAACAGGGTGAATTGGAAACGGTGAAAAACGGTTTTGAAGGGAATTGAGAAAATTCGAAAGTTGTGAAAAAAAAATTGCAGGTTCGAAGTGAAGTGGATGTGGCTTGCTTATAAATAGATCGGTGTGCGTGAACTGTTTGGCAACGGATGCGTTGAGTAAATAGGTGAGGACTCATAAGTTTATAAAAATATTTCGTTCCTGATTCAAGGAAAAGACGAACCCATAACATTCGTTCATGATTGGCACACTTAACTTCATAAAACCCATAAGGTTGCTATTGTGGAGAATCTAATTTTCGAAACAACTTTTCTCACTAGTGGAAAGCATATACTTCTATTATTCGAATTTCCTAAAGCATCGAAAAAAAAACACTTTGTCAAACGAGGTCTGATTCCAATTGAAAAAACCCATGAGTATACATTTCTGCAATGTCATTTATTTGTTTCTCATTTGTGAACGTCAGTTTCCAAAAACACAATATTGATCAAGAAAGTTTATATCATCAAGTCACTAACTTTTAAAACTGACAGTTAACTTGCAAAATTTTTACAAGTTAGTCGTATTATTTACATTAGAAAATTTTGTTTTATCGTCATAGATTTTTTATGATGAAAGAAATGATACTGATGATGATGAACTATCTGTTGAATCAGAAACTGCTGAACTCGAGGACTGCAGAACATTTGTACTCTCCTTACTACCAAATAATTTGCTAGACATTTCGATTTTTTTGTTGACCGAATCATCGACATAACTCATCGCAATTTCGGTGCTCTTCCACCCTCCTGCACGCTTTAATGCTAAAATATCTCTACCCGAATCCGCAACCATAGTGGCTCCAGTTCTGCGAAAAGAGTGGCCGGTATATAACTCTGGGTCTTTTGAACCTAAATATTTCGCTATTTGCTTTGGGACACCACCAATAGTGTGCTGGCCAGCATTAAAAGAAATGCACTTTCCATGTCGGTATGTCAAAAAAAATCTTAGGCTTTCTGTTCCAGGAGGCCGAAGATTTACATATTTTCTGTATAACATGCAGGGCTTGAAGCTGCAGCCATCATCGGTTATGGTGAATCTTCTTGTTGTGAAATTTTTTGTTTGCCGCAATGTCACAATAACGCATTTTTCCATATCTTTTACATCATTCATGTTTAAGGAGAGAATTTCGTCACATCGACAACATCTAAAAATCCGAAATATTGTTACAATTTTCGCCAGCAACCACTGGTCGTCAGGAGCATGTAAAAAAAATTGTACGGCCCCTTCTTTACTCAATACCTTGGCCTTTTTGGCGTATAACGCTCATTTTTTCGTTTCAAAAATTCTATTACCTTTTGAAATCTGCAAATGACAACTAAACGTCATATTTTTCAATAAATTTTTTAAGGAAAATAAACCTGCGAACAGGGGCATTTTATTTCATTTCCAAGCAGCTTTTCAGCATAGACCATTCTACCCATAAAGTATTAGGGCTGAATCTAGCTGATAGTTGATTCAAGTAGACCAACAAAACATCTTCAGTTACCCCAATCACACTATTTTTGTTTTGCCTCTTTTTGAAGTCGTCGTATTCTCACTCCTACCTTGAAGCTGATTTCGCAGGTAATAAACTTGATGCTATACACTGCTGGCTGCCTCAATAATTTCTTTTGGTACATTCATTTTCGCTTTCGCCAAAACAAATGTAAAGAAAAATAAACAGACATGTTCATGGCAAAGCTTCCATAGCTTACGACATTTGCGACAAATTATTGAGATTTTTTTGGAATTTATCTAACCTTTTTACAAATGAGAAATAAATAAAATATGAAACAGTACACACAAAGTAACGGGTTTTACTGGCTCAAGGAGGTTACTGACTCGCCTGCAGCTCGTCAGTTATATCCTCTATTCGCATCTTCCCTATCCCAAAAAGAATCCAGCTCATTCCTAGAAGCCAAAGCAACAACTCATAACGATTAAATTAGAGCCTTATGGAAATCTCCCAAGAGCTCCTGATTTCCTATATTCTCCATTATGTCTTCTGACCAAAACACCTCCAGATTGACCCTTATCTTATCCAGTTTCCAGGACACTATGTCTCCAGTTTTAGCCCAAAGTGTCCTGAACTCCTGATCCAACAAAATGGAAAGCACCGTCCACAAGCCTTTAACACCTGGACAAGCTGCTGCAGCCCAACCAAATGGACCGTACTCAACCACGGTCCAACCAAAAAGACCAGCTCGTAGAGGTCCCAAGGCCATACCAGAAAAACCAGCACGAGCCTTTTTCTGTCTCACTCTGAAAAACCCAATCAGAAAACTCTGCATCAGCGTCATCGATTGGAAGTATCCTTTTACACAAATTTAAATTTGAGCATAAGGCTAGAAGTCTCCTTAATATTTTAACAGACCTTTTGAATACATCATTCTCTTGACGATCTTAGGAAACTGTGTAGCTTTAGCATTGTTCACACCCTTTCCAAATGGAGACTCAAACCAAACAAACGCTTATTTGGTGAGTAACTCTCAACATCTCCTCAAGAAAAATAGTTCTCAATGTCCTTAATTTTGTAGGAAGACATCGAGTACATATTCCTGGTAGTTTTCACAGCAGAGTGCATAATGAAGATTGTTGCTTATGGGTTTCTAATGCACCAAGGAGCTTATTTAAGGAACGGTTGGAATTTACTTGATTTCACCATAGTTGTGATAGGGTGAGAAATATCAATTTTTTTGCTGTTAACCTTGATAAGTATGTAAGTATTATTCAGGATGGTGAGTCCAATAATCCAGCTCTTCACTGATGGCAACTTTGACGTGAAGGCTTTGAGGGCTTTCAGAGTTCTCAGGCCTTTAAGATTGGTGTCAGGAGTTCCAAGTGAGTTCTTCAATTAATCCTTTCTTAGTGAGAGTAAACCAAAGGGTGATGTTGTAGGTCTGCAGATTGTGTTGAACTCCATCCTGAGAGCCATGGTACCTTTGCTTCACATTGCCTTCCTTGTGCTTTTCGTGATGATCATTTACGCCATCATTGGCTTGGAGTTGTTCTCTGAAAAACTCAACAGTACCTGTTATGACGCCAGCAACAGTAAGTGTCATATTTTGGTAGGTCTTTTGTTCATGAGTAGAGAAAGAGCATCTTAAGGAACCTTATCCAATTCCTTCCACCCTAATTTTTCGAAAATATACGGAGGTGATACGAAAATTTGGCGAACCACCCTCGAATTTTTGAAAATATCACATGCTGCCAGATTTTCAGATGATGGAGGATCCCCACCCTTGCTCAACAGAAGAAGGGACGGGGTTCAGCTGTTTGGAGGTGGGAGAGTCGTACGTCTGTCGCACCGGATGGAATGGACCAAACAACGGAATCACGACTTTCGACAATTTTGGCCTATCGATGCTGACGGTTTTCCAATGCATCACTTTGGAGGGATGGACAGACGTCCTTTATAATGTGAGTGATGATGAGATCGATACTGGTCCAGAAGCTAAAAATAAATTCACCAGCAGCCGTTCATATACGGGGGATGAACTCTGATTAAGTCTATTGTTTCTTCATTGATTTATTAACACCCCAATTTGTTTTACGACACCTCGAATCATTTTCAGACGATTGGATATAGTTGAAGACCCCTATCTGAGTTAATACACACGTAAATGAAGAACTTTTTCTGGAAAATACACTCCGAACTTTGTTCACTACAATCTTATAAACCTATAGGAGTATTCACTTTATTGTAGAATAACTTTAACAGTCAGAATGATTATGCACAAGCTCTCAATTGCACATCATGAGATTCCTAATCTTTCTTCCACAATCTCTTCTAGATTCAAGACGCTCTTGGAAGAACCTGGCAATGGTCTTACTTCGTCTCCATGGTCATCCTTGGAGCCTTTTTCGTCATGAACTTGATTCTTGGTGTCCTCAGTGGGTAAGTACAAGACACCCTCTTACCATTGACCTACCTTCATTCTCCAAAACCTCCAGAGAATTCTCCAAGGAGAGAGAAAAGGCCAAATCCAGAGGCGACTTCCAAAAACTCCGAGAAAAACAACAGATCGAAGAAGACCTCAGAGGCTATCTCGACTGGATAACCCAAGCTGAAGACATAGAACCAGAGGGGGAGGTTGAGCAACAGACGCAAGACACTAAGATGAACACGAGGAACGAAATGGAGTCCACCGATCGTTTAGGAGAAGAGGAAAATCAGAAGGAGTCTTGGTTCAAGAAGAAGAAGCGAGGTTTCGATCGATTCAACCGGAAATGTAGGAGAGCTTGTAGGAAGGCTGTTAAGTCGCAAGCCTTTTACTGGCTGATTATCATATTGGTGTTCTTGAACACTCTTGTATTGGCGTCTGAACACCATGGACAACCTGTGTACCTGGATCAGTTCCAAGGTACCAAAGTTCTGAAGGATCTTCTCCAAACTCTTCACTTTAATCCTCTTTTCTTTCAGATATAACGAATATATTCTTCATCACCCTATTCACACTTGAGATGTTGGTGAAAATGTACAGTTTGGGACTACAGGTTAGCTTGATCCTCCTTATTCCTAAAGTTCCTAATTTTTTCTTCGTTTCCAGGGTTATTTCGTATCCCAATTCAATCGTTTCGACTGTTTCGTGGTCATAGGAAGCATTGTAGAAACGGTGTTAACACAACAGTCCATAATGCCTCCCCTTGGTATCTCTGTACTTCGTTGTGTACGTCTTCTCAGAGTCTTCAAGGTTACCAAGTGAGTATTCAGTATCAATACTTCTCCACACTTGTTTATATGAACTTTCTTTTAGATATTGGAAGTCACTGTCGAATCTTGTGGTTTCACTATTGAATTCCATTCAGTCCATTGCGTCTCTTTTGCTCCTGCTGTTCTTGTTCATTGTGATCTTTGCTCTACTTGGTATGCAGGTGTTTGGAGGTAGATTCAACTTCAACAAGAATGAGGACAAACCAAGGTCCAATTTCGACTGCTTCTGGCAGGCCTTGCTGACTGTATTCCAGGTAAAATGAAGATTTTAACATATCCACGAAGATAACTGTTTGATACCTTTTCCAGATCCTAACTGGTGAAGATTGGAACGTGGTTATGTACAATGGTATAGAAGCCTATGGTGGTGTTGGCTTCCCTGGGATATTAGCTTGCATATATTTCATAATTCTATTCATTTGTGGTAACTGTATCCTTCAATTTCTTCAGAAGAATCCATAACCCTAAAAACGTTAAACAAAATCTTCCTTATGACGACCTAGATATCCTGTTAAACGTTTTCTTGGCCATTGCTGTAGACAACTTAGCAGATGCAGAATCTTTGAGCGAGGTAGAGAAAGAAGAAGGTGATCAAGGTGAAGAAGAAAACAGATCAAGAACGGTAACTCCCATTTTGGAGGAAGGACAAGAGGAACAAAGCGTAGAAGAAGAGATAGAAGAAGAGAGGCAGTATGGATCTGAAAGGTGATTTTTTTATTGGTTCTTGATTTGTTAATGAGGTCTTCTTTTTTCGTGTAGATCAGGAAGTAAGAAGGATGATAATTCAGAGACCAAGATCAATATGGAGGGAGAAGAGGAGGATGTATATGAGGAAGAATACAATGAAGAAGACAAATTGGGAGAGGAAGAAGGTAAGAAGAAATTTTTTTACCTTTAGTTTCAAAGTGATATTCACCTAAAGGTAGAATTTGAAGGGTGAAGTCGACAGAAGTTTGGTCAAGGGAAAAAAGGGTCAGAGATTATCAAAAGGTAGGCACTCTGACCAGGTAAGCATTACCAGAAACTTTCGAGTGGTAATAATTGAAAAATTCCCATTTGAACCTAAAAAAACATTCGAAATGTGGTGAGGATATGCACAGAAGTTGTGTTGGTACTTTTCAGAAGATACCGAGGACTCACCAAGACCAAGAAGAAGGTTCTCTGAGATTCACGTAGTCAACAAAATCAAACCAATACCGAAAGGAACAGCTCTTTTCATTTTTTCTCACACCAACAAGTAAGTTTAAGACGATGACGTGGTTGCAAGACCATTAACAGGACATTGAAGATTCACGTTCCACCAACAGAAGTTTGGAAGATCTTGCAGCCACGTGGTGAATTTAACTTCACTAACATTTTGCGGTCTTGAATATTTGCAGATGAGGAGGTAGCAAGTATTGCCGAGTCAGATAATCCCAATTCTGAGTTGCCCATACCCCCGGCATCTTCATTCTTCGTTTTCTCTCAAACCAACAGGTGAAACTCGTTTTGGTAGATGATGGTTGTCCCATGATGAACCCATTGGTTTTTGAAATCCGCTTTAAAAAGACGAGAAAACCATTTTGGTCTCTCTGCTTGAATCCAAACGATACAAGATAACACCATGGTGTTATCTTCACAAGAATGGTTTTCTCGTCAGCCAATTGAACAACAGGAAACTTTTTTCGTTTCTTATCTAGACCCCTGCTGATTTTGTCCCTGAAATGTTTTGATATTTGAGTGTTTATTTTTTTCAGACCTGGACCAATTTGAGCCAGATATTTTGAAAGTTTTTGAATGTAGATTAGAAAGAGGTACATTTCTTTTAAAGCTTTTTGATTCGATTAGTTTTTGACACTGTTTGAAATAATACTGAACCATCATCTGCAAATTTGCTCTAATGAGATTACACAAGATACCAAAGACAAGACCTATTAACCATGAACCATGAACTCTGCAAATACTTGAATACTTTTTGTAGTTCTAGAAAATATTCTGCTGTAGTTGAATCAAACTATGGTCTTTCCACAGATTCAGAGTCTTCTGCCACTGGTTCTGCAACCACAGCGTCTTCAGCAACTTCATCTTGGTCTGCATTCTGGTTTCATCAGCTCTCTTGGCCCTAGAAGAACCTGTTAAAACAGGCGCTGATGATTTCTTCACGAAGGTAAGATCAATCCAACTTGGTGTGCGCTCAAAATTGATCTTCTCTTGCATCTCAAGCTTCCAACAACTTGTGACCCTTATTTCACTGCCATCTTCACTGTTGAGCTGCTTCTGAAGACTATAGCTTATGGTTGCATCCTTCACGAAGGTGCTTTCTTCAGATCTGCCTTCAATGTCCTGGATTTGATCGTAGTTTGCGTCTCCTTGACTTCTCTTTTGAGTGGAGGGTGAGTGATGACCCATTAAAGTGAGGAAAAGGTTATTCTTGAAACTTTTTTCTTTTCAGAGAAGCTGGAATGTCCGTCTTCAAGATTCTGAGGGTTTTGAAGGTACTCAGACCTCTAAGGGCCATAAATCGAGCCAAAGGTTTGAAAGTAAGTGCAACCTCAATGCAATCTTAAGATATTATTGGAATTTTCTTATTTTCAGCACGTGGTTCAGTGTGTCATTGTGGCTATCAAGACAATCGGTAACATCGTTCTGGTTACGTGTCTTCTTCAATTTATGTTCGCAGTTATTGGTGTTCAGCTGTTCAAGGGTAAATTCTCTGAATGTTCAGATCACTCCAAACTTGATGCATCTTATTGCAAGTAAGTTTGGTCGATATAATCAAGGTTATGGTGAATATTCACAAAGCCTCATCTGCTTTTAGTGGAACCTTCATCATCTACCAAGACGGTGACATAAACAGGCCCAAAATAGTCGAAAGATTCTGGAAAACCAATCGTTTCCACTTTGACAACGTAGCTAAAGCTATGCTTACATTGTTCACGGTTTCGACTTTTGAAGGATGGCCTACACTTCTTCACGTCTCCATAGATTCTCATGAGGAGAACAAGGGACCAATCTTGAATTACAGACCAGTGGTGGCAGTCTACTATATCACCTACATCATCATCATAGCATTCTTCATGGTTAACATCTTTGTAGGTTTCGTTATTGTCACTTTCCAGAACGAAGGAGAACAGGAGTATAGGAATTGTGATCTAGACAAGAACCAGAGGAATTGTATTGAGTTTGCTCTGAAGGCCAAACCTGTTAGGAGGTATATACCCAAAGAACGTATCCAGTACAAGGTAAGTAGTCCAGTAATTCTAGAGTAGCATTTAGTCTTATGAATGTTTAAGGTATGGTGGTTTGTAACATCGAAACCTTTCGAGTATGCAATATTCGTGCTGATCTTGATAAACACCATTACGTTGGCTATGAAGATACCAAATCCTTCTGAAGTCTACACCATGATACTAGACGAGTCCAACATGGCATTCACAGCTATTTTTGCCATGGAGTTCATCTTCAAACTTGCTGCTTTTAGAGTTAAGGTAAGTTGAGCGAGCTGTCCCATCTTACCAAATATGTTGGGTATACATTTCTTTCCAGAATTACCTCAGTGATGCTTGGAATCTTTTTGACTTCGTCATAGTGTTGGGTGGGTTCATTGACATAGTTTACCAAGAAGTATTTGTAAGTATAACCTCCCATCAACTGCTGTAGCTATTTTATTATATGTTTTATCTTATTTTTAGCCTGGTGGGGGATCCTTCAAATTCACAGGAAAATTCTTCCGTCTATTTCGAGTAATGAGGCTCATAAAACTGTTGAGCAAAGGAGAAGGTATAAGAACGTTATTGTGGACGTTTCTGAAGTCATTCCAAGCGTTGCCCTACGTTGCTCTATTAGTACTGATGTTGTTCTTCATCTATGCTGTCATTGGTATGCAGACTTTTGGGAAGATAGAGGCGAGAAGCAGCGAGGGAAACATAAATAGAAACACGAATTTTGCAACATTTTTCCAAGCGATATTGGTGCTATTTAGATCAGCCACAGGTGAATGAATTCAAAGGTACCTCCATAAGGTTTTGGTCAATGAATATTTATTTCTTTAGGTGAAGCCTGGCAAGAGATTATGATGGATTGTGCAGATCCCAAGGCTAAATGTGACAGTAGATTGGACCAAGAGTTTTGTGGCTCTGATATAGCATATCCTTACTTCATATCATTCTACGTTTTGTGTTCCTTTCTCGTGAGTACTTGTCTAACATACTTTCAAAGATAAACAGACTTAAACTAGGAAATTTCATAACTAGATCATCAATCTTTTCGTGGCTGTCATCATGGATAACTTCGACTATCTAACCAGAGACTGGTCCATTTTGGGTTGTCACCATTTAGATGAATTTATCAGATTATGGAGCGAGTATGATCCAGATGCTAAAGGGAGAATAAAACACTTGGATGTAGTCACCCTATTACGTAAAATTTCACCACCACTTGGTTTTGGAAAGTTATGCCCTTACAGAATTGCTTGTAAGAGACTGGTATCCATGAATATGCCTTTAAACAGTGATGGTACTGTATATTTCAACGCCACTCTCTTTGCTGTTGTCAGAACTTCTCTCAAGATAAAAACAGAAGGTACATATTCATCGAAGACTTTCCTCTTGTTAAGCAAAAGTAATCTCTTTCAGGAAACATTGATGATGCCAACGCTGAGCTCAGGGCTGTCATAAAGAAGATTTGGAAACGTACAGATCCTAAATTGTTAGACCAGGTGGTTCCACCACCAGGAGTTGAAGATGAAGTAACCGTTGGTAAATTTTACGCAACTTTCTTGATCCAGGATTACTTCAAGAGGTTTAAGAAGAGGAAAGAGGAGGAATTGAAGGGTGGGGATAAGGAAACACCTCACACTGTAACCCTCCAAGCTGGTTTGAGGACTCTGCACGAGGCTGGTCCAGAATTGAAGAGAGCCATATCTGGAAACCTGGATGAGATGTTGGAGCCTGAACCAACACACAGAGTGAGTCATGATTCATGAGAACCAAGAGCAAAAGTACAAACAGGGGTTTTTTAGAGGAATCATACGCTTTTTGGTAATGTTTGGTCTTCAATGCGAAGAGGAGCAAGTTTTAGGGACAAGTTCTTGAATAGGAACTCTACAAAACCGAAACAATCTCTTGGGGAATCCAGCATGGAGTTCTTGCCCTTCAGTGCTGCACGTAGAGGCACCAAAGATGGTGTCAACCATGTCAGTCCCTTAGGAAGAAGTGTTCCAGGTGTTATAGAGTAAGCAATTTTCATCCCTATGCATCAGAGGTTTCTCTTTGAAGAGTATATAGCTTCTCATGTTAGTACAGGGGTTCCCCAGGGTTCAGTATCGAGCTATAAATTTATTATATTCCTTCAAATTCTTATTCTCGAGGCAATGCGTGGTGGTAAAATTTGACCTGTTGCCATTTTACAGGAGATCTGATTTCCTCCAGCCAATCTACAAGGGTAAGGGTGTGAACCTTAACCTTCGGTTTATGTTTGAACGTTAACACATTAACTATGGTCACAAATGTGTAAGAAGCACCCCTGAAATGTGCACTAAACTTGTGTTTGCATGAAGACCATGGTTTAACGACTATCTAACTTTTTTCTCTCAGCAGGGAGACCCAATGGCAACGTTACAATGGGCAATCAACTGTCACCAAACAGTACAACCCCTCCTTTTGAAGTTGTAGGCTCTGCCGAGAGTTTGGTCGGTAGGATTTTGACTGAGCAAGGTTTAGGGGAATACGCTGATCCAGATTTCATCAGGTACACCTCCAAGGAGATGCAGGAGGCAATGGAGATGACTCAGGAAGAGATGGACTTGGCTGCTCACCAGATATTGCAAAGGGAGAGACAGTCGCAGCTGTGAAGATCAGTTGAGATGCACTTCTGAAGTTTTTTCTTCATAGTTTTTGGTTTATACTATGATGAACTTTTTCAACATTCTCATATTGATTTAGAAGGTGCATTTCATGATGATAAAATGATATTATTATATTTTGTTGATCTTGATTGAATATAAATGTTGAATGAAAATCTTTTTTTATTGCCACTGAATCTGAAATCTATGTAACCATGGGAAAAAATTTCTTTCGAGATTTAAGTAGCTTTTTTGTTGATTCAAAGAAGGATCAATTTAATCTTGGTAGTTCATCAATACCAAGACTTTTGTTGAATTTGGTGAGGGTCCTATAATAATAATATCGAATTTTTCCCAAAACTGGTAGGTAGTAAAACAACTACAACACTAAAAATTAGCTGATGAACATTTCATATTTAGAATTGCGAGTCGTTTTGGGAAGAATCTGATTATCCGAGCCATCGACGGATAACATGAAGATGATCACACTGATGTCTCTCAAGATTTTCCTGATATTTAATATTTTATGTTATTTTTTCTACGGGGAGACAGGTTTTTTCGGCTGAGGTTTTTTCCCCTGGCTGTATAGTATCGTATGATAATAGTGATGATAGTATCGTATGATTCTATAGTATCATACGAAGAATGTTATGATACCCCGTTCTTTTTTTACCTCAGCTTAGGTACTTTTTGTTTCAACATTTATTGTATTATTTTAGCTCTCTTTTTCATACGAATATATATACTAAAAATATACCTTTTCAAAGTACTTTCATTGAATCAGTGAGTTCCCTAAACCTACTGGGAATCAGAAATCAGAGTCTTTGAGATAACATCATAACATTTATTGATCCACTATGTAGGTTCAGTCGGTTCTGATATCCTATTATTCGATAAATTCTGTACAATTAAATTGAGGCAGTCCAAGCTAGATGTTGTTGGTGATGTGGTGATGTCATATCCTGAAAGAAAAACACTTCCTTAAATCACTCATTTTCCTCATCTTCAGTTTAATCTGAATTGAGATGAAAATTTCATCTAAATCTTCAAAAGCGTCATTAAGTAGGAAATTTACGAAGTTATATTAATACATTCGGATCTTGATGACCAATTCTCGAAGTTTTGAGGTGTAAACTCCCTGATATATAACATTATTAAGACCCCAAAATAATCCATTAATTCCATTTAGTTATAACGGTGATCATTTTTAACTGCGGCATAAAACAAATACGATGATGTCACATAAACAAACGGAATTACAGCCGATTTATGGACACTTGCGACAAGAAAAATGCCACTCACTTGTGTCACACTCTCCAGAACAGGGTGGGACTGAGCAAAAATTGGAATTTTTCCAACAACACTTTCAGAAGAGATACATCCTCCAATCCACCATTACATATCTATTCAAAGAAGAATCTTCTTCCCATAATAGTGCATCCCACGAAAAAAAATGCATTTTGCAGTTTTTCCACTGAAACCAGATGATTTGGCATAATTCATTTATTATTAAAGCTGAAGCTAAGGAACAATATTCTTTGATTCTCCATAAGTTTAACTGTTTTTCATTCATTTGAAAGGAGAAAGGGCAATCAAGAAAACTATTTTAATAAATTTTAGAGAGTATCCACAGTTAACCTTCTAACTCCTATAGAGACTTAAATATTGCTTCATCCAGTGATCTTTCCAAATTGGAAGAACTCAAATTTTTTTGTTCCCCCCCTGTCCCTCCATATACAAAATCACTTACACTAAACGCGCACTCCTTCGTTATTTTCTAACGGCAGTAAATGTCTGAAGCTCTAAAAATACCCGCGAACGATATTTTATAGATATAAATAAACCGACTTTGTATAATTTCCTTATCATCATTATAAGATCTGCCACGGGATGAGACAGTCGAATGATTTAGTTGGAACTGTTTCCACAGTGTCTGGCACGAGCTGAGTTATGTGGGTTTTTCAGCACGAACAAAAATACGGACATTGTGTCCAACGGGAACAGAAAATAGAAGAAGCATACAACTCCACACGATTAATTCCGTCTTCAAATCCTAGAGACTTAGCTGCGACACCCGAAATAGAACTTGCCTTTTTCCCATTCGATGTGCGAAACCTATATCGCGTCCAAATCACCATTGAATAATTTTCCCCCTTGAATGGACCCTTTCTCTATGAAGTCGTCCACTTTCGTCCATGAGACTCCACGATAATGTGAATTCTTTTCCCCAGCAAACATATGAATTTTTGAGTGAATGGATGATTCTCTACGAAAACTTTTCTTGAGTGGACGGTTTCTTTACGTGATGCGAAATGGATGCTTTCTCTAAATTCCTCTTAAAATGGCTATTTTACATTACTTCGAACCTTTTCTTCATTCCTCTGTCTTCTCTCTACGAATTCACTCCAAGAATAGGCATTTCCGAATAGAAAAGCTCGTGTGGACATTGTTGCACTTCCTTCTCATGTAGTGGATATTTTAAATGGTTATTAGCCACAGTGTCTGACACACTCTGAGTTATGTGGGTTCTTCAGCACGAACAAAAATACGGACATTGTGTCCAACGGGAACAGAAAATAGAAGAAGCGTACGACTCCAAAAGATTAATTCCGTCTTCAAATCCTAGGGACTCAGCTGCGACACTCGAAATAGAACTTGCCTTTTTCCCATCCGATGCGCAAAACCTATATCGCGTCCAAATCACCATTGAATAATTTTCCCCCTTGAATGGATCCTTTCTCTACGAAGTCGTCCACTTTCGTCCATGAGACTCCTCAATAATGTGGATTCTTTTCCCCAGCAAACACATGAATTTTTGAGTGAATGGATGATTCTCTACGAAAACTTTTCTTGCGTGGACGGTTTCTCTACGCGATGCGAAATGGACGCTTTCTCTAAATTCCTCTTGAAATGGCCATTTTCCATCGCTTCGAACCTTCTCTTCATTCTCTTCTGTCTTCTCTTCACGAATTTCGTTTTTGTTGATATAGATCATTTTGAAATCATCCCAAGATGATTCATGGATTTCTGTCTTGGTTTCATATTGATTTTCTCTCATTCGAAAAATCGTAACTTTGTGTCTCTTTTTTAATTTTGAACAATTGAAAAATTATTGGTGCCTCCTAATTTGTATTATTAATAACTATTAGAAAACAACACGTCTTGATAAAACCACATAACTCAGATGCCAATATCTTCTTGTATAGCCATTGAAAATTGATTCATTAAAAAAATGCAATTTGGTCACTTTTTGTGTAATTCCGACAATTGTTCCAAGACGTTTTGAAAAACTCAGGCTTTCTATATCTTCGTATTCATACAGGGTGTCCGGAAATGATGAGCAAGAAATTCAGGTGTGATTTCTATACCAAAAATAAATGGTAATTCTACCTATGAATTTTTTTCGAAAATTGATTTTTAACAAAGTTACAGTTAGAGTAAAATTTTATTCACAGCTTTTTTTAATATTATTTCAAAAGAACGTATTTCTGTGGCAACCATAGCACATGTATCCAAAGAATTTCGTGTTGAAGGTTGAAAATATATGAGATATTAGTAATTTAATAAATCTCAGGAAATAATTGAATAAATCTGTCCAAAGTATGATGGTTTTCTGTTGAATTTTCAATACTTTGAACAAAAAAAATCTCTGATCACGAAAAAAGGAAGTTTATTGAACCCCTGAACTCGAGCTTTTCAAATCCATCAGCCCTGTTTGAACGAATGAAATTTATTAGTCGGAATGTCATCCGAGAGAAGACACTAAGGCACCAGATGCTGTCGTAAAGTCACGCCTTTAATGCCGATTTCGTGTTCTTAAGAAGTTTCGGGGATCACTAGTCAAAATAAAACAGAAATAGACAAATTGGGCAGATAGCATGACATACAGATGCCGACGCACATGTACCATCTCCTTGGTTACCCTTGATCTTCACCTTCAACGGAATCTTTCATCTTTTACTTCATCCAAATTTTCGAGCAGAAAAAAAATTCAATAATTGATTTCTGCATTGAGTGGTTTTGCACAATTTTCATTATTTCACTAGAAGAGAAATGAAAAACACAATTTTGTATAAACCACATTTTACTTATTCATTATGAATATTAACCTTAAATAGTCTTATTCAAATAAAATTCTACCTGAATCAATTATACAATGAATAACTTTGAATTAACTCAAGACGTCTAAACTCAGTCAGCTCTTTGAACTTAATTCTTTACTTTGCAAATTTTTAAAGAAAATCCAATCTATATTCAATGTACAGGGTGGGCAAAATTGGTGATACTTGAACTACAACTTTTTAACCGTGAAAGATAGAGGAAAATGAATGACACGTTACCGTGGTATTTTTCAGAGAAACTGATATTGCGATCAACTGCATTCCTCTATCTTCTTTTGTTTTCGAGTTATAGGCTAAGATTTAAATTTAGGTGATTTCAACTTTGGCTATTATCTCCGTTTATGTTTGTGCTAGGATGTTGAAATCAAAACATCGTGCAGGCATTTTTTTCATAGCAATTCAGTAGTGTACTTCGTTTTTTCCCAAGAGGTTCCATTGCTAAGCTATAACATAAAGTTGTTTTTTCTTATGGAAAAAATAGTTTGAAATGACTTAGAAATAATCGCCATTTTTTTCCCATTTCAGAAATATATCATAAATCATACATCGCCCTCAGATTAATTCAGATATCATGAAAAATATAGTTTGTATGAAAAATGTAAATTATCGAGTATTAAGTAGGCTGAATCACAGAAAAATATGTCTCTACGCAAGGTGTCACCATTATTTTGCTATTGAATATTTGATTTAATTCTCCGTGATTTGATTTCTCTTCAGAACAATCCTTAATTCGAAGACATTATTGCCGCCAAAATAAAAAATTTTAACATATCATATTTCTGGTAGTTTTCGAACATTTTCATATTGCCGGCAATAATGACTTCGAATTCAAATAATTTACAGTTTTTCTGAACAGAGAGCATGTATGATGTATGATATATTTCTGAAACGGGAAAAAAAAGGCGATTATTTCTAAGCCATTTCAAACCATTACTTCCATAAGAAAAAACACAACTTTATGTTATAGCTCAGCAAGGAAACCTCTTGGGAAAAAACAAAGTACGCTACAGGATTGCTATGAAAAAAGTGCCTGTATAATGTTTTAATTTCAACATCCTAGCACAAACAGAAACTTGGATAATGGCCAAAATTGAAATCGCCCAAATTTCAATTATGGCCTTCAACTCGAAAACAAAAGAAGATAGAGGAATGCAGTTGATGGCATTATGAATTTCTCTAAAAAAAACCACCGTAACGTGTCATTCATTTTCCTCTATCTCTCACGGTTAAAAAGTTGTAGTTCATGTATCACCAATTTTACCCACCCTGTACAGTAGTGTCACCGATTCCGGTGCCAATTAAAATTTTTAATATCCTTTCACACTTTGTCCAACTTAGATCTAATTATTGTTGTTTCAACTGAGCGTGAAGCACTTGGACTAAATTAGAAACACAGTCTACTGCCTCATTTACACGAAGCTCAATCATTCATTCTCTTTGATCCAGAATTAGTTGTTTGCTGGGTATCAAACCGAAACGTGTCGATTCAAAATCGTCGAAATATCCACGAAAACTTTTTTCCAGAAAAGATCGAGATGGACTCTAGACGTTGAGCCACCCAAGATCTCAATTTTTTTGATGAATCGCCTCGTTTTGTAGTTACAGCTCGAAGAAATAAACAGCCGGCTAGGTTGTCGCGGGAAGTTTATTTTAGAATGCTGCTTTATATTAATGCTCTACATTCATCTTCAAGATGACTGATAGGGTTGTACTCACTCCGAGTATAGAAATTGGCAAAAACCAGCTGTGTTTTCGTTCGATCTAACCACTCAAATTTATAATTGACGGCAATGATTCATTCTAATATGAGCTATTTCCGCAAAGATTTCAAATTTTAAATGACCCCCGAAAGATCCACAAGAGAGAGAAAAGAACAGATCAATTTTTTATAGAACGTCCACCTTTTATAGAAAACGTCCACAGCTACTTTTAGAATATCATCCATTCTCTACTAAACTCGTCTACGTTTAACAGAATCCTAATCATTCAAAATATCCACTACATGAGAAGGAAGTTCAACAATATCCACACGAGCTTTTCTATTCGGAAATGTCCATTCTTGAAGTGAATTCGTAAAGAGAAGACAATGAAGAAAAGGTTCTAAGTAATGAAAAATGGCCATTTTAAGAGGAATTCAGAGAAAGCGTCCATTTCGCATCGCGTAGAGAAACCGTCCACTCAAGAAAAGTTTTCGTAGAGAATCATCCATTCACTCAAAAATTCATGTGTTTGCTGGGGAAAAGAATCCACATCATCGTGGAGTCTCATGAACGAAAGTGGACAACTTCGTAGAGAAACTGTCCATTCAAGGCGGAAAATAATTCAATGCTGATTTGGACGCAATATAGGTTTTGCACATCGAATGGGAAAAAGGCAAGTTCTATTTCGAGTATCGCAGCTAGGATTTGAAGACGGAATTAATCGTGGAGTCGTACGCTTCTTCTATTTTCTGTTCCCGTTGGACACAATGTCCGTATTTAACTCAGAGTGTGCCGGACACTGTGGCTCCTAACCATTTAAAATATCCACTACGTGAGAAGGAAGTCCAACAATGTCCACACGAGCTTTTCTATTCGGAAATGCCTATTCTTAAAGTGAATTCGTGAACGAAACCTATGAATGAGAAACAAAAATTCAAAAATCTATCTACAGGGTGTACCAAGTTCGACGCGCTATTAGGCGTTTCTCTAGAACTGGACCTATTTGAAATCTGAAAATTGGGATTTTATTATTGTTTGACATTATCTACCGATCTAAAATATTCTCGGAGCCTGACCACTTTCAGTTATACAGGGAGTGAAAAAAAATTTTTTCAATTATTTTTTTCTGTTTTTTGTTTTCGTATTTGATAGAGTATGCAATTCTGAATACATTCGTACTCAAATCGTTGCATTGGTCGAAATACTTTCCAAAATATCGAGAAAAAACTGAAGAAAAAAGGGAGATAAGTGTATTCGGTATTATGTTTGTTATTCCTAACCTAGATATCGTAAGCACAAACTGTTTTCACATTTTTAAAGGCGAAGAATGTGGAAATATTGTACAATTTCAGAATTTTGAATAACCCGTCACAGGGTGTTCCAAATGTTGGTTAAAAAATTGGGATCAAAATTGGCTCATAACTTTCGTTTTTCAAATAAGAACCCAATTTTTTTATGATCACGTTGGATTCTGCGAAGAAAAATGATGATACCTAATGTTTCAACATGTTGATGCTCCTAAAATTACTAATTCTTGAGTTATTTAGGATTTTCTGTTTCTATTCATGAAATCTGTTTTACATCAACAATGATAAATGAATTCAGAAAAAAGGAAATCACTAGTGGGTTATTTCAGTAATTCATCTTCTATGACCAAGGTCAGTGTTGATATGAAACAGATTCTATGAATTTGACGGTATGTACAACATGAAATCAGGAAATCCTGAATAACTCTAGAATTATTACTTTTAGGAGCATTAACATGTTGAAACCTTGTCATCATTTTTCTTCACAAAATCCAACGCAATCATAAAAAAATAGGGTTCTAATTTGGAAAACGAAAGTTATGGGTCAATCTTGATCCCAATTTTTGAACCAACATTTGGAACACCCTGTGACGGGTTTTTCAAAATTCTGAAATTGTACAATATTTCCACAGTCTTCGCCTTCAAAAATGTGAAAACGGTTTGTGCTTACGATATCTAGGTTAGGAATAACAAACATAATACCGAATGCACTCAACTCCCTTTTTTCTACAGTTTTTTTTTGATATTCTGGAAAGTATTTCGACGAATGCGACGATTTGAGTACGAATGTATTAAGAATTGCTTACTCTATCAAACTCGAAAACAAAACAAAAAATTTTTGAAAATTTTTTTTTCACTCCCTGTATAACTGAAAGTGGTCAGGCTCCAAGAATATTTTAGATCGGTAGATAATGTCAAACAATGATATAATCCAGGAACGCCTAATTGGCCTTCGAACTTGGTACACCCTGTATATCGCATTTGAGAAAGCTGAATTATTTTAAGATAAATTTTGGGATTTTTCCCCCTTGGTCCTCACCAAACCGACGCCAATGGCACTATCCGCTTCCTATTCTCCTCCTCTTTCAAATTCCTCCCTAATGGACCCAATAATAATATAAAACCCATGCAATAAATCAAACCAAAATAGCTCTCTTTGCTTGACAAGAATATCACTTGATTTTTAAAGTTTCCTTCTACCTAAATGTTACCGCCTTTTCAGATACCAATTAGCACTTTATAACATCCGCTTCTGTTGAGATGTTTTGGTTGTAAAGGTACTTAAGAAGTAGGTATAGAGGGTTGGTATATTTGCTTCCGGATTTAACGAGGTCTCAGGTTCTTATATGTGATGGCATTTATGCTGATAAGGAATTATTAATAGCTTCCTTGGAATTTTTTGAATTGACACGAATTATTAAAACGAACTCGAAGTATCTAAATAAAGATCCATATCGAAGATTACTTGATTCAAATTTCAGCCTCAGAAAAGAAAAAGAAGATTCACTATACCAAATTTCATTAAAAAAATTCTCAAGTATTGTTCTCATATCAAAAAGCAAAATTTTCGATGGTCTCTAAACATTTGTTATTGGAGGTTTTCGTACTCACCATTTGAAGGGGAAAATTTGTTGGATGCTTCGGAAAAACTGCTCAACTTTTCTGATAAGAAGTGGTTTCCTGCACCATTCTGAAAAATGAGAAATTATTTTGAATTCTGCCTCCACTGATTGTGTACATTTATGTAAGATTCAAATTCGGTATTGAACAGATGTGATGGCATCTGCAAACAATTTTGTATTCAAATGATGGAAACAACAAACAAAATATCAAATAAATCTTGAATTAAACATACCTGAGAACAATTAAATCAAAAATATTTCACGAAATTTATTATAATCTGTCTTAAACTAAGTCACGAACAACTGTCATGAGATCATAGATTGGAATCATCGAGAAAATGAAACATCGATAACTAAAACGTATTTCACACGTATTATTCAATAAGGAGAAAAAACGCAATTTTTCTATGTTATTGTAGGCAAGCCATGAAGTCACTTTGCCCATAATGAAATATGTTATTTTTTTAAAACGTTTTGAAATTAATAAAAATCCAATTTAACACGAAATTCATATTTATGATCGTTGCAATTTAGCGATCTATGGAAATTTTTTCCTAGTTACGGTTGTCATGCAAAATCAAATTTGACAGACATGAAGTAAAATAATTATTGATAGTTGTCATTTGCTAGTGTGAAAATGTCTTCAGAAATTCAGTCTTCGATGCATCAAATGAGTCATCAAAGTTTATCGGAAAATATTCTGCAGCATATGGTTTAGTGAAATGGTGTTATTCGAAAAGTGTGACAGTTTTTCAAGAGAATGTGATCTCAGCATGTTTCAACACGATGTCTACAGATAAAAATGGAAATTTTCGACTTTGTGGTTCCGATATTCGATGATATAATCTCAACTGGCTGTCAAAGACGAAATAGATGTTGGTGAAGATTTGAAGTAACGCGTGTTTCTGAAAAAATCTAATCGGTTGCAAGGAAATCATGAGATTTTTCCAAGTATCAGCCGAAAGTTTTCTGTTTGAAGCTCTGGATGATTTATATGAAGGATTGAAGGTATGTTTCATTTTTCAAGTAACTTTCATTCTGTATTTCGGGCATTATTCAATAAAAATGACGTCTGAATTAGAATTGATATAGACATAGAAATACTTTCTCGTCCTTTTCGATGATCCTGTCTGTCTAAACTTGACATTGTTATTGTACGTTTGAAAAAAAGGTATTTCACGAAATTTTAGACATATCCTGTGAAATTTCTCAAAAATACGAAGGAGGTTTCCATATTTTCCACGTTTTCCTATATGTCTAAAACATCTCAGCCTAGAATTTAACATGAAATTTTCTATTTTTCTTCCTACCTCTATTGTTCAAATGAATCACATTGAAAATCTTCCTGGACACTCTGTATATATCAGTCTCATTCCTCGCTGATTCTGATCAGAAAACATAAATCATTCCTAAACGAATTTCGATATAGAAATCAACAGAAACATTACTCTAGTCAGGTCATTAAGTGTCGTGTTCTTGACTCAATTTTTTTTTTCGAGAGATATATCTATCATTCTTGTCATTTCGTCCGAGTTTGCTTCTGTCGTCGAACGTTTAAGAAGCAAAGCGGCCGATGTTATAAAGCTGTTCTCGCACTTGCTGATCCTATTCATTGTGGCTCATTTTCAACATCTGGCCAGCAGTATTTCTGTCATCCACCTCGGAAGATTATTATTATTTGAAAGGTTTAATTCGCATCGAAGAAAAAAATCGGAGCTTCCCAAGTATACTCCCAGTCAATAAATTCCGGACAGGCAAATTTTTGTCAAATTCAACACCCTGTATCTTTTTTCGTGGTTCTCCGATTTTGTTGAAATTTTCACCAGGTATAGTATCGGGTCTTGTTATATCAACCTGGAATTTACTTTGCGAAAATACCTGTAGTTCATCCGTTATACAGGGTGAAACAAAACCTTGTTTTATACCCTTCATTTCTAAACACCCTGTGGTGAATTTGAGGCGGAAAATTTGATATCATTCAGTTTTATTTGAAGTGTGACCCTTTCTTAACAAAATGTTTTTTGATTTACGTCAGTATCTGCTTCAAAAAAAAAGATACACATTTTCAAAGAAAGTGTTGCATTTTTTCAATTTTTAAAACAATTTAAAACATTACAATACCTTATCGACTAGTACACATAAACAAACATCTGAAAATTAGTATTTCCACCTCGCTTTCTCATCACTTCTACCATACGACTTGGCATACTTTCAATGCATTTCCGAATTGCTTCTGGGGGAATATTTTCCCGTTCTTCAAGAAGGGCTGTTCGTAAATCGGGCAAGGTATTGGGCTGCCGATTTCGAACATGTCTACCTAGCATATCCCATACATGTTCAATTGGATTTAAATCCGGCCTTCTGGCTGGCCACACGAATCGTTGAATATTCGCCTCTTCAAAGTATTCTGTTACAACGTGAGGCCTAGCATTGTTGTGCATTAACAGAAATTGTTGCTTCCCCCAGAAGAAATTCGTAAATGCGTTGAAAGTATGCCACGTCGTATGGTAGAAGTGATGAGAAAGCGAGGTGGAAATACGCGCTATTAATTTTTAGATGTTTGTTTATGTTAACTAGTCGATAAGGTATTGTAATGTTTCAAATTGTTATAAAAATTGAAAAAATGCAACACTTTCTTTGAAAATGTGTATCTTTTTTTGTAAGCAGATACTGACGTTAATCAAAAAACATTTTGTTAAGAAAGGGTCACGCTTCACATTAAAACTGAGTGATATAAAATTTTGCGCCACAAATTCACCACAGGGTGTTTGGAAATGAAGGGTATAAAACAAGGTTTTGTTTCATCCTGTTTAACGGATGAACTACAGGTAGTTTCGCGAAGTAAATTTCAGGTTAATATAACAAGACCCAATACTATACCTGGTGAAAATTTCAACAAAATCGGAGTACCACGAAAAAAGATACAGGGTGTTGAATTTGACAAAAATTTTGCCTGTCCGGAATTTATTGACAGGGAGTGTATTATCAAACTCCAAACAAAATGAAAACTTTCTCGAAAAAGTTTATTTTCGATTTCCAAGATTTTTTTTTAGTCTTCTTTTAATGCGATCCTGAAATTACGTTCTCTTAAATGTGAAATTGTCTTCATTAGTCTCCAAAGATGAAAATATGAAAGACCACCAACGTTGACTGTCATTATTCCGCTATTTTGATATGATATTATCATGGCCATCTGGCTCATGTTATATCGAATCCAGATCTAAACTAAAACGTGTGCAGTGTTCCCCGACATTTTCTAGGCTTCCAGATCTGGCTCTCTTCCAGATCTTCTGAAGAACTTTCAGCGTATCTGCACTTTGGACAAGCAGGATTAATGGCAGACAAGGCAAAGATTAAATTGAACACAACCTCTATAATGAAATTAATGGGAATGACAGTCGGATTCATCGTACGCCGAGATAATTAATCATCTTGCCTGCATTCCAGAGGCTGTGCGAAAGACATTAGAAAATCGGGAAAATGTATACGCGAAATATACTGTGACGTAAAAAAAAATTAAGAGACTTCATCCAAATCCAATTTCAGAATGATGAAAAATGAATGAAATGATAATATTAAAGAGCAGCTACAAAATGAACACATAAAAATCATTGTATCTGCATATTAATATCTCAAAATGAAAGGAAATAACCAAATAAGAATATAAAAAAGCAACTATCAATGAGATCTACCTATGAATACAGATTCATCACACTTTCATTATATTGTATTCAGTATATCAACCATAATTTTTTTCAAAGTAGGTATTGTAGGTTGTGCTACATTTTTTGCATTCACAACTATATTCAATTTGAGACTTTTAATACACCATCATTTGTGGACATTTATGTCATTTTCCTGTTATGTTGGTTCCTTTTTTATTGGTTTCTGCTTTATGGTGAAAAACATTCATGATTCTTTCTTATTTGTCATTGAAGAATTTTTTAAGCCTTTTATCTTGTATTTTGGATGTTTCTCATCATGATCAAGAAATCAAACCTTATTCTGTTCATAAATTCTCAAAATTACGTCTTTCCCTATCGATAATTGGCAAAAATCAAAAGTCCAAGATTCAATCTCACTCAGTATCGTTTTATTAAAAAATCGAAATGTTATCGTACTCACCATGATATTATTATTGAAGGAAATTGTACAAGATGAGTTGCTCGATGACTTTGAGCCTTGGAGTAGTTCTTCTAGATATTCTATATACTCTATTGCGCTTCTTAATATTTCTACTTTTGGCAATCTTTGTCCTGGGTTGCTACAGGTCCTTTTCTTCAACAGTTCGAAAGCCTCGTTCACCTGATGAGGAAGATTAAATGAAAAAAAAATGTTCGAAAATATGAAAGAATGTTTTTAAGAGATGCTAAGGGATCTTTCATCTGAGAATATTTGAGACTTTGTACGTGTTTCGTAAATGTCTACAACTTGTTCTATTTTCAAGAGGCTTTTAGAACTTTATAGCCGTTTAAATGCCGACAAGTAATAGAAAAAATTGTTCCAGAAACTATTTCTGGCATCAGTTGAAAAAATTCCTGAACTAGTTTATAATAGGAATGCTGCTAGCAAAATAAAAATTGTTGATTTTTTCTCTCAATTAAACACTCGCTACAGGAGAATTTTATACGGGGTGTCTGAATAGGACGTTGATACATTTAAGAAACGGAGTTGGAATGGAAAATGTTCTAGACGATTATTTAATTAAATTTTTGAAAATATCGCTGATATATAGTTTTGTTTGTTGCATTGCTAGACATGAAGATCAAGTCTGGAATGAAATTGAATTTATTTTGAACCAATAACATCAATTTAGAAACCTGTCAATTGATTTTTTTTAATGTTCAAATTTTTAAAAACGAGTTGAATTCTCAGAGACATAAATTTTATATCAAAGACAAGCTAGAAAAGACTGGACGATGAGAATGCTCAAATTTCTGATCCAGTAGAAAAAATAAATATTTGTGTTATCCATGCAATAAACAAGGCAAAAAAATAAATTATTGAGAGATTAACTTTGTAGAACTTATTCTATTTTCAAGAGGCATTAAGAACTTTATAGCCGTTTAAATACCGACAAGTAATAAAAAAAATTGTGCCAGAAACTATTTCTGAATTCACATCAGTTGAAAAAATTCCTGAACAGTTTATATTGGGAATTCTGATAGCAAAATAAAAATTGTTAATTTTTTTTCTCAATTCAACACTCGCTACTGGTGAATTATATACAGGGTGTCTGAATAGGACGTTGATACATTTGAGAAACTGAGTTGGAATGGAAAATATTCCAGACAATTATATAATCAATTTAATTTTTGAGAATATCTGTGATAGATTTGTTTGTTGAATTGCTAGACATGAAGATCAAGTCTGGAATGATATTGAATTCGTTTTGAACAAATAACATCAATTGAGAAAACTGTCAATTTATTTTTTTTTAATTTTTCAAATTTTCAAAAACAAGTTGAATTCTCAAAAACTTTTCATTTTATATCAGAAGACAAGGTAGAGTGGACGAGAATGTTCGAATGATGCTTACATAACTGGAAATATTTGAAGATGCTGTAACATTTTCATGTTCAAATTTGAAAAAGAAACGCTTGAAGGGAAACATTTCATCTAATGACACTTCTCAATATTTCTACTTTTGACAATCTTTGTCCTGTGTTGCTATAGGTCCTTTTCTTAAATAATTCGAAAGCTTCGTTCACCTGATGAGAAAGATTAAATGAAAAAAATTATTCGAAAATATGGAAGATCTTGAAATGAGTGTTTTCGAGAGATGCTAAGGAATCTTACGATATAATTTCATCTAAGAATATTTAGGAAAGTGTAAACATTTTTTTATGAGTAAAGTCGAAATCTGACTGATCTCAGAAAATTATAGAGAGATTAACTTTGTACGACTTACAACTTATTCTATTTTCAAGAGGTATTAAGAACTTTATAGCCGTTTAAATACCCACAAGTAATAGAAAAAATTGTGCCAGAAACTATTTCTGAATTTACGTCAGTTAAAAAAATTCCTGAACTAGTTTATAATAGGAATTCTGATAGCAAAATAAAAATTGTTAATTTTTTTTCTCAATTCAACACTCGCTACTGGTGAATTATATACAGGGTGTCTGAATAGGACGTTGATACATTTGAGAAACTGAATTGGAATGGAAAATATTCCAGACAATTATATAATTGATTAAATTTTTGGAAATATCACTGATAGTTTTGTTTGTTGAATTTCTAGACATGAAGATCAAATCTGGAATGATATTGAATTCATTTCGAACCAATAACATCAATTGAAAAACCTGCCAATTGATTTTTTTTTGAATTATTCAAATTTTCAAAAACGAGTTGAACTCTCAAAAACATTTGATTTTATATCAAAAGACAAGGTAGAGAAGACTGAGAATGCTCAAATAAATATTCATGTTATCAATGCAATAAACAAGGCAAAAAATAAATTATTTGTCTGCTAGAAACTTGCTTGATATTATTTTGCAATAATTGAAAAAGCTCATACAGAATTAAATAGTTTAATTTCACGCTCTCCTGATAATTACATAACTGGAAATATTTGAAGATTCTGTAACATTTTCATGTTCAAATTTGAAAAAGATACGCTTGAAGGGAAACATTTCATCTAATGACGCTCCTCAATATTTCTACTTTCGACAATTTTTGTCCTGGGTTGCTACAGGTCCTTTTCTTCAAAAATTCGAAAGCTTCGTTCACCTGATAAGGAAGATTAAATAAAAAAATGTTCGAAAATATGAAAGAGTGTTTTCAAGAGATTCTAAGGAATCTTACTTGAAAATTTCATCTGAGAATATTCGGGAAAGTGCAGAAAATATGAAAAAAATTTAATCTGACTCTCTCATGGAGGGATTAACTTTGTACGTGTTTCGTAAATGTCTACAACTTGTCCTATTTTCAAAAGGCATTTGGATCTTTATAGCAGTTTAAATACCGACAAGTAATAAAAAAAATTGTGCCAGAAACTATTTCTGAATTTACATCAGTTGAAAAAATTCCTGAACTAGTTTGTAATAGGAATTCTGATAGCAAAATAAAAATTGTTGATATTTCATCTCAATTCAACACTCGCTACTGGAGAATTATATACAGGGAGTCTGAATAGGACGTTGATACATTTGAGAAACTGAGTTGGAATGGAAAATATACCAGACAATTATATAATTAATCAATTTTTTGGAAATATCACTGATAGTTTTGTTTGTTGAATTGTTAGGCATGAAGTTCAAGTCTGGAATGAAATTGAATTTATTTTGAACCAATATCATAAATTGAGAAACCTTTCAATTGATTTTTCAATAAAATTTTCGAATTAATGAAAATGAGTTTAATTCTCAAAAAACTTTCATTTTATATCAGAAGACAAGGACGAGAATGCTCAAATGTCAGATCCAGAAGAAACAATAAATATTTGTGTTATTAATGCAATAAATAAGGCAAAAATATAAATTATTTGTCTGCTATAAACTTTCTTGATATCATTTTGCAATAATTGAAAAATCTCATGCAGAATTAAAAAGTTTAATTTCACGTTCTCCTGATAATTACATAACTGGAAATTTTTGAAGATGCTGTAACATTTTCATGTTCAAATCTGAAAAACATTCGCTTGGAGGAAAACATTCAAGCTAATCTCAAAAATTGAAAATATTAAATATCAATTCACTGATTTTTGGTCATTAATTTTTTGTTTTGGATGAATAGGGATAGATACCCGAAAATTCCATAAGATTCCTACCTTCCTAAGCCTTCTCCTCTCCCTCAACGTGGCAGCCTTCCTTCGATCCACAGAAACCGTCTTTTTTTTGCAAGCCTTACAGGCCCAAGCCAAGCACTTCTTAGGTCCGTTGTTGTGGGGCTCAAAAACGTGATTCACCTCCTTATCCTCGTCACTGTCCCAACAACTATCACCGCCGCCGCCACTGGAGTTATACCCGTAGCTCTCCGCGTAACTCGCGGCACCAAACACTGAACCCTTGGGCACCCCGTAAGCCGGCCTAGCGTAGTCCGATTGAAACCTGGCCAGATCGGCGTTTTTCTGAGTCTGTTTCTGCACGAATTCTGATCCGTATTTGAACATGTCGTTTTTGGGGTGAAAATTCGTAATGTTAATGTTGCGATCGTCGACTGCTCGCGTTTTGGGAAAGCGGTACTTCATATTGACACGATTGTTGGGATTGCAGTGTCCCGGTAGCACATGTGTGTTGATCCAACATATGTCACATCAGGGTTGGGAGCGAGCTGAAAATCTGAAATTTATTTACGAATGCTTGGGCAGATTGTGGCTATCTCTGTCTTGCGACGTCGTGTAGAGAGGAGGAAGACGTTCAGACGATCCAATTAAAAATATGCTCATTTGTTGCTCTTTTTTCGTGCACTTGTTTGAAATCGGACACCAGACTTCTCACCTTTTTGTTATTAATTGGTTTTTAAGCTTCGTGGTTTGTTTCATGAATCTAAGTTTCCGAAAAGACGATCCTTTCTTCTGTTGCTTGAATTTTTCTGATACATCCTGGACAGTATGCATGGCAACTTGACGAATATCATTTGTATTATTTCGAAAAAAATGTCGAGAAATGCAAAAAAATTGAACATTATACAGGAGAGAAATTTTACTCAACTAAATTTCATCTTGAATTGTATTTGACGTGATTATTTCACGAGAAAATGATCGAAAAGTATTCGATCACATTTGGGAAAGCAAAAAAAAAATTGTTTCGAAATGTCTGAAGTTTAAATTAAGTTTTGAAGCTAAAATAAAAATTTTTGTTGGTATTTATTTGGGGATTATTCCACTTGATTACAGAGCAGGTGAATTCCCATTTCATGAATGATTTGATCTTGATTTTGTTTGAGAATTTTCTCCAGCAGCAGAATTATGACTTTTCTAAGATTTTGAATTTGGCATGTTTTGGTGTCAAACTTTGATGTTTTATGTGGTCAAAAAATGTTTGCCAAGGTGTTACATTTGGATTTGTCGATTTTTCGTCCATGAGTTTAAGGAATAAGAATATAAATGCTCATCTTTATTTTTTTTTCTAACCATTTGGAAGTTCTCCAAAAAATATCGGTATTTTCCAATTTGCGTAAGAAACGTTTTTGATTTTTTGTACGTTCTCGATTTGTCCAAAACTTTGTTTACGAATATCTCGTTTCTGAGGATTCAGACGACGAACTTGAAAGATTTGGATCTCAGCGAAAACCAACTGAAGAATGTACCTTTTTTACTTCATTTCGTAAGTTGAAGAGACTTAACATCAGCAAAAATTATATAAAAACTCTTCAGAACACGCACGAAGAATCTTATATAGAATATCTGGATTTATCTCACAATTTTTTAGTGGATTTACGTGGCTGTGAAAAGTTTGTGAGCTCGAAATTTTTATCGGTGAGCTACAATAGTTTTCGAAGTATTCATCCAAGTTCCTTTAAGAATGGCATATGGAGTCTGAGAGAACTTCATTTGGACCATGACAATATATCAGAAATCAGCAAAGATTCATTTAGGTATTTCCCAACTCTCAAAACGTTAAAATTGAATAACAACAAAATCCAGACATTGGAAAAAGGCATTTTCCTCGCTTTAAAAAGACTGGAATCCTTGGATTTATCTCACAATCTGACGACTCCTTTGGACGCTGAAACATTCGCGACATTAACAAAATTAAGTGCGCTAAACATCAATGATAACTTTATAGATACCTTGAATTATAAGTATCTTGTAGAACTCTGTCCAGCTTTGAGAAAAATTGATATAATGGAGAACTCTTTCCAATGCGGATTCTTCGAATCAATGATTTCTTTTCTCGTGGACAAAAAAATGTTTGTACCGAAGAGTGAACTGTGTCTTTTTCAACCTTACGAAGAGATTTGTTGTGGTAATGAAGTAAATACAACAACAATTCGTAATGAAGGCAATGCTATGAAAATGACTAAGGAAAACGTTGATATTGATGAGTTAACTCTGAAGAAACTGTCTCTAAAGGTGTTGAATAACATTTCAATCATGGAAAAAATTATGATTCCCTTTTGAAACTTGCTGTTTATCAGTTTTCTTTAATCGATTCTGTTTGTTTACTGGCTCTTGTAGTATATACATACAGTCTGTGTTGTAAAAAAAAGTATGTTGATGCTGAAACGTCAGAAATGCACAAAATGATTTAATCCAGAAAGGAATTGTGAGATTCATGACTGTCTTCTCTAAGATTTTGAATTTTTTTGTGTTCATTTCAATATTTTTTGCTGATTTTTATTGTTGTTAAGATTTTGTTGTCCAGGCATGTTTCGGTATCAAATTTCAATGGTTTATGTGGTCAAAAAAAGTTTGTCAAGGTGTTACATTTGGATTTTTCGATTTTTCATTCGTGAGTTTAAGGAATAAGGATTTTTTTTGAACATTTGAAAGTTCTCCAAAAAATATCGGTATTTTTCACTTGACCAAATCCTTTTTGAAAAGTTTAATTCCTTTTTAGAGAAGCAACATAAGTATCATTCGTGTGACCCCAATTATGTCCGTATATTTTAGCGTTCTTGATTCCACAATTTTTTCAGATCCATTTTTTCAATCTCGTCATTGAGTTTCAAAATTTCAGGAGCAGATCTTTTCGGGATCTTCGATACGCCTTCAATCTGCAGCTGACCAATCCTGGGAAATATATTGCTCTCCCGCCCCTCCCATAAGCAAATAAAGATATTTTTAGAGCCCCATATCAGTTGGCAGCATCCGGATGGAAATGAACAGCAGTAAGTATACTTGTTCGTCACGTGACAGATCGGTAGAGAACAGGAGAAAAATTGTGATACGAGAACAATATTAATTTGAAAAAAAATCCAAAATTTACGTTTATCTTGGGGAAAATTATTAAGTAGCTGTTTTTTGGTGGATAAAAAGTATTTGCTTGCGTTACAGTTTGGTTATTCAGTTTAGTGAGGTGAACCTCAAATTTTTTTACTAAATTTACGAAGATGTTGAGGAAAAATCATTACTTTCTAATTAATCTTCCTGTTGCTCAGAAATCTCCTTCAAATTTCCTCTTTTTTATCTGAAATCATCATTAAATACACAACAAATTCTTGGAGGAAAAAACCATACAATATTTAATTAAGAACCTACTAAATCATTCTTAATAGAAGACAGGAAACAGCTTCACTCTAACTTTGCAAACATTCATGCTTGTTGCAAAAGCATTTCGAAATCATTCTTGAATGTTCTGCACTGTTAGACCTTCAATCTTCAAGACGGTTAAAAAATTTGATGCCACTTTTATAATGAAATCAAGAAGGACGTTATTCGCACTTTTCTTATAGTCCTCTTATCGACGAAGTGAATCATGTGATTATTTATAGGTAACAATGGTCTCCGATAATTTTTTTTACGTCTCTACCATCAATTGACTGAAGAATATGAGTCAAGAAATGTTTACTTCCTAGTCTCTTTATCGATTCAATTTTTTTTATACGTCATTTCGAAATCTCGCGATAGGTATACCTATTTAATGAAATTTGTCGACTAAACTGTTCAGAATTGAAATGAAGCTTTACTTAATATTATTTTCGATCTTCTTGGTTGTTTCCTGTGTTATTTCTGGTCGTAGACGATGGAGAGTGAAGTGTAGACCTAGTAAGTTTTTGATCTCTTAACTGAACATGAAAAAAAGTTGGCATTCTTAATATTTTAGATCGTCATTACTGGAAGCCTTACGTAGCTACTGGTAAAGAACCAAGAGATGCTTTTCCAATCGGTGTCCCGAAAAACTACACCAGAACCTACGTTGCTAGAGTCACGGTTCCATACAAAAAATTTTCGAGAGTAAGATCTCTATTTCAACAGAAGGAGTTTTTTTTCTTGAAATTTTCGTTTTAGGTTGTTCCTGCGCAATTAATGTACGACCACGTAGAATCTCCCTCGATCTACGGTGTGAATGGTACTGTTGAAAGGTACTCAGACAATATTGAGGTGAGAAATATACCCCGTCAATAAATTCCGGACGTGCAAAATTTTTGTCAAATTCAACACCCTGTATCTTTTTTCGTGATTCTCCGATTTTGTTGAAATTTCCACCAGGTATAGTATTGGGTCTTGTTATATTAACCTGAAATTTACTTCGCGAAAGTACCTGTAGTTCATCCGTTATACAGGGTGAAACAAAACCTTGTTTCATACCCTTCATTTCTAAACACCCTGTGGTGAATTTGAGGCGGAGAATTTGATATTATTCAGTTTTAATTTGAAGTGTGACCCTTTCTTAACAAAATGTTTTTTGATTTACGTCAGTATCTGCTTAAAAAAAAAAGATACACATTTTCAAAGAAAGTGTTGCATTTTTTCAATTTTTATAACAATTTAAAACATTACAATACCTTATCGACTAGTAAACATAAACAAACATCTGAAAATTAAGAGTGTGTATTTCCACCTCGCTTTCTCATCACTTCTACCATACGACGTTGCATACTTTCAATGCATTTACGAATTATTTCTGGGGGAAGCAACAATTTCTGTTAATGCAGAACAATGGTAGGCCTCACGTTGCACGGGTTGTAACAGAATACTTTGAAGAGGCGAATATTCAACGATTCGTGTGGCCAGCCAGAAGGCCGGATTTAAATCCAATTGAACTTGTATGGGATATGCTAGGTAGAAATGTTTGAAATCGGCAGCCCAACACCTTGCCCGATTTACGAACAGCCCTTCTTGAAGAACGGGAAAATATTCCCCCAGAAGCAATTCGGAAATGCATTGAAAGTATGCCACGTCGTATGGTAGAAGTGATGAGAAAGCGAGGTTGAAATACACTCTATTAATTTTCAGATGTTTGTTTATGTTTACTAGTCGATAAGGTTTGTGATGTTTTGAATTGTTATAAAAATTGAAAAAATGCAACGCTTTTTTTGAAAATGTGTATCTTTTTTTTTAAAGCAGATACTGACGTAAATCAAAAAACATTTTTTTAAGAAAGGGTCACACTTTAAATTTAAACTGAATGATATCAAATTTTCCGCCTCAAATTCACCACAGAGTCTTTAGAAATGAAGGGTATAAAACAAGATTTTGTTTCACCCTGTATAACGGATGAACTACAGGTACTTTCGCAAAGTAAATTTCAGGTTAAGTTTACAAGACCCAATACTATACCTGGTGAAAATTTCAACAAAATCGGAGAACCACGAAAAAAGATACAGGGTGTTGAATTTGACAAAAATTTTGCCTGACTGAAATTCGGTGTTAAATTTTTTTTTTAGATTCTCCACGTGTCTGACAGGTCCGCGTACCAATGGGTGCCTGTGTATTGGGACCAGTGCCGTCCACCGTACACCTCTAGGCCTTGCTACCAACAGACCAACATAATCTGCCAGCAGATCCAAAGCTGCTGCTGTTTGGTAGAAGGAGGAATAGTTTGGGATGATTCTGAGAATGTCCAAATGTACTACGTTGGGAGGGTAGTGGACGCGGGGAAGATAAAGATTGGGAGGGCTCTGATGAGAAGAAACAGGAAATTTGGGGACGATATAGGCATTCATTACCTTTCTGGGTGGGAGACAAAGTACAGAAGGAGTAATTTTGATGTTTTGGCTTACGATTGTAACTCTAGGCTTCCAAATTGTACTGATTTGATGAGGAACGTTAAACTTGATAGTACGAAGATGAAGATGAGGTGGCTAGAATGATGTTCCTTCTGGATTATAAGATTTGTGAAGAGAACATTGAATATATCGATGAAAAAATGCGATAAACAGTTTGTTTCTTCATCGTAAGTTAATCTTTTCAGAGGTCTTCTCATTGGAGTCCCAAAAGTCTCCAAATTACTCTTTTCTTGTTCCTGATGAATTTTATCTTTTCGTCGAGTTGGAGAGAAAAACTTAATAGACCAAGCAAATTAGACTTTTGCCTGGAAATAATTGGTTTAGGCCTCTAATAAGAGAAGTTTGAGCTTTGCCCCAATTGTATTTCGTGACGTTCGAAAAACCTCGAAATTTTCGGACTATTTTAGGGTTAACTCGAATACCTTCTGAACTTAATCAGGAACATTGTTGAATTCAAAAGTGTTCCGCATTGAATTCTGCTTCTAAAAAGAATCACGATGTAATATTCTGAACAAGTAGTTTCATAGAAACATCGAAATATGGCAAACTTTCACACTTTTCGAAAAATAGTTATTTATGATATGAGTGTTAAAAGTGACGTTTTATTTTATGAGTGAAAATTTCACGAACAAAATGAAACAAATACCATACAATGTTTTTCGTACAACTGCCCTATTTTGATGATGAAATGGGCGAATATGCAATGACAATAAACTTCGAAACCCATTTTAATATTCAAATAATCAAAAGGTTGTTGTGAATGGCGAACTTTGCCAACGTTATGATTACTAACAAATGAGAAAAGAGGTTGTCATTCGAATTTCGTTCCTGTCCAATTTTCGTCTTGGGTTTTCAACTGCTTGATATGTTTGTCGAGAGTCCAATTATTAATGAAAGTGACGATTTGGTTGTTCCTTTGGATATTGAAGAGTCTGCAAGAAGAGCAAATCTGGAACTCCTACCTAAAAAATCTGTTCAGCAGTATGATATTGCATATAACAATTTCCTGGCCTGGTGTAAATCGAAAAATGTAGAAGGGAACTTCAGTGAAACTGTTTTCCTGGCATACTCAGAAGAAAAACAAAAAATATGGAGTTAATCAACTTTGTGGAGTAAATTATCAATGATAAAGTCAAGAGCCCTTGTTAAAAATACTGTGCATGGATGTTAGTAAATATTTTAAGGTAATAGCATATTTAAAATGGAAAAGCGAAGGATATCGTCCCAAAAATCGAAAATTCCCATTCGTGAACTAGTTGAAAAGTTTATAAAGGAGGCACCAGATGAGAAATACTTGATTGTTAAGGTTGCAACTATTTTTGGATTATTTGGAGCCTGTCGGCGTGAAGAATTGTGTAATTTGACAGTGGAAGACATCGAAATAACAAATAAATCTATGGTTATACAACTTCCAAATGCAAAAACGAAAGTCAGTCGTTCTTTCATTATTATTGGGAAGTATGTAGACTATTTTCATAAGTACTTTGCACTGCGCCCTTCTGTCATCAAACATCTTTTTTTTTCAGAAATACATTTATAATAAATGCACTGTCAATCCAGTTGGTATTAATACATTTGAGAAAATTCCATCTATTGTTGCCGAATTCCTCAAACTGCCAGAACCAAAGCAATATACAGGACACTGTTTTCGAAGATCCTCCGCTTCATTGCTAGCAGAAACAGGAGCAAATATTACGGATATAAAAAAACATGGTGGATGGAAGTCTACGACGGTAGCCCAGGGCTATGTTGATCATTCCATTGCATATAGAAATGTCATTGCTGAAAAAATTCTCCCAACCTCAACAGATTTTGGATCATCATCATCCAATATTGTACTTCTGGTTTCTACAAGTACTGATGGTGCTGAGGATTCTAATAATGTGTTGCGAAGCTCCCTAACGTCACAGGGCATTAATGTTAGTAATTGTTCTAGTTTTACGATTAATATTCATAAGTAATGATTTTTAAATATGGATAATAAAAATTTGCAATTGCTGAATTTTTCTCATCTGATTTCATCATAAGAAAATGGAGTGCTAAAAATATTTTTAATACTAATTTTAAAAATATTTTTAACACGTTTCCACGTAAACAATCAATTTTAACCCTGTTAGCTACAAAAAAACAACTCCACCAATTATTTCCAGGCACACCATTTTTTTGAAGCTAACTTGCTTGGCCTATGAAGAAGATTTCTCACGAATGGAATTCTTTTTGTTTGGCAATTGCGATAAAATGCAACGGCTACCTTACACATGTCGGTCGAAATTGTTGCGTAATACAAACCACAAGAAACATCTACCTAAACAAACGGTCGGTTATTGCACAAAATTTGTCTGATATCTATAGATTTATCTTTTGAATTTTATCAAGTGTACAATTTCCTGTTACGAAATTTACGTCGGACAACTGCGTGAAAATGATGGTTTGTTCCAGTTTTTCTCGAATTTCATACAGTTCAGTTGAATCTCAAACAGTTGTACAAAAATGGTGAGTATAAAATCTTAACTTTCCTCTTGAATTTTATGGAATTGTAGAGTAGGCTTTCGAATTATTTTAACGCTTCTATGAAAATTCTTCGGAAATTTTTAACATTGTAGTTGTTTTCAAGATTAATTAATTAAGGACAAAAAACATACTTGTTTTTCTTTGAATTGCAGGCAACTATACTAAATCTACTAACTATTTTCATCATCCCAATATGTGGATTCGACATAGAAACCCAGCTAGAAATCTGGTGTCAGGAGCCTCTTAAAACTTTGGACCTAAACTCGAAAACTCCAACCACAAACCTAGAAACGCTAGAAGACAGATGTGGTATTTGGTTGAGACATCTTCCAAACCAAACCTGGACTTCCAACATCACAGAATTCTTCAGAAAACCCTTCAAGTCTAAATTGAGGGTGTTGAAAATCTCTGATGGTTTACAGGAGGTGGACGAGTATTTTTTCAATTTGGAATCGAAATTGAAGTATTTGGATCTATCTGGGAATCGTATGGACCATTTGGCGATGCCAGAAGTGAAAAAGAAGTCTTATTTACGTAGAAACGTTTTCGATTTTTTATACGCCCTCGATTTGTCCAAGAATTTGTTTACGAATATCTCTTTTTTGAGGATTGAGACGACTAACTTGAAAGATTTGGATCTCAGCGAGAACCTACTGAAGAATGTACCTTCTTTACTTCGTTTCGTAAGTTTGAAGAGACTCAACCTCAGCAAAAATAATATAACTAGTCTTCAGAACATACACGAAAAATCTTATATAGAATATCTGGATTTATCTCACAATTTTTTAGTGGATTTACGTGGCTGTGAAAAGTTTGTAAACTTGAAATTTTTATCGGTGAGCTACAATAGTTTTCGAAGTATTCATCCAAGTTCCTTTGAGAATGGCATATGGAGTCTGAGAGATCTTCATTTGGACCATAACAACATCTCAGAAATGAGCAAGGATTCATTTAGGTTTTTTCCAAATCTCAAAACGTTGAAATTGAACAACAACAAAATCCAGACATTGGAAAAAGATATTTTCCTCGCCTTAAAAAGACTAGAATCCTTGGATTTATCTCACAATCTTATGACTTCTTTGGACGCTGAAACATTCGCGACATTAACAAAATTAAGTGCGCTAAACATCAATGATAATTTCATTGAAACCTTAAATTATAAGTATCTTGTAGAACTCTGTCCAGCTTTGAGAAAAATTGATATAATGGAGAACTCCTTCCAATGTGGTTTCTTCGAATCAATGATCTCTTTTCTCGTGGACAAAAAAATGTTTGTACCGAGGAGTGAACTGTGTCTTTTTCAACCTTACGAAGATATTTGTTGTAATGATGAAGTAATTACAACGACAATTCGTAATGAAGGCAATGCTATGAAAATGACTAAGGAAAAGGTTGAAATAGATGATTTAAATCTGAAGAAAATGTCTTTAAAAGTTTTGAATATCATTTCAATCATGGAAAAAAATAGTGATTCCCTTTTGAAACTTGCTGTTTACCAGTTTTCTTTCATCGTTTCTGTTGGATTACTTGCTCTTGTAGTATATACATACAGTCAGTGTTGTAAAAAAGAGTACGTTGATGCCAAAACGTCAGAAATGCACAAAATGATTTAATCCATATTCCGGAAAGGAATTGTGTGAATCTATAAATAAACTTTGGGTATTTTTGCATAATGCGATTTGAATATGCTGTCTATTGTTTCGCGTTGTTCTTAGGTCGATTACTGATGTGAATTATAAAACTTGAGTCTCACAGTGTATTCCAATTGTTCTTATTTAGGTTCTCAGATAGATGATTTTATTTGAAATGTGAGTATTAGATTGGTAGAATCATTAAATTCGATTGTTTATCAGTATTATCATAATTATTACTGGGGGAATATAAAAACAGTTTTCCAAACTTACAATAACTTTACCATTTTTCAACTGACATGAACAATTCTAATCAAGAAGTCATTTTCATATAAAGTTGTTATAGTAAATTTGCAAAATACAAAATGAAAAACACTTGGAATATGATAGTTACCTTTTATCTCTAGCTATAATGAAGAGCACATTCTCTTGAAAAACTGTCACACTTTTAGTATTGAACCAATTCACGAAATTATCGTATGCTGCAGAAGAATTTTCAATAGCTACATTGACTAAAGCCTCAATGAATATGAATTTGATATTAGATCTCCAAATTTTTAGGAATTTTAGCTACTTTTCATTCGTGAAAAGTGACAATATTTTTCTTCCTTCAAATATATAGGACCTATTGTTTTTTCATAGGAGTATGTTTATTTGAATGCTTGTATTTATTGTGTGCTAGTATCTGCTATTGTTGGAATAAAGCTTTTTTTCTCTTAATTTTTTCCTCATTTCATTGATCATGTTTTTTTATGTTCATTGCATAACCAAGAGTTCAAAATCGAAGTATCTCCTGAATTGAAATTCTGATGAAAAAAATGTTCATACTTCATAATGAAACTTAAATTTCCTCATATGGATTGAGAAAACAAAACAAAATTTAGGATACACATTTTTTTCCTTTCTCTTTCAATCTCTGTTTCAATGTGGGTAATATTTTCGAGCTTTATTCATCTTAAACCTCAGAATTTCTGGATTTTTTCCATTTCTCCCCTTTTTATTTTACAGGTGCCTTCAAGCCTTAGGCTTCCTCATTTTAACCTTCCCCTTCTGCTTGAACCAGCCAACAGAGGAGGCTCAAGTCCTAGAGAAGGTCATAATTTCCAACTATTCAGGACCTTTAAACGAACACAGCCTTGGCACGTACTTTGACAGAGTGGGGGAACTCCAAATAAAAAACAGCAACATCTCAGATTTGACCAAGAGCACTTTGAAGCTCCTTTCTCAGTTGGAGAGTTTGATGATTGTTAATTCGACCATATTGAAGGCTGAGGATGAGATTTTTTTTGGATGCTGTCCAACTTTGAGAAAATTGGAGGTCAGGAGATGGTTTAATTTCGGGAAAGAAGACCTTGAAGGCATTGGGTCTTTACATTTGGAGACTCTGGTGATCGCCAGGCAAGAATTGGAGTATTTGGAGGGAGATATTTTCAAGAGTGCTGAGCTTAGATCTCTCTCGTTGGACCAGAATGGAATAAAGAATATGTCTACGGATGTTTTTGAAGGTTTGGAGAATCTTGAGATGCTGTCGATCAACTGGAACGACTTGGATCAATTGCCGAGGGACTCTCTGAGGCCTTTGAAGAAGCTGAAGACGCTAAGGATTGAGACAGATAGGTTTATTAAGTTTTCCCCGAATAATTTAACTTTTTTACCTGAATTGACTGAAATTTTCTTGAACAAGAGGAATATTAAGGAGGTGAATCTTTGGGGTATACAGGAAAAAGCTCCCAAACTGAAAAACATCTTTTTAGTGGGAGATGATGGGGTCAGGATAGAGGAAAATGAGGGACCAACAATTCATTATTGAGAATTTTTAAAAAATTGCAAAATTAACATATGAAAAAAATTTGATTGTAAAATTCACTTTTCCACTCTTAAATTCTCATATGTTTCGTAATATTGACTCGGTTAGTCGCATCCACCAAATAGTCGAAACCTTTAATCTTCTTCTCGAAGTATTAAAGTTGAAATTTTTTCAAGTCAATTCCAGATAAAAAATTCGTCATTGGAAACTTGATGATCACCAAGGGATAAAAATATATGCATTACGTATTACGCTAATTCATCCATTGATTTATTTTCTGCCTGACATTTCAGTTTTTATAGAAAATAAGTTCCGAAAATATGGTTTGTTTTTTTTTCGAGTAACACGAAAAAAATTCCTTGCGTTCTAAAACTGGTATCGTGAATAAATTTCGATCAAGATGAGCTGGATATGGACTAAATATGTGAGCATCTTCGATGATTTATATTATTCAGACCTTCATGTTTATAATTCCTGAATTTTAAACGGATTATTTTGCATAATTATTCGACGGACACAGAAAAACAGAACCAGATGCCATGACGGAACAAAAATAAAGAAATAAGGTGTATTAGAACATTTCGCGAAGATCACAGACAAAAAAGTTTTTTTTTCTTCAGTTTTTTTAATTCACAATACAAGCAAATAAACACAAAAAGTTCTTTCTGTCTTCCAATTTTCACAAAGTATGGAAGTGTATTTCAGAAAGCGTCAATTGAATTTCAGATAAGTCAATTGAATTTCAGGAAACATCAAATGTATTTCGGATAACTCAATTGAATTTCATTTGATATTTTCTGAAATACAATTGAATAATCTGGAATACAAGTGATGTTTTCTGAATTTCAATTGACAATTTCTGAAAATTACTATTGGAAATGTTGTAGATTGAAATTTTTGAATCGAATCTTTATTTTTTGGCCATAAAAATCGTACCATATCAAATTGAGAAACTTTGAGATGTGAAAAGCAAATTAAAAAATATTTCAACTTCCTGCAATGGATTCTACGTAAATCGACCAAGAAAGTATTCATCTGAAAAATTACAGATGATCATAATTTGCAAGTCAAATATCTCCCAAGCTTTTTGTTATCACTGCAAAAACAGCTTCAGTTTGAGGAAGTCTAGATCATCAAATTCCTAATTTCACAACAGGCGTCAATAAAAAACTGTTTTGGAAGACCTTAACATTTAAAAGAATGAAGAAGTAATAAGGTTCAATTAAAATTAGCCTAAAGGCTACCTTTGTTTCTTTGTCCGAGAGAGATGCTTTTAACATTCTTACAACTTGGAGACTCAGATTGAATCGAAAGTAATCAACTGAAATTATGATGGTTCTTCAATTAGTTATGGCACCCATAATTGAATAAGAGATTTTGTAGGAGGTCGAGAGTAATATTATCTGACTGTATAATACCAAAACGTGGTTATCTTCAACACAAAATTTGATACTGTTAATTAATTAATTGAATTTGAATTGACCATTAGAATTTTTCAGAACTACTGAAATTTCGAAATTATTTTTTCAATTGATAGCACGAAATATTTAAAGTTCAAGGAGAGGCAAGAATATAATCGACATACTTAACATTCCTATTACAAAACACAATAAAATCCCGAACAATAAGATTTAAAACAAATTTATGGAATTTCTGCTAGATTGTGCAACAAAATTGGTTGTACCAAAACAACATAGGGTCACCTTAAAGTGCAGAATTCGACACGCTATTCTCAATTTTATCGATAAAACCGTGAAATATCGAACACAACAATAGATCTAGCTGTCGTAGATCTCGTGGAAAAAAAATTATTGCGTAGGATGGGTATTTTGAAATCCTCGTGAACGCATTAATAATTCATGTATCATCTTTGCCAAAGAATGTAATGTTTCTAAACCAAGAAGAAATTGTTATAATCCTGAATCTATGTTTTGTTTGAGATTCCTTTCGACTGTATATGTTGAAATTTCGATGATATGTTGGTTGTTTGGCATCGTAACTTTTGTAAATGGAGTCTTCTATCGTTGATTGATTGTTTAACACGTAGATGAATTATGATGCAGCGTCCCAAGGGGATATTCAGGTGATGGTAAATCTGCTCTGAAGATGTTGGAGCTAATACGAAACACCTCTCAAACAATTGTCGAAGTTTGCTTTCCCCATAGAGAGTTAATGGGTTCATATGATAGTTCGGTTTTTGTCCCTGCTTAATTGGAACACCCGGTATATTCGCTTGATGAAGGCTCCAAAATTTATGGTTAATCAATCAGAATTTCTCAACACCTTTACACCTCTACAGGTCCAATCCTTATTAATATCTCATAGATGAGATGATTCAATGAAATACCATTTAACGACTCATTAAATTTCCATTTGAAGTATTTAGCGGTTTTATTGCCGAAATATTAATTGAACTAGTGAAATTTTCATCAGGTTGCACCGTTATGTGAAATATTATCCCATTATGAAGGTTAATTTATCTGATATTGGTCATGACTCTACAGATTCGGTAATATCTTCGTCTTTACAATTTTTCACTGTCTTGAAGTTTAACTCAGGATGAATTCAAATGATCCTCATACTCTGGCTTTTACGTCATTCATCAACATGTCAGTCCAACAAAAGAACCAGAAAATACGCAAGCATCTTCGACTTATCAGTTTATTACTCTTTGTCCCTGGAAAATTCAGACATCCGTATTTCTTCAGATGATTATCGATCTATTCAACATCAAAACAAGCGAAGAACTGTGTAATCAAACGATTAAATCGTTTTAGTCCACTGTTCTCCGACTAATTGCTCAGAATTCTGAGATTATTCACGTTTCAATATGTGAACGTGAAGAGGAGATAATTTCAGGATATAAAATGACGTAAATTTTTATGAACAGATCACCCGGACTTTGATTTTCTATTTGCACAAAAGGATACCGGGTTTTCTGTTCGATATGATGAAAAATATCAGGTTAACAACGATATAGAACCATAAAAACTTACGAGAGTCTGAAGGTAAGAGAGACTTCAACAGCCGATGAAGCGAGAAACTAAAATTTTTCGAAAGGAGGAAATCTTGGAGATCCTTTTTTGAATATTTATGGTGGTAGTTCAAGTAACTCATATTTTGGCTAGGAAACCCTGGAATTCATCAATAAGAGTCCAAATAGTAGAGCCATTTGAGTCAATAAGACCAAAATTACGGGAGACTTCAACGGTGGGTGAAGCGAGGAACTTAATTTTTTGAAAAGTTGAGGTTTTCGCAACAATTCGAAGCTTGGTTGGTATCGTGTTACCCGCGTGAGATTATCTGGAGAACGCCACCTATAAAAATATTAATAATTCTTGAAGACGGGCAACTGAATACCTCAATAACGTGTTTTTCGGCTTACCCACCTTCAATATAATATAACGCTTTATGTAATAGCTATGCAGCAAAATTTATAGCGTTCTTATAGGCTTTCGCTGATTGTTTATTGGTAATTTCGGTCAAATATCGCATTTTAATTAAGACTGCGGTGAAGGAGGAATATCGTTCTTATGTTTTCAATTTCGACGAACCACAGACCGCTGAAAGTGAAATAATGATGTATTTTCATATCACAGCTTCTATTCTTATCTAATCAGTGGAAGAAACCGTTATTTTCGTGATATATATATATATATATATATATATATATATATATATATATATATATTCTTATGAAAAAGAGAGCTAAAATAATACAATAAATGTACAAACAAAAAGTACCTAAGCTGAGGTAAAAAAAAAACGGGGTATCATAACATTCTTCGTATGAAACTATAGAATCATACGATACTATCATCACTAGTATCATACGATACTATACAGCCAGGGGAAAAAACCTCAGCCGAAAAAACCTGTCTCCCCGTAAAAAAATAACATAAAATATTAAATATCAGGAAAATCTTGAAAGACATCAGTGTGACTATCTTCATGTTATCCGTCGATGGGCTCGGATAGACAGATTCTTCCCAAAACGACTCGCAATTCTTAATCTGAAATGAAAAAAGACAAGAGCAGAAAAGAAACCGATTATTCAAAATAAATCAAAATGCATTTTAGAAATGCATTTGCTACTTTAAAAAACATCAACATTCAGATTTCTTGGCCAAATAATGTTCGGAGGTTTATAAATTTTTATGACAGAAATGTTACAAAATTTGAAAGAAATGAAAAAAACTCCATGAATTTCCCCTTTCCGAATCTGTTGAGAATTACGAACTGATAATTTTTTAACATAACAAGCTAAACTTGTAAAAAATCGATTAATACATAACCTTTCAACTGTCCTCTTTCACGAGGATTTTTTTTTCTGTTGCCGCGTGGGTTTCTTGCAGAAGAATCACTTCGATACCATGTTCATCAGCTAATTTGGAGACGTAATCACACTTGTCTTTCGAAATTCCTTCGATATTCAAATTCGAAATCCACAAATTCTCGCTCTCTGATCGTGAGGGTTTTTCAAACCGGATACGACCTTCCAGGTGATGATTTTTCGGCACTTCAGATGTTTGAAGACCGCTACGGGACCCCAATGAAAGGCAATCATCTCCCATAGATAAACCAAAAATGTTATGACACAAGAAAACAGAATACCTTTCAGGACAAAAAACGACGTTATTTTCGTGATACGAACTGAAAAATTACAAAATGGGTATTTTTCCCAAACACCTCAATTTTTTTCAACATTCCAAGAGACATTAGGAAACCCGCCTTCAACCTATACACCTGGGGTTTCGTAACAAAACGAATTATTCAAATTTGGCGCCTGTCTCACCATTGTAACACAATTCTCGAGAGCTTTTCAACTAGGCCAAGTGTGAATTTGAATAAATCAATATACAGTAGCCGAAACCGATTAAGCAAATAATATTTTCGTTACTCGATCTCATTGTGATGACCGTTTTTTGCAGAGGACCAAATACGAGAAGGCGTGGGAGTACCTATCTTGATCTATACGAAAGTAGTTGATCTATTTACTCCCACAGATTAGGATTCAGTTCTTCTATTCTGGAAGCAGTGAAATGATTGATTTTATCACGAATATTTTGGACGGGGAAAAACTTGTTCATTCGCTTGTAAGGAAACTTGGAAAGTTGAAGAAAAGGATCAGTTTTCGCTGTTTTAATTGGTTTTTTTCTAGTTCTCCACGTAGGGATATAACGGTACATTCGTAAGAATAAACCATCATATAATCTTATCTTTCGTCTTAGTTTTTGTTCCTGAAAAATATTCTGTTTTCTTGTGTTATAACATGTTTGGTTTATCTATGGGAGATGATTGCCTTTCACTGGGGTCCCGTAGCGGTCTTCAAACATCTGAAGTGCCGAAAAATCATCACCTGGAAGGTCGTATCCGGTTTGAAAAACCCTCACGACCAGAGAGCAAGAATTTGGGGATTTTGAATTTGAATATCGAAGGAATTTCGAAAGAAAAGTGTGATTACGTCTCCAAATTAGCTGATGAACATGGTATCAAAGAGATTCTTCTGCAAGAAACCCACACGGCAACAGAATCGTCGTGAAAGAGGACAGTTGAAAGGTTATGTTTTAATTGATTTTTTACAAGTTCAGCTTGTTATGTTGAAAAATTATCAGTTACGTAACTTTCAACAGATTCGGAAAGGGGAAATTGATGGAGTTTTTTTTTTCGTTTCTTTCAAATTTTGTGACATTTCTGTCATAAATATTTATAAATCTCCGAACATTATTTGGCCAAGAAATCTTAATGTTGATGTTTTTTAAAGTAGCAAATGCATTTCCAAAATGCCTTCGATTTATTCTGAATAATCGGTTTCTTTTCTGCTTTTGTCTTTTTTCATTTCAGATTAAGAATTACGAGTCGTTTTGGAAAGAATCTGTGTATCCGAGACCATCGACGGATATCATGAAGATGATCACACTGATGTCTTTCAAGATTTTCCTGATATTTAATATTTTATGTTATTTTGTTTACGGGGAGGCAGGTTTTTTCGACTGAGGTTTTTTCCCCTGGCTGTATAGTATCGTATGATACTAGTGATGATAGTATCGTATGATTCTATAGTATCATACAAAGAATGTTATGATACCCCGTTCTTTTTTTACCTCAGCTTAGGTACTTTTTGTTTCAACATTTATTGTATTATTTTAGCTCTCTTTTTCATAAGAATATATATATATATCTTTCGACTAAACGAAATGTTGACTTTACCAAATTATATTCTTATGATTTTGAAATTCATTTTGGGGTTCCCCAAGGGTCGGTGTTGGGTCCTCTCGTTTTTATACTCGTCATAAATGATTCCTAAAGTTATATTAAGACAAAGATTTCGCTGCTGTAGAAGACGCATAATTTTTGAAGCTTGTAATCTTGAAAACGGTGATCTTAAACGGAGTCATCACTTTCGAATCAATTCTTCTCGGATTCTCTAGCCTTGTTTCTTGCGACAATGAAAGGCGTCCTTGTCAAGGCTGCCGAGGAGAAGAATCTCCTCAACTCGATCAAATTTTTATGATACATCCTCGATTTATTCAGAATTATTCTAAAGTCGATGTAGGTATTTCCAGCTACTCATCTAGATGGCAGTGACAAATAGAACCTCCATTGCATCATTTATGACATTGCATCTCGATTTTGAATGGTTTTATTCGCGAGAAATCGTAATCTTATGCAAGATTTTCAAAAGGAGAATTTTTTTTATCCTCAAAGAATCCCTCTCAAAATTTGACTTTTTCTCTCGAAAATGTTGGATTTGTCGCCAGTTCTTCTAACCTCGAGGAATAATTTCCACACCAATCTTCGTTAAATTCCACGTTTTGAGCGAATATACAAGGTCAAAATTCAATCTACCATGTTCAGTATAATTTATCGCTACAAATACTGAGTTAATGAAGAAGATTATGTTGGTATCCGTGAACCGAGCAGTACCAACGTAACAGGACGAAGATTCGAGGATATCACGGTTTTGTTATTTTGGAAATTCTTCAGCGATGACGTCATTAACTGTCATCATCGATCGAGAAACAAGAAACAGTCGTAAATGTGATGTTTCTATCAATTTCCCATTAATCAATTTTGTTTGGCGAGGTTTTCTTTTATGGTGTTGGCTGCAGGCAATTTTCAGGATGCAGAACGAAGTAGAGATGCTGGGAATTCATCTCTAAAGGTCCGTAATTTGGTCACGTAAACGTTTCACAACTTTTCGCAAAGAAAAAAAAATCGTCAACCTCCTAAAATAGTTATTTATGATATGAGTTTTGAAAGTGACGATTTATTTTGAAGTGAAAAAGTTTGTGAAATGAGCGGAGCGAATTGAACAATTTCACGAACAAAATAAAATCACTTTTAAAACAAATACCATACAATGTATTTTGGACCTATTTTGATAATGAAATGGGCGAATTTGCAATGACATTAAACTCCAAAATGCATTTTAATATTCAAATAATCAAAAGGTTGTTGTGAATGGCAAACGTTGCCAACGTTATGATTACTAACAAATAAGAAAAAACGCTGTCATTTGAATTTCGTTCTTGTCCAATTTTCGTCTTGGGTTTTTAACTGCTTAATATGTTTGTCGAGAGTCCAATTATTAATAAAAGTGACGATTTGGTTGTTCCTCTGGATATTGAAGAGTCTGCAAGAAGTGCAAATCTGGAACTCTTACCTAAAAAATCTGTTCAGCAGTACGAAATTGCATATAACAATTTCCTGGCCTGATGTGAATTGAAAAATGTAGAAGAGAACTTCAGTGAAACTGTTTTCCTGGCATACTTAGAAGAAAAATCAAAAATATGGAGTTCATCAACTTTGTGGAGCAAATTTTCAATGATAAAGTCAAGTGCCCTTGTTAAAAATGGTGTGGATGTTAGTAAATATTTTGAGGTAATAGCATATTTAAAACGGAAAAGTGAAGGATATCGTCCCAAAAAATCGAAAATTCTCTCTCGTGAACAAGTTGAAAAGTTTATAAAGGAGGCACCAGATGAGAAATACTTGATGGTTAAGTTTTCAACTATTTTCGGATTATTTGGAGCCTATCTGCGTGAAGAATTGTGTAATTTATCAGTGAAAGACATGGAAATAACAACTAAATCATTGGTTATACAACTTCCAAATACAAAAACGAAAGACAGTCGTTCTTTCAGTATTATTGGGAAGTATGTAGACTATTTTCTTAAGTACTTTGCACTGCGCTCTTCTGACATCAAACATCGTCGTTTTTTCCTGAAATACATGAATAATAAATGCACTGCCAATCCAGTTTGTATTAATACATTTGGGAAAATTCCATCTATTGTTGCCGAATTCCTCAAACTGCCAGAACCAAAGCAATATACAGGACACTGTTTTCGAAGATCCTCTGCTTCATTGCTAGCAGAATCAGGAGCAAATATTACGGATATAAAAAAACTTGGTGGATGGAAGTCTACGACGGTAGCCGAGGGCTATTTTGATCATTCCATTGCATATAGAAATGTCATTGCTGAAAAAATTCTCCCAATCTCAACAGACTTTGGATCATCATCATCCAATATTGTACTTCCGGTTTCTAGAAGTACTGATGGTGCTGAGGATTCTAATAATGTGTTGCGAAGCTTCCTAACGTCACAGGGCATTAATGTTAGTAATTGTTTTAGTTTTACGATTAATATTAATGTTAATAAGTATAATGATTTTTAAATATGGATAATAAAAATTTGCAATTGCTGAATTTTCCTCATCTGATTTCATCATAAGAAAATGGAGTGCTAAAAATATTTTTAACAGGCTTCCACGTAAACAATCAATATTAACATTATTTGCAGTCATTAAAAGTGTCACTTTTAGTGGCAGTTGTACGAAAACATATATTCAACACTTCTTCGACCTAAAGCTGTGATAAGATCGCATAAAATTCTTGAATAATTTTTGGAGGAACAGACCAACCGTAAATACCCGGAACTAGAGAGTGATTAAGAGGAACCACTCCATTGCGAAGGTTTATAAAAAAAAAGATTTGTTCTTTAGAACATCAATTTTTACCACGTCTCGTTTCCCATTCATACCAACACGATCTGGGAATCTACAGTATGTAATTGAATTATTATCTTGTTGATTAAAACGTAGTTTTAACAATCGTTAGACTCCAATTAATCGATGCGGTTTTAATTTTTTTAATTAGCAGGATATCTCGGCATCCTTTGTGAACGTTGAGGACTCTTTTGTCGGTTTTATATCTTCAGAAGGCTTCCGAGAAGACGATACTTCGATTCTCATTTATTTCGTTCCATTGATAAAAATTGTGTTAACACAGAAATGTTCTATGTATGTGATATGCCTTCTTTCTTCGAGATTTAAATTTTTTTTCTGCTCGACATTAATTGTTGAATACCCTTGAGACTAATGGGGTCAATTGTCGCATTAAGATCGAAGTTGAGAGACTGAGGATTAACGCAGAAGATTAAAATTATATTGCCAATAAATTAGACAATAATTTTATAATCGACAATAAAGATTTTATGGCTGTCCATCCAACTGTAGCTGAGCAAGGCATCAGAGTAAGAAAAGAGTATGGTAACCTAGAAGATGGGATGATTTTCAAGAAATTGAATTGAAATACTGAGAAAAATGATTGATTTTTAGGAAGACAAGATAGAGATTTCTAGAAAGAAACAGAATTTTTTATTAGGGGAGGTTACAAACGTAGTTATTTCCATTTAAAGATTTTGTTTTAATTCATCAGTTTCAGAGTTATTTATTACTGTACGTGTTACCATGAAAATTGTTACATTCAATAATAGAAAATTTATTCATCGACATAGTTCTTTTTCGGAATATCTGTAGAACTTGTGAATGATTTTTAAAGATTAGATAAGAAAATGTATGCATATAAAAAGAATTTTAGAAAATAGTTGTGAGTTAACAACTATTATTGATTATTTCAATTTGCCATCTCCATGTTAAAATAATGATGCCCAAATTTTGTGGAAAAGACTAGGACACAAGATACTTGGCAAATTTTTCACCTCATGACAAATAATAGTAGGAATCGAATTCAAATTCTCACAATAATTGAGAGATCAAGGGAAATTTTTCCTAGTTAAGGTTTTCATGCAAAATAAGTTTTGACAGACATTAATTGAAATAATTATTGAGTTGTCATTTGCTAGCAAGAGTGAAGTGAACATTTCTTCAGAAATTGTGGCTTTGGCCGATGAAATAGTCTCTTTTCTTGGTCCCTCAAAGTCTATTGAAAAGATGCGATTCGAAAACTTTGTGGTCCCGATTTTCTGTGACGAAGTCCATCGATTTTGAAGGAATCGAATGAAGGATAGCATGCGAAGAAATCAGGAGTTTTTCCAAGGAACCATTTGAAGCACTGGACGATTTATATTTTGGATCGAAGGTAACTATCATATTTCAAGTAATTTCAATTTTGAAATTCACAGATTTATTGAAACATCTTAATGTATAAAACTAAGTCGGCCATTTTGTTGGTCACACCATTTATAACTCAGAATTGGATGAACTGTTTGTTATGAATTTTTTTTTATTCTTCTACGACGGGGTTAACATAAAATACATTAAAACTCTGAGAAATTTGATGAAATAAAAAAAACTAGAAAATCATTTTCTTTCTTGCGAATAATGCCAGTAGGTGTTGCTACTGTTGATAGCGTTTTCGTGAAAGTATTCTATTTGATATTAATTCGGTGAACTACATTTTCTAATAATATTAACACATCTGAGACCATGTGTTATAACACTCATTTTTCTTCCGAACACTACGGAAAATTTTTTGACGAAATGTTTTGAACAAATCTCAATTCTACTATTATATATGTGAACAATTACTGTGTATTTTGAGTTGCCTAAACGGATGTTTTGGGGGCGCATTGAGTTTTTTGCCTGGTGACTTCCGACAACCATTACCAGTAATTCTAAAATCGACGAATGCTTGCCTTAAATCATCAACTTCAAATTTGGCCTGGTAATAAAGCTCACAATTCAGTTAATTGCTGTTGGAATAGTACCAATAGATATTTGCAGCCCACAAAAATGCAAAAAACACCTGCACCACGAAAATTTTTGAAAATGATTTTTTGTAACTGCAAAAAAGGATGCAATACGTACTGCACCTACAGAAAACTGAGTCTTTTTTGTAACGCTACATGTGGGGAATGTGCAGGTGTTAACTGCCAAAACAGTTGTTCAATCTTTGGCAAAGATGAAGAAATAATTGACAGTGGCGACACCTTCTCAGAATCAGATTAATTTTTTAACACAAAAAGTATTAATTTCACGAGAATAAAGTGATGAATAAATGAAATGTTTAAATGATATTTTCATTTTGTTATTTTGAACAAATAAGGGTTGCTTTTAGGGGTTTAAAAATAAAAATAACTAAAACTCACATTTATCCAAAATACTGTTATAAAATTGATTGAAATTAATTGATTATATTAATAAAGACCCATTTTACACTTTTTATGCTAAAAGGGGTGGTTTATAGGGTTTTGAAGTATATAAAGACCTTCATTTAACTTCATAAAATGCTACTGATGCCCAAAAATTACTTTGATTTACAGTAGAACAAGTTTCTTTCAATTTTGGATGAAAGGGTTGTTTTCACCCCTTAAAAATAATAAGCATGAATCGGCATAGGGTAGGAGTAGGAGACAAGTATAGCTTATATCCAAAATTTTATCAAATATCATCTTGATAGAATTCGGAGGTAATGCCTATTTTTCGCAGTCATTGACTGGACTAATTGTACAGGACAATTTTATTTCCACTTCCAAAGTATTATACCATAATAGTTTATTATAATATTAAAGTTGCTTTTTTATTTATCGATTGAGGCAATACGAAGTCTGCCGGGTCAGCTAGTTATTAAATAAAAATGATGTCTGAATTAGAATTGTTCATGACAACTCATTCAGTTGCATAGAAACTTTTTCGAATTTTTTTTTTATTTTGTTATGTAGTGAATATTTGTTACTTCTGTTTTTTTCGTTTTTGATGAATGAAATATGAGTCATTGAGTCTCTTACTCCTTTGTTCCTTGATACTTCTCAAGTTCTCGATGATTGCTAGATAACCTCGGGTGATTCACAGGACTCCCACAAGGTTCTGTTATTCACCCAGCTAAAATCGACAAATACGCGTTGGTTACCACAACAGTATTAAGAAATTCAAAGAGAATCAAGCAATTTTCCAGGAAAACACCATCAGATCCTCTTCTCCATCCTTGAACCTTCTTCAGGAACAGTATTCGAAAAAATCTCAATGCCGATTTCGACACATCGAATTCCTTCATTCGATTTTCCCCGAAATCGTCACAATCGAGAGTGCCTCCTAGATTACGATGGAGAACATACGTTGGGGGGATAGGCCTGCTCTGATCCGCGTACATCTCGTGATGCGCAAGGTATAAAACCAACTGTCCTGTTTTGACGCGAACCAGTGCTGCGTTAAACCCTTCAGATCGCGACAGTGTTTTGTTTTTTCTTGTTTTTTGTTCACCGGCGGACTGAGACGACCCTGTAAGTACCACGCTTAAAATTTGGCAGGATTACGCCAGCCCAAATTTTCGGGTTTTATATGGACACCCTGTATACACCCCCGGATTTTTTTGTTCGCGATTTTTCTTCACTTTAAGTTCCCTCAAATTTAATTGAATCGTTTTGTTTAGTCAAATCATTTCTGGTAACAGCCAATCGTGTTATTTTCTCTTTTCTGTACCAATTTTTTTTTTGGCTCATAGCATCTCGAATTTTTTTCTCAGGCTTTTTTAATCGAGTTTTATTTGAGCTCAATGAATATTTGCGTTGCATTTAAACTTCATTTCATTGCATGTTTCTCATACTAAAAAAGTGGTAGAAATATCAATTTTTTTTCCGGTTCTGCTATGAAGAATAATACAACTTCTTTCTGGAAATAGTCCTCATCACCATAGGGTGAATTTCAAAATGATCATTTGACTCGAATAAAGATTCAATCACCCACTGAGAGAAATTGAATTTTGACCTTTAAAAACTCTTTAAAACGTGAATTTATTCACTTAAACTCAATGATAACTTCAGAACTCTCATTGCTAAAGATAATGGCCAAATTTTCCCCTACAATTCGTAAATGATTGTTAGTAAACGCAAAAAAAATTGTGTATGCAAATTTCCCATGACATATTGCCAGCTGAAGAAAGTTTCTTCAAAACTAATTGAACAATTTGTTATCAATGAAAGTCTGCTAGTCTTGATTGCATATATTCTTCATTCTCAGAAAAAACTGTTGACAAGAGAAATAGTTACTTTCAATATCTCATCTGAAGAAATGTAAGCATAATTACCACTTCTGAGAAAGGTTGAGACCAAGCAGTCCTTATTAATTTAGACGTAATAAAACTTGTTATTATATAATACTCAAATACCAAGTTACCAAATAATTCGTTGTTAGATTAGAATTCGCCTTTTGGCTAAAAGAAGAAATTTGCAGTTGAGAAGTAGATCACATTGCATTCATGCTCATTACATTTCGATTATGAAATAGTCGAAAAAATGTCTTCAAATACAAGAAGAACTCTTGCTAAGGCTACATTGTACAGTTGGTTTTCAGAATTCTACGTTGCGTTTGAATATTTACGTCCGATGTATACTTATTAACAACATAGTCATGCCATTGAAATTGCAGTTGCATAAAACGCTTCTAAGAAATGCAGATAACCAACAGTTCTTGAGTAACAAGTCTAATGCCCAATAAAATGTTAAGAATTTCTTGTAGCCACTGAAATGTCGACTAAATGGTGGTTTCAAACCATAATTATGGCTGAATATGGATTGATTGAGCTCTAATTTAAAATTCACATCTCATCTCGATATTCAATTTGAGCAATAACTAAAGATAGCTGGTAAATGAATCATCTATATGTCAAGGTTCCGTTCTAAGGATGCGTAGGTACCATAAATACACAGAATGTTACACAAGTTACTAACGAAACGAGTATTGGAGCGTCAAGATCAAGTTTTTCCAGTAAAAAACGTTCTAAATCAGTCGGAAAAAATTTAAAGTCTCTCTTAAATCATACGGCTACCAGATTAGGAGAATTTTCTGCTTGAATTATGTCGCAAATCGAAGATAATGCTAGTATTGGCGTAATTTTGCAGTGAGGTACGTTACTCGCTTAATCGCCCGTTGATATCTCCGAAGTGCAGGTCGAATCTTCCTTTATTGTGCCTGAAAACTGGTTGAGGAAAGTTTTAACGGTTACGTAAGACTTAATTCCCAAGCCACTAGACATTTATAGTAATGTAGGTTAGTTATTTCAGATATTTCGAGAGTGGTACATCAGTGATCAATCCTGCAATCATCTCAATCTTTTTTTTAACCCTCAGCTGGGTGGGAGCCTTTAAGTACGTCATGTTCAAGACTAGTAGCGATCGGAGGTGTTTACCGTTCAAATTTTTTATTTACGTTGAGGAAACTGGTATTTCTGAAACCGGCGCATTTGTTGCGAATAATTTTTATCGCTTACAACGATGGAATCCTTGAAATTCGTATTGTTGACATTTCAGAATCCGGAATTAGCGAATTGTACGTTTGTGAGTCATAGATTGAGCATCTAATGGGACACGAGAAGACTTTGCATATTCATTCTAATGATCTCGAAAAAAAATTGATCTTGGTTGAGATATTTTTCGTCAAAATCCGAGAATTATGTTGTTGTCATCGTCAATTCGAAAAAAAAAAGAATTCGAATTGACGACATAAATTCAAAGAAACTGAATGGACTTTATTGAGAGTATTTTTATAATAGAAAACAAGTAGATCACTTATGTAACTGGTCCCAGCTGTTTCAAATCTTGAAAAAGGCTTATTATACGCCGAAACATATATATGTCGATTAAAATCAATAAAATGTGAATACCTCAAGTTTCACTGTGCTCTAAACCTAAGAATTGTACCTTAAATATATAAAATATAGCACATTAATCCATCCTTCTTATATATAACATTGAACTACTGACCTGTAAAGTTCTTGCAAGCGTGGATCTTTCAAGATCTCGCTCTCGACGCAAAACTCCTATAAAAACCCCATAATAAATGCATTATTCCGCATAAATAATGTATAACGAAGAAGTGCGCAACATCTACCAGTTGGTATTTAAAACCGACCCATCGGAAATCTAAAAATCGAAGTTCTGCGAGCGCCTTGAAAAAAAAATTATACAGCAAAGTGGGCGTAGCTGGCAAAAGAAAGGTCGCGACTCCTAATCTGGAATTTCATCTAGAGATCCGGATCTGGACGACTATCCTGGATCGTTCACCTTGCGGGCATCTGCCGATTGAATTATTGTCCTTCGAGCCGGATCTCCGCTGATTCGGACGGTTTTCGTCGGGTTTTCCGATGTAAACGTCCTCTACTAGGATCTGAGGTTCGGATTTGTGATGGAACCGCTATTTTTAGAGCCTAATTTCGAGAGGATGTTCTGAGACTTTAGAAATACCCATTTCTGCATGACGCACACTTAGATCCAAGATGAAAACATCCAGAAATTACTTAAGGTCAATCTACATCATCATCTTAAGAACCTGTATCGTCTCCAATTTTTTTCAGCTTGTAAATCGACTGGTCGTACAATAAATCACTGATTTCAAGAATTCTGAGCCTAATTGGTTGAAAACCCAACCGATATTGTAGCATCCTGGTTGTATCAGAGGTCAATAAATAAATTAGTATCTGCCTCAAGGCATGATTATGAATACCTCTCAAGATATAGAAGTTGAAGATGGATGTTGTATATTTCCACAAACATTTTTTGTATTTCTTGGATTTCGATTTGAAATTGCCATTTTGTCATGTTTGAACCAGTGGATCGCAGTTTATAAAGAGACATCTTGCTCAGTTAAACAATTAAAAAAAATTGTGAATACTCCTACGAAATGCCATCGAGAAGCAACTAATTTCAAATGCCTGTTTTGTACACTGTTTAATTATGAGATAAGGATATCTATAGTGTTAAATCTTGTAGTCGAAGGTGTGTTAATCTTATTCCATAATAGCAAAATGAGATACGATGAGCATACATCAGTGATGGTATTAGTTGAAAGTACAAAATATATTTGAACTATTCGAGATTGGAAAGGTCAGAGAGAGGTTACATTCGTTGCTGTGTTGATTTATATACAGGGAGGTCTTATTTAAGAGACTCACTCATTTTAATTGCTTGTGTTCAATAAACCAATGTAACAATTTAAAATTTTGATAATGGTGCAGAGGAGAGGTCCAGATTTTTCTCAGAAACTTTGGCATCTGATAGAACACTTTTTTTCATAAAGAACCTTTGAATAAACAGATGTCCAACATGCTATGTTTCCTTCCAAAGTTTTGACTGAAAAAAAAACTCGTAGAATGCAGTTTTTTGATATAATTGAGTACAAACAAACACACAAACAACAAAGTTATTTTTGTAGATTTTTGTGTATTGTGTTTAATTTTTTCAGAAAAACTCTGTTGTTTCGAGAAATGGATTGATTTTCACGGAAAAGTTTTTTAAACTTCAACACCCTGTATCTCGAAATCGATGAATGCTAGGTAATATTTTCATATGAAGTTCTTTTAAAGAAAAATATATTCTATGAAAAGCCAAAGTTGAAGTTGTAAAGCTGCCTCACACAAGAATTTCTAACCCTTGCAAAATTCATGAAAAAAGCAGACCACAAATGAATAAAGTAATCAAATTATAACGAGTATTAGGACAAAATTAAATCAGTGACTCAACACAACATCGATTTCGAATCCTGAGACATCAACTTCTGCAAAATCCAATCTACATATAAACAAGCAATAAAAAAAATTGTAAAACTCATCGCTACAAATCCTCATTGCCAAACATGGCCACCTTGATTTATTAAGGAAGCGTAAAACTCGAATTAGAGGCGTTAAGCCCGCTTTACACTCTAAGCAACCCGCCGATGATGCATTGCTGACATTAAGCAACGAAAATCATCGATTAGCTATTTGAATTATAAATTCGTAATGTCTAGTGACCTCGTGGGACAATTCAATGTGTGAAGATGATGTATAAATATATGAGAAAATACCACAACAGGCTCACCTTGATGGAGCCAACGTTCTATAGGCGAATTTTGAAGAAACATACAGAGGAAGATTCGATAAATATTTATTAATGAAGCCGATGTAAGATTTTGGTAGCTACGGGAGTTTATCGAATGCAATATGAAGCAACGAGGCAATCTTTGGGATACAAGAAGACTTCGAATATTTATTCTAATGATTGCGAAAAAAATTTATCTTGGTTTAGATATTTTTCTTCAAAATCCGAGAATTACCAGAGATTGCGGCGATGCTTCATATTGTATTCGATACCAAAATCTTACATCGGTTTCATTAATGAATATTTATTGCATCTTCCTCTGTATGTTTCTTCAAAATTCGCCTAGAACGTAATTTTGAAACTAATAGGACGGTAATGTATCGGATCAGAAGAATTTTTCCCACGTTACAAAATTGCTACTTCTTTCTTTTTTCAATAAAAAATTCCTAGAACACAAACCAATAGGCGGATTTCTTTGTGTGATACATTTTCGTATAGGCAATCAGATACTCTACAAATATGTCCCTTACGATATTTCGATAAAACGTCCGCTTCAAAAGTTATTCGATTCGATGCTAATATCGAGGTATTTTTGAAGAAAAAAATTATTCAAAAAAATCGACTTTACTTGTTTTCACGCAACCCGCCTTCTAATCATCTTCAGGGCATAGACAAAAGCCGTCTGTGAAAATATTAGCTCTGAATATTAAAATTTAGAGGTCGCTCATCGATAGTTTCTATTTTCGCTGCTGATGGCAGGAAAAAAATTCTTTTTTCAATAAAAAATTTTTTGTTCACGGATCAATAGACGGATTCCTCTGTATGATACATTTTCGTGTAGGGAACTAGATACTCTACGAAAATGTTCAAAACGATATCTCGATAAAACCACTTATTTGAATTTTTCTTTCCAAAATACCTCAATATAAGGTATTAATATAGAGGTATTTTTGAAGAAAAAGCTCGAATAACTTTTGAACGAGCGGTTTTATCGAAATATCGTATCAGACATTTTCGTGGAGCATCTAGTTCCCTACACAAAATGGTATCACACAATGGAATCCGTCAATTGGTTCGTGAAGAAAAAATTTTTTATTGAAAAAAGAAAATTTTTTCCTACTATCAACAGCGGAAATGGAAGTCATCGCTGAGCGACCTTTAAATATTAATATTCAAAGCTAATATCTTCACAGACGCTTTTTTTCGATACCCTGAGGATAATTAGAAATAGAGTTTCATGAAAACAAACAGAATCGATTTTTTTGAATAATTTTTTTCTTTAAAAATACCTCAATATCAGCATCCAATCGAATAACTTTTGAAGGGGCCGTTTTACCGAAATATCGTAAGGGTCATTTTTGTAGAGTATCTGATTGTCTACACGAAAATGTATTACACAATGAAATCCGTCTATTGGTTTCTGCTCTAGGAATTTTTTATTGAAAAAAGAAATTTTTTCCCTGCTATTAGTAGGGAAAATAGAAATAATTGATGAGCGACCTCTAAATATTATTATTTGAAGCTGATATTTTCATAGAGGTCTCTTTTCGATACCCTGAAGATAATTAAGGGGGGGTTCCGTGAAAACAAGAAATGTCGATTTTTTTGAAACAGTCTAATATATATATTCTTATGAAAAAGAGAGCTAAAATAATAAAATAAATGTTGAAACAAAAAGTACCTATGAAAGAAAAAGTTGAATATGATCAAGTCGAAATGGATGTGGATGCAAAAGAAATCCAATGGTCGAAAAACGTAAATTCCTGAGCCTTAAAACCGAAAAAAATTACAATTTCTATATCTTAATAGCCATGCTTCCATATACCTATCGAAATTAAAAAAATTAGGTCCTCAGTTTGAATGCATGCCACTTTTCTAGTCAAAAAAATTCAAGAAACTAACTATTCTGAAATAAATAATCAGAATTCTTCCTATAACTTTTGCCACAGTTATCTCTGATTCCTCTATTTGATCTCCAGGTAACCACATGATGTCTCCGCTGTTCATAGTGGGGATACTTCTTGTATCCCCAGCGTTGACCACACCAGAAGCCGACCTGAAGAACAAGTGTCAAAACGACCCCAACTGCTACTGGTGGACTGGCCAAGAGTCCCCCTTCAAAAAAGCCTCAGTTAAGGGAGCCCACATAAAAGATTCAGCCTCTTTCAACACTGGCGTCAACCCTGGCAACCCTTTCTTCAACGGAGCCTTCGAGAAACTACCCCCAAACGCTGGTTTCTCCAACCAAGAAACGAACGTGGATTTGAGCAACAACCCCTTCTTCAACAAAGACCAGAAGCCGCTGTTCCCAACAGCTCATCCTGCTCAAGTTGTTGGAGGAGACCAGCAAAAGCCAGATTTCTCCAAGAATCCTTTCTTGCAGAATATGTACACTGCGAACGGCTCTCAACTTTCTGCTAAGGATGGCTTCATCGGGGTCCAACCTAAACCTTTCTCAACTAAGCATCCTTTGGAGGGACTTGCTGTGAGCAAGTTTGGAGATGACGATGAGTACACCTTGAGTCCTTCCAGCTATACCAGGAAGTGTCAAGGTGACGATTTTGTCTGCGTTCCTGTGAATCAGTGCCCCAACGGTGTATTGCCGGAGTACATCTCTAATGGTCTTCAAGCTGTCAGGAATACGGTAAGTGCTCCGTTTTATTGGTGTTCCACAGGGATCTATATTAGGGCCCGTTGAGTCCAAACGCTCTCATTTATTGGTATCAGTTAGGATTAATTTTGTTCGAAAGAATATTTGGCGTTTTATGGCGACTAAATTACGTCATTTCGAGACACAGAAGAACAAATTGTTGTTTCAGACTACCGTACGACAATAAAATGTGTTCAACATATTATTTATAGGCGCATCATGGGTTTCACAACCTATTGTTCGTCGTTGACAATGACATTAATACTTCAGTTAAATGTCATTGATTGTATCCAACTCAACTTCGTCTATTGCACCTTAGGACGTTGTTCTTTTTAAGGATAATGTTTAAGGTCGCGTTAGAGCGGATTTAATGAAGACAGAACGGTGTCCTTCAATGTTAAAAAAATTCGTTAAATCTCAATATGTAAAACTAAGTCGGCTATATTGTTGGTTACGCCATTTATAACTCAACATAAAATACCATAAAACCCTGGAAATTTTGATGAAATGGAAAAAAAATAGGAAATAGTGTTCTTTCTTGCGAATAACGTCAGTAGGTATCGCTACGGTTAATAGTGTTTTTGTGAAATTATTATATTTGATGTTGATTTGGTGAACTAAATTTTCTGATAATATTAACGCATCTGAGTCCATGTTTTATTACACACTACGGAAAATTTTATGATGAAATGTTTTGAACAAATCCCAATTCTACTATTATCGGCAATGTAAACAATTACTGTGTATTTTGAGTTGCCTATAAGTGCCGATTCACAATAGACAATCAGCAATCTGCCCTATTTATTGTAGCATTTTCGGGAAAAAAACTAAAAATGTTGTTCATCGCAAGGTACTTCAATAAAGGAATTGTAAAAAATAAAAAAAGTTGCCTCTTTACCTCGTAAATAAAGAGAATTCTTCTGATGTATGAATAACAATGTACAGGGTGATTGTTTATATTTTACTCAATAGCTATCTCAGTCAATATTGATCGTACAAAACCGTTTGAATGGGCAAATTTGAACTGTTCTTCATGGGCATTCAGAATTCAGCAATGAGGAATTCATAAAGGCATCGAAAACCTGAAAATTTGTTGTGAACTATTGTTTTTCAAATGGTACACCCTGTATTTTATTTTTCTGATCGGTGGAGCTCTTTCTTCCGATTTCAAATATATATGTATACTTTAATGAGGTTAATTTCGGCAGTGTTTGAAAAATATTTTTTTCCACGGTTCCTTTGATATCCTATCCATATTTTTCAAAAACTGCCAAAATTAAACTCAATAAAGTATATATATTTGAAATCAAAAGAAAGAGCGCTACCGATTTGAAAAATAAAATACAATAATTCACACAAATTTTCGGGTTTTCGATGCCTTTATGAATTTTTTAGTACTGATTTTCGAATGTCCAAAAAAATACTTCAAATTTGGTTTTGTACGACCAATATTAACTGAGATAGCTATAGCTAATATAAACAATCACCCTTTGTACATTCCTTTTGTATTTCACCTGATATATTTCCTTCTTGAAAAAAATGGTTGGTACATTTTTGTTCATCTCTAAGGCCATACAAAGTTCACCGGGTCAGCTAGATTATCTAATTGCGAATTGCCACAATTAGTCCCACCACCAGATCCCTTACGCTCTTTAGTTTCTGGGATAGGAAATAGGAAGCACTTCTTTTCCAACATATATTTTACAGGACAATTTTTTTCTTCACTTCCAAGGTATTATACCATAATAGATTATTATAATATCAAAGTTGCTTTTTTATTTATCGATTGAGGCAGTACGAAGTCAGCTAGTCATCTCATTAAGTTCGAATTTGTTCTTTATTCATCTGCAATTGTTAAAACTGTTACGTAAACATGTCCCCAATATTCAAAAGAATTCTTCGAGAGCTTATTAGGGACTTATGTAATCCTTTAACGAAATATCTCCTTTGTATCCTCTACATATCGAACATAATCTCGAGACGTCATACAAAAAGTATCAGCTAGGCCAACATCAATTAAATCAAGAAAACTCCTCTGTGCGCTCATGGATCATCGAATCCATAAACAAATCTCGATTGCCTCAGCGGTTTTCTTTGACACAATCTCCGAGGATCTGGGCGACTTTATGTCGACATTTAAACTTTTGATTCTCATTAGAATACTTCAAAGCTTTATGGCATTGTTGTCCAAATATTTTATGCAACTCCGTATCGGTTTCAAAACTCACAAAAAGGATCTTGTATCGAGACAGGCTGTGTCAAAGGTCGTGCAACAACAATTTGCCGATAGATGTTTGTAACACTCTGTTGCAAAACCGTTGAAATATTTCGATTGACCTGACAGATCGATAATTTTGCAATTTTTCGATGTTAACACCTATAGAGAGATCTGATGGTGAGAAGAACATCTATTTGGCTTGGGACAATGCTGTCTGTACCCTGCTAATTGTTAACATCGCAGATAAATTCGAATAATCTCAAGTTTCATCTTATTTACGACGTTATTCATGCTGTAAAGTACGCACAATTGAATGGGTACCACGAGTATAAATTTCATGGTCCGCAACTATTAGCTTTAGCCGTTGCTGAATTGGATGTTATCTGCAGGGAACACACAAGAAGACGTTCATTATGAACCTCAGATAGTGTCAATTACGTACACACATGATTATGGAAGATTTTATTTTGATTTTAAGAAAACATTGACGTTTTTCAAGTATCATCTCTGGAAGAACTAGATTTTACCATAGCAAAAACGTGACGTAATCTCATCTACCTAAAGAATCTTCATCCTTAACGAGTCCATATCTTGAACAAGGATCCTCAACACTATTACCTATTATTCGCTTAACAAGCTTTACGAAACCTCCAATTGAAAGAAACTGTATCTTTTACAGCGAAACATCGATACCTTATCTTGATCCCTTTGTCTGGGATTGAATGAACCAATCAAGAACATTTCTCCCGTTGTATTCGACATCTTCGCAAGAATTTAACATCAACAGTTGCATAACACGTTTGGTTTATTCGTGAGAAAGGGTGTTATTGTTGACTTTCACTGCTGTTATATTTATGCCAAGAAGAAATTGGCAACTCGAGAAGGTATTATTCGTCTTTGAGTTGGCAAAACTACCCTTTGGACTTTATCTTGAGTTAATCATGAATTTTAAATTTAAAATAGATCCGAAAGAACAAGTAGAAAGCCTCTGATTTGGGCCGAAGTGCCCCAATACCTACTGGTCGCCGAATTTCTCGATTTCTTCGGGGTAAACGCGATAGGATCGTTCGTAAACGAGGTCGTCTGAAGGTACTCGTAATGCGATAATTGCCGCAAGAGTGTTACGCGATATTGGCGCCGAAGAGAAGATGATCAACCATGCAAACTTTCCAGTATTCCTTGACTTATGATCGCTTTTGATTTCGACTTGTTTCAGTTTCGAGAAACACTCCCATGCTCTGCGCATGCCTCAATTCGCTATAAATAATCGAAGTTTAATTCTTCGAAGCCTGCACGTTTACCATACCAAAGTTGATGCGAATGTGTGGTTGATAAAACAGTGTGAACACTATTTCCTTCATTTTACAGTCTAAAAACTCGCAAAACATAAAAAAAGGGATAATATATTTAATATTCACACTTTTGCTTTCCGTATATTATCCTCAATTAATCCAAGCTTAACGAATTTACTACACAAACCTCTATCTTTTAGATCGGTAGAAGGTAAAAGTGAAATGACTGTAACTTGTCGAAGAAAAGTGAAACAAAAAGCCTTGACTGACTGTCAGTTATGTCTATTATTTAGCCTGAGGTTCCAAGAAGATAATAACTGAGTGGAGAGATTTATAACTGGTCCAGAACAGAATGGTGTCTTAATTTCGATGTGGCATGCCTGTAATTGATATTAGATAGTTGAAACGGGTCAATCTTTTAGCCAGCAAGAAAAAATGTCGAAATTCATCCTAGATAAAATCGCCGTTCATTGATTAACAATCAGGTAATGAATTATTGTTGAAGAACGACAACGGGGTATTAAAATTGCAACCTTGGAAGAGTCGTAGGTGTCATTTTTTGGGAACGTTGTTTTAGCTCGAAAAGTAGGTTGGTTTAACAATCTAGGCTAGTTCTAATTCTCCATTGATGAATTGGTCGCCATTTTTGAAATAAAGCATGGCCAACCTTAGAAAATTGACAGCTGACAGATGAAGGGTGGAAAAATGGAGATTGAACAAAACTGAATCGACTAAAAGCTTTGATCTAAATAAAATCTAATGCATGGTGCGAGTTATATCAATTTTTTTGATCAATGAAGAACGAAACGAAACAGTAAACACTGGAATTCTTCCAGAGAGACTCGATTGATCCTCAAGACCGATAAAGTAAACGCGAACTCATCAGCATCTCATGTTTATTCGTCAAACTTGACCGTTATGCTGCACATGGTCTCGAAGAAGTCCCATCATTCCAACTGTTACATAACGAAGAAGAAACTAATATTATTGCCCAATATGGACGAACGCTGGCTTCGGAATCACAAGCAAACGTCAAACTCTTGACATTTGGACATGTAATTCAATTAAAAAAAATTTCGAAACAGGCTCAGTAATGAAGTGGACGAATCGGTTGACATTTTTGCGAGATCGATCGAAGATTTCACAATGACGACGAAATTGGATCTCACAAGGGAAAAAGACCCACCTAGAAGAAATTATATCACTTTAAAAGGAAGATCTGTCTACCAGTAATCGACCACTTATGATAAATCCGATGCTCAACAGTCCAGGAACTGCAAACGTCGATTACGAAATACCAAAAGCATGATGCGAAAAATTCGCGAAGAACCATGAGTTGGCCTTTGACACGGATGTGTTAAACAATCTTGAAGAACTTTTTCACGTTGTCGAGCTAAGGATGAGCTATTTTTGTTTGCACGATGCGTGGGAGAAGTCTTATTGAGAAATAGGAAGTAGGAAAGCTTCATAACGACTGTCTACCATCGTGGTCACCTTTTAGCGATGCTGCATTAATCTGCAGACATGAGAAAATGCAGGGAATGTTATCATATATTGGGGTTTCCTAAGAATCTAAGAAAACCTCTTCAAAATCTGATATAAGAAATCCACATAAAATTTTTTTCGATTCTGAAGTCCCCCTCTGGTTCTTGAACACTTCTTAACGCCCATGGTGTTAAGAAGGTGCGAACAACCGAGCTTGATCTCATATTTATGACCCAGAAGGGTTACCCAACATTTTTCGTGGGCATGTCGTGGTTCCGAGCAATTTTCTTTTTTCTCTTTCGCGTAATGACTGATTTATGTAAGTACGAGATATCCTCGAGCATCTCCGAAGAAACCGACCATTCTTAACGACAACAGATGCACGATAACGAGTTCGACCCCACCCAAATGCCGTCGAAAACAACAACAGAAATCTCGAACACGAAATTTCAAAATCTACCAAACAAGAATCACACCAAGAATCAAATGTTGTACGAAGAAACTTGGGAAAAGTTGTACGAAAGTTCATTAAGCGATGATATTTCTTATTGTCAGACCATATAAACCACCCCATTTCAGCATAAAATGTGTAAAAATGGGTCTCTATCAATATAATTAATTAATTTCAATCAATTTCATAACAGTATTTTGGATAAATGTTAGTTTTAGTTATTTTTATTTTTCAACCCCCATCTGTTCAAAATAACTAAATGAAAATATCATTTAAACATTTCATTTATTCATCACTTTATTCACGTGAAATTAATACTTTTTGTGTGAAAAAATTAATCTGATTCTGAGTAGCTGTCGCCACTGTCAATTATTTCTTCATCTTTGCCAAAGATTGGACAACTGTTTTGACAGTTAACACCTGCACATTCTCCACATGTAGCGTTACAAAAAAGACTCAGTTTTCTGCAGGTGCATGAGGCATTGCATCTTTTTTTGCAGTTAAAAAAATTCATGTTCAACAATTTTTGTGGTGCAGGTGTTTTTTGCATTTTTGTGGGCTGCAAATATCTATGGGTACTATTCCAACAGCAATCAACTGAATTGAGAGCTTCATCACCAAGCCAAATTTGAAGTTGATGATTTTAGGCAAGCATTTATTTCATCGGCAGCCGTCGATTTTGAAATTATTGGTAATGGTTGTCGAAAGTCATCAGACAAAAGAATCAATGCGCCCCTAAAACATACGTTTAGGCAACTCAAAATACACAGTAATTGTTCACATATATAATAGTAGAATGGAGATTTGTTCAGAACATTTCGTCAAAGAATTTTCCGTAGTGTTCGGAAGAAAGATAGGTGTAATAACACATGGACTCAGATGCGTTAATATTATTAGAAAATGTAGTTCACCGAATTAATATAAAATATGATACTTTCACGAAAACGCTAATTATCGTAGCGACACCTACTGGCGTTATTTGCAAGAAGAAAAATGATTTCCTATTTTTTTTCCATTTCATCAAATTTTTCAGAGTTTTAATGTATTATGTTAACCTCGTCGTAGAAGAAATCAAAAAAAAAATCTTTTATAACAAACAGTTCATCAAATTGCTGGTTATAAATGGTGTAACTAACAAAATGGCTTAGTTTTATATATATTAAGATTGAAGTTTAAAGACAGCGATGATTCGATCTTTTCAATACAAGTCGAAATTGATTAAACGATGCTGATTTAAAATGAACGTACCGAGAAGCCATCGTATTGTCGATCTTATCCGTCCTTGACATTGCAAAATGCAGGAGAAAGTTTGGTACGATGCGGAGTACCGCTCGCAATACTTACAATCCATTACACCGACCTTATATAGGTTCTTGTCACGACTTTGTAGGAGGTTTTACATAAATTCCTCTTTTATGCCCGATGGTGGGCAGTTCGATGATGACACGACCTTAATAACTCAACAATTTTACGACCGATAGCTTCATCCGATGCAATTGTAGGGATTCGCAAGTGAAAGGCAAATCAGAAATCTCATTAAAAAAAAAAAATTCTCGATAAAACCAAGATTATTCTTTGCAGAACGAGCCGTGTGACTTGAGGAGCAACGCTTGCTGCAGAATCTCCAACAAGGATAAACCTCAAGAAATAAACGTAATCCTTCCTAAAGGGAACGAAAGTTACATAACAGCCGGTAAAAGTTCGGTACCTGAGTCCCTAATTAAGTTTGGGGGTCTCCCAGGGTTCAGTCCAGGACTCATCCAAGTTTTACCAGTCGAAATAAATAACGCTGGGGAATTTGGAAGTTCACACCAGGGCGAAAGTACCCAGAAACCGGTCAGAGAGATCTCTGGAAGCTCCAACAACAATTTCTTTGGAAGCACTCCGGATTACAGCAACTACAACTTTGAAGATGTTAGGTTTGCTTCTTCGATCCAAGGTCCAGCTTATTTGCCACCATTGAACGGTCCAACTCCTCCAAGTGATGGGAATCAAGGTTTGGAGGTGCCTGTGTCGACTTACGTGCCTCAAAGACCTACGCCTAAACCTTTCGTACCTACTTATAGACCAAGCGTGAACAACCAGTACGTTACTCCAAAACCCAAGCAACCGTTCACTCAAGATTACTTACCTCCTTCAACTCCAAAACCGTACGTTCCTCCGAGTACCAAGAGACCAACGCCACCTCCTTACAGGCCCCAACCGTCTCCATCATCGCCTTTCCCGAGTCAAAGACCTTACCAACCTTCGACTCAGAAGCCTTACACTCCGTTTTATAATCCCCCGAGTACCCAGAAGCCTTATTCACCGTATGTACCGCCTCAGACGTTCCCCACGCAAAAACCATATCGTCCAAGCTATGTTCCACCAAGCCCGAAGCCTACGACTAGCAGGGAGTACCTTCCTCCAGTTCCAACTTCCAGTAGTAACGTGAACAACCAGTATAGACCTTTCCCGAGTACTCAGAAGCCTTACAGTCCACCTTCCACTGTAAGACCAAGACCACCTCCTACGTTTGTTCCTCAAACTACGAGTTCTGTCTATCTGCCACCGAGAACTCCTGCTAAAGTGAAGCCTTACCAACCAACTTACCAACCTTCTAGCTTCTCACCCTTCACGTCTCAATCCTACAGACCTACTCCAGGATATTCATACCAACCTCCTGCCACCAGTCCAAGGCCTAAACCAACAGTAATTTACCAACCAAGTCCTTCAATTCCACAAAGCACTTACAGCAAAGTAACCCCTGGATACACTTACGAAAAACCCACTCCAGCTTACACTTATCCCAAACCAACTCCTGGATACAACTATCCAAAACCAACCCCTACTTTCGGTTATCCAACGCGTAAACCCCAACCAACCACTCAAAGACCTTTGATACCTTCCTCTAGCTTCAATATCCAAAGCACTTACAGACCTACACCTTCCCCAACTTACACCCAGAAGGTTCAAACGACCCCAAGACCTCAACCAACTGCTGGATACGAATACCCTAAACCTACTCCAGAATTCAACCTTCCAACTGGATCTCCCACCAACGTTTCGCCATCAGTGAGGCCTTATCCAACCACGCAGAAACCAAGACCAAGACCAACCCAGTATCTTCCACCTACAACGACTCGAAGACCAACTCCAGGCTACAACTATCCAAAACCAACGCCAACGTTTGCTTATCCAGATGTTGGAGCTCCTTCCAGCAACAACAACCAGTACATACCACCACCGCAAGATAAGGAAGGTTCGGACACCTCAGACACTTCAGTTAAAGTGAGACCAAGGCCTGAGGTGAGACCAGACCAAACCGTGCAGAAGGAGAATGTTGTACCACCATCTGCTTGCGCTGCAGCCTTAAAGTGCGTCCAAGAGATTTATTGTACAGCTGAAGGGGTTGTAAGTCCTGTGCCAGTCGTTTTGACCAAGGAGCAAGCTTTGAGCAGAGTCCCTACAACGGTAAGACCAAGGTTTTTTGAGTATTCAAGGTTTAAATGTTCCTTTTCCTCAGGTTTGTAGGGATGTTGGATCTGGTACCGTTGGAGTGTGTTGTAGGGATCCAAACTACAAGGACCCTTGGCCCTCAGCGAATTTGGTGAATGGTTTCGACGATGGGCAGTACAAAGAAGACGACAGTATCGGGCAATACAACGTGGCTCAGAACGACATTGCTCAGTATAGACCAGATCTTTCCAGGCCTTCAAGGTCTAACACCAGGAGATCAACATCTGGAGGACCAGTTGGACCTAACGAGAATTTAGAGAGGAACCAAGAGGATTCTTGTGGTGTTAGACATCAGGTGAGTTGAGTTTGAATCTTGGTTTTCCTCGGTTTTAATTTGGTTTTTCCAGAACACCTCGCCGAAAGGTCCTGGTCCTTTGAACACCAATTTCGCAGAGATCCCTTGGCAAGCAATGATCCTTAGGGATTCCAACAGGAGCTTGCTTTGTGGTGGTGCCATCATTAGAAGGAATGCTGTGCTTACCAACGCCCACTGCGTGGAAGGGTGAGTGTTGGAGAGAAGGTTGAAGACGTTTTTTAACTCTTGTGGTTTGCAGGCTCCCAACCAGCGATATTTTGGTCAAGGGTGGGGAATGGAAACTTGGTATCGATGAGGAACCTCTGCCATTCCAGATCGTGAAGGTGTCTTTAATCTTGAAGCATCCAGGGTACAAGGCTGGTTCTTTAGTGAACGATTTGGCTCTCTTGATTCTTGAGGAGAAGCTTAGACCTGCCAAGAATATTGGCACGATTTGTCTGCCTGAACCAAACAAGATACCAACGAGGAACTGCATAGCCACTGGATGGGGCAAGAGGATCTTGCAATGTAAGGAGTTGGTCTTCTTCTTGTGGTGTGAATTTAAGTGATTTCTTTGCAGTGCACGCTAAAGGAGCAGTGATGAGATCGATTGGAGTGAACATCATGGATAACGAACAATGCAGAGACACCCTAAGAACCACATACCAAGACATGATGCCAAATTACAGTCCAAACACTCTTTGTGGTTTCTCCGAGAAAGACCAATGCAAGGTAGGTGTACCAAAAGGACTTCTTGGTTGGGTTTAATCTTCTTAATTTTTTCCAGGTGGATTATGGAAGTGCCTTGGCTTGTACCAACGACCAAAGTAGGTACGTCCTTTCTGGTATCTTCTCCTGGGACACAGGATGCAAGGACCAGAACCAAATCGGAGGTTATGTAGCTCCTGACGTGGAATGGATTAACGACAGCCTTTCCAAGCCTGTGAAGGTGTTGAGGAGGCTTCCAAACGCTCAATAAAAAGAGAAACGTGATTTAAAAAGAAGGAGATTAGAAGAAACTGAAAGTGAAGAGAGAAGAATCTCGTCATAGACTAAGTTATTTCAACTCTTAAAGGCCATACAGACATCGAATCCACCCCTTCAACTAGTCTTAATGTGTAACAAGATACTCGAAGTTGTAACATTTTTTTTTAGTTTAGTTTCATCTTTCATGTTTCCATTTCATAGGCGAAATTTTCATTTTATTTATTTTTTTATGAGAAAGAAAGATGGTTTGGAGGATAGTGCCTGTTTTAAGCTGTAAATATCTTTGATTTGAGCTGAAGATGGTAAAGTTGATGATGTTGTGGTAGGAATGTCTTTGCAAGTGTTGTGTATAAAATATGTTCGTTGTAAGTATTGATGGATAGGTTTAAGATTGATCATGTGAATATAATCTGATGTAAAATGAATAAAGTGTTGAGAAAAGAATTTTTTTATTTATTTTCCTGCCTTTCAAAAAATGATTGAATCAGAAGCGAAAAATGGAATAATAACATGGGAAGTTCAAAAAGGAATACAAAAGAATGCTAGGAGCCCTCCTGTTTTCCTACTACAATTTTTTCGAAATTCAAAAAAATTTTCTGGCAAACTTCTATAGAAACGAAAATTTTTGTGTGAAAATTCCATCGAAATTTTCGATTTCAGAAAAATTCTATTAGGATCACAGGAGAGCGAGGAGGTATTCAGATACCCGGAGTAGCGCCTGAAAATTTCAGAGATAGGCAACCCGCAATACACATTCGACGAACGACGGGTTGCCTACCTCGAAAATTTTCAGGCGCTGCTCCGGGTATCTGAATACCTCTTCGACCTCCTGTGATCCTAATACAATTTTTCCGACATTCGAAAATTTCGACCAAATTTCTATCGAAACGAAAACTTTTGGTTGAAAATTCCGACGAAATTTTCGATTTCAGAAAAATTGCATTAGGATCACAGGAGGGCGAGGAGGTATTCAGATACCCGGAGCAGCGCCTGAAAATTTCAGAGATAGGCAACCCGCAATACACATTCGACGAACGACTGGTTGCCTACCTCGAAAATTTTCAGGCGCTGCTCCGGGTATCTGAATACCTCCTCGCCCTCCTGTGATCCTAATACAATTTTTCCGACATTCGAAAATTTCGACCAAATTTCTATCGAAACGAAAACTTTTGGTTGAAAATTCCGACGAAATTTTCGATTTCAGAAAAATGGTATTAGGATCACAGGAGAGCGAGGAGGTATTCAGATACCCGGAGTAGCGCCTGAAAATTTCAGAGATAGGCAACCCGCAATACACATTCGACGAACGACTGGTTGCCTACCTCGAAAATTTTCAGGCGCTGCTCCGGGTATCTGAATACCTCCTCGCCCTCCTGTGATCCTAATACAATTTTTCCGACATTCAAAAATTTCGACCAAATTTCTATCGAAACGAAAACTTCTGGTTGAAAATTCCGACGAAATTTTCGATTTCAGAAAAATTGCATTAGGATCACAGGAGGGCGAGGAGGTATTCAGATACCCGGAGCAGCGCCTGAAAATTTCAGAGATAGGCAACCCGCAATACACATTCGACGAACGACTGGTTGCCTACCTCGAAAATTTTCAGGCGCTGCTCCGGGTATCTGAATACCTCCTCGCCCTCCTGTGATCCTAATACAATTTTTCCGACATTCGAAAATTTCGACCAAATTTCTATCGAAACGAAAACTTTTGGTTGAAAATTCCGACGAAATTTTCGATTTCAGAAAAATTGCATTAGGATCACAGGAGGGCGAGGAGGTATTCAGATACCCGGAGCAGCGCCTGAAAATTTCAGAGATAGGCAACCCGCAATACACATTCGACGAACGACTGGTTGCCTACCTCGAAAATTTTCAGGAGCTGCTCCGGGTATCTGAATACCTCCTCGCCCTCCTGTGATCCTAATACAATTTTTCCGACATTCGAAAATTTCGACCAAATTTCTATCGAAACGAAAACTTTTGGTTGAAAATTCCGACGAAATTTTCGATTTCAGAAAAATTGCATTAGGATCACAGGAGGGCGAGGAGGTATTCAGATACCCGGAGCAGCGCCTGAAAATTTCAGAGATAGGCAACCCGCAATACACATTCGACGAACGACTGGTTGCCTACCTCGAAAATTTTCAGGCGCTGCTCCGGGTATCTGAATACCTCCTCGCCCTCCTGTGATCCTAATACAATTTTTCCGACATTCGAAAATTTCGACCAAATTTCTATCGAAACGAAAACTTTTGGTTGAAAATTCCGACGAAATTTTCGATTTCAGAAAAATGGTATTAGGATCACAGGAGAGCGAGGAGGTATTCAGATACCCGGAGTAGCGCCTGAAAATTTCAGAGATAGGCAACCCGCAATACACATTCGACGAACGACTGGTTGCCTACCTCGAAAATTTTCAGGCGCTGCTCCGGGTATCTGAATACCTCCTCGCCCTCCTGTGATCCTAATACAATTTTTCCGACATTCGAAAATTTCGACCAAATTTCTATCGAAACGAAAACTTTTGGTTGAAAATTCCGACGAAATTTTCGATTTCAGAAAAATTGCATTAGGATCACAGGAGGGCGAGGAGGTATTCAGATACCCGGAGCAGCGCCTGAAAATTTCAGAGATAGGCAACCCGCAATACACATTCGACGAACGACTGGTTGCCTACCTCGAAAATTTTCAGGAGCTGCTCCGGGTATCTGAATACCTCCTCGCCCTCCTGTGATCCTAATACAATTTTTCCGACATTCGAAAATTTCGACCAAATTTCTATCGAAACGAAAACTTTTGGTTGAAAATTCCGACGAAATTTTCGATTTCAGAAAAATGGTATTAGGATCACAGGAGAGCGAGGAGGTATTCAGATACCCGGAGTAGCGCCTGAAAATTTCAGAGATAGGCAACCCGCAATACACATTCGACGAACGACTGGTTGCCTACCTCGAAAATTTTCAGGCGCTGCTCCGGGTATCTGAATACCTCCTCGCCCTCCTGTGATCCTAATACAATTTTTCCGACATTCGAAAATTTCGACCAAATTTCTATCGAAACGAAAACTTTTGGTTGAAAATTCCGACGAAATTTTCGATTTCAGAAAAATTGCATTAGGATCACAGGAGGGCGAGGAGGTATTCAGATACCCGGAGCAGCGCCTGAAAATTTCAGAGATAGGCAACCCGCAATACACATTCGACGAACGACTGGTTGCCTACCTCGAAAATTTTCAGGAGCTGCTCCGGGTATCTGAATACCTCCTCGCCCTCCTGTGATCCTAATACAATTTTTCCGACATTCGAAAATTTCGACCAAATTTCTATCGAAACGAAAACTTTTGGTTGAAAATTCCGACGAAATTTTCGATTTCAGAAAAATTGCATTAGGATCACAGGAGGGCGAGGAGGTATTCAGATACCCGGAGCAGCGCCTGAAAATTTCAGAGATAGGCAACCCGCAATACACATTCGACGAACGACTGGTTGCCTACCTCGAAAATTTTCAGGCGCTGCTCCGGGTATCTGAATACCTCCTCGCCCTCCTGTGATCCTAATACAATTTTTCCGACATTCGAAAATTTCGACCAAATTTCTATCGAAACGAAAACTTTTGGTTGAAAATTCCGACGAAATTTTCGATTTCAGAAAAATGGTATTAGGATCACAGGAGAGCGAGGAGGTATTCAGATACCCGGAGTAGCGCCTGAAAATTTCAGAGATAGGCAACCCGCAATACACATTCGACGAACGACTGGTTGCCTACCTCGAAAATTTTCAGGCGCTGCTCCGGGTATCTGAATACCTCCTCGCCCTCCTGTGATCCTAATACAATTTTTCCGACATTCGAAAATTTCGACCAAATTTCTATCGAAACGAAAACTTTTGGTTGAAAATTCCGACGAAATTTTCGATTTCAGAAAAATTGCATTAGGATCACAGGAGGGCGAGGAGGTATTCAGATACCGGAGCAGCGCCTGAAAATTTCAGAGATAGGCAACCCGCAATACACATTCGACGAACGACTGGTTGCCTACCTCGAAAATTTTCAGGAGCTGCTCCGGGTATCTGAATACCTCCTCGCCCTCCTGTGATCCTAATACAATTTTTCCGACATTCGAAAATTTCGACCAAATTTCTATCGAAACGAAAACTTTTGGTTGAAAATTCCGACGAAATTTTCGATTTCAGAAAAATTGCATTAGGATCACAGGAGGGCGAGGAGGTATTCAGATACCCGGAGCAGCGCCTGAAAATTTCAGAGATAGGCAACCCGCAATACACATTCGACGAACGACTGGTTGCCTACCTCGAAAATTTTCAGGCGCTGCTCCGGGTATCTGAATACCTCCTCGCCCTCCTGTGATCCTAATACAATTTTTCCGACATTCGAAAATTTCGACCAAATTTCTATCGAAACGAAAACTTTTGGTTGAAAATTCCGACGAAATTTTCGATTTCAGAAAAATGGTATTAGGATCACAGGAGAGCGAGGAGGTATTCAGATACCCGGAGTAGCGCCTGAAAATTTCAGAGATAGGCAACCCGCAATACACATTCGACGAACGACTGGTTGCCTACCTCGAAAATTTTCAGGCGCTGCTCCGGGTATCTGAATACCTCCTCGCCCTCCTGTGATCCTAATACAATTTTTCCGACATTCAAAAATTTCGACCAAATTTCTATCGAAACGAAAACTTCTGGTTGAAAATTCCGACGAAATTTTCGATTTCAGAAAAATTGCATTAGGATCACAGGAGGGCGAGGAGGTATTCAGATACCCGGAGCAGCGCCTGAAAATTTCAGAGATAGGCAACCCGCAATACACATTCGACGAACGACTGGTTGCCTACCTCGAAAATTTTCAGGCGCTGCTCCGGGTATCTGAATACCTCCTCGCCCTCCTGTGATCCTAATACAATTTTTCCGACATTCGAAAATTTCGACCAAATTTCTATCGAAACGAAAACTTTTGGTTGAAAATTCCGACGAAATTTTCGATTTCAGAAAAATGGTATTAGGATCACAGGAGAGCGAGGAGGTATTCAGATACCCGGAGTAGCGCCTGAAAATTTCAGAGATAGGCAACCCGCAATACACATTCGACGAACGACTGGTTGCCTACCTCGAAAATTTTCAGGCGCTGCTCCGAGTATCTGAATACCTCCTCGCCTTCCTGTGATCCTAATACAATTTTTCCGACATTCGAAAATTTCGACCAAATTTCTATCGAAACGAAAACTTTTGGTTGAAAATTCCGACGAAATTTTCGATTTCAGAAAAATGGTATTAGGATCACAGGAGAGCGAGGAGGTATTCAGATACCCGGAGCAGCGCCTGAAAATGTTCGAAGTAGGCAACCCACAATACACATTCGACGAACGACGGGTTGCCTACCTCGAAAATTTTCAGGCGCTGCTCCGGGTATCTGAATACCTCCTCGCTCTCCTGTGATCCTAATACAATTTTTCCGACATTCGAAAATTTCGACCAAATTTCTATCGAAACGAAAACTTTTGGTTGAAAATTCCGACGAAATTTTCGATTTCAGAAAAATGGTATTAGCATCACAGGAGAGCGAGGAGGTATTCAGATACCCGGAGCAGCGCCTGAAAATTTCCGAGTTAGGCAACCCGTAATACACATTCAACGAATGATGGGTTGCCTACCTCGGAAATTTTCAGGCGCTGCTCCGGGTATCTGAATACCTCCTCGCTCTCCTGTGATCCTAATACAATTTTTCCGAAATTCATAAATTTGGACCAAATTTCTGTCGAAACGAAAATTTTTGGGTGAAAATTCCGTCGAAATTTCATTTTCAGAAAAATTGTATTAGGATCACAGGAAAGCTATATCAGAAATTTGTTATTTCTTCCGCTTCTGATATACGCAGTTTGTGGGAATGAAAAAAAAAACAAATAAAATTCTTTTTCAAATACTTTATTCATTTTATATCAGATTACATATTATATTCTCAGGATCAATCTTAGACTTATCTATCCAATACTTACAACAAAACATATCTGAATGAAATTACAAATTGTAACAAAATTCTATTCAATGCTGGTAGACTGAAATGTCTCTAGTGAGTCATTATATGATTCGAAAAAAGCAATATTTTCAAGTACACCAATTCGATTTAAGAACGTCCAACTGGAATATGTCAATATCTTCTTGGTTTTCTGAAAGCAGTACAAGATAAAAAAAAGACTGAAATAGTGCCTCGAACGATGCAGAATTTTTTGTAGTTATTTAAAAAATTTTCTTAATTTCAAAAATATAAATTCTTCGATTGCTGCGCCATCTATTCACTTTTGCTCAAACTTCAATGACACTTTTTCAAATTTTTACAGCGTTCTGTTTTTCGGTTTTACGTAGTTCATCTATACGGGAATAGATGGCGCAGATAATCTCTTACGATATGAAAATTTACTGGAAAAACTGTAAGCAATTTCCATACGAAAATCCACCATGTATTTACAAAACTTTAAATGCTAAAAACATTTATCGTAAGTTGGACCCCATTCGGTAATTGTTATGAAATGTTTTCTGTCATTGTAATTATTACCAGCTGTCACTTTTGGCTGTCAGTGCACTGCTCACTGATGTGATCGAAGCCTTTTTGTTTATTTCGGCGATGTTTTCAACAAATTGTAGATAATAATGTTAAATAAGATGCCTCATTTCCGCAGGAAAAAAAGTGGAAAAAGTTTTCCAGTGAAAGTGTACACCCTAGACGCCGAATTAGAATTCAACTTAGAAGTGAGAGTCACTTTCAATTATTCCTAATTTCACGAAAATATTAATGAATCATTCGTTTCAGTGGAGAGCCACTGGCAGAGATCTTTTCGAATTAGTCTGTCGGACGACGGGAATCAGGGAAACTTGGTATTTCGGCCTGCAATATGAAGATTCCAAGGGGTTTATTTCATGGCTAAAGTTAGATAAGAAAGGTATTGCACATTCTACCTGAAAAATAGTTTCCTAGTTGAAGCCATGATTCATTCCATTTTTTTTCATAGAGTAAATATTGCTCCATCTTCAAAAGTATTGCAGTCATCATTTTTTTCTTGTAGTGCAAGATCAGAGCATCCAAAAGGACCATCACAGTACTGCTTCCTTCATGTTTCTTGCCAAGTTTTATCCGGAAGAGGTCGCAGAAGAACTCGTTCAAGAAGTTACACAACATCTTTTATTCCTCCAAGTGAAACAAGCAATTTTATCCATGGACGTCTATTGTCCTCCTGAAGCATCAGTTTTACTTGCAAGTTACGCAGTACAAGCCAAGGTTTTTACTTTTCAATCGAGATCAAAGCGAAGCTTAACTCTTGTCTTTTTAGTTTGGTGATTTCGACGAAGACACTTACAAACCTGGCATGCTGGCAAGTGAAGACCTCCTTCCCCAAAGAGTGATAGACCAATATCAAATGACTTCAGCAATGTGGGAGGATAAAATTAAAGTTTGGTACGCAGATCATAGGGGGATGTCCAGAGATGAAGCCGAAATGGAATACTTGAAGATAGCACAAGATTTAGACATGTACGGCGTAAACTATTTCCCTATAACAGTGAGTCTTGTTTTCGTAACAACACCCAAATTTTATCCTTTCAAGTTTTCTTAAATATCGTAAAATGAAATCTAATTTGCTCACGTACTTCTTTCACTTTAGAACAAAAAAGAAACGGAGTTATGGCTTGGAGTAACAGCTTTAGGGTTGAACATATACGAGAAGGAGAACAAGTTGCAGCCGAAGACAACTTTCACATGGGCGGAAATCAGGCATATAAGTTTCGACGACAAAAAGTTCATGATTAAACCAGTGGATAAGAGTTCCCCGAATTTTATCTTCTTCAGTCAGAAAGTACGCATGAATAAACTGGTAAGTTTAATTAATTTGAATTAATAATGATTGTTTCATTCCTTTATCTTGTTTTATGGCTTTTCCTATTTTAAAACTATTTAAACTGTTTCAAATTCAACTGATTAAAATTCTGAATTGAACTTTGTAATTTTTTTATTTTAAAGCTATTTAAAACCGTTTTAAATTTGACTAATTGAAATTTTGAATTTAACTTTGCAATTTTCCTTTTTAAAGCTATTTAAAAGAGGTTTAAATTCGACTGATTGAAATTCTTGAATTGTAATTTTTCTATTTTAAAACTATTTAAAACCGTTCTAAATTCGACTAAATGAAATTCTGAATTGAACTTCGTAATTTTTCCATTTTCAAACTATCAAAAACCGTTTTAAATTCGACTTATTGAAATTCTGAATTGAATTTTTCTATTTTAAAGATATTTAAAACCGTTTTAAATTCGTTTCAACAAAATTCTGAATTGAACTTTGTGATTTTTCTATTTTAAAACTGTTTTAAATTCTATTAAATGAAATTCTGGATTGAACTTTGTGATTTTTCTATTTTAAAGCTATTCAAAACCATTTTAAATTTGAAGAAATGAAATTCTGAATTTAACTTTGTAATTTCTCTATTTTAAAACTATTTAAAACCGTTTTAAATTCGACCAAATGAAATTCTGAATTGAACTTTGTAATTTTTCTATTTTAAAACTATTCAAAACCGTTTTAAATTCGATTTATTGAAATTCTGAATTGAACTTTGTGATTTTCTCTATTTTAAAACTATTTGAAACCATTTTGAATTCGACTGAATGAAATTCTGAATTGAACTTTGTAATTTTTCTATTTTAAAGCTATTTAAAACCGTTTTAAATTCGACCAAATGAAATTCTGAATTGAACTTTGTAATTTTTCTATTTTAAAACTATTCAAAACCGTTTTAAATTCGATTTATTGAAATTCTGAATTGAACTTTGTGATTTTCTCTATTTTAAAACTATTTGAAACCATTTTGAATTCGACTGAATGAAATTCTGAATTGAACTTTGTAATTTTTCTATTTTAAAGCTATTTAAAACCGTTTTAAATTCGACTAATCCAAATTCTGAGTTGAACTTTGATTTTCTTTAGATTCTGGATTTGTGCATGGGTAACCACGATCTTTTCATGCGAAGACGAAAGCCAGATTCAATGGAACTTCAGCAAATGAAGGCGGCTGCTAAAGAAGAAAAACAAAGAAGACAAGAACAACGGAATAGATTAGCGAGAGAAAAGAAACTAAGGGAAGAAGCAGAAAAAGAAAGGGCAGCCCTAGAACAGAGGTTGCTGCAGTACCAGAAAGAAATATCTTCGGCCAATGAAGCTCTCGTAAGTGATTTTCAAACTTAAGATTCTTCGTAAAGTTAAATAAAATTTTTTTTAATTCATCAAACTTAAAGTGAAAATTAAAAGCTTAATTTTTTTCGGTAGAGGAGATCAGAGGAAAGCGCTGATCTCTTAGCGGAAAAGAGCCGAATTGCAGTCGAAGAAGCCATATTGTTAAGCCAAAAAGCTGCGGAAGCAGAGCAAGAAATAGCACTTTTAAGACTGACAGCCATGCAGAGAGACGAAGAAAAAGTATGTTCCACAACGATTTCAACCCGAAATCCTAAATAACGTTAATTTCAGGTGACTTTAGAGCGTAAGACTCGAGAGGCTGAGATGTTGACTGCGAGACTTGTCGAAGAATCCGAAAGGAGGGCTTTCGAAGCCAACAAACTGAAGGAAGAGTTGATACGAGCGAGAGAGGCTGAGAAGCAGGCGAAAGAGAAGCTTCTGGAGTTCTTGAGCAGAAACGCTTATACAGGGTCCAATAATAAAGTCAGTTCCATATCTTCGGTTAGTGTTTTTCATTTTTATCGATGACTCATTCGTTTCTTCATGTGTTTATTCCATTATCTTTGTACTTAATCATGTTTTCATGTCTTTATTTTCATTATTAAATACATCATTTTATTTTAAACAAGCTTTTTTCAGAATCTTCGTTACAATTCATTCATCCTTATCATGTTTATCGTTTCATCATCGTTAGCTTCATTTAATCGTTTAAAAATATTGTTTCCTTTTGTTTTAGTCGTTAAACACGTTATATGCACCTCCATTGAGCCCCCCGCTCACACCAGACCTAAATCTGTTGGATCACGACAGCTCACCGTTGCTTAATTTAAGTTTAAACTCCTACGACCTCCTCCAAAACGCAGATGCCGAACAGCTTTCTCTCGAGATCGAGAGAGAAAGGTAAAGTATTCAAGAATCTTCCTGTCTTTGGATTGTTTCCAATTTTTTTTTTTTTTTTTTCAGAATTGACTATTTGGAAAAATCCAAGCATCTGCAGAATCAGCTCAGGGAGCTCAGATCAGAGATAGCGGTGCTGAAAGTTGGGGACAAACTGAGCGATTTTGATCAGTTGCACGACGAGCAGATTAAGTTAGGGGAAAATAAGTATTCTACTTTGAAAAAAAGTAAATCTGGGTCGACCAAATCACGAGTTGCCTTCTTCGAGGAATTATGATTATATACTGTTAAATATGATTATTTTAAGGATCAACAAAATATATATTTATACAAGTTTGTCTCTCATTCAGATCTCCCGAAATTTTCGAGCTTTGGAAGAAGAAACAACCTATAAAAAATGTAAAAGAAATTCAAGCAATAAGATTTGATAAAAACATTTCTCAAAGAATACTCAGATTACAACTTTTCTTTCTGTTGGCCATGTGGACTTCAGCGATCTTCGCAAAAGCTTCATATTTGAGCTGTCGATAATTTGAAGCCAAGAACCTCGAGGTAGTATGGTTCAAATCGACTCCGTGGCAAAGAATGTCCCATCCGAGTTCAATTCCTGTCCCAAAATCGCATTCGTCGCAAGCTATGTCAGTCCACGTTAAAATTTCCGATTGAAGCTCAGCCAAAAACTTTGACCTTTCTTCCGGTTTAGCCTTGTCTATTTTAGTGAGCAACGCTTCCAAATCTTTATCCGAAAGGGCTGGTTTTCTGTATCCTAGCTGTGTTCTGAAATAAATTAAAACAATGCCGAAATCCTTCATTAATTGAGTAAAAAAAACTCACTTTCTCTCGTATGGTACCACAAGCCCAACCTTGTTGAAAGTTCTGGAAAGTACTTTGTTATTTCTACTCGTCATTTTCTTCGTTTTTCTCAACAATTCATAGCCCAATTTCTCGGCTTCCTCCTTTATTATGTTTTGTAGCTTTTTGAACTTCATCTGACTGAATGGATCGCAGGTTTTCTTTTTATCTTCAATATACGAGCTGCAATAACAAAATTTTAACATTAGAGAAAAATGCCAATTTACATAGTTCGCCTATCTTTGAAATGTAAGAGTAAACTTGTATATAATAAAATTGTAATCCTACAATTTCTAAAAATGGCGGATGCGAAACACTGAAATCGACTGAAAAAAAATGGTGGATGCGCTTATGTTCAGAACTATTATTCTTCTAAGAAAATCAATAAACTGCTTTCATTACTTGAAAAAAGATGTTTAAATGCTTCCTACCTTACTGCGCCGAATATATTATCCCCTATAGGTGTCAAAACACCGTCTTTCATTCCACAATTTTCTACGAGAAACACAGGTTCATCCTCTGGCTTATCTCTAAAATATCCAATATGGTATCCTGTTTTATCATCTCCTTTCAAGACGGTTTGAAAATTAGGAGGGTCGTAATAATACCTCCAATGTAACAAGTAGTCATCGTTTTTTCTTTGAACGCCGCAAAATTTACCGCAGAGAACGTCAAAGGGTCCCACAAGCTTCAACCCGATACTTATCAAAGCGTCGCTAGGATTTTCTCTGTTTAAACGTTCGCAAAGGTCGAAGAATTTGTAGAAATCTTCAGGCATTTCGAATAGGAAGTTTGATTTTATGTATTCCTTGCCGTATTTGTTATTGTGTCCATTTGCGTGATTGCATTTTGGACTGAGGTCTGAAGTAGAACTAACATTACTCTCACTTTGAGCTTCAACTTCATTCAAACTCGTTATAGTATTTTCTTGGACTTCATCGGTTTTTTTCTGAACATTCGAATCCTCTGTTTCGTTTTCTGAGTCACTTTCTGATACGTCATTACTAAACACTTCGTTCTTTTCTGGAGAATCTTTCGCAACTTCATCCTTTATTTTCAAATCATTTTCTGCAGCGTCTGATCTGGAATCATCTACCTTCTCATTGTCAACATTGGCAGAATCCACTTTCTTCCTCTTGATATTACCACTATCATTCCCATACTGATTCTGGAAAAATGGGATATTCAGGTTTAAAATATTCAAACCAGAAGTATATTCACCTTTCTCTTAGGATCTGGGGGATGTTTGTATTTTAAATGATGATTAGGGTTTTTTTGGTAACACTTTCTACCATAATGACAAGGTATCCTTGGGTCTTCCGAATATGCTTTGTGGGCATCCATTTGCTTTGAATATTCTTAATTTATAAAACAGAATCTATAAATCCTAAAAAACATAAGAAGTTTGAGCACTGAAATTACGCGCGATATTTTTCAGAAATCACAGAAAACAAACATTCATAGATTTCAGTTATGAGGAAGCATAGAATAATATTTAAATTTCTATGATTTTCTATGATCATAAAATCAGTGTTTTGAACTACGGGTGAATTGACCTACTGACTATTCTGTGGTTCATGACTTTGCTGTCAAATCAAGGTCAAATAGAGCAAATTTAAATTTTAACTGAAAATCTGAAGGAAATTTAATTAACTATATAAAATGAAGGAAAATCGTACAGTAGTTTCAACCAATATTCCAAAACAATTTAACCAATTCATGAAACAGGCATGCAAACACCCCTTTCAAATGCTGTCGAGGTACCATAAGTGTCATCTTTGTAATTATTAACACTTGCATGAACTTATAGTTTTTGTTCAACTGGAAAAGAAACAATATTATTATGAATTGTGCCTTTGAAATGAATGTTGACAAATTTTTTAAAGCTTCTTCTTATATTTAAGAGATTGTTCAGAATGCTAGGAATGTAGCATGATATAACACGGAACGGAAAAACTCTTTATTACTGAAATATCTCAAATACATAACAAGAAGTAGAAATATAAGAAGAATTTTTGACTAAAAACACACAGCCAATACAATTTCATATATCCAATAAAATTAGTATTAGAAAGAAAAGGTACAAAATAAAGTTAACAGTGTTAGTAGATAACATAAAACATAACATTAAAGATTATATCGCTGTTGAATTTAGTAATCGATAGATGGTTAAACATAAATTTAAACAATATTTTAAGACTAGATGTAAAAACATTCAATGGGAAGAACAATGATGAAGTTAAATTTGAAGAATCTCAACTGTTACAAAAAGAAAGATCTTTATGAACTTGAAGTTTAATTTAAAAGATCTACTTGGTAGATTTGTAGCTTCTAGGACTTTTGTAAGTGTTCTCGAAAATATTCTTGAATCCTCAACTTTCAAACAGTTCAAAAAATTATACTCGAAAGAGAATACACTAATATCTCTTTGGATAACTTGCTGTAATTTTTGCAGAAACCTGCTGTATCCAGGACACTCTTGGATTCTTCCAGAGATATTTACTGTACGAATTTCAATCATCGATCAGTTTGGGAGCATTTTGATCGTCTCCTGTGTACGAAATAACGACACCTTGATGGTTTGGAGTCAGGGAGTCCGTTTCAAGATTCAACTTCTTCTCGACTTTGATGTCAGGCCTCAGAACAAGACTACCGTGGGGTCCTTTCACCAAATGCTCCATTTTACCGTGAACGAGTTCTTCTTCCAACACGTAATGGCTGGATTTCGAGTGATGCGATGAGGTTTCAGCCTTTTGCGTTGTGATTTTCACCTCGGCCTCAGGCTGTGGAGGAAGAGTTACCACTTGGAGATCCTCGACTTCGTTGGTTTTTATGCCCATACCTATACGGAAAAACCAGAATTCAAATTGATTGAAAAAATTGTTCAAAGGTCGAAAATCTTGGAAAAATGAAGTAATATATCAATAATAGGAATTAGAGATTAACTTACCGATGTGAGAACCTTTATAGTGGTGCTTTATGCCCAACGTGCTGCCCTCTATGCCAAAATTCGCAGGCAGTTGCGCTTTTCTCAAATCTTCCAATATTTTTTGATTGTTTGGTGTCCCAAGCCAAATGTTGCGTTGCTTCTCTATTATCTTGTTCTTCTGGTATTTTTCCAACGCGTTTGTCAATTTCTGATTGTCCATACTCGTATTCTCAATATCATCGGAATTAATGTAGTTGACGAAATCTAAAAAAAAAATTTAATGAACGAAAGATCAATTTTTCCATCATTATGCATCCGAACTTTGTTTTAAAACATTCTTAAACATGTTAATTTTGTTTGTATACTATCTTTTATGTAAAATTCTAGTATACAGGGTGATAAAATGAGTCCGTTCGAATTCCATCGTACTTACCATTCAAATCTTTCCTCTGGGACCCCTGCAAAACCTGTAAAACACTGCTTAACTTCTCCTGGTCAGACCTGTTGGAAGTCCCGTTGGGCATCTTCTCCCAAATGTTCAATATCTTGAGCAGCTTCGAAGACTCGTTGTGCCTGCTGTCGAAGTCTTCGTTCAAAAGCTTCGAGACTAGGTTGGTGTTGATTTTGGGCAGCAAGAGCATGAGGTCTTTGTCCGGAAGATCTGTGGATGCTGTTGGAGCCTTGGAATCCTTGTTGGTGTACATGTTTTGAGGCAGCTCGGAGGTGTTCTCTTGAGAGAGGTCACACTCAACTTTGGGAAGCTTGTCGCAAGGTTTGCAATGGCAGCTTTGTATTATTTCGATGCGTTTTTGGATTGTTTTTGGTCCTGCCTGGTTTGTGTCTTCGGCAGTCAAGGTTACCTGAAGAGAGAAACAGAATTTGTCATCGGTAGATAAAAAAAATTGACCTCTAGGCTTAACTCTTCCTAAATATGCATCAAGTTTGAAATAAAATGTGAAATATCATGTAATAAAATTAATATTATTAATTTTTTATCAGTTCTCATCACACAAGGTGTTTGAATTAGGTAGATCTCTTGGTTTACTAGTTGTTTTACAATTTTTATATCATAAATCTTTTATTTTTCGATTAAAAAGATTCTGTAGACCGAGTAATGTTTATTTTTTCTTTTGAATACATTGTTGCATCATTAATCTATACCTCAGATTGAATTTAAACTGGGTAACTTGTCTCTGAATTACAATTACAGGGTAAGAACAAAAAAAATTCAAAATTATGAAAAAGAATGAAGATTGACGAAAAAATGAATCAATATCATGACTGGCATCATTGCAACAATTTTGGGCCATCTTCCCATACAGAATTTAGGTCCTACTTCAAAAAATTTGTATCTTATGATTAAAGGAAAATAATTATTATGTAAAATCAAGTTCTCAGCTAAGTAAGCGGAAAAACAATTCTAAAGTGCCATGTTGCCAGTTTTCATTAGGATTTTTACTTGCCCATAACCTGTTTTCGTTAAAATTATTATTTGGTAGCAAAATATAGGACGAAACGCATTGGCGTAGGTAATTATAATTGAGCCTTGGGAGGGGAAAAACCCCAACAGTCAAGAAATCTTTTATATCATAAATTTTTTTATTTTTCGATTTAAAAGATTCTGTAGACCTGGTGATGGTCATTTTTTCTTTTAATTACATTGTTGTATCATTAATGTATACCTCCAGATTAAATTTAAACTGGGAAACTTGTCTCTGAATTACAATTACAGGGTAAGAACAAAAGAAAATTCAGATCTATAAAAAAGAATGAAGATTAACAAAAAAATGGATCAATATCATGACTGACATCATTGCAACAATTTTGAGCCATTTTCCCATTCAGAGTTTATGTCCTTCTTCAAAAAATTTGTATCGTATGATTAAAGGAAAATAATTAATATGAAAAATCAAAAGAAAACTAGTAAGTTCTCAGTTAAGTAAGCGGAAAAACAATTCTTAAGTGCCACGTTGCCAGTTTTCCTTAGGATGCTTACTTGTCCATAACCTGAATTCGTTAAAATCATTATTTGGTAGCAAAATATAGAAACGCATTGGCATAACTATAGTTGGGTCAAGAAATTTTTCATTTTTTTGAAATTATTACTTACAATTTTTTAACTGTTCTCTTATCAATGAGGGGTTTTACAAAAAAACCCCCCCTCGTTACGCCTATGATGAAACGATCGCATTCTTTAATTATTCACTTTCTTAGATTTTTTTATCAGCGTTTTACGTGAATTAATTGTAAAAAGGAATGTTTTTGAAGGATATAAAGAAATTCAAATTAGAGGTTTTTAATTTCGATGATCTTTATTGAAATCATTTTAAAAATATTACAGCAGCCATAGGCGTAACGAGGGGGGTTTATTGAGAACCTAACCACCTATTAATTAAAAGAAATTTTAAAAAAATTAAGTAGAATTTTGATCTACTTGAATAGTTGTTGTTAAACATCCCCATATTTAAACTCTAGTTACGCCACTGGGAGGAGCAGATAATATAACAGATTTGACGTTTCGGCACTGGAGATTTCAACGATAGATCAAGCGACGAAATATTTCGTTGTCGACAACTTCGATCTCGATTTTTTTTATAATCTTTAATCTTGAAAAACGAAACTTACGTGGTAGCATTTGGTCACGTTGGGTTGGCAGCTGTCACAGTATGGTCCAATGATCTCTCCCGGCTCAGCAGGTTGAGTCTTAGGGATGCTGTAGCTCCAGCAAGCTCCGACACAAATGTTATTGTTGATGGTGACGCTCTGATAACCTGGAGATGTTATTATTTGTTGTATTGGTGTCACCTGACACCAAGAATAATGGTCCTTCAGGAAAACTATGTTGTTCACCTTGAAATAAGAAGGTTTTATAGTAGAAATCCGAAGTATATTCTTGTTTTCTCACCTTATATTCACGTTCTGGTAGTGTTGAATGTGTCAGTCCAAGGAAAAACAGGGATATGGTCGTAAAGAGTAACCTACGAACAAAAACAAACAAAAGTTAGAAAAAAAACAGAAAAATTCGGAATGATCAAGAGAAAAATTAAATTGAAGGAAATCATGAAATACCCATGAATAGAAAGAAGTGAAACTTGAGTAAACACATGGAAAGAGACAATTAAGAATGTGGGAAGAGAAAATTAGATGAAAACCTGAAATTTTCGAAAACTTTTTAGTGTTTCCCAGCGTCTGAACGAAATAAAAAAAATGGAAACGTCCCTTTAAATAATCATGCATAAATTCAGAAGAAAATCACTTCAAAACTCAGACTCTGAACAAATATACTTCAATAATAAGGAACATATTGTAAGAGATGCCTTTTTCTCGCTGGAGATTTCAACGATAGGTAAAGCGACGAAATATTTCGTTGCAAATAAAAAAATTCTGTGGATTATCAATGATCTGAAGACAACTCTACAATCCTCATTATTTCGTTTATCAATATAGGTATTCATAATGCTCGAAACTACGTGGTATTTAGGTAGACGCAAAATAAGTAATACTGCCCTTTTATCACAGGAGATTTCAACGCAAGACCAAGCGACGAAATTCCGCACCTCAAAACGAAAAAATTAACCAGTTCGCGATCGAATCAACAAAAATAAGACACGAGAACAATGAACCTAGAAGGGAAAGAGAGGCTTAAACTCAAAAAGCAACAGAAAACCGCTATAATTCATCCGATTGGGAGCAGCATCAGAAATTAGGACAAAAGTGGAAGAGAGATTCATTCAAAACCAGCTTTGTGGGTGGGGGACAGACAGCTGGTCCATTCACTACCATTATACACCCATGCCCAACGTATTGCCTCATTTGAACCTCAAATTGATGGGTTTACTACGTGAGATATCTTGGGAAATTGACCAGCAGTTAATCTAACAGGTTAGCGATTATATTGGCTGGAGCGTTTCGTAATTTTTCAATTTAAATGGTCCACTCGGTATTCCAATATTTTTTATACTCATGATAGGAACTCATTCATCTTTTTTCAGTTCGAATATTGATTCAAAGAAAGTTTACTGAAATTATTCTGCTACTTGATATACCTAGAGAGTCAAAAATGTGTTCCACTAGCTAGAATTCACTAATGTGCATCCAATATTGTGGATAGTTCGTGTCTGAAAAAAGGTGACTCAACACACTTTACCTCTGAGGTGCTGATATAGATGTAGAGTGTCTTAACTATAGAATCAGGCGATTGGCTCAAAAATTGTAAAATATTGCAGTTTTTTTGGTCAAAATTTGTAAATTTTTATTGCGGTTGTTCGTGTTAGGAAGAAAGTTCCCTCATCGCTCATCACCAATCTGCAAACCCCACCTCGATCCGCAGCCAATTGGTCGAGATATGCAGCTTTGAAATTTCGAAAATTTCTAAAATTGTCATTTTGCAGGTGAAAAATTTTAAAATCCCGAAAACTGCAACTTTCTTCTTCTTATCGAGTCAATCCACTTCTAAAGCCCACATTTTCATATCGAATTTTAAAATTTCTGCCGTAGTTTTCGAGAGAAACAATTATGAAATTTTCGCATTTTTCAGTTTCGAGTTTTCTTTGAAACGCTCTAGTGACAACAATATGATTGGGAGTAATCAACTCAGTGTTTTTCTGAAAGATCTCGACCGGTTATGAAACCTCCATAAGCAAAAATGTCCATAGAGTCAGGCGATTGCCTTAGAGAAAGCAAAATATAGCGTTTTCAGGGGGGTCTACCCCTTTGGATTTTTTCGGCCAAAATTTCAAAATTTTCGATTGCGATTTTTTGTCCTAGGGGGAAAGTGTCCTCATCGCTGATCCCTAATCTGCAAACCCCACCTCGATCCGCAGCCAATTGGTCGAGATATGCAGCTTTGAAATTTCGAAAATTTCAAAAATTGTCATTTTGCAGGTGAAAAATTTTAAAATCGCGAAAACTGCCACTTTTTTCTTCTTATCGGGTCAATCCACTTCTAAAACCCACATTTTCATATCAAATTTGATAATATCTGCCGTAGTTTTCGAGAGAAACGATTATGAAATTTTCGCATTTTTCAGTTTCGAGTTTTCTTTGAAACGCTCTAGTGACAACAATATGATTGGGAGTAATCAACTCAGTGTTTTTTCTGAAAGATCTCGACCGGTTATAAAACCTCCATAATAAAAAAAGTCCATAGAGACAGGCGAATGTCTTAGAGAAAGCAAAATATAGCGTTTTTGGGGGGGTCTACCCCTTTGGATTTTTTCGGCCAAAATTTCAAAATTTTCGATTGCGATTTTTTGTGCTAGGGAAAAAGTGTCCTCATCGCTGATCCCCAATCTGCAAACCCCACCTCGATCCGCAGCCAATTGGTCGAGATATGCAGCTTTGAAATTTCGAAAATTTCAAAAATTGTCATTTTGCAGGTGAAAAATTTTAAAATCGCGAAAACTGCCACTTTTTTCTTCTTATCGAGTCACTCCACTTCTAAAACCCACATTTTCATATCAAATTTGATAATATCTGCCGTAGTTTTCGAGAGAAACGATTATGAAATTTTCGCATTTTTCAGTTTCGAGTTTTCTTTGAAACGCTCTAGTGACAACAATATGATTGAGAGTAATCAACTTAGTGTTTTTTCTGAAAGATCTCGACCGGTTATAAAACCTCCATAATAAAAAAAGTCCATAGAGACAGGCGAATGTCTTAGAGAAAGCAAAATATAGCGTTTTTGGGGGGGTCTACCCCTTTGGATTTTTTCGGCCAAAATTTCAAAATTTTCGATTGCGATTTTTTGTGCTAGGGAAAAAGTGTCCTCATCGCTGATCCCCAATCTGCAAACCCCACCTCGATCCGCAGCCAATTGGTCGAGATATGCAGCTTTGAAATTTCGAAAATTTCAAAAATTGTCATTTTGCAGGTGAAAAATTTTTTGTGCTAGGGAAAAAGTGTCCTCATCGCTGATCCCCAATCTGCAAACCCCACCTCGATCCGCAGCCAATTGGTCGAGATATGCAGCTTTGAAATTTCGAAAATTTCAAAAATTGTCATTTTGCAGGTGAAAAATTTTAAAATCGCGAAAACTGCAACTTTTTTCTTCTTATCGAGTCACTCCACTTCTAAAACCCACATTTTCATATCAAATTTGATAATATCTGCCGTAGTTTTCGAGAGAAACGATTATGAAATTTTCGCATTTTTCAGTTTCGAGTTTTCTTTGAAACGCTCTAGTGACAACAATATGATTGAGAGTAATCAACTTAGTGTTTTTTCTGAAAGATCTCGACCGGTTATAAAACCTCCATAATAAAAAAAGTCCATAGAGACAGGCGAATGTCTTAGAGAAAGCAAAATATAGCGTTTTTGGGGGGGTCTACCCCTTTGGATTTTTTCGGCCAAAATTTCAAAATTTTCGATTGCGATTTTTTGTGCTAGGGAAAAAGTGTCCTCATCGCTGATCCCCAATCTGCAAACCCCACCTCGATCCGCAGCCAATTGGTCGAGATATGCAGCTTTGAAATTTCGAAAATTTCAAAAATTGTCATTTTGCAGGTGAAAAATTTTGAAATCGCGAAAACTGCCACTTTTTTCTTCTTATCGAGTCACTTCACTTCTAAAACCCACATTTTCATATCAAATTTGATAATATCTGCCGTAGTTTTCGAGAGAAACGATTATGAAATTTTCGCATTTTTCAGTTTCGAGTTTTCTTTGAAACGGTCTAGTGACAACAATATGATTGAGAGTAATCAACTAAGTGTTTTTTCTGAAAGATCTCGACCGGTTATAAAACCTCCATAACAAAAAAAGTCCATAGAGACAGGCGAATGTCTTAGAGAAAGCAAAATATAGCGTTTTTGGGGGGGTCTACCCCTTTGGATTTTTTCGGCCAAAATTTCAAAATTTTCGATTGCGATTTTTGGTGCTAGGGGGAAAGGTTCCTCATCGCTGATCCCCAATCTGCAAACCCCACCTCGATCCGCAGCCAATTGGTCGAGATATGCAGCTTTGAAATTTCGAAAATTTCAAAAATTGTCATTTTGCAGGTGAAAAAGTTTAAAATCGCGAAAACTGCCACTTTTTTCTTCTTATCGAGTCACTCCACTTCTAAAACCCACATTTTCATATCAAATTTGATAATATCTGCCGTAGTTTTCGTGAGAAACGATTATTAAATTTCCGCATTTTTCAGTTTCGAGTTTTCTTTGAAACGCTCTAGTGACAACAATATGATTGAGAGTAATCAACTCAGTGTTTTTTCTGATAGATCTCGACCGGTTATAAAACCTTCATAACAAAAAAAGTCCATAGAGACAGGCGAATGTCTTAGAGAAAGCAAAATATAGCGTTTTTGGGGGGGTCTACCCCTTTGGATTTTTTCGGCCAAAATTTCAAAATTTTCGATTGCGATTTTTTGTGCTAGGGGGAAAGTGTCTTCATCGCTGATCCCCAATCTGCAAACCCCACCTCGATCCGCAGCCAATTGGTCGAGATATGCAGCTTTGAAATTTCGAAAATTTCAAAAATTGCCATTTTGCAGGTGAAAAATTTTAAAATCGCGAAAACTGCAACTTTTTTCTTTTCATCGAGTCACTCCACTTCTAAAACCCACATTTTCATATCAAATTTGATAATATCTGCCGTAGTTTTCGAGAGAAACGATTATGAAATTTTCGCATTTTTCAGTTTCGAGTTTTCTTTGAAACGCTCTAGTGACAACAATATGATTGAGAGTAATCAACTCAGTGGTTTTTCTGAAAGATCTCGACCGGTTATAAAACCTCCATAACAAAAAAAGTCCATAGAGTCAGGCGAATGTCTTAGAGAAAGCAAAATATAGCGTTTTCGGGGGGGTCTACCCCTTTGGATTTTTTCGGCCAAAATTTCAAAATTTTCGATTGCGATTTTTTATGCTAGGGGAAAGGTTCCTCATCGCTGATCCCCAATCTGCAAACCCCACCTCGATCCGCAGCCAATTGGTCGAGATATGCAGCTTTGAAATTTCGAAAATTTCAAAAATTGTCATTTTGCAGGTGAAAAATTTTAAAATCGCGAAAACTGCCACTTTTTTCTTCTTATCGAGTCACTCCACCTCTAAAACCCACATTTTCATATCAAATTTGATAATATCTGACGTAATTTTCGTGAGAAACGATTATGAAATTTTCGCATTTTTCAGTTTCGAGTTTTCTTTGAAACGGTCTAGTGACAACAATATGATTGAGAGTAATCAACTCAGTGTTTTTTCTGAAAGATCTCGACCGGTTATAAAACCTTCATAACAAAAAAAGTCCATAGAGTCAGGCGAATGTCTTAGAGAAAGCAAAATATAGCGTTTTTGGGGGGTCTACCCCTTTGGATTTTTTCGGCCAAAATTTCAAAATTTTCGATTGCGATTTTTTGTGCTAGGGGGAAAGGGTCCTCATCGCTGATCCCCAATCTGCAAACCCCACCTCGATCCGCAGCCAATTGGTCGAGATATGCAGCTTTGAAATTTCGAAAATTTCAAAAATTGTCATTTTGCAGGTGAAAAATTTTTTGTGCTAGGGAAAAAGTGTCCTCATCGCTGATCCCCAATCTGCAAACCCCACCTCGATCCGCAGCCAATTGGTCGAGATATGCAGCTTTGAAATTTCGAAAATTTCAAAAATTGTCATTTTGCAGGTGAAAAATTTTAAAATCGCGAAAACTGCAACTTTTTTCTTCTTATCGAGTCACTCCACTTCTAAAACCCACATTTTCATATCAAATTTGATAATATCTGCCGTAGTTTTCGAGAGAAACGATTATGAAATTTTCGCATTTTTCAGTTTCGAGTTTTCTTTGAAACGCTCTAGTGACAACAATATGATTGAGAGTAATCAACTTAGTGTTTTTTCTGAAAGATCTCGACCGGTTATAAAACCTCCATAATAAAAAAAGTCCATAGAGACAGGCGAATGTCTTAGAGAAAGCAAAATATAGCGTTTTTGGGGGGGTCTACCCCTTTGGATTTTTTCGGCCAAAATTTCAAAATTTTCGATTGCGATTTTTTGTGCTAGGGAAAAAGTGTCCTCATCGCTGATCCCCAATCTGCAAACCCCACCTCGATCCGCAGCCAATTGGTCGAGATATGCAGCTTTGAAATTTCGAAAATTTCAAAAATTGTCATTTTGCAGGTGAAAAATTTTGAAATCGCGAAAACTGCCACTTTTTTCTTCTTATCGAGTCACTTCACTTCTAAAACCCACATTTTCATATCAAATTTGATAATATCTGCCGTAGTTTTCGAGAGAAACGATTATGAAATTTTCGCATTTTTCAGTTTCGAGTTTTCTTTGAAACGGTCTAGTGACAACAATATGATTGAGAGTAATCAACTAAGTGTTTTTTCTGAAAGATCTCGACCGGTTATAAAACCTCCATAACAAAAAAAGTCCATAGAGACAGGCGAATGTCTTAGAGAAAGCAAAATATAGCGTTTTTGGGGGGTCTACCCCTTTGGATTTTTTCGGCCAAAATTTCAAAATTTTCGATTGCGATTTTTTGTGCTAGGGGGAAAGGTTCCTCATCGCTGATCCCCAATCTGCAAACCCCACCTCGATCCGCAGCCAATTGGTCGAGATATGCAGCTTTGAAATTTCGAAAATTTCAAAAATTGTCATTTTGCAGGTGAAAAAGTTTAAAATCGCGAAAACTGCCACTTTTTTCTTCTTATCGAGTCACTCCACTTCTAAAACCCACATTTTCATATCAAATTTGATAATATCTGCCGTAGTTTTCGTGAGAAACGATTATTAAATTTCCGCATTTTTCAGTTTCGAGTTTTCTTTGAAACGCTCTAGTGACAACAATATGATTGAGAGTAATCAACTCAGTGTTTTTTCTGATAGATCTCGACCGGTTATAAAACCTTCATAACAAAAAAAGTCCATAGAGACAGGCGAATGTCTTAGAGAAAGCAAAATATAGCGTTTTTGGGGGGGTCTACCCCTTTGGATTTTTTCGGCCAAAATTTCAAAATTTTCGATTGCGATTTTTTGTGCTAGGGGGAAAGTGTCTTCATCGCTGATCCCCAATCTGCAAACCCCACCTCGATCCGCAGCCAATTGGTCGAGATATGCAGCTTTGAAATTTCGAAAATTTCAAAAATTGCCATTTTGCAGGTGAAAAATTTTAAAATCGCGAAAACTGCAACTTTTTTCTTTTCATCGAGTCACTCCACTTCTAAAACCCACATTTTCATATCAAATTTGATAATATCTGCCGTAGTTTTCGAGAGAAACGATTATGAAATTTTCGCATTTTTCAGTTTCGAGTTTTCTTTGAAACGCTCTAGTGACAACAATATGATTGAGAGTAATCAACTCAGTGGTTTTTCTGAAAGATCTCGACCGGTTAAAAAACCTCCATAACAAAAAAAGTCCATAGAGTCAGGCGAATGTCTTAGAGAAAGCAAAATATAGCGTTTTCGGGGGGGTCTACCCCTTTGGATTTTTTCGGCCAAAATTTCAAAATTTTCGATTGCGATTTTTTATGCTAGGGGGAAAGGTTCCTCATCGCTGATCCCCAATCTGCAAACCCCACCTCGATCCGCAGCCAATTGGTCGAGATATGCAGCTTTGAAATTTCGAAAATTTCAAAAATTGTCATTTTGCAGGTGAAAAATTTTAAAATCGCGAAAACTGCCACTTTTTTCTTCTTATCGAGTCACTCCACCTCTAAAACCCACATTTTCATATCAAATTTGATAATATCTGACGTAATTTTCGTGAGAAACGATTATGAAATTTTCGCATTTTTCAGTTTCGAGTTTTCTTTGAAACGGTCTAGTGACAACAATATGATTGAGAGTAATCAACTCAGTGTTTTTTCTGAAAGATCTCGACCGGTTATAAAACCTTCATAACAAAAAAAGTCCATAGAGTCAGGCGAATGTCTTAGAGAAAGCAAAATATAGCGTTTTTGGGGGGGTCTACCCCTTTGGATTTTTTCGGCCAAAATTTCAAAATTTTCGATTGCGATTTTTTGTGCTAGGGGGAAAGGGTCCTCATCGCTGATCCCCAATCTGCAAACCCCACCTCGATCCGCAGCCAATTGGTCGAGATATGCAGCTTTGAAATTTCGAAAATTTCAAAAATTGTCATTTTGCAGGTGAAAAATTTTTTGTGCTAGGGAAAAAGTGTCCTCATCGCTGATCCCCAATCTGCAAACCCCACCTCGATCCGCAGCCAATTGGTCGAGATATGCAGCTTTGAAATTTCGAAAATTTCAAAAATTGTCATTTTGCAGGTGAAAAATTTTAAAATCGCGAAAACTGCAACTTTTTTCTTCTTATCGAGTCACTCCACTTCTAAAACCCACATTTTCATATCAAATTTGATAATATCTGCCGTAGTTTTCGAGAGAAACGATTATGAAATTTTCGCATTTTTCAGTTTCGAGTTTTCTTTGAAACGCTCTAGTGACAACAATATGATTGAGAGTAATCAACTCAGTGTTTTTTCTGAAAGATCCCGACCGGTTATAAAACCTCCATAACAAAAAAAGTCCATAGAGACAGGCGAATGTCTTAGAGAAAGCAAAATATAGCGTTTTTGGGGGGGTCTACCCCTTTGGATTTTTTCGGCCAAAATTTCAAAATTTTCGATTGCGATTTTTTATGCTAGGGGGAAAGTGTCCTCATCGCTGATCCCCAATCTGCAAACCCCACCTCGATCCGCAGCCAATTGGTCGAGATATGCAGCTTTGAAATTTCGAAAATTTCAAAAATTGTCATTTTGCAGGTGAAAAATTTCAAAATCGCGAAAACTGCCACTTTTTTCTTCTTATCGAGTCACTCCACTTCTAAAACCCACATTTTCATATCAAATTTGATAATATCTGCCGTAGTTTTCGTGAGAAACGATTATGAAATTTTCGCATTTTTCAGTTTCGAGTTTTCTTTGAAACGCTCTAGTGACAACAATATGATTGAGAGTAATCAACTCAGTGTTTTTTCTGAAAGATCTCGACCGGTTATAAAACCTTCATAACAAAAAAAGTCCATAGAGTCAGGCGAATGTCTTAGAGAAAGCAAAATATAGCGTTTTTGGGGGGGTCTACCCCTTTGGATTTTTTCGGCCAAAATTTCAAAATTTTCGATTGCGATTTTTTGTGCTAGGGAAAAAGTGTCCTCATCGCTGATCCCCAATCTGCAAACCCCACCTCGATCCGCAGCCAATTGGTCGAGATATGCAGCTTTGAAATTTCGAAAATTTCAAAAATTGTCATTTTGCAGGTGAAAAATTTTAAAATCGCGAAAACTGCAACTTTTTTCTTCTTATCGAGTCACTCCACTTCTAAAACCCACATTTTCATATCAAATTTGATAATATCTGCCGTAGTTTTCGAGAGAAACGATTATGAAATTTTCGCATTTTTCAGTTTCGAGTTTTCTTTGAAACGCTCTAGTGACAACAATATGATTGAGAGTAATCAACTTAGTGTTTTTTCTGAAAGATCTCGACCGGTTATAAAACCTCCATAATAAAAAAAGTCCATAGAGACAGGCGAATGTCTTAGAGAAAGCAAAATATAGCGTTTTTGGGGGGGTCTACCCCTTTGGATTTTTTCGGCCAAAATTTCAAAATTTTCGATTGCGATTTTTTGTGCTAGGGAAAAAGTGTCCTCATCGCTGATCCCCAATCTGCAAACCCCACCTCGATCCGCAGCCAATTGGTCGAGATATGCAGCTTTGAAATTTCGAAAATTTCAAAAATTGTCATTTTGCAGGTGAAAAATTTTGAAATCGCGAAAACTGCCACTTTTTTCTTCTTATCGAGTCACTTCACTTCTAAAACCCACATTTTCATATCAAATTTGATAATATCTGCCGTAGTTTTCGAGAGAAACGATCATGAAATTTTCGCATTTTTCAGTTTCGAGTTTTCTTTGAAACGGTCTAGTGACAACAATATGATTGAGAGTAATCAACTAAGTGTTTTTTCTGAAAGATCTCGACCGGTTATAAAACCTCCATAACAAAAAAAGTCCATAGAGACAGGCGAATGTCTTAGAGAAAGCAAAATATAGCGTTTTTGGGGGGGTCTACCCCTTTGGATTTTTTCGGCCAAAATTTCAAAATTTTCGATTGCGATTTTTTATGCTAGGGGGAAAGGTTCCTCATCGCTGATCCCCAATCTGCAAACCCCACCTCGATCCGCAGCCAATTGGTCGAGATATGCAGCTTTGAAATTTCGAAAATTTCAAAAATTGTCATTTTGCAGGTGAAAAATTTTCAAATCGCGAAAACTGCCACTTTTTTCTTCTTATCGAGTCACTCCACCTCTAAAACCCACATTTTCATATCAAATTTGATAATATCTGACGTAATTTTCGTGAGAAACGATTATGAAATTTTCGCATTTTTCAGTTTCGAGTTTTCTTTGAAACGGTCTAGTGACAACAATATGATTGAGAGTAATCAACTCAGTGTTTTTTCTGAAAGATCTCGACCGGTTATAAAACCTTCATAACAAAAAAAGTCCATAGAGTCAGGCGAATGTCTTAGAGAAAGCAAAATATAGCGTTTTTGGGGGGGTCTACCCCTTTGGATTTTTTCGGCCAAAATTTCAAAATTTTCGATTGCGATTTTTTGTGCTAGGGGGAAAGTGTCCTCAACGCTGATCCCCAATCTGCAAACCCCACCTCGATCCGCAGCCAATTGGTCAAGATATGCAGCTTTGAAATTTCGAAAATTTCAAAAATTGCCATTTTGCAGGTGAAAAATTTTAAAATCGCGAAAACTGCAACTTTTTTCTTTTCATCGAGTCACTCCACTTCTAAAACCCACATTTTCATATCAAATTTGATAATATCTGCCGTAGTTTTCGAGAGAAACGATTATGAAATTTTCGCATTTTTCAGTTTCGAGTTTTCTTTGAAACGCTCTAGTGACAACAATATGATTGAGAGTAATCAACTCAGTGGTTTTTCTGAAAGATCTCGACCGGTTATAAAACCTCCATAACAAAAAAAGTCCATAGAGTCAGGCGAATGTCTTAGAGAAAGCAAAATATAGCGTTTTCGGGGGGGTCTACCCCTTTGGATTTTTTCGGCCAAAATTTCAAAATTTTCGATTGCGATTTTTTGTGCTAGGGGGAAAGTGTCCTCATCGCTGATCCCCAATCTGCAAACCCCACCTCGATCCGCAGCCAATTGGTCGAGATATGCAGCTTTGAAATTTCGAAAATTTCAAAAATTGTCATTTTGCAGGTGAAAAATTTTAAAATCGCGAAAACTGCAACTTTTTTAGGAATTCATTCAAATCTTCAAAGATTGCAGAATTTGCTGTTCTGAAAACTAGCTAGAGACGTTTTGACAATGATGAACAATGAGCTATAAAGAATTAATTGGAATAAAAAAATAAAATAGAACAATAGAAGAATAATAGAGAAGTTATGAAAAAATGCCTTAAAGTAAATGTTATTTGTTTTAATGATTTGAGTTTGAGGTACCTCGTGAAACTTTTGAATATTATTTGATAAGTAAAACTTTTTCAAATGTTCTAAATTAGTTTTTCTTAAAGAGAATTCAAAACTTAAGTGTATACATTCCGCCAACCCTTTCGAATTGAAACTTATTAAGTTATTCGTGAAATCAAAAGACGAAAATTGTCTAAATCCTGGCTAGGATCGTACAAAAAAAAATTAGAAACTCAAGCGCATTCCTCCATAATCAAAAAAATGAATCAATCAAATGAATGTAGAGTTAGATGCTGGTATAAAAAGGAGGAGAAGATCCCTTCATGGATGAGGCATTAATTATTCCCAGATGTTTCTCAAGGAAAATTGTTTAAAAATTAAAAAAAAAATTACGTGTTCTTGGGAAAATGTTATATTTCATTTTATCAATCTTTGGCAGCTTCTCATCCAGAGCTGCCCAGATACCTTCTGATGATTTGCAACAAGTTCATATAAATTTTTTTGAGCGACCAGCACAGCTGGTTATTAGATACCAGCCGGCCTTCAATTTATTCAAATTATTAACATCGTGTTAAATATCTAACCAACTTGTAATACACACCAGGAAACTTAATCCCATCAGAAATCCGTGGTAAAACTTGAAACGTCGCCTTTTCAACAATCCTTTCAATTCCTACATCACATTCGGAGTTAAAATGACATATTCTTCAAGCAGATTGTTGTTACGAATGGAAATAACTCGATTTATGAGGTTTTCAGAGAGGGAACTTACATATTGGACGTGAAGAACGTTGATTTTCGTGTGTTTAGAGAGTCCCACTTGGTTTATCTGAGCCACAGATGCTTCGTATGCAGTTTTCACGAAAAACGCGAAAGTAGTACCATCAGTCCACGGTACCACGTACTTAAAGGTCACCACGGTACTCCACAATCGCGGTTGAATACGACTGAACACTGCCACAGAGCCAATCTTTGATCTTCCACCTTAACACACGAACTTGTTCTTTCCCCTGCTGTCTGATAGACACCTGGTACTTGGGGGAAGGAGTGGAAGTACCTTCGAGTCGGTGTTGGGCATTGGAGACAGCCAGTATCGCTAATTTGGCGTTATTGTTGTTTGCGCCGGTTCTGAACGGCTTTGGGAGGTACCGAAAGGTTATCTGCTACTTTTTTTTTGTTCTCGAGAGGTCGGAGATTACGGTACTTATGTAACACATGTAGGTCGTTAGTTTGGCGAGGAAATCAGAGATTTATCTTAGGTTTTTTCGACTCTCGTGGTGTTTTATGGGTAGATTCGTCTGGTTGAATGGGTACTGAAGTATGGTTTTAGTAGGTTTCAATTGGGAACTGTTGGTACTGCCAAAATGCAAATGAAGTGCTTGAAAATCATTTTTAATTCATTTTTAAACGTGTATGGCAAGGAGTTGAAAGAGATATCTTTGTTTTTTTGTACATCGATGGTGTTTTATGTGAACTTCTGATTGACCATTGGTACTACCAAAATCTGAAATACATGCTTGAAAAACATGAAAAAAATTGATCAATTCATATTGAAACATGTTTGTCTTTACTACAGTAAGGAGCTGAGACATTTATCCTAGGTTTTTTCTACTTTGATGGTGTTCTATGTGAAAATAACATCTGGTTGACCATTAGTACTGCCAAAATCTGAAAGATATGCTTGAAGAACATGAAAAAAATTGATAAAATTACATCATGTTTGTCTTTACTACAGTGAGAAGCTGAGACATTTATCCTAGATCTTTTCTACTTTGATGGTATTTTATGACTAGATATCGTCTGGTTGACCATGGGTACTGCCAAAATATAAGCTACGAGCTTGAAAGTCTTGAAAATTTGGATTAAGTTATGTTTAAACATGTATGTCTTCACCATGGCGGGAAATTGTTTCGGTATCTTTGATTTTATTGGACTTTGATGGTATTTTATGGGTAGTTATTATTTGTTGTACTGTTGTACTGTTGAAATTTAAAATATGTCTTTGAACGTCTTAAAAAATTTCAGTTATGTTGTGACAAATAGGCAATTTTCTTTATTTACCTTTGTTTTTCGGACTCTGATAGAGTTTTATGGGTAGATATCGTCTGGTTGACCATTGGTACTACCAAAATCTGAATGAAATGCTTGAAAATCATGAAAAAATTTGATCAAGTTATATTTGAACATGTCTGTTTTTACTATCCTGAGACATTTATCCTTGGTTTTTTCTACTTTGATGGTATTTTATGAAAATAGATATCGTCTGGTTGACTATTGGTACTGCCAAAATCTAAACTACGAGCTTGAAAGTCTTGAATTATTGGATCGAATTATGTTTAAACATGTGAGTCTTCACTATGGAGAGAAACGAAGACATTCATCTTTGATTTTATTGGACTCAGATGGTATTTTATGGGTAGTTATCATCTGTTTGACGATTGGTACTACTGAAATTTAAAATATGTTTTTGAAAGTCTTCAAAAATTTGAGTTATGCTGAAACAAATAGGTAAATTTCTTTATTTATCCTTGGTTTTTTGGACTCTGATAGAGTGTTATGGGTAGATATCGTCTGGTTGACCATTGGTACTACCAGAATCTGAATGAAATGCTTGAAAATCATGAAAAAGTTTTATCAAGTTATATTTAAACATGTATGTGTTCATTATAGCGGAAAACTAAGACATTCATTTTTATTTTATTGGTCTTTGTTAGTATTTTATGGGTAGTTATCATCTGTTTGACGATTGGTACTGCTAAAATTCGAAATGATTCTTTGTAAGTCTTAAAAAATTTGAGTTATGTTGAAAAAAATAGGTAATTTTCTTTTTTTATCTTTGTTTTCTCGACTTTGATAGAGTTTTATGGAAAGATATCGTTTGGTTGACCATTGGTACTACCAAAATCTGAATGAAATTCTTGAAAATCGTGAAAAAATTTGATCAAGTTATATTTTACCATGTCTGTTTTTACTATACTGAGAAGCTGAGACATTTTTCCTTGATTTTATTATACTTTGATGGTATTTCATAAGTAGATATCTTCTGTTCGACCATTGGTAGTGCTAAAATTCAAAATATGTCTTTGAAAGTTTAAAAAAATTTGAGTTATGTTGGACATAATTTTGTTTATTTATCTTCGTTTCGATTGGTACTGCTAAATTCTAAATTACATAAGTGCGTTGAAGTCTTAACCAATATCAATCGAGAAATTTCTTCGATTAGAAGCTCAGACATATATTTTATTGGATTCTGATGGTGTTTTATGGATAGATATTGTCTTGTTGAGTATTCGTCAACTAAAATTCAATGTCCGAACGACCAGTACTAACAGAATTTAAATTACGTGCTTGAAACTCATTGAAAAATTCAAGAATCAATGCCTTCATGTGACCAAATGTCAAATGAAAAATCAAAAATAAGCAATTTCGAAAATATCATAAATTGGTTCGATAAACAAGTCTGATATAAATTTTAGGTACTTCTTTGAATAATGAGTTTTATTGTTATAGTGACCTTTCTATCATTTGCTTTTTTTTATTGAATTTTTGTTCCAGAAACTGGGATGGAAAACTTAATAAGATCATAGAACATGCAGAATGTTCCAGAATATCAAATCACACTTAATTTTTTTATCAAGAAGTATAACATCGCATTATTCGATTAATTTGACCAAAAAAAATCTGTTGTAAGATACGTATTCTATATTCTCGTGAAACTTTGTTTATCCAGTGTTAATATCCACCTTTTCCACTATCATTTAGGAGAACAATACAACCAATCTGTGTATTAATATGATTAAAACAATTGTAAGAACTGTAACTGAGTTTTGATTCACTTATCATTTTCAGAGGAAATGATTTTTCCTGCCTTTATATCATGAATTTCCTCCTTATTGAACGTGTATAATCAGTATGTGGATTGAAGTGATCGTGTATTCATAATTTTTATCGAAAATGAAGTTCGCCAAAATGATTCCTAACGAAAAGAAATATCGTTTAAAATTTCTGAGTCTCATCAAACACAACCTGAGGATAAAATGGCTTCTGACGAGGATTTGGTGGAAACCAAAAGGTCAGTATTTTCTGGAAGTTGATCCAGATTTTAATGAATTCATGTAAAAATTCAACCCTGAATTCAAAAAGTATTTCCTCGAGAAGTTACGATATTAAAGGATGTTTTAGTAAGAGTTTTGGGTGAGTTGTCGAATGCAGCACAAATTATATTAAGAAGATGAAACAGAATGCTGTAGAGATGCAGATTGTCACCAAACTGGTTTTCCACTTCCTCTGAATTTCTTCACATATAGAAATCGTCACAAACATCATTTCAAGATCGTATTCAATTTGGAGGATGTTCACTTTTTACTTCCTCAAAACCAACGATTGTATCAGATCAATCTTGAATACTCAGATCCCAATCGTACCCACGTCACTGACATTTCGCCTATCTTCATTATCTCCGGGATTTCATCAAAAAACTCATCAATTGTCTCAAAGATTTTCCGTAATCTCACATACGTGATCTTATCTCCCACGAGCCTATAAATGACGATCAAAAGTCGAGCAAAACTTTCACAATCTGCATCGGAGGTGAGCTTGTGTGTCCATGTGCTCTTAAATTTTCCGATGTGAGCTGCAGATGAGTTCTTCAATTTGTGAAAAAAATTTTTTTTAGTGGTTTCGGTGGTTCGGGAAGCTTGGAGACCAATAATCTTGATTGTGGTGGTGTTACAAGCCTCCAAATGGAGGGAGATTGTGGTAGGTAGTTCCTTCTGTAGTGCATCTATTTCGCGGTAACGTGACGTCAGAGGTTGGGAGAAAAACGCGGTTGCCAGACTGCCAAAACAATCCTACGAAATACTGGCTTCAATATATATTATGCATTTAATTGGTATCCCAATTCATGCAATTCTGCTATAGCTTCCAACGTTTTCTAACTTTCTTCTTCAAATATACAGACGCTGCAATAACACTTTCAAGAATTTACTTTAATTTGTAAAAAATTTGTTTCTGAAAAAATTTGAAAACATTTTCTGGTATTTGTCATTCGAGAGACGATTACGTCATTAAAAAACTATTTAAATTATGAATCAAAAGAAGTGGAGAATGACTAAAATTCAACAAATTAAAAGCACAAATGAGATAATACACCTTTAAATGAGCACATTAACAAAGAGATGAAAACAATGTTATTAGGAACATAATTATTTGTACAGATCATTGATTCTTATTGATTAAATATTAGTTCTTCATGTGAACAGATTTTCATGATGTATTTGTAATGATATCTATAGATATCGCTAGTGATACAATAACATTTTGAATGTTTTACAATACAGAATTGTTTATATTGCTCATTTGAAATTTTTTTGTTGAATCCGTCTTGAATAATGATGTTAATTGATGTGGACATATTTGTCGGTGACTACATAGGCAGGTCATTAACACGATTCGAAACAGATTTATCTTATCGCGTTAACTCTGTTTATGCGAAAACGTGTTATCCAATCGCTAGCCCATAAACATGGTGAATCACATCTAAACATTTCGCTCACAATTTTAATCTCCCAATTATTCTATTCTATTTACCCATTGTAATCACAAGTCGTTTTGATAAAGAAATTAGCTTCTCAGCAGCAAGTCTTTATTTCGATAAGAAGGTCTGCTAGTTATTGTTCTCAGACATTCAGAGTTGTATCTTTCTTGAGACAGATCGTACTGCTCGTCTTCGATTTATTCCTACCGTGAGGACATTTGGGCTTGTGTTATATTTTTTGGTGCTTTTCTAACTCAATAATATGTAATATTTCTCTCAGTTTTTTTGATAACCCAGAGCAGTTGAGTGGCTCCTGGTGTTACAAAGTTTTTTTAATGTGATTTTTGTGAGTATTTGAGTGATTTTGTGGTAGAGTGGTTGGTTTTAAACATGGAAACGGAGTGTATAAGGTATTCTCGTCTGCCAAGGTGCTATGGAGCAATTCCGGACCTTTATGATGGTTAGTAACTTTAGTTATTTGAAAAAATTTCACACAGAAGAATAATTAATAGATTTTTGTTTTGGTACTTAATAATTGTCTTCCTTCAATGAATAATCCTTCGAAATAGAATCAAAGACATTGTTTATGATCAAAAATACCCAACAAAAATTAAAAATCAACGATTAAATTACAAATAAACTTACATGACTACAAAAACACTATATCAAACTAACTTTCACCATTTTTGAAACTCTCTTTCTTCTTTCAAATATGACGAATATATATTTCGAGGTTAGTTCCATTGTTTAATAACACAGGTAAAAACAACCGATATAACGGAATGTCACGATCAGCTGATGCAATAAAATAATATACGAATATACTCTTCTCGATTCGAAGAACAAAAAAAAATACTACCAAATCAGAACTAGTTGAAAGTTGATGAGATTCTGTGATGTACGAAGTACAATACTGAAGATTTATTCGAATAAATGTGTTTTAATTACCTCACTATGAATGTGGATTAGAACAACTTTTTTTTATAATAGTAGTTACATTTCCTTTCCCTAATATTATGCCTACAAGCAATTTTTCATTGAACATTACAATTTATTCAAAGAAAACTTCTGTCTACATGCGAATTTTAATAACTACAAGTATGAAAAATGTTTGAATAAGTTTTTCGATATTAAATGCATGAGCGCATCCACCATTATATCTATGTCGATTTTTTGCAAATTTAGATGCCTGTATAAAACGGAAATGATTCATTCATGATAACTCGAATCAGAATTCACAAACAGTTCTTCTTCGAACGTCTGCAAAATAACAACAGATACCACTGAAACCAACCTGATAAAATACATACATTTACCAGTTGAACAGACGTTAATTTTTTTAAGTGCCAGCTGTATCACTGACAGTGAAAATGTACACTATTAAAAGCACAAGACTAAGCACACAAGGCAAGTGTTTGTAACAATGAAAAATATTAAAGGCCAGATTCAAAAAGGTCCATTAAAAAAATCTTAACCATCTATTAAACATGGCATCCATGAGCGGTACCCTCATTGGAATATAGGTACTGTTTTATGGATGATTAAAGTTTTAATGGATCATTTAATTCGTGAATCACTCATGATATACATACTCAATTTTTTGTATAAGTGTAGAATAACTATAAATATCGAGTAGCATTAAAACTGTTGCTTCACAAAAAGTTTTCTATTATTCTTGGGTGTACAGAACAATATAAGGACTATCTTAAATTATTTTTGAAGTCTTTAAAATAAAAACGTTGAACGTGGAGATTGATATGGGAAATTTAAAAGTTAACTTTGTACATAACATTATACTGATAAAACAAACTCAATGTGGTAAAGCTTAAATGACTTCTGAACCAAAAAATTAAAGGTTTATACCTATCAAATCTCCAATTTCTCTTTGTTTATGAGTTAAACATTTTTCTATGCAGGCAATTCAAAATTTAATGGCCATATTATACAGGGGTATCGATGAAAATATAGGGCATGGTGTTTCTAAGACTAACCCTTGAATGGTTATTTCCATTGTATGAAATTCATAATAAATCCAATGGAAAATGTTGATACGTTGATGTGTTGATGATATCCATATATTTGTGGGTTAGATCAAGTTTCGTAAACACAAAAATTTCATCTAGATGCAGAGTAATTTGCTTTCTTTCATTAACAGTATCTGTTATTGCTCCCAAGTTGTGAATGAAATTCTTTTGTGTATATTTCCATATTCGGCCTTGGAGCTATATTATACGGGGGCAGTCAGAAAATATGAAGCGTCATCTATGAAGTAAAATCGAAAACGTGGTTTCCGAGGTTCTCACACAGATGTCGCAAAATAGGCGCTAAAATTCGATATTTTATCTGTGGATTGGACTTTGCTTCCATCTCCATGTGCTTCCCACCATAAATGCGCGGAAACACTGAGTGGATCTTCGATTTTAGCTCGATTTCCATCATTCTGTCCGCGATTTTTGTGCAGAAAGGTTAACTATCCTCCGGTTCGCTAATTCGGCATAAATCAGACATAAAAATCGTCTAGGAAGTGATAAAACCGATCCAAACGCATGAACTTCGTAAAAATCCGCTTCAAGTGTTAAAACACGAATCGACGATTTCTTCTGATAGCATTTTTCGTTTTTCAATGGTTAAAATGAAGTTTTTAAGGTATTTAATATCGCCAGCAGTCATTAGAAGTCCCTGGACTGAAGTTAGTATTTTAATATTGTACTGAATCGTTCTGTGGTGATCCCAACGCCGAAGTGAGGTTAAGAACTGGATACCTTGTGATTGATATACGCCCGATTTATAGCTGTTGGACAATTTCTTCGCGACGTCAGCAATTTCTTTCGAATCGTCCGGTATTGCGGTATTGAACTTTACAAGTCTTCACGTCAGTGCTGCTATGAGTTCTAGTGATTTCTTCAAGTATAACGCGTATAACAGTTTGAAAAATTTGGACAAAATCAAAGGGGTGGTCACGAATAAGATGCACAACATTGAGAGCGCTTTTGTCACAAGCAACGTGGGCTACAGAGCTAAGAATGATCCAGGAGACTGACGTAAGACGATTTCCGAATTCCAAAATGATAATTTGACGATCATTTGATATCTGGAGTAGTCTGTGAGAGATAAAAGGTGAGTGAAACAGCGGATATCAAATTTGCAACTGGAATCGTTACGTCATACGTCTGCAAATGCAATGAATCAGGCCACTATGACACCATTTAATCGGCGTCAATTTTTTATCGACCTCAAACCAAGGATTGTTTGAACAAAAGATTGCACAACTCCACTCACAGTTTTCATGACCAAGAATTGGTTATGTAAGTGTGAAAATGTGAAAAAAAATTGCTTCAACAGAGCTAAGAGGGAGACCATCATTGAACATCCAACGTCCCTTGAATTGTACCTTTAATTCATTTCAAATCTCGTGTCAACAGAAACGAAATTGTAGATTCTGCAATTGGTAGGATCATATTTCTGCAAAGCAGCATCTACTGTTGGAACGCAACTAAAAAGTTGCATATTCACCAAACTAATTGCATAAGTTTATCATGAAAAGGCCTACAACATTGACCAAATCAAGCTCTGAACTACATCTGTATCATCTGATTTAGTTTAACACAGTTTTATCGCAAGAAATAATGTTGAACGTCATCAAACAAACTCTTCTGCTCTGCACAGCATCAATAAAGTACCAGGTATAGGTCAATGAAGCTCAAAATGCATAATTCGTCATAGTTTTTTTTCGAAGGCATTTTTATTACTTCAATACCTTCTTGTATACCTCAGTACAACTAAGATATACATTGGTAAAAAAAAACTCTAAAAATGAGTACAAAATCAAAAAACTATGAACAGTAGAATAGCACCAAATTTGGGTGATTGCCAAGATCATAAACCAAAGGAAAAATAACAGAATTTCGTTGAGCTCGTAAATTCTTCCGAACTTTTTCGACAATGCAAAAATTTGCAACAATGACCCTGAACTAGTCAAGTATTCATAAATAAAGAGTCTAGAAGTCAGAGATGGCTATTTATAAAGGTGTAAAAGTACCCTAGGACCTACCTGAAGTCTCAATTGTTAAACCTGTTCTGTGAAATTTACACCAGGTGTCCCAAGTTTTGTGACAGCCTCAGTTGTAAAGTTGAAGTGTTAATGATTGAAATTTTGGCTGTAAAACTTCAAAAAGGCTAACGTACGCCGCTGTGTTTAATCACTCTTCGATGACGCACCAGAATATCGAATTTCCGCGAATCTACGGACTAAATTAACACGAAAATCCTTCCATTCATGATCTATTTTTAAACGTACGATGTGGATTTGTATCAATTGGGAACATACTCGATTTTGAAGGACAGATCAATGTTCTATACTTGAGCTTTTTGGCTGCCAGATCAAGGGAATATTGGACAGGAAATTCCCTGAAAATAGCGGATATGAATCAACGAAACATTCCATGATCTATATTGGCACCAAAATCCTACCTAAACTCTTCAAGAATGTAGACTATTTCTATATATTCACCCTATATTTGAGGTTTTTTTATACGATATGACTTTAATTGCCCCCTTATAAATTGAAGAATCAATTCTGCAGTGAAACACTACTCAAAAACCCTTATTTACTTTTCGGCTCAAAAATTTCAAATTAAATTAAAATTTTTCTTGCTTTCGATTTTCTATCTTCAAGAACACCCTGTATAGCTGAAGAAACGCCAAGTCAAAGTTCTGACACCCCCACGTGACGATTCCAGTTGATCAAAGATCATATTTTACATTGTCCCAACTTTACAGGATTCCCACAGAACTACCTCTATTGGAGAAAAAAAAATTCCACATGTACATTGAGACGTCATTGGATTAAATGGAAAATTGCAATCGTAGGGGGCCGTGGCCGTGCTGCTAAGCGAACTCCTCTGAAAAATTTAAAGACACCAAGTGAAGTGTGCAAAGAAAAACTGAGTGCGAATATTCGTGACTTTATTCCGAAACTTTCGATTGTGAAAATATGGCTTTCTTGAAAAGCCTGTTCCGTAAAAAAAATATAACTGACAGGACTGTGCAAGAGCAGCACGCCGAACTTCTTCAAGGAGCAGGTATAAACATGAATTTGGCATGAAATTTTTTTTCTAAGCCTTCAGGATTACATCTCTCATCAAAAACCATATTCAGAAAACTTATCAAGAAATTCATAATTGGAGACATAATGTTTGAATAATTGTTTACAAAGTAAAGTAAATTAAGACAATATATGAATGTACCAATCATTAATTCATCATCATGAGATATTTATTCAGTTATTGAAAGTATTCTCTTCCTTAGTTATAAAATTGTTTTCTCCCGATTTAACTGACTTAAAATGATATTTTATTCAATTGATGTCAATCTCTATCCAATCAATTGAATATCAATTGAATTTTTCTTCAAATGAACCCCTATCAGAATAGTTCAGTCCATTTTGTTTCACACCACCCTTGTATATATTATCCAAATGAAAAATATCTTTATTTGTCACGATAATGTGTACTTACAACCTACTTACGCTTGCTGAACAAATCGTACGTCGATTTTAATATGCAATGTTCATACTTAACACATGTGATTCTTTTTGAATCTTTCAAAGAAATCCTGTGTTTTTTTTTGTTCTCGATCGAATGAGGTGGATTTACCAGGTGAGTTTGATGAAACTGGTTGAAGGTTTCTGAGGAATTCAATTTGGAATTTTTAACCTCAAACAACCATAAATATTGGATTAATTCAATTGGTTCTACGTATTTGAACAATATGTTACATCTTTGACCACATTCGTTGTGGTATAAAGTAAACTGCGCTATTAATTTATTCGAATGGTTCGATTAAAATTGTTTAGGAGCAGGCAGAGAAGGTTTAAGGATTATCTTCGAAACTGAAGTTATTTTAATGAGAAATGTTACAATGTTGAAAGTGAGCAACAAAGCAGATACTTATCTACAGCACGAAGTTATGCTGTGATAATTAGTGCATTCAACTGAACACTAATTGTTTTGAGATGCACTTAATCGAATATTATTTCAATGACTATAATTAATTACATTCAGATTGAAATATAAAATTTTTCTGCACGTTTTATCGCATGAATAAGACTCACATTGATCAAATTCACGTTTTATACACTACATAAAGTTTCGTTTATTTATTTTAGATGTTCTGAATTTATTAATTTACGTAACTAATGTATTTATATCGATCAAAATGAAAATCAAGAACTATCTGATATCTGTAAGTGAAATCTTAAAAAAAATTAAGTTTTCACACTGAAAATGAAGAGATATCTCCATCGTCTTGTTAAAAATAGAAAACTTATGTTATGCTCTGATGCATCCACTAATTTACTTCCTGATTCTGTTGGTTGCGTATTTATAAAACAGTGAAAATTGTCGAGATCCACAAGTGTCATTAATGTGAGTTAATTTTGTTAGTCGAAGAAAAACTGAACTCAATAATTGTTTTACAATTCATCGGTATGTTCTTTTTCTTCGATTTTAAATGGTGTATTTTTGTTTAGGGATGAGCAGTGCCAAGCGCATGCTTCTAAACAAGGGGGAGGACGATGAAATTGAAATTCATGGATACAGAAAAAACACTATCAAGACCATCCTTACCTATATTTCCTTTGTTTTGACATTGGGAATATCAAGGCTCATATTTCATTGGATGCCCCATTGGTACCTTTACGCTACCAGTTCCATATGCCCCGTAACTCAAGCGCAAAGTATTCTAGTTATAGTAAGTATAATCTGTTTTTCTTCGTCGAGATGTCATAGTTTGACGCTGATTAAGAGAGGTTATGTTAGGTTAGGTTAGATTGGATGCAGCACTGCCAACATGCGATAAACGGTGACCAACTAATGATTTTCAGGAAACGTTCAGACTACGCAAGATCTTACATGTTTGCAAGATGAGGATTCTCACCGCAGACGACGTGTTCAAGTTCCAACAGGAAGAGGTTGTGGACCCAGAGCTTATAGAGGTGTTGACCCAATGTGCACCATCCCTGAGTGTAAGCTTTGCAAAGGGACACTTCAAGAATATCGACAGGTGAATATCTACTTCCATTTAAGACAAAGAAAATTCTTTGCCTTTACGAAGGCAAAGTTTTTCATGAAGATTTTGTCCTGAGATGTGCGGGATACTGATGAGGCCCAACAAGGCCGAAACCGGTATATCTCTCATCTCAGTGATAAAATCTAATATCATTTCTCCAACCTCATGATAAAAGATCTCTGAGCCTGGGAATTGAAAATGGTATTCATTTCGATGATTACTATTTTGAATTCATCTATGTTTCAAAAAATCTACTTCCATTTGTCTAAATGTTGTGATTTGACGAATTTTTCCGAATAGGTTGATGACTTTTTCCCACAAAAAGGTGAACTACATTTGGAACCAAGAAAACTCGACATTCGAGAAACTAACAGCTTTAGACGTTGGTGTATCAGCTCATACACTTCACAGTTATCAGCCACTCCCTGAAGAAGAATCCTACAAAAGGTAGAATCTGTTATAAAAATTCTGTATGGACTTTAATTGAAAACATTCTTCACAGGAGAGCTGTATACGGAACAAACACCATTCTGATAGCAAGAAGCTCAATTTTGAGTCTTCTTTTCGAGCAAGTTTTGGGCCCCTACTACGTTTTTCAATTCTGCAGTCTCGCACTTTGGTTTTACGACAATTACATCTATTATGGGGCAGCTGTGCTGGGCATAAGTTCATACAATGTGGCTGAAAGCGTCATTCAAACAAGAGCGGTAAGTTATATCGAGTCCAACCAAGAAAATCCTCCAACATCAATTTCCTCATGTTTCAGACTGAGAAAAGGTTGTGGGAGACTCTGCATGGTTCCGAAAAGTGCGTGGTTCAGAAGCAGAAGAGAATAAGGAAAGATTACAAGGAGGAAGAAGTAATTGTTGTGAACGAAACTGTTTCGACAGAGAGTTTGGTACCAGGGGACATTTTGGTGATACCACCACGAGGTTGTGTTATGCATTGTGATGCTGTATTGCTCAGTGGTAACTGCGTGGTGAATGAGGCGATGCTCACAGGAGAGTCAGTACCGGTGACCAAAACCTCGATACCAGACGAAGAGAACCTGATATACGACGCCAAAGAACACGCGAGACATAGCCTTTTTTCTGGAACCAAAGTAATTCAAACTAGGTACGATAAAGGAGAAGTTTTGGCTGTGGTTATCAGGACTGGATTTTCAACTGCTAAGGGTTGCTTGATCAGAAGCATCATCTACCCCAATCCAATCGATTTCAAGTTCGAGAAGGACTCTTATAAATACGTATTCCTGACAGCTGTTATTGCAATGGTGGCTATAATCTATGAGGTGCTCTTAAAGGTGAGTACAATCCACCTTTTGGAAGTGGAAAAATTACTTACATTCTGAAAATCTCAATTTTAATGAAAGTTAACTCTACATTGACTTTATAACTTATTTTTTACTTTCTCTCGGGAAGGTTTTGAACGAAACAAGACACATTAAATGGAAGAAAAATTCAGGATTTCACCGAATCTTATGTGAAAGAAGAGAAATGAACAATTTTCAAAATACTGAAATGCTGATAAGTGATTTGATACTTGGTATTTCCACCCCTTGCGTTAATTACAGCTCGGCAACGATGGTTCATACTCAAAATGAGTGATCTTCAAATGTTCTGATCTAATCCTTCGCAGATTTCTCCGATTTAGATTTCTAAGTCACTAAGAGTAGCTGGATGATTTTCCGAACTTCTCAGCGTTCTATTGAGGTTGTCCCAAACCTGCTCAATCGGATTAAGATTTGGACTTCTTGCTGGCCTTTCTATTCGAGAGACTTCAACCTCTTCAAGGTACTCCTGAACGATGCGCGCACGATGGGGTCTGGCATTGTCGTCCATAAAAATGAAATTTTCACCAATGTATGTGACAAATGGCACTACATGCTCGTCAAGAATGTTCCTTATATACTTATCAGCATTCATAGCTCCATTATCAACGACCACTAGGTCTGTGCGAGCTGTCAAAGATATTCCACCCCATACCATAATCGTTTCTTTCCCGAAACCAGTAGTATTCAGGAAATTGCACTGAGCGTATCTTTCATATCGACGTCTGTATACAAGGAAACGTCGATCACAATGGTAAAGGTAGAATCTAGACTAATCTGTGAAGAGAACTCTTTCCCAATGGATATGCTCTCTCGCAAAATCCAAACGCGCCCTTCGATGGGCTGGGTTAAGAACTGAGCCTCTTGCCGCGACACAAGGCCTTAAATCATATTCTCTGAGGCGATTTCTTATTGTCTGAGTGCTAATTTGCACCAAATGAGTTCACTCAAGCTGATTTTGAAGGAGCCGAGCGGTTGCAAACCGTTGTCTGAACGAAGAAACTCTCAAGTAACCTTCTTGAATGGCAGTTGTTACCAGTGGTCTACCCTGTCCTGGTCTTCGGACATCCATACCTGTCTCCCTGAATCGCTGCAACATTCTGGACACACTTGTATTGGAAACTCTAAACCTTTCTGCAATTCTTGTGTATGTCCACCCTTCTTCTAGCAAAACTTCCGCTTGGGCACATTCCTCTTGGGTCAAATTGCGTGTTTCGCGTTGCATAGCGATCGAGTGTAGAAAATCAAACGAAAGAAAAACTATTGATCACTAAAATTGATCGAGAACAACTGATTTTAGAATGGAGCCAATACATTCAAAATCTGATATTATCTTTCTTTTTATTCCTGCTGGGAAAAAACATCTGTATTGAAGAAAAACGTTGAAAGTGGATAACATATGTATGCATCATTCTGATTAACAAAATATCATTGACTACACCGTCAGTTGTAGAATGAATTTGAGCTTTTCATAATGTGCGTTAATTTTTTGCGCAGTGTAGTAATTTGGTTCTTGGTTCAAGGTTTCAAGGGGGGTGTCTGCAAAAGTGATAACACTACAAGCCCTTGATGTGATAACTATATCTGTGCCACCAGCTTTACCATCAGCTATGACAGCAGGGTATTCCAACGCCCAAATGAGATTGAGGGAAGAAGGAATATATTGTATAGCTCCAAGGATAATAAACGTAGCTGGTTCAATCAATTGCGTTTGCTTTGATAAGGTGAGTACCATGGTGAGATTGTAACATTCAAATTGACCTTACTTTCTCCCTTTTGCAGACAGGCACTCTAACTGAAGATGGCTTGGACCTCTATTGTGTCATACCGACTTCTGGAACCTCCTTTGGTCCTTCAGTAACTGACGTCGCTAAACTGCCTTACGATGCATTCTTTGGAGGATTAGTATCTTGCCACTCCCTCACGATAATAGACGATGAGATCGTCGGTGACCCCTTAGATCTGAAGGTAAGGAAAAGAACTCCTTTATGGAGACACAATAACTTATATTACCTTTCCAGATGTTCGAAAGCACCGGATGGTCCATGAAGGAATCCGACAACAAGTACAACCCTGTCTTAAGAGCATCCTTTCAACCCCCAGAAGGCACCACGCAAATCCTGCACGGCGTGGAAGAAATAGGTCTCATGAGGGAGTTTCCCTTCTCCAGTAGCTTACAAAGAATGGCTGTCATCTCCCGCACCCTAAACAAGAACAGCATGGATTACTACTGCAAAGGAGCTCCAGAGATGCTCTTGAATTTCATCGACAAGTCCACGTTACCCAGCAATTTCCACGAGGTTCTTGAAGATTACACCCAGGAAGGCTTCAGAGTTATCGCCATAGCTCACAAGGAGATCTTCGTGAAGTTCCATAAACTCCACAAGCTACAGAGGGAGGAATTGGAGGTTGATTTGAGATTCTTGGGTTTTATAGTGTTGGAGAACAGGTTGAAGAGTGAAACTGAACATTCCATCAAGGAGTTGAACGATGCTGACATCAGATGCGTCATGGTTACTGGTGAGTTCATCCAGGTTAACTCCAAAAGTGAATCTTTACTAAAGTTTATCTTACAGGTGATAATCTCTTAACTGCTATAAGTGTAGCTCGAGACTGCGACATGTTAAGACCGGAACAAAGCGTGATAACCATCAACTGCGACAATTCTAACCCTCCAAATCTCTTCTTCACCCTCAACAGCTTCAAGCCTAAGAATTCCCCAAACGACAACAATGTAATGTCGAATTCCGTCAGTGTGGTCAGCTTGGAAACCATGGAATCGCAGATACAGAGTTCGCTGAAGTTCGCAAACCCTAAAAAACCTTGCATAAACAACAACTATAGGTTCGCCCTCACTGGTAAAGTTTGGGAAGTCATCAGGGAGTACTATTCGGAGGATTTGCTTGGGAGGATTCTAACGAGAGGCACTATTTTCGCTAGGATGGGGCCTGATCAGAAGCAGCAACTGGTGGAGGAACTCCAGAAGCTAGGGTATTATGTTGGTGAGTCTCCCTTCTTGGATTACATCTGGAAAAAGGTTTTTAATTTTAAGTGTCTCTTTCCCAGGTATGTGTGGAGATGGTGCCAACGATTGTGGTGCCCTTAAGGCAGCCCACGCTGGAATATCCTTGTCTGACGAGGAATCTTCTTTAGCCAGCGCTTTCAACTCCAAAACCGCCAACATAAGCAGTGTTGTCACTGTAATAAAGGAAGGCAGAGCTGCTTTGGTCTCCAGTTTTGGCATCTTCAAATACATGATCTTTTACAGCATGAATCAGTTGGCAGGAGTTATAAACCTGGCTGTTTCCTACACAAACTTCACGGATATCCAATTTTTATGGATGGATCTTTTTATAACATCTCCGTTTGCTTTGTTCTTCGGATCTAACAAAGCTTTTGATGGTCCTTTGTCCAAACAGCCGCCTTTGACGAGTCTAATAAGTCCACAGCCGATAGCATCGTTGTTCTTGCATCTGATTTTGTCGATTTCTTTTCAATTAGGTCTCTTCGCCTTCATGCAAGAACAGTATTGGTATACAGCACCTGCTAAAACCCTGGATGAGGAAGCTTTGCCCACCTACGAGAACTACAACGTTTTTGTAACCGTCTGCTTGCAAAACATCGCCATGGCTTTGGTATTCTCCAAAGGAAGACCCTATCGTAGGATCATATTCCGAAACCCTAAAGTCATGGCTACCACTCTGATCACTTCAGTCATCACCATTTACCTTGCAATGAGACCTGTGACCTTCGTCAAAGATTTGGTAGGGTTGAAACTACCACCAGACGATTGGTTCAAGATCACCTTGATGCTCATCTGTTTATTCAGCTTCTTCTTGGCTTACATCATCGAATATTACCTAATCGATGGAGTGATCTCGAAGTTCACCAATAAGTTAGATAGGACTTTGAAGTACGTACAGATTGAAGAGGAGTTAAATCGAAACACTACATGGCCACCATTAACATCTCCAGAAGATTTCAAAGCCACAGCAAGCCCCGACAACACCATACCAGACGAACCTGTAAATTTCGTAGTTGAAAACGATCTTAACGTGAAGAACCAGATATTGGCACCTGTAGTCTCAGACTACACTGCAATAATGATAGAAGAAGCGAAACTGGATGAAAAAACCATGGCTGCAATTTTGATGGAGCCTCCTAAACTTATAGATTTAGTACCAGTCCAGATACCGGGTAACCCTGTGAACAAGAATGTTGAAAATGGTAACAACCTATCGTTGAAGACCATAAGTGAGAACAATCTCAGCAAAACTGATAATTTGGACAGAGGTAGGAATTGCACCAGTGCTGCCACTTTGAATGCGACACCAAGCAGAAATCCCTATTCAAATAACCTTAATCTCAGCTTGGCGAAAAGTCCAGCTTTGTCTGAAGATCTCTTCTCAAGCGTACCTTCGAATTTCAACAATATTTCGAGCGGTAGCGATACCTTCCAGAGCTTTTCACCAAGTGAAGATTATTCTCCAAGTTCTAGTTCTATTTATAATATTCCAGATCTTCCAAAAGACGATAAAGAAAAACTTTGGCCCATCACCAATGGGTACGTAAACGGTTTTGGTCAAGATGAGGGTAATAGCTGAGGATGGCTTAAAGTTTTAGTATTCTCGACTTAAACAATTTTGTATATTCAAACATATCCGTTTACCATAGACACAGTATTATCACTTCTTATATCCTCATTGTGTCTTATATCCATTGTGTTAGTTTTTCTTTACTTTGTAGCTCTTTTATTCTTTATATTTTCATCAGCGTTAGTACGAAATTTTATCCAAAGAACTTCGAGACTGCTTTTATTATTTTGTGACTGGTGGTTATTCCTTTCGCAAAACTAAGTACTTACCCCATTTTCGAGTACTTTTAAAATCGGGAATAATTTTTTTTATTTTGCAACTAATTTTCAAATTTTTTACTTTCTTCTTTTAGAATTATATATACCGCGTATGATTCGAAATATTGGAGCTCTCCGAATGTATTATTTTTAATTCGCATTTGTATTTTCTGAACATAGGAATAGATGATTTTCGTTCAGTTTGGTTTGGAAAAATTTTGTAGTAGTGTATATTTGTGAAGATGTTTATAGCATTTGATATTCGTTTAGATTGTTGGATACAATGATTTATATGTTGTTTCTCTAAACTAAACTTGTACATCTGATAGGTAGGAAAATATACTGTTTTCAATTGAGATATTTTACTATTATATTGAATCGAATTGTTTCTTTATAAATAAATATTTATATTTACTCACTTCTCGTTTATTACCAACTTCTTCACTCTGAGTAGTGATTAAATAATTCAAGAACATAACAAAATAAAAAATAAATTCCCTAATTCATTAATTAGAAAAGTTTTATGAAAAATATTATAGAGCAGAGAAATAATCATAAACAGAATTTGATACTACTTTGAAGATTTTCGCATAAGGAATGTGGTAGTATGTGAAATAAATTACTGCAAAGTAGAAAAGGCCCAAAACCAGTCGATACAAAAGCCATAACCTGCAAAAAAAATTAAGTGAGTTTCTAAAATATTTCAAATTTATTAAGTCACCTTTTGATTTCTTTTCTAGCTTGTGGAAGAGTTTCTGGGGGATCTTTCAGTAAAAATTCCCTTCCACCATATAGACCATTCTTGAAATACTCGTCAACATCGATTTCATCTGAATTATATCCAAAGTTTTCTAGGTCAGAGGAAAGTAACATATGTTCCAAAGCTCTCCCCTTATCATTCAAGAATTTCCACTGGTTCGTTATGAAATACTCCAACGCCAAGTTGGCCGTATAAATTCTCCTGTGTACTTTAATCAAACTAGAAGAAAACACATTTTTAACATCCATATTTCTACGATTCCCACCACATTCTTACATAGGTTTTCGTCCAGCTAATTTCAGAAGACCGTCTACGAAAAGTGCAGGCAAGAGGTGGTAAAAAATGACTTTCATAAAATGAAGAAATCGGCATTTGGTGATATTGCAATTGGGGAACCACAGGGCTCCACTCGCGGGACATTCGAATAGTAAACTTTGACCAATTTGCACGACTTCCTTCATTGTTACTGGGGAAACGTCGCACTGGCTACAGTTGTAGACCTCCAACTGATTTCTGATGTTCAAGTCTCTAAAGAAAGAATAACAAAAGTATTTATTACGAAAATATACTTCATGTATCCATAGAACTCACTTTGTCATTCCTTTTTTCCAAGTAGCTACTATGATTCCTCTGGTGATTATATCAACTGGTACATAATCTGCTTGCAGATCTGGATCTGTGTACAAAGTCCTGAGGACACCTATAATAAAAGTTTACAGCATCTCTCAGTCAAGTTCTTTTCGTTTTACCTTTTCCAACAGCCACTAAAAGCCCTACAGGTCCATTAAAATTGTCGATCCATCCTGGGAAAGGGTCTTTCCAAGTGGATATAACTGAAATAATTCGTTTGCAAGTTAATCTGAAGATGATGGGAAAGAAATTGTTGGAGTGTTGAACTCCTGAGATCATTTATATACCTATGGAAGGCCTCATGATCAAGGAAGGAATGACTCCATTGCACAAATCATTCACAACATGCTCTGCCAAAGACTTGGTGAAAGTATAGGTGTTTGGAAGAGGGTGGATGTACTTCTTGGTCAACAAGTCCATGGTATATCTGTCGACATTCTCAGCCAGCTTGATGGCGTCTCTCCAATCAGCATGTGGTGGGTAAATCTCTTCGCCAATCACCTTGCGATCTGTATGGCAGTAGGTTGTGGAGAAATGTACCAAAGCAACGATTTTCTTCATCTGTTTGGCAAGGAGACAAACTTCTCTGGTACCTCTTGTGTTCAGTATGATGGCGTCTGTTAGATGATCATCGAATCTGACAGAAGCTGCGGCATGGTAAACTATCGATACTTTTTCTATGAGAAGGTTACGATCCTTTTCACTGAGACCTGTGGAAATAATTGGATACCTACTTCAAAAATCTTCCAAAATGGCACCGTTTATGCATTTAGAATTGAAAGTCGTCTTACCCAAGCCTAATTCCATGACATCTCCAATGATTGGTTTGATTTTGTTCACAGCTGTTGGATTTTCTTTCAGCAATATTTTGAAGAGCTGAAATTTTTTTTAAATTGATTAGATTTTTCTTGGGTCTTCAGTGGAGGATTACTTACAGGTAACTCAACCATTTGCTTGATTCTCTCCTCTGGAGTTTTACCCTTCTTATCCCTTATCAGCATATAAATGGTCTCCAATTTAGGACAAGATCTCAACAGCTTTTCGATGAGGACTTTTCCCATAAAACCGCTACCTCCAGTTATAAACACGCTGCGGCCAGCGAAGAATTCTGGTACAGGTATAGCCCCCTCCATCTTTTGATTAAGAAAATTAAAAAAAAATTTTTTTCAATTTTCGAGATAATTGATACAATTGAACAATGTCGAAATATGTCTTGAAATTAATGCATATATTTTACTGCAGCAACAGTTTTTTGAACCCTTGATGTGACCGTTAGAAAACAATAGAAGGAAACTTGGAATAATTAATATACATTAGGTTATGAACTTAACCGTCAATAGAGACTTAAAATGTATTTAAATTAGGGATTTTTCCTAATGGTAGTGTGTTTTTTAGGGGTTTTCATATACATGGTAAAGAAAAAACTGTTATAATTTTTGCAGTTTTTCAAGATGTAAAGTAAAAATCTCTTGGAAATATACAAAACAGATAACTGAGGAATAAAAAAAAATTTGTTCACATTAGGGTGTGAAATATTTGATATTGACTAAGGAATGGTAAAGATATGGGCGTCTGAAGTCATGAGAATGTGTTATTGAATGAATTTGAGAAATTATTTCGTAGAAAATTAATTCTTGAAATTATATTCGCTTGTTTTTGGAGGTAAATGCAATTTTGGCAAAAAGTTTTGGAAGATTTCCTGGTGTTTTTAGGTCTACCTGAATAAAATTGATGATATTCTCGTGTTAATTTATACCTTCAAGAAATTCTCATGACGTCAAAGGTTAACGACAAAATGTATCAAAAAAATATAAAGTTACTATCTCTTATAAATAGATCATATCACCTTTATTGGAATTGTTCAAAAGGCACCACTTGAACACTAGAGCAACACTGACGATTTGAAATTTTTTCAAGAAAACTGTTGATTTCATAAGTGAATACATTATCATAATGGAAATGCCCATTGTTAGGTTCGAATGGTAATATCATGAATAACGTTAACCCTAAAGTCCTGCAGTTGTTGAATACATTCTAACTAGATATTTATGGAGGAAGGAAAAGTAGAAACGAAAATAATGAAAGTTGTCTTCAATATTTTCAATCAGGAATCTACTACATTACATCACGCAGAAAATTCTACAATTGCTATATTCTTCGATGAACCAGAGTCTCCTAAATTCATGGTATGGTTTCACCAATTTCTGAGAACACTTTTTACGTAAAAATTTTTATTCCCAAAGTAAAATAAATACATGTTCAACCGAAACTCAGTATTCTTGTTCTGATCAGCATGGTGGCCACAGTATGGACTGTATCTAGCGATATTTCTGATATCTTGTTCCTCACATAAATGGTACTCGTTGCCTTCATTAGATACCAGAGGTTACAGCAAAACTAAAAAGAAACAAAACTATTAATTGAAGAACAACCTGGACAAAAGAGTCATTGCAGAATGAGTAGAAAGAAGACAATATTAATAAACTCCTGGTAACTTAAAATCTCAGAAATAGTCTTGACACTCTTAAACCATGTTGAAACTAGAAGAACTCACCTTACTACCTGCTACTGGGTCCTTGCAAAATACTGGTGTTACCTCAGCACAGTTTATGAAAGAGGCTCTGGTAGGAGTCACCAGAACCAAGCTGTGAGGCTTCTGAGTCTGCAGCTCTGGGTTGTACACCCTCATCTGCATTACTATGGATCTGTAGCCTTCAGTTGCGTTCCATCTGGACCAAGCGAAGTTGTAGCATACAGACAATTGGGCCATATTGTAATAGCACATGTATTCAGTCGCCCAATGCTTTTCACAGCTTCCTGTTAGAGGAGGAGTTCTTAAAATATCTTATTGAAGCAGCAAACAACCCTAATTACCTTCAACATAACAGAAAGCATCGTAATCAGGAAATATGTCAACACCTCCTTCTCTGAGTATCTGTCAGAATAAAATCATAATCAGGAAATGAACACCAAGAGTATCTGTATTGGTCAAAATGTCACATTCAGCTCAATGTTTCGAAAAGAATTAACGTAAGATTGATATACATTACCCTCGCCAGTTTATTGATGGAAAAGGTCTTCGAAACTATGTCTTGGAGAGCATTGTTTGGTCCATTTTGAAACTGGACCACTGTCACCATGGAATCTTTTATCTTGAACTCGAATAAGAGTACAGCAGCTGTCAGTTGGAATATTATGCCGTTGCTAGAACAAAGGTTTTTCCTCAGCAACATGGTGAACCAAGAATACCCTCGAAAGATTAACTGATCATAGACACTTACTCTTCATCTGGTCTAATGTCCCATGTCTGGTAAGGCAGATTTCCGTATCTAAAAGTGGCAAGACCAAAAATGCCAAACCTCCCTGTCCTAAAACTGACAGTACCCTTCTCTTCGTTATGCTTGACATCCTGGATATCCTTGGTGCTCCATTTTTTATTGTTCTGGTCCCACAAACAAACCACAGGGGGCTCTAAGTACATAACATGGGTAGGAAGCCTTGAAAACCCAATCTTGTATCTCAAGAAACAACACCAAAAGGTCCTTACGTGATGGTCATCGATACAAGCCTGGCAAAGCCTTCTTCTTGCAGCTTCAGAGCTGCTTCCAGCTCTTCTGGTGTCTTTTGCTCACCAGTGGTTGGTAGAGTCTTGAATTCTTCGTAGAATGGCACCTCAGTCAGGCATTTGGGAAGGACAACTGGAGAAGGAAGGTTCTCTATTAACCCAAATAGACCTACTTCCGTATAAAGAACACCTATCTAAAAGTTTTCTATTCATGCTCAAAATAAATAAACAAAGAAGGCGTCAATATAAACACATAAATTAATGCTTTGTTCAACACTGAATATAACCTTCAAAGTGCTTCAGTATTCAAATTCACTTTCAAGCCATGTTAACTTCATAAATATATCAATTGTTGCAATACCTCATTTTGTCCGGTGGTGTATTTTTTTATATGTATTGATTTCATCGCGTTTGCGAATAAAATAATTATATCTATGCTTGGATGAATAATATTAGAGGCGAATTCATCTTCTCCATGATTTCAAATCCTGATTTTTGCTACGTAAATGAAGGCGTTCTTTTAACGGAACGGTAGGATTATCACCTTCTATATTACCTGGATATATTGTTATAACTATTGGAAAAAAATTTGACTCTGCATGAGATACTACATATGCAGATAATCTGGATATGATTTCAGAACCACCTGATAGCAAAATTTTCTTCTGCACATAATGCAATAGTTTTCTGTAAGTGAAATAACAATAATGTTGCTTATGCGCCTACTAATTTCTTATTCGTATTTTCATGCAGTAATAATATATTCACCTTGAGAAAAAAATATCATTGACCAACCAAAACTCATGCAACATTAGAATATATGGGGAGCGTTGACTGATCCCGTAAAAACATGAGTTAGAATCGTATTTCGACAAAGACAAAAATTGTACTTCCCACTTCTTGCACATTGCTTTGACATGGTTGTTCAAAACGCAGAAATGGTAACAAACTAGACTAGTTATCATCGCAACAAGATTTCTGGAACCTAATAGAAAAACAAGAAAAACAGGATCATCTAAGCAATCAAAGAGTTTACACCAATCTTCAAGATAGGTCAGAGTATACCACCTGATTGTTTACCAGAATAAAATAAAAAAAATGTGAAGTGTGGCATAAAAAATAATACTTTATAAGTATTAAATATAAAATAGCATAACATCCGAAAAATTGCTTCTATAATTACGACATATTATAATTCAATGTTCATTTTTCATAGAATGAATTTTAGTCGCTCAAAAACCTACCGTTTCTTCAAAAGAAACCACAAATTTTAACTGTTCGTGAAAAATAAGTACGCATCAAGATGAAAAATATGAAAAGGCCCCATTTAAACCATAATCTGACACAATTCTCATTGAAATGAAAGAAAAAAATTTTCAGGTCTATTTGGGTTAAATATAGAAGGTGTTGGAGATGGTACTTACAAGTAGCGACGCTCAGGACTATGGTGACTAAATGCTGTGGTTGTGGAGGCTGCTCGAAGAGATTAACCATGTGCAGACCTCCAAGAATGATGTATTTCCTCAGGTTCACCTCATGTTCTTCTGGGACATAAAGGAGATGCAGTCTCATATTCTTGTAGTCGCATTCTGGAGAAAATTTGGAAATTATGGAAAAAGTGGAGAGTTTTCCAGCCCAAACCTTCAAGCGTTTCTGCATACTCTTCAGGGGTTGGATCCAACTTGGATGGGGGAACTTCTGGTATATCCCCGTTTTCATCTATCTCAGGGGGTTGGAATTTAGACAGAGGTGGTAAGTCAGGGGGAGGAGGGTTCATAGAAAAAGGCTTGTAGTTGGCTTTCTCCTGTAGATTGTTCTCGTGCCTTTGGATCTCCTGCTCGTATTGCGCCCTGTACCTTCCTATCACCCTGTATTTCCTTATGACCTTCCATTCTTTCTCCATGATGCTCGGGAGATCTGAAAGAGTTTGAGGAGGGTAGATAACAGAAGAAAGAGGTCGACATAGACAAATGGTCACTTACTGAAACCGTAATATTCTGGTTTAGCTGGTTTTTGTATACTTTTCGAGGTATCACTCAGGTGGTCGTAGACCAGGTACATTATTCTGATGATCATTCTTTCTCCAGTGATTGAGGGAGGGAACTCCAAGGTCATTTTTAAGTCTTTTATGTTCAGGGAGATTGGAGGACTAGAATTTAACCAAAATTAACAACAACTATTATCAGAATGACAATTCTCGTAATATGTCTCAGTTTTTGGTCCTGAAAAATATTCTGTTTTCTTGTGTTATAACATGTTTGGTTTATCTATGGGAGATGATTGCCTTTCATCGGGGTCCCATAGCGGTCTTCAAACATCTAAGTGCCGAAAAATCATCACCTGGAAGGTCGTATCCGGTTTGAAAAACCCTCACGACCAGAGAGCAACAATTTGTGGATTTTGAATTTGAATATCGAAAGACAAGTGTGATTACGTCTCCAAATTAGCTGATGAACATGGTATCAAAGAGATTCTTCTGCAAGAAACCCACACGGCAACAGAAAAAAATCCTCGTGAAAGAGGACAGTTGAAAGGTTATGTATTAATTGATTTTTTACAAGTTTAGCTTGTTATGTTGAAAAATTAACAGTTTCGTAACTCTCAACAGATTCGGGAAGGGTAAATTGATGGAGTTCTTTTTCATTTCTTTCAAATTTTGTGAAATTTCTGTCATAAATATTAATAAACCTCCGAACATCATTTGGCCAAGAAATCTTAATGTTGATGTTTTTAAAGTAGCAAATGCATTTGATTTATTCTGAATAATCAATTTCTTTTCTGCTTTTGTCTTTTTTCATTTCAGATTAAGAATTGCGAGTCGTTTTGGGAAGAATCTGTGTATCCGAGCCCATCGACGGATAACATGAAGATGATCACACTGATGTCTTTCAAGATTTTCCTGATATTTGATATTTTATGTAATTTTGTTTAGGGGGAGGCAGGTTTTTTCGGCTGAGGTTTTTCCCCTGGCTGTATAATATCGTATGAAACTAGTGTTGATAGTATCGTATGATTCTATAGTATCATACAAAGAATGTTATGATACCCCGTTTTTTTTACCTCAGCTTGGGTACTTTTTGTTTCAACATTTATTGTATTATTTTAGCTCTCTTTTTCATAAGAATATATATATATTTGAAGATGGCACCTAACTGGCAAAAAATGAATATGAATGATATGAAAACCTTACGGTGCAGTCTTCCTCGGGTTGAACAAAGGCGTGGGCATCTTGAACTTCAGCCACAAGCACAAAGTAAAATTGTCGTCCTTAAAATTGAAGTCCCCTGTATACAAATCGATGTGGTTCATGTTCTTATCGACATCCCTACACAGCTTAAAAGTCATCTTCTCCATCATTTCACGCATTTGAGCCCTGAACGAATCCCTCAGCTGTAAAAAGAGCGAACGTGTTTCGGTCCTTTTAGACATCTTCAGGCACGTCTCACCCAAATGTAGTTTTCCAACCGGCGCTGGGATTTCGGTGGGTTGTTATTTATGAAGTCGTCCAAGACATTCAACAACTGGAAAGGTAAGATCATACAAGAGTTCTGGATGGTCGAGCAGATAACTCACCTTTAGAGCGTCTTTGGTTCTTGAAGATGCATTTTCTGGAGTGGTGTCATCCATTACGTTACTCCACGATTGGAGGTACATGGTCATGTCGGAAATATGGTTCACTATGGGTAGGGTACCACAGTTCACATAGAGATTCCACTGGAATATTGTTTTAATAATACACTGCGCAAAAAAATTAACGCACATTCTGAAAATCTCAATTTTAACGAAAGTTAACTCTACATTGACTTTATAACTTATTTTTGTGTTCTCTCGGGAAGGTTTTGAACTAAACAAGACACACTAAATGTAAGAAAAATTCAGGATTTCACCTTATGTGAAAGAAGAGAAATGAACAATTTTCAAAATACTGAAATGCTGATAAGTGATTTAATACTTGGTATTTCCACCCCTTGCGTTAATTACAGCTCGGCAATGAGTGATCTTAAAATGTTCTGATCTAATCCTTCCCAGATTTCTCCGACTTGGATTCCTAAGTCATTAGGAGTAGCTGGATGATTTTCTGAACTTCTCAGCCTTCTATTGAGGTTGTCCCAAACCTGCTCAATCGGATTGAGATTTGGACTTCTTGCTGGCCATTCCATTCGAGAGACTTCAACCTCTTCAAGGTACTCGTGTACGATGCGCGCACGATGGGGTCTGGCATTATCGTCCATAAAAATGAAATTTTCACCAATGTATGGGACAAATGGCACTACATGCTCTTCAAGAATGTTCCTTATGTACTTATCAGCATTCATAGCTCCATTATCAACGACCACTAGGTCTGTGCGAGCAGTCAAAGATATTCCATCCCATACCATAATCGATCCTCCCACGAAACCAATAGTACTCAGGAAATTGCACTGAGCATATCTTTCATGTGGACTTCTGTATACAAGGGAACGTCGATCACAATAGTAGAGGCAGAATCTAGACTCATCTGTGAAGAGAACTCTTTCCCAATCGGCCTCTTCCCAATGGATATGCTCTCTCGCAAAATCTAAACGCGCCCTTCGATGGGCTGTGGTAAGAGCTGGGCCTCTTGCCGCGACACGAGGCCTTAAATCATATTCTCTGAGGCGATATCCTATTGTCTGAGTGCTAATTTGCAACCCATGAGTTTGCTCAAGCTGATTTTGAAGGAGGCGAGCGGTTGCAAACCGTTGTTTCAACGAAGAAACTCTCAAGTAACGTTCTTGAATGGCAGTTGTTACCCTGTCCTGGTCTTCGGACATTCATACCTGTCTCCCTGAATCGCTGCAACATTCTGGACACATTTGTATGGGAAGCTCCAAACCTGCAATTCTTGAGTATGTCCACCCTTCTTCTCGCAAAACTACCGCTTGGGCACATTCCTCTTGGGTCAAATTGCGTGTTTCGCGTTGCATAGCGATCGAGTGTAGAAAATCAAACGAAAGAAAAACTATTGATCACCAGAATTGATCGAGAACAACTGATTTTAGAATGGAGCCAATACATTCAAAATCTGATAATATCATCTTTTTTTATTCCTGCTGGGAAAAAACATCTGTTTTGAAGAAAAACGTTGAAAGTGGATAACATATGCATGCATAATTCTGATTAAAATAATTATCATTGAGAATACCTTCAGTTGTAGAATAAATTTGAGATTTCCATAATGGTTAGTTAATTTTTTGCGCAGTGTACAATTACAAAGTTTTTGTTAGATTCTGTGAGGAATAAAAGAGGAAAATGTCTACCATCTCAAGTTATGGATCTACATCCATACAAACAATGAAGACTCACATATTTCTCCTTTTTATCCCTCCTCTGAACTTTCCTGCAGTGTTCATTGATGGACTTGATGACCTCCCAAGTAGAATTCAGTCCCTCTAGCCTCTTGGTCTGTTCCTTCTGTTGGGTGTTTTGTCTTTTCTGAAGATCTGCCTTCTCGTCTTCTTCTTGTTTCTTCTGCGCTTCTGCCATTTTCGCAGCTTTTTCTTTCTCTACCTGCAGCTGCTCTGCTGAAGTCGTTCTACCCTTTGGTTTCTGATGAAAGAAATCCTACTTTAACCAGGTTCTCTCTCTCGAATTCGTACTCCCAAAGATTGAAGGGTATAGGAAGGAAAAACTGGGATGAATGAAGGTTTTATATTTACTCCTTTGGCAAGACTTTTCTTAGAATCTTCCCTGGTTGGCTGAGCTTCCTCGGTATCTTTCTCCAAAGGCTCTGCTGCTTGCCTAGCCTGCTCTTCTGCAAGTCTAGCAGCCTCCTTCCTTGCTTTTATGAGGATAGTAACAGCATCCTCCAATCCAGAGGGTCTGGGAAGTTTGATGATCTTTTCCTCAGGCTCTGGTTTAGCTTTCTAAGGCATCAAAAGTGATGAGAAGAAGAAGAAAAGAGTTAACTCCTGGTTTCACCTTTCCTTTTTTGGGTGGAGGTGGTGGTGGTTTGGGGTGAACCTTTTTTTCCTCCTTTTCTTCGGAGACAGCCTTCTTTTTCTTGCCCTTGGTGGCCTCCTGGACCTCTTCTTCTTCGCTGCTCTCTTGATCACCATCTTCAGACACGAAACTCATACGTTTTCTGACCCAGTCCAGGAGAAGGCTGCCCTTGAGGTAAAAAAAAGGGTTGGGAGTGTTGGTTTTAAGGGTAAAGGGATTCCCTGATGTTTCTCATACTTTGGCTGAATGATTGATAAACACCAAATGATTTTTTACACTTCAGAAGCAATGGAGAATCTAAACAAAGCATCAGTTACTCCAAAGAAATTTTTTTAGGGTGTGAATTTTGACATTCATCTTTTTTATCACATGGTATTTATCGTCGAAAGACACACAACGATGAAAAATTTACTTTAGTAGGAATTTCAGATACTCTAGGTTCTAGAACACCACTCTTGCTTCTTGATTTAGCTGTGTGAATATATTCGATTAATACTTGTAAAACTTCGTTCTGTTTTTCACAGCAGACTTATCAAAGTGCGTTTTACCTCTTTTTGACAGAGATTCAGTGGAAAATTTCGAAGTGCTGCTGACTAATGTAACACTTCTCACTTTTCCTTTCGAAAGAGAAGTTGCTGGAGCACTAGGTTGTGAACCTGAAAAAAATGTCTCACTAACTCTGCGTGAATCCTTAATTCGAACAGTGCATACCTGAATTCTTTTTTGGTGCTTCTTGTCTCGGTTTTTTCTTCGCCATTTCGAAAATATACGAAAAAAAGTTTGTTAAATAAGATTCGAAAACACACAATGAAATAAACTTCAAATAAAGACGTCAATATTTTTTTCTGTGTATAGATTTACCATGAAAAAAGTGCATAGAACCTACACTCAGGATTAAGCATTTTATGAAATAATATACTACTTTACCTCAAATGATGTTGAAGAGGGTGAATTCAAACGATTTTATCAAGAATAAAATACTGAATGCAAGACACAGCTTCAATATCGATCAAACAATGTTCAACCCCCAAGAAGTTGAATGATATTAATCTCTGCCAAGGACAGGGCAGACTCATGTTTGTTTCAACAGGGAAAACGATGCCCAAAAGGTTGAAGAACATCTTTCGATAACATAAAGAATGTACATCTATGTGACAATTATTGGAACCTTTATTTCTATAGCTGAAGCATTACTTCAAACCTGACAAATCTCCTTTACATTCAGAATAGTAAAAATGGTTGATAAAAAGGACAAAAGTATGTATAAAATTCAAGAGCTTCTTCAACATTCAACAAGTATGTTTCAGTCCCAAAAACGAAATCGAAAAAAAGAGATTCCAAAAGTGAAACAAGCAAAACGAAAAGCACAAACCAAACAACGAAGGGAGAACGAGATACTAACGCCATTAAAAAAACGTCTATAGGTAAAATTAGTTGAAGAACTCAAAAAAATTCTAGACAACATTCGTCCAGGGTGTTTATACTTGATTGTCATTTTCAGAATTTATAAAAGAGCCATCCTGTAGTCCATCATTCGGCCCAAACACCGAAAGTTGCGATGATACTTCAGAAATACCAACAACAGTATAACCAAAACAACCGTAAACTGCAACAATTTAACAACGAGTCTTTTCAGGGTGAAGAACTGTTGAAATGGACACGAGAACGTATGAGTTTTGTCTCAGGAGCATCTACTTCTGAAGAAGAAAGCGTCATGGCCTTCGAAAAAGAAGTAGAACTGCCTCTGCCTCCAACACCAAAGAGATCCAAGAGCGAGAAGAGTGGAAAAACGAAGAAAGAAAAAGAGACACAAACTACCAAGAAGAAGACAGGAAAAAGGAGAAAAGTTTCTTCTACAGAAAGGGTTAGATGGAGATCATCAAGTTTTTGTCCTTGGGCTCATCCTTAGATATTCTTTCAGCTTACTGAAGAAGATTTATTGGATCCAACTGTACAAGGACCTCTGGAAGATGAGGTGATGTTCCAATGGAGACTGAAGAAAGAGGAAGAAAGGCGTCTCTCAAAAAGGAAAAGTACATACAACATTCCAATAAAATAAGTACCAAATTGAATGTTCCCAAATCTTTTCCAGTCAAGAGCGAAGTAACATTTGTTGAACCTACTGCCAATGTGGAGAGAAGAAGCTCAAGTTTGCAAGATCTGAAGAAAGGAAGACGAAAAACAAGGGTGAGAACATAACAAAACTCCTTTCTGAATGTTTTATATTCTCAAATGTTCTATCCCATTCTATATGACTTTGTAACTTGCAGAATTTTTGAATCACCTTGAAAATTCTTTGCCTAACTTGTATATGTCTTTGCCAATAACATGTGAGTAATTCTTCTTTTGCTAAGTCAAACCTATGAAGACTTTGTAGAGTCCCAACTTCATAATGTTCTATTGGAGAATAATACGACTTATGCCTTGAAACTGAGATTTAATGGTTCATTTGAATATTAATCCCCCATCAAATAGATTTAAATCTTAATGGACCTTCAAATTTAACTTAACCTCTTTTCGAAGAGGTCCTTCCAAGCAGCTAAAAAAGAAGCCCAAAGACTTCTCCAGAGAGAAATAGAAGAACAGAGAAGAAGAGACGAATTATTCCAAAAGGCTCTGTTGAAACAGCAACAAGAGGAAGATGAAGAAATACTCAGGGAGAAGAGGAACGAAGTGACCTTAAGGAGGATAAAGAGATTTGAGAAAGAACGCCTAGAGCAGATTTGGGAGCTCTTCAGGCTCTCAGAGGTGACTTAAGCTCGACTTTTACTCTTTGGTCATCTTATTTTTCAATGATTCAGGTGGAGCACTACAGAACATGCGAAAAAGTCCCTCTGGTTACCAGGTACGATCAGCTGACTGCATTTGTGAAGAAATGGGAGGATGAGATAGAGGGTATGACCATTGAAGATCTGGGAAAAATTTGCTGTGTGAATTTGGAGGTACGAAAGATCTTGAGGATTCTCATAAAACCCTTGATAATATATATTGTTCTCCAGCTTCTGAGGAAGCTGAAAGAGTTGGTCTTCTACACATCGCCGACAGACTCAGAGAAGATGAACCAGTGGAATTGGGTAGGTTTCATTTCTTTCATCCTCTGGAGTCTCAATGTTTCTCCATAGGCTTCAGGGTTACTCAGAGGAGTCCAAGAGGAAATGTTGGAGAAGGCGATGTACAATCTTTTATCGGACGTGTACAAGAATTTAACGATAGACAACATGGACTACGGGGAGTATTATTACAAGAACAGCTCTTTCACCCTCTCTGTTTGGTTGAAATTAGACTGGCCAGTTTCTCTACCCAACCCTAGAAAACCACCTGAGTAAGTTCGCTTCAGAATCCACAATGTCTTCCTTAATCTCAACGAATATTTCAGACCAAATACCGAAGTACATCTGCCTGGTGTTGATATAATCTGCACAATCCCACAGTCTATACAGTGCGATCAGAAAGCTCTAACATGCCTTTACGTGCCTTACGACCAAATCAGTGATTCTTGCGCAAGTTTTCACCCACCACCAAAACCAGAATATCTCACCAAAGGTGAACTTCACCCGATATCCCCTTGGTATCACTTGGAAACTCAAATTTTCTGTTGCAGATCTGTCCCAAACGAACTACGAAGATAAGCTGCGAAAGCAAAAGTACGCTTACGAGAGTTTCCTAAGGTCGGAGTACACGGAAAAAGTGGAGAAGTTTAAGGAGAAACACCCAGATGAGAAGTACCCGACACCATTCTTGCTACCAGAAGTACCCTTGAACGAAGAAATACCAAAAACGCCGGTGCAAAACCTTGATCCTACTCCCAATGAGTACGTGGATCTCGCTGATGGTACCACAAGTTTTGGACGCTCTTAACCAGCATTCAACTGTGCTTCATATCCTCAGATATCATGTATGCAAGCTGCATCAATAGCCTGAGCAAAGAAACTGATCCAGACGTGGTAAACCTGAGAGAGTACCAGATTATTGGAGGGTTGTATAGGATCCAACTCATCTACCACCCTCCACAGCCTCAACACTTGGTTAAATTCCACATGACTCTAAGAACAGGTAAGTAGTGTCATCTATCTCTAGAGCACCAAGTACCAAGTCAATTCTCGTACAGTGAAACCGCCAAAAAAGCTGCAAAACGTCCCTTTTTACAAGGAATTTCACCCACCCCCTCCCCCATGGCTTGAGCAGGAACAGAAGAGAAGCCTGACCTCCCCCAGCAAGTCCTTGAGGAGTGTAAGATCCAAGAGGCTGACTGCAAGGTACGGCAGCAAAACTGACACTGTCAAAGGAGGCGGGTTCAACCCTGAAGATGTCCAGAAGAACAAGGAAGCTCAGGAAGAATGGGAACGTAACCTTCAGCTGGAGAAAGAGAAGATCTTAGCCATCAGCATGAGGTGAGGATCGAGGATATGTCAATGCTGAGGTCATAGGAAAGTTTATTTCAGTTTGCCGAAGAACGTGATCTTTTTGGAGAAGCCTAATATTTGTCTCTGGGATGAGAGGTTAAAGATTTGGTCTGCAAGTGATATCTACGAGGTGGACTATGAGTATGCTGAGAGGAGAGTGACCTTCAGGTCTTCCAGATTTGGAATCATAGGGTTTTCTGTGAGGAGATACCTGAATTACCCTTACAAAAGCTGGGATATCAGGCCAAATACCGAGTAAGTTTAAGTATCGTGATACCAGTAATATGAAAACTCGATTGTTTGAAGCGATTCCATCTCCATTGTTCTGGAAGGATCTAGAGTGACTATCAACCTGATCATCCAAGAATCCTCATAAGGATAACTGATTTCGAGTACAGACTCTCAGAGTATCTTGTAGGGAAGAAGGGGTTGAACTGTCTCAAGTCCAAGAACATGTTTCTGCCAGCTTTCATAGAGGTACAAGTCGAGGAATTTGCTTTGGTTGGTTTTGAATCTTTTGGGTTCTAGGTGGTGCAATCTAGTGGACTGGATATGTTCCCAGACTTTGATGCCAACTGTTACTACACAGGTGAGGTGTGGACGATATCTTCAACTCCTCTGGTCTCAGCTTCTCGTGGTTTATTTGGTGTGGTTCTTCCTTATTTCAGCCACCACAGAGAAGCATTGGGCCACTTCTTTCGTTACCTATTACGCTATGGCTCAAACAGCCATCAGATATAACTTTGCAAGCTCCAAATGGAACTCAGAGTCAGGCAGAAGGTCCATGGTGCTACGTTTGAGGGAGTTTGATCCAAGCGACGTGGTGACCTCTTTGCGACCCTACGACCTGGTGCAGGTAACTCCTCAGAGGTCGCAGGTGCTCACTTGTACCGAAGACGATGAGAATTTTTCGGATGAAGCCAGTTTCTTGTACAAGGTACAATTTTTATTCACTTGAATTTTGAAGAATATATCACGTAACTTCTTTTAAAAGCAACATTATAGGTTAGATGAGGTTATGGTTGATAATTTCCATATTTCTTTCTTTCACAAAGATTTTTCAATGAGTTGTTTGCAAAAAAAGAGGTGTAGGGATATTTCTATTTGAGAATGTGGTACTTCTGTTGTGGGATAAGATGAATGAAGTGAATTTTCCATCAGTTTCAGCCAAACTTGCAATATTTGCTAAAATCTATGAGCAACGTTACCAACCGAGCAAAAATTAGGGAATTTTCACCAATCACCATCTACACATTGGCGGAATTCTTGACAAGAACAAGAATTTTTAGCTTTTCTTGAATATATTTATAATTTTATCATTTTTTAATTTTATATCCATGTATATATGTTTTTTAAGACCCCCTGTAATATTAATAAAACGCATCATCAACAAAATATTCATTTATTGAATAACACAATGCAACAAAAGTTTAAAATCTTTAAAAAAATATTTCTGGATATCATTCAATTTAAAATGAAAGTACCTCATAATTATGAAAATATTTAAGGAGTGAGTCAATTGCCACTAGAAATGTAAGGTTATATTTCAAATAAAAAAGGACCCTTCACTGAAAAGAGAGAATGAATAAAGAAAAAAATTCCACGACTAGATTTATTCCATACTAAAAATATACACCAATTGGAATCACTCGATGAATTTGACATCTTTTTTCATTTTGACCCTGAAGTTGACTCAAGGAAAACGTTAATTTCACCATGTATATTTCTTCTCTCACTTCAGCTTTCCAAATTTTATTTTGTATCGTTCCCAAAAGGATTTTTTATAGTTAACTTCAAGAAAAAAAAATTATCAAATGGCACAGGTGTTTGCAATCTTCTAGAAACTATCAGTAAGGCACTGTTGGACTTGGAGTATTCTTGGTTGAAGGCACCGAGATTGTGATCTACGATACTGATTCATTTCATTTATGGTTTATCTGAAGTTCGGCCAACTGAAACAAAATTTGTCATAACATGATACCAAATCGAGATGAATGATACTTTACCTCCCCCTCTTCATCTACAGAGTCTCCTTCATCATCACTGCCATGTAGAGAAGCTGCAGGAGTAGTAACTTTACTAGAACTAGGACTTGGAGGCTCAGAATATGGCCTGGAGAAGTTCATACCACCTATACCGTTCTCTGAAACGTCCTTGAAATCCGGATACACCACCTTAAGAGCGTGGATCCTAGCTTGCCTGTAATACTGTCACTTACGTCAGTTCTGGTGTCGCGCAAGATACCAACACAACAAACTTACAACTCCCAAGTTTCGCCAGTCCAGAAGATCGCTAAGTCTCTCTGTTCGGTTTCTCTGGATGATTCTTTGTCTTCTGTTCAACCTGGCGAAGTCGTACATGAATTGGGCCAGTTGCTGTACAGTGTCTTCGAGTGATATGTAACGTCTGTCAACGACGTATATGCCGTAGGACTGGGGATCAACCACGTGCTCCTGAATAAAGCATCCAAAACCTATAAAAGTTGGAAATTTCGAAATATTCCTCAATTCTTGTAGGTTTTTCGTCACCTGATAAGTTTGTGGTGATACTGGGGATTCCCATGACTGTACACTCTGCTGGGGTGTAGCCCCATGGTTCGTAATAACTTGGGAACACCCCTAAGTGGCACCCTCTGACAAACTCCTCATAATCTAGGCCAAACAAGGGATTCGTTGAGCTCAAGAACTCTGGATGGAACACAATCTGTAAAAAACTTGATCTTGGTACATTTTTCTTCAACGTTCTATGTGCTCCTCTTACCTTCACTCTGTCGCTAGAGGTGTTGAACAAATTACATCTTCTGACACCATTGAGCACAGGATCTTGCCAGTCGTCGACCACGTTATGTGTTGTTATTGGTGGTAAACCTTGTCTTTGCAAAGAGTATATGCAACGCTTCAACCTCACCATTTCATCCTTGTGCAACAATTCGTTGGATTCTGGTAGACGTCCGCTGTAAACCAAACGTGATGGTCTAATTAAAATGGTCCAAAAATTCACCAAAATAATAAAAAACTATAAAGAGCTAAAGAAAAGAAAGAAATAAACTAAACAACGTTATGAAATTAAACCACCAACAGATACTAAAGATGAAAACAACAACAAAAAAGAACTTCACTCACCTCAAACATATTTCGTACATCCTTTTTCCTATTCTGCTCTGGATATCTACAATGGTGTCCCTCAAACTTTTGGTGACTGCTTGACCACGCAAAGATTCGACGTTGAAATTGGCAGTTTTAGCTGGGAATATCATGAACGCTACCACAGTCACGTCAGAGTTCGTAGACTTGAAAAAATTGTTAGTTTTATGTTTTTTTCTAGTTTTGTTTTCATTGAGAAGACGAAAACGTCAACGTTCATTCATTAAGGGGAAAATTAAAGTTGAAACTCAAAGAAAACACTATATTTACCTTCAAATAATGATTCAATCTGGCTAAGGCTTCAATAAATATATCAGCTCCTTTGTTTCCGAATTCGTAACGTCCAGCGATAAAAAAGTACAAAGTTTTGTCTAAATCGAAATCGTAATGACTGAAAAAACAAGACAAAACAAAATTAAACCAAGAATCAAACGAAAAAGCGAAAAACTCACCCATAAAAATGCCCCCTCACAAATTCGTTGATTTTTTCCTTGGACAAAGCATGGAGATTTTGAAACTCGTGTAAGGCGGAAAACTTTTTTACGTTCAAACCGTTCGGAGTGATCACGTCTGGTTTTCGCTTGAGCAAATGCTCTGCTTCGTAACCTAAAATGACACTATTTAATCAATGCTTCCTTTCCCGCTTGAAACAAGAGAGAATAATGCGGTTGTAGGCGGAGCTGAGTTGGCCAAACCCATAATATGGAGGGGATGGACCAATGAACGGCCGTATCGCCTGATAGCGGAGTATAAATAAGCCTGCAGGTGATCAATCGTAGCATTCGCAACTGAAACTTCGGCGAGATACCCGAAATTAGTTCGTTTGAAGTTCAAAACTCACCTGTTATGTCAGAGACCGTTGTGAAGGTGTGGGCTAGGTGAGAAGCTGCTCTCTCCATGCAATATCTATGGTAAATTTGTCTTTTACCTGCCTCATTATCTACATTAAACTGGAACAAAGGAGTCATCTTCGAAAGTACTAACGTAGTTATAACTCACCTTATCTAAATTGTTATAAAAATCTGTGCTACCGGCGCATAAATATCTTCCTAATAAAGTAGCATGGGTTGTGAATACTGTCGCCACTTCAACATGCCGAGTACGAAGATATATAAGACCAACACCAGCCTGCCATTCGTGAAAGTGACAGACGATCTTGGGTTGTTTTTCTTCAGTTCTGCTCTCCAGAGTTACCTTGAACTGTAAGAGAGAATTTTCTTGTTAAAAGTTCTAAACAACCAAGAATATGACCGAAATTTAAGTTGAGCAAGCGAATGTTTTCTTTTCTAACCTGTGCGATGAAATCTGCCACCATGGCTCCTAGAATTATAGCATCATTTGTTTCTATATCGAGATGGGGAACCCCTAAGTTGCACTTGTCCCAAAGCTCGGCTTTAAACTCGTCTAACCGCCAAGAAACGGACCCAATGTCCATAAGGATTATCTGGGGATTGCCATCAACTAACCATCTTCCAGTAACAATCTAAAAACCAGCAAAAAGTAGTTTTTGCACTTCGTACTTTCAAGTAATTTTTTTTACCCTATAACCCTTATCCCTAAGAGTTTGGACGGCATCATTAAGGGCATCAGAACTTAATGGACCTTCCTCTACTTCAGTTCTTGCGCAGGCTTCTTTATAAGGTCCCAGAAGACAATATTGGTCTCCCATCTCCTCTGTAGAGATGTAAGCTTTCGATCTTATAACTGTGTAAATACCTCCAACTAAAAAAAGAAAAAAGGCTCAAATGCGAAAATTATAGACATTTATGGTCCATTACAACTTTTCAGGTGATGATTCCAAGCAAAAATTACCTACCTACCCGTAAATTTGTGAAAAATAATTCTACAGTTTAAAAAAATTACCCTTGTTTGCTGCCTCCCAAGCAACTTCAAAGGTCCAGCGGTTGTCTTCTTCAGCCTGCTGCCCTCTGTCCAGAAGGCCAACTAGGTTGTTACATGACTCTCCCCTGTAATATCTCCTTCCTATCGATGCTCTCGACATTTTTCTTGAAAAAAAATTAAGTCATTTTCGTGAATTTGGACGGTACGCCCCTGGCGTCAACACTATCAGCGTCTACGCCTATGGCGACACGTGGAATTCGAGTCATTCAGAAGTTTTGGCAATCAATAAGAGATCAGCTTGGATGAATTGTTGACGAAAGATGGTCCATTGAAATATTCGATAAGATAAGGAAATATAAACAAATAACCTTCTTTGAAAAATAAAATTCAAATTTTTTATCTCATGATTTTAAAGAATAGTTTGAAAGGGAAGAAGGGGATACAATAGGAGGATTAAATCTTTGAAATTGAGGTAAAAATGAGAAAAATATAAGAAAAACCACCTCAAAGACTCAAAACCAAAATATTGCAGCAAATTTTGTTTCAAACTTTTTTTTAACAATAATGTATTACGGACGAGTATCTTCAGTCAAAAAAGAACAACGTGATGCAAATATTTAAAGAAAGACAGGGAGAAAACAGTGTGATCATGATTTGAAAGTTTTAATTCATGTTCCAGAAATATAAAAAAATGTTTACATATTTCTGCAGCATAAGACGTCAATTTCATAAATAGAAAGTTTTACGAACTAAAAGTTTTGATCGCGCAATTCTTTTGACCTCCAAGTAACGAAAAAAATTACTCACCGAATTTTTAAGTCAACTTTTTCGGATAAAAACTATTTTTAAAAGACCGCTGTTAACAAATCGCGTTCAAAATCACTTTTGATTTTGTTTAGAACGAATTTCTCCACGTAAAATTTGAGATAAAGATGGGATTACGTGATTCTTTCATGTGAGACAGGCTTAAAGTGAAATGACTTGGTGGAAAAAATAAAGGAATAGAGGATTTATTTATCTTGAAGGTCACCTCTAACTCATGCTTTGGTACGTTCGAGTAAAGAAAGATGACTTTTTCTGTCCGTAACAAACTCTGAGAGAGCGACAAAGATAAAAGATAATTGAAGAGTCGTAGACAGAAACAACACTACACGCACACGCATTGGAAGTACTTGAAGGTTTTAAAAACTTCCAAAGTTCAGGAGAGGATTAAATTATTTTCAAGGCATATCGCATATTCTAAGAGTTATCTCGAAAATTAATTTAATTAGAGAGTTTTTGTAGGATTGCAAAGAAAATTGCGTGATGTATAACTTTTATAATGATTCTTACTGTACTGATCCCCACCTGATGACTGTTGATGATTATTGATTAATAATAATGAAAATGAAAACAATACAAGTTATCCTAATTACTATAATCCTATAATCACAACAAAGAAGAAATTATTCGTCGTACATAGAAAATTAATGCGAAATTTTATATTCTATGGCGAACATAAATAATTAAAATTCTTTGACAGTACCCATAACCTCATACTCATTATTTTTCTATGCATAACCTTATTAAATTTAACCCGTTTTTAAATGAAATTTTCGTATTATGTTGTAAATTCAACTGATAAATATGACTTGAGTAATATCAGATCATATCTAGTAAGAAAATCCCCAGTTTTATCTCAGGGACAATGAGGAAGGAAGAATTTTTTTTCATATTTCAACCTTTCATAAAAACCTGGTGATATGAAGACTACTGATAGGGATATTTTAGGGGCACTCTCTTTTGTACATAATTATGCCAAGAATATAAAAGAATCTCATTCAAATTGCCTAAATCAGAAGCAGTCTCTGTTATAATGTGAGAACATAAGTGTCATTAGTGCGATCTTTATACAAACCTAAGAAATATCCTCAAAAGACATAGGGATTGTAGTCTTATGAAGTTGAAGCCATAAGAATGTTGCCTCTGCAAGTAGGCTTTTAATATGAATGCGTTTTTTGAACATCAAAATAACAGGAAACATTTATTGCCTTTTGACCATGTTTTAACTTTTGTTATATTTGTTTCACAGGTGAAAATGTTTACGCAGATGATATGAAACCTTTCCCTTGTACCAAACAAAAAATATGATGTAGAACATATACTTTTTTTCCTGTCTTCTATATAACAAAGTCATTCCACCAAAGTATTTGAATAATTAATCAATTATTATTATTATCCAATTAGATATTTCGAAATGAAATAAAGAGTTCAATACTAACATTTATTAATAAAAAAATAATCCTATTTACAAATTACACTTGGAATAAAATACCCATAAAAATTACAATTATAAAACTTTATAAAGTTTCGAAATGGTATAAAATATATTGAAACATATTAAGATTCAACATGAAAAAACCAGTGAATAAATTGAATTAAAGAATGTCGGCATGACAAATAAACGAAACAATATTCATTTTCATGAGCATCCTTCAATCAGGAAATCTAAGTCTAGTTTAACAGTCTTGGTCCATAAGGTAAAAACTTGGATAAATTCGAAGGTATAAATAATGATATTTACAGAAAACGCATTGGAAGTCGAAGAAAACTTCCAATTTTTATTGCTCCGAATTTCCTTATACAAAATTATGGTCGATATTTCTTGTAAAAAGGATTTATCGGGGTGTTACTCCTGCTCTTCAACAAAGGCTTACCCGGCTTCTTATTAGCATCAAAAATTATAGTCGGAGAGCTCATAACCAGCGAATGATACTCCTCAAACTCTTGAGACTGGTTAAGATTCGTATTTATCTTCACTTTCTTTGTCCTTTCAGGAGTCGAACACTGGTCGTTTTTTCTGAGCTCACTGGGATGTTTGAACTTTATCAGACTATCGTCGATCAACTGTTGGAGATTCATAGTTGATTTCTTGGAGATTTTCTTCAACTTTTCCATGTAGGATTTCGACAGGCAAGACACCTCGTATTCTCCTTCTTTTAGAGGTTCGTCCCAGGGATTTTGGGCGAAAATGTTTTTGCCTGAAAAATATCACATGGTGAAAGGAGAAAAGTTCCAAATTTTTTTTTTTCCAATTCAAAACATTTATTGTTGACCCAAAAACAGTTTACAAAAAACTGGCACCAGGGCCTACAAATACTTTATTTCGAAGACCGTTTTGCGCTTCACTTCTTCAAGTTAATGTCATGCTAGCCCGAAATATAAGAGGACTGCATGTAGCTAAAATACGTCTCATTTTGAAATATTTGAAAGAGTTTAATATTCACATAGAAGCTTTTAAACTTGAAACTGATAATCTCAACAAACGAATAAACACTTTTCACAAACTATTCATCAGAATTAAGACATTGATAAGAAAATACAGACAAAAGTTTAATAAATAAACCCATTTTTCATAAATTTTCGAAACTTTTATCCTAAATCAATTGAATTGTTTTTTTTTATGTTCACTGAATGTTACTGTTCTTCAGGAGAACTTTTTTCAGAATATGAGAACAATTTTTCCTCCAATGCAGGTTTAAAATAAAAATACCCTTGTGTCGTCCGTATTTCCTGTATTTTACCATGATTCCATACAGTTCAAATGACAAAAATTGAAAATACAACAAACAGGAATGAAATAAATGAACCTAAACATTACTCACTGTCTTTTTTCGAAGATTTTTTAGTATCTTCCAGAATAGAACTTATGGCTTTCATCATCGCTGGATTCTTTTGCAAATTCTTCGTTTTCAAAGTATTTTTCTTCTTTTGAATACCGTTCAATTTGACTTTATCTGTTCTCTTCTTGCCATTGATGGCGGTTTTTCCCTTGGACGGTTTAAATATTTCACAAGTGGTATCGGGAACTTTCGGACATTCGTTATAAACACTCCAGAGTCCGGTGAATTCCTCTATCAACATTTCCGGCATCTTACCGCTTTCGGACAAGAAGCTTTTAGGCAGGGCCAATTTGCTTTTCGCTGGGTCTTCGTTGAAAGAAAGTCCCATTTTTAAATATTTCTTCGGAATGGTGGATATGTCGATTATCGGTTTGCCTTCTTTGTTCTTTTTACATTTATCGAAATCGAGTAATTGTGAGTCTTCTTTCTGTTCGTTTTCCAAAGTAGAAGGTTGAGGATCGCCCTTTAATTTTTTCTTTTTCGGTTCTTTCGTATCCTCTTTCGATTTTCGCTTTTGTGTTTTAGCTTTGTCGCTGAGCAATTTTTTCTCGAATTTCACCAATCTATTCACAGCCTTTCTTACGTTCATGTCTTTGATATCGTCCTTTGGAAGTCTTAAATCTACCACACCTAACGGATAAATTCCTTTAGCTAATTTTTTAAACCTGAAATAACAAACATAAGTTTAAATATCGAAAGAATTTTCTTTCCTTTTACAAAAATAGATTCAGCTCATCTAAACCTGTTAAAATTTGTCACAAATCTTGTATTCAATGATAAAACTCACTGTTTGGAGAGAAGAGTCATTGCTTTCCTCGCAGGCACCTTGCTGTCTTCGAAATATTTATACTTCAAGAGTAAATCGGCAACCATTTTGGGGCTGAACTTGATCTGAGGGAGTTCAACATCAACCCTTCCGGCTCTGGGGTCCAAAGGTTTATTTTCCGAAGTCAAAAGTTCATCTTCTGAATCTTCTTCATCATTTTCAACTTCAACTTTCTGCATCCCATGAATAGTTCCAGGAAATCCTTGCTATAATCGAAAATCCTAAATATAAAGGTTCGGTACAAGTTTAAATAACTCACCTTCTTCCAAGCATTGTATCTAACTTGATATTCGAGTCCTACATCGGACTGGCTCATTAAATGAATAAAAATAAACTTCCTTATCTGTTTTATTTTTCTATGGTCATCAGATACCGCCAAAGTTTTCACAAATGGTATTAGAAATTCGTTAACAACGTGGACATTCATATTTCCTTCACTGACCTGAAAGAGAAGTTGGTTAAACTAATTTTCAAAGTATGGAGGATCAAAAGTTACTTTGGCCAATTCTTCCAAGAATATCTCTGTGAAATGCATGAATAAACCCAATACATCTTTCTTTTTCGAATCTAAAACTGTTTCTGACAATATAGCTCCGAATTTGGTTACACTCTCTTTTTGGAATCCATTTTTCTTCAAAACAACCAAAGCTTGTCTTAATAATCTTCTCACAAACTGAAATATAATACAATTAAGATAGATTACACTCTAGAACAAGTTCAAGAAAATTACCATCAAAAACTTGTCTAATCTCAGCTGGTCGATGCCATACCATTCCTTGCACAAAGTGATCAATCCACATTTGAAGAGAATTAGTGAATGATCCATTGGCAATTCATGCAATAAACTTGCTATGTTTTCCGCACATTCTTCCTGAAAATGGGTGAATGTCACTTACAGAAACTCCTTAACAATTTGAAAAACTTACTTGAATAAGGGGTTTATCCGACATCCACATTGAATAAAACAGCCCTTTCCAAAGCCTTAAAAAATCTTCCTCGGTGAAAGCTACAAATTATTCAATTTACACATGATATGGAGGAATAATATAAAATAAACAAACCTAAACTCTCTGATCTTCGTTGGAACCATTTCTTCAAGCTCTTAAGAGCTCTATCCCTTGATACTTTCTCGTTTCCAGCTAATGATCTTGCTATTTTCAACTCTTGTGCTATGAGGAGTGTTTTCTTCTCATCTTTATCGTTTCGTTTAAGTTTCTGCTTTGTTGATTTTTGAGCGTTTTTCGTTATAGAATTCATTACAGCCATTTTTCACGACAACTCGAATTCAAAAGGCTTTAAACTGGAAAATGTGATCTCAACTGTCCCAACCGGCGAGGTTAGGTTTTTGGTTTCATAGAGCCTTTGATTTTCTTCATTAAAAAAACATTTCAAATTTTTAATGAATGGAAATTCTGAAATATTATTTGGAAATTCACAGGAATTATTTGATCTTATTACTTCATATCTTATATTAGACAATATTTCTTTGAATCAAATGGATATAATTTTCAAGCACAGAATAATATCGCATTCGTTTTGAAATTTTGATGTCTCTTAATGCATTTCTGTGTGTAATCATAGATCTCTTACAACCTTTCTTCTATGTTTGACCATTTCACAAGGAATCACAGACAACACACAATTTAGTTTTTTTTTGTGGTCTGAGATAATGAAAAAGTTGAATGTTAAATTTTTGGAAATAAATTAACTGCATGGCCATGGATCTACACCATTTGTGTTGATTTAAAAAGATATGGAACCACCATTAAAGCCTCAAGATTCAGACTGTTGTAATTCAGGGTGCACACCTTGCATTTTCGATGTATATGAAAAACAACTTGAGAAATACCTGAATAAATTCAAGGAATATCAGGAAGAAAATAACAGGAACAAGGAAAACTGTATATCTCCATCCTCTTATTCTATTTTCAAAATCGTTAATAAGGAACAACATACTCCGAATTCTCTCATTTTAAAGTTTGAGTATTGTCCTTCGAATGGGGATGGACTTAAAAAGCACCTGATGTATAAGTCGAGTCAACATTTTTTATTGAAAGGTCACGATTTAAATTTGGGCGAAGAATTCACCAGGGCTTATACCCCTATCCCTTATGGAGAAAACAATGATATTTCCTTTGCAATTTTGATTAAATTGTATGAAGGAGGCAAAATGTCTTCCTACATTCAGAATCTGGAACTTGGCTGTGAAACTTTATGGAGAGGTCCATATGGTAACTTCACCATTGATTATACAGTGAAAAATATGCTATTTGTAGCCCAAGGAACAGGAATAGCTCCAATATATTCAATTATAAAAGAAATGCTATTAAACGATTCATGCAACACATTTTTACATTTGTTCTTTTGTTGTAGAAGTGTTGATGAAATTTTTTTAAGAAATGAGCTTTACCAATTTAAAGCCTATTGGAATTTCAATTATGAGGTGTTTTTAAAGAATTCCTCTGACTTGTTATGCAAATATGAAGAAGTTATTCATCAAAGGAAATTAGAAAAAAATGATGTGGATGAATTTGTGAGTCTGAAGGAGAAAAACACTCTGAAAGTAATAATTTGCGGTTCTAAAGAATTTGGAGATTGTATTCTCAAATATGTTCATCAAAATGGCATCAAAGATAATGTTACAATGTATGAATGAACCATATCAATGCAATCAAACTGTAAAACAATTATATTGATTTATTTATTCAAAACGCAATGAACATAAGTATTAACATTTGATTTCTAAATGAAATGAATATTTCTTCAATAAATAAATGCCAATTTGAATACAGAATCTGTCAATGAACTTTATAAGTCGAAGGAGTCCCTTGATCAACAATATTTACCTTCCATTTGAATGACCAGCTGCTTGTCGAAGCAATATGTAAATTTTTTCTTTAATCCAGTCTTTATTATAAGGGGCATATGTGTTAGTTGACTTTTGATAAACTAAACAGCTCAAGTCTGACAGCTGCAAAGAAAATGTTCATTATTAAAATAAAAGTAAAAATTATGTGTATATCTGAAAGACACTAGAGGAATTATGAACAAATTTCGTGGACAAACAAAAAATCTTCGAACCTGATCAACAAAATCAAATAACTGAGATATGTCATATGTAATGGTGGGTGTGTTAGGATTTCTTTTCTTCAAATGCTCCTCATATATCTTACAAACACCTTCCATACATTCATTAACTGACTCGTAATCGGAATAAGTCCTTGTTTCAGGGTTTATATCTGGTTGAACTAGTAGAATTGTGTGGGCCTGAAACAAGCATTTTTACACTATGGAGATATTTCGGATCCAAACAACTATCACACAATATTATGCTGGCTCAGAGTTTGAAATTGTAGAAAATATTAATGAAAATATTACCATCTTTTCTTCAATAATTTGATTTCTTATTTTTGAGGATATGATTTATCCTGACTTGAATTAATATTCTATGTTGAGCATCAAGTTTCATAAAACTCTTGTCAATGTCGTTTTCTATTGAAGATTATTCTATGTTCTATTATAAATAACCAAAGAGTTTTCTTCCAAATATATCTTGAAAATATTGATCAATTTCGATAAAATATTTCTACAGATATGAAAAGTTGAAATTTTCGAATATTATGGGTAGCGAACATTCCTCGCAGTCTAACGCTGCAGCTAAGAGACAAGGGGGCTTGGATTCGAATTCTGGCAAATTTTCCAATTTGAGAAGACAACACACTATAGCAAATCCTGGAGGGACCTCCTCAGAATTTGAGATTGACGCAGGTGTGGGCAGACCAAGATCAACTTCCCCAGGCCCCAGCCTATGTAGTGATGTAGATCTACCTTATATAAGTTACACCGTCAACAGACCTATAGGAGGTTGGTGACTTTTTGCATGAAGAAACATAAAATTGAATGTATGAAGAAACAAAAACTCATTACCACGGTTTCAGATTCACCAAAGCTTCAGAATAAGCAGCTTCTAAAAACTAAATCAGCTCCGAGGAAAATACCGCAAAAACAACAGAAAAAAATTCCTCATAACATAGTTTTAGTTAATCCAGCACAGGGTGGTCCCAACGTTGAAAAAGATCCTGATATTGAGAGGTTGCAGAACATTCCCATGTTTTTGCCTATTATGAGGGCGACTTTGAACCTTCCAGCTGCTAGGGATCCCGAAGTTTTGGAACGATTAGATCCAGCTCCCCTTCTTCGATTGTGTAGTCGATACCAAAATCATTTAACATCTTGCGCCAATTTGGTAGCAGTTGAGCAGAATGCAATCAGCAATAGGATAAGAGAGGTATTTATTTAGTATGTGACCAAGAAAACAATTTTTAACGCGTTTATTCCAGACTGATGGAGAAATAACCAGGATATTCAATGCTGCAACTGAGAAACAAAAAAAATTTGCAAAATATGCAGAAAAATTGAGCAAAATCCAAGACCTCTCGTCTCAGCTGAATAAATGTCATATGCTACTAAATGAAGTCCTGGAATCTATGGAAACTTTGAATAATCATCTAGATGTGGATGATAGATTGGAGCCTTTTATATGGACCACTGGATGAGTTTAGCCTTTCAGTTCTTAGATGGATCAAAATCTTTGAACTAACCGAAAAATTATGTTGCATTCATAAATCTATGAGTTAGTAAGTCATAAGATCTATGGTTGCATTTGAGCGAGTGGCAATTTTGATCTCATATTTTCATGTTGTAGAGGAAATTCCTGCATTTTTAAATTAGGTACATTTATTGTTGAAGAAGTGATTTCATCTTCTGTGATAAGTATGGTATTTCAATCATTTATTTATTCTCACAACTTTTGTCTGTACGTTACGCTGAAATAGAATTTGTATAGTAAGAAATTCTCATGTTGATTTGTGACAACATAATATTGTACAGTTTTCTTGCAATAGAAAATTTTAAGAGATTATTCAGTTATTTATTCATTCAAAAGAACTCTTTATCCCTTTAGAATTCTGTGCTTACAGAATGGGTAAGTTTTCTATGTTTGGTTTTGTTGACGTCGAAGTGTCAAAACAAACCATTTTTTAGGTTAGGTTGAATATTTGTATTATTGATAAAAAGATCCCAAAAATGAGTTGTAGATTATGTCTGAAGCGAGGCGAGACAATGATTCCAATATTCCCCAATGAACATATCCAGAATAACATTAAAATATGTCTCGATATAGATGTAACCCCAGACAACGAACTACCCAATCGTGTCTGCATTCAATGTACCCAAAAACTGGATGAATTTTCAACCTTCAAGAACTTTTCCCTTACAGTAGATCGTATTCTACGAAATGCTAAACTAAGTGGCAATCTCCTTTTTGCCGATTCAGCTCTCACGAATGATTCCAAGAATGAAGATGAACGTTCATCTTCATCAGATGAAGACGAAACAGTTCTTGAAGCAAAGGAGGAATTTGAAGAGTCACCTGAGAATGAAGAAGAGATGTTAGTAACAAGTCGTGTAGAGAATTATAAGAAACAAGAAAAAACTTATCTCCCACAAGATTTGAAATGTTATGTTTGCGGAGAGTTTTTCTCGAGCAGAGAGAATTTGTTGGATCATGTTAAATGTCATTTTAATAAATTAGATGGAAGTGTGAAAATAATTGAAAATTTCGAAAGTACTAAAGAGAAAACGACAGTTAAGGAAAAAGTTAAATGTCCGGTTTGTTCCATCTCTTTATTCAAGTGTAGTTTAAGTAACCATATGAACAAACATACTGACCGTTACAAATGCGATATCTGTAATACGAGATTCTCCACGAAATCAACGCTTGAAATTCATAAGAAAAGCCTCCACACCACCATCAGAGATTACATTTGTAGCGAATGCGGTAAGCAATTTGCACACATGGCTTTGCTGAAAATACACATGCAATCTCACAGCAATGCTAGATTGTACAAGTGCAAACTCTGCAACTACGCAGCAAATACAGGACAGGCTTTACGCAGACACAACCAATCGCACATCAAAGAACGCACCCACCTCTGCGATATGTGCCCCAAAACGTTCCATACAGGCATAAACTTGCGTCTGCACAGACGAAGGGTACATTTTGACGAACGCAAACATCGGTGTGAGCAATGCGGGCTTCGTTTCTTCAGAAATTCGAACTATCAGAGTCACCTTCGTGTTCATACAGGGGAAAAGCCGTTTACTTGCGAAATATGTAATAAGCAATTCAGAAGGAATGATGCTTTGAAGGAACACCAGAAAGTGCATGCGAAAGCTGCTGCGAAATGTTCTGAGTGCAAAACGGAATTTAGAACTTTGGAAAGTTTCGAAGGTCACGAGTGTAAAAAAAAGACGGAGGTGCAGAAGAGAGCGAAAGGAAATGTTCGTAGGGATAGAACAGAGGACGCTTGAGTGGGAAATCTTTGGTGGTATGTGCAAAAAGAAGTTGATAGGAACAATTAATTGTATTCATATCTGTATAGAGGGTTATTCACGAATATGGCTGTATAGAATATTTTTAGGAAAGACACAAGATTCAGGATTGAAATTCTAAAAGTGAGCTTCAAGTAAGAAAACTTCTCGTATATTTTTTCAAATGAGAAGACCCACTTTTTTCGCATAACTAGATTCTCCATTGAATTCTGAGTCTTTTTGATTCAACAAGTTTAAATTTTCCTGAGAAAATTCTCTTAAAATAAGGAAATACGAAAAAAAATCTCAAAATTGAACTCTGTTGAAATGCAGACAACTTTGAGGGTTTTTCATTCAAAATTCTCACCTATAAAGGAGGTCACAAATTCTTTGTCCAAGTTAGAAGTGACGAAACATATAAAAATGGTTTTTTCAAATTGGAACTTCATTTTTTCGAAATCTTCAAAAAATAATAGCAACATACATATATTTTGGGATGAAAGTTTTCGACGTATGCTGCTATTATTTTTTGACGACTTTTCTGAAAATGCTTCGAAAAAATGGGTTTTCAATTAGAAAAAAACGATTTTTTGATATTTCGTCACTTCTAACTTTCACAAAGATTTTGTGACCTCCTGTATCATATTCTGAAAATCACGCTATCGGAAAATAAGCATCAACCTTTCTTCTCGGAGATTCTCAAAAATGAGAATTTTTAATGAAAAAACCTCGAAGTTGTCTGTATTTTAACAGAGTTCAATTTTGAGATTTTTTTTTGGCATTTCCTCATTTAAAGAGAATTTTCTCGGGAAATTTCAAACTTTTGGAATAAAAAAGACTCAGAATTCAATGGAGAATCTATTTATGCAATGAAAAATGGGTCTTCCCATTTGAAAAACGAAAGTTGCTGTCACATCACTTCAACAAATATACGAGAAGTCGTCTTCTTAATTGAAGCTCACCTTTAGAATGTCAATCCTGAATCTTGTGTCTTTCCTAAAAATATTCCATAGAGCCATATTCGTGAATAACCCTGTATATCTTTTCTGAGTTTTTTTTTACTCAAATATATTGTAGTAACCGTATTATAAACTCAAAAAGTAGTTATTCCATTAGATTTCCTTGATACCTTAATTTTAGTAAGTTTTCATACTTAAGTCTCGCATTTTTCATGTTTACTATTGAAATGAATGAAAGAAAAATAAAATAAGTTTTCCGACATATCACTAGATTTAAGAAAAAAACCTTGAAAATAGATGTTAGTGCTCTATGAATGTGGAAAAAACAACACGAATGAGAAACAATTTTTTCTGATAGATGGGAAAATAGTAGAAATAATTGACAATGTCCTGTAGATTATGCTTGAATAAAAACAATTCTCTACTAATATCGATTTCAGAAAATGAAATAATAGTTGAAGTAAAGACTTGCATTTCCTTTGAACTAGAAATGAACAATGAATTTCCCAGTAGAATATGCCTATTGTGTTCTGAAAAATTAGAAGACTTTTGGTCTTTCAGGAAGTTGTTAAAATAGAGGATTTTGATGATGATGCTGGTGACTGGGATTCTTCAGACGATGAACCTTTAGGAGACAAAATTGTTCATTTCAGCAAAGACAAATACGACTTCGAATTTTCTCTACCAAAAAAAACTTACACATGTGAAATTTGCGAAGAAAAATTTCATGAAATCTTCCTTTAGCTCGATCACCAAGCTTCACATGACGAAGATCCAGTGTTCAAATGTGATACAACGCTGTCAATTGGTTAAACACTAACAAAAAAACTTGTATCCATGATGCCCTAAATGTTTTAAACTCATTCCAAAAGTTTATCATTGAAATGAAAGAATAAAAAATCAAATAAACAAAAAAAAAACTATCAGGTCCAAATAAAATGAGGGTTTGTACTTAAATTACTCATTTTATCGTTTAAAATAATATACAACGGCCTTGCGCACTCTGTGAAAAAAATACAATACTTTTAAAATACAAATTTGTATTAAGGACGATCTGTACTTCTCAGTGCTTGTTCACAAAGTCCACACCCTTCTGGATGTTCTTCTTCAACTCTGGAATGGCCTCCTTCAACAGTCCTTCTTCGAAAGGCGACAGTTTGCCGATGCCAAGGTTCTTTTCCAAACCGTTCTTACCCAACAAGAGAGGTGTCGAGAAATAGGAAGCTTCAGTTACGTTCGACTCGACAAAACCGCATTCTATCACGTTGCTCTCTCCTTTTAACCCCCTAATTAAAGAGATTGTGAACCTTGCTCCGGCATAAGCCATCGAAAGAGTTGCCGAACCAGCACCAGCCTTAGCTTTAACAACCTGAAAAGTAGTTTAAAGAATAAAATTAAATAACGTTTTTAGCTTTAAAACACAGTTCAAAGTCTAATAATCATTTTTTTCAACCTACCTCTGTTCCAGCCTCTTGTATTCTAACGGTGAGAGGCTTCAATTCCTCAGTAGTGAAGCTTACGGAAGGAGTCGCTTGGGAAATCAGTGGTATGATGGTAACACCAGAATGTCCTCCTATAACAGGAACCTTAACTTCTAGAGGATTTAATCCTTTAGCTTCAGCCACAAAAGTGTTGGCTCTAACGATGTCCAAAGTGGTAACACCGAAGACTCTTTTAGGATCGTGAACTCCAGCCTTCTTCAAAACTTCGGCAGCGATAGGTACCGTGCTGTTTACAGGGTTGGAAATGATGGCGATGAGAGCCTTGGGGGCTACTTCTGCAGCCGCTTTGGCGAGATCTCTAACGATGCTGGCGTTGGTGTTAAAAAGGTCATCTCTGGTCATACCTGGTTTTCTTGGGACACCGGCTGGTATTACAATGATGTCGGCACCTTTGAAACTTTCCTTGAGCTGGTCGGGTCCCATGTATCCTTTTACTTTAGCCGGGGTTTCGATGTGAGATAAGTCAGCGGCTACTCCAGGTGTATGTACGATATCGTAAAGGGACAGCTCTGTGATCATTGGGCATTGTTTTAAAAGTAGGGATAAAGGTTGTCCAATACCTCCAGAAGCGCCAGCAACAGCTACTTTTACGTTGTTCTGGAAATAATGGAATTTTACAAAATGCTCACCTTAACCTCAAATTTAAAAATTTGTAAGGTTTCACCTAAAATTTTGGATAATTTGATGAATAATCATTGCTGTTTCTGAAATTAGTTGTTCGAAAACTGAAAATCGTCTCAGTTTTGGCCAGAAATGGAGTGGATAAGTTTTGACCTCTTGACCTAGGTCTCGAGTTTCTTATCAGAATATTCCAAAATTTTTTAAATTTTACCTGAGAGGAAGTGCTGAAGTTGCGGCTCACAGCCAATGAGTTTCTGAGCATTCTAGAGAACATTTTTACGTTTTTTTTGTTTTAAATTTACGATAGGTATAACCTTAAGACGACCTTTTGCCCAAATTAATCTGAGATCAAGATAGGAGTGATTAACCTTGAAAATATTTTATTGACGTGTGATTATCTTTTTCTTTTATTGGGAAAATTCAGCATTTGTACCTGAAATTATATATTTCTGATACAACAATTAAGAAGAAAAAATCAGCAAAAATCTTCTCTCATATTACTTCAAGAGCTTTCATCGTTATGGATTTTTAAAATTTTTTTTCTACAAACTACAATTGATGGGATTTAGATGATTATTGACTGAAAAGTGTACCAGATAAGCAAAAACTTGAATGAAACAACAATTTCCCTGTAAATAAAGATATGAACAATTTTTTTTATTTCAAAATATCCTCTCTATGACCTCAGTTGATTGTGCTCTATGAATAAGGAAAACAAACAACACGAATGAAAAACTAATTTTTCTGATAGATGGGAAAATTTTAGAACTAATTAACAATGTCCTGTAGATTATGCTTGAATAAAAACAATTCTCAACTAATATCGATTTCGGAAAACGAAATAATAGTCAAAGTCAAGGCTTGCATTTCCTTTGAACTAGAAATAAACAATGAATTTCCCAGTAGTATATGCCTATTGTGTTCTAAAAAATTGGAGGACTTATGGTCTTTCAGGAATATGTGTTTAGAATCCGACAGAATACTCAGAGAATCCAAACTAAAGAAGGAAGTTGTTAAAATAGAGGATTTTGATGATGATGCTGGTGACTGGGATTCTTCAGACGATGAACCTTTAGAAGACAAAATTGTCCATTTCAGCGAAGACAAATACGAGTTTGAATTTTCTCTGTCAGATAATACTTACACGTGTGACATTTGCGAGGAGAAATTTGATGAAATCTTCCTTTACCTCGATCACCAAACCTCACACGATGGAGAGCCAGTGTTCAAATGCGACAAATGTGATACAACGCTGTCGAGTAGACAACAATTGGTTAAACACGAACAAGAACACTTGTATCCATGCCCTAAATGTTGTAAACTGATGAAAAAATCCAGTATTAAATCGCACCTCATAAGCCATACTGATAAGTACAAATGCACAGACTGTCCGCAATCTTGCAACTCGAGGCTGTCTTTAGAGCAGCATATTATAGCAGTGCACACCGATATTAAAGCTTTTGTTTGTGAAAATTGTGGCAAGAACTTTTCTACCTCCACTTCGCTAAAGACGCATTTACTATCTCATGCTGAGAAGAGAAAATACTCCTGCAGTTTATGTGATTACAAAGGTAAACACTTATCTGCTTCAAATTTTCTTTTAACGCACCAATCATGGCATGAATTCTTTTCTGTATTTTTTTTTTAGGAAGGACGGCTTCAGCAATATACATCCACATGGCCAAACATGCAAACGATACATGTGTTTGCGAGTTTTGTTCGAAAGTGTTCAAAAGCAACAGAAACCTTTACGATCATCTTCGGAGAGTCCACAGCAAAGTCAAAAAACACGTTTGTTCCTACTGCGACAAGAGGTTCGTAGATCACTATATGCTCAAAATCCACACTAGGACCCACACTGGTGTGAGGCCCTACCAGTGCGATCAATGTGAAAAAAGTTTCTTCAGATCGGATGCTTTGAAGGAACATAAAATAACTCATATCGAAAGAACGACGTTCCATTGTGAAAAGTGTTTTAAACCTTTCATGTCGAAGAGAGGTGTTACTAGACATAATTGCCCAGCTGCTAAATTTAATTGAGATGCTGTTGTCTCGAAAATTAAACAGATTCCACAAAAACTGTGATTTTATTCAGGAATTCTACAAAATGTTCCTAAATCTTTGGTTTTTCTTGTTTCTAGCCATGATATTGGTTGAATGAACTATATAGAAGTAAACATTAGTGGCATAAAATCCTAAAAGGGCCCCATAAATACAGGAATTAGGCCATATTTGCCACTCCCTATTCCAATCAAGGGGTATAACTATAGCTCCCAACCAAGCTCCTAATAACGTTGTCTGAAGTTGGAACACAAACATATTATAATATGAACTCATAGGCGTCATTGTTATCATCCCAAGCAACTGAAATATATCTTCAACTTCCAGATACAAAGTTACAGGAAGAATCCCTACAGCAGTTAACAAAACAGATAGCATGAATGTCTCCTGGAATTTGTTGAACACTTGTGCTCCTAACAACACCGCAACGGCATATATAACACATAACATTTGCAAATTGAACGTCGAAACCTTCCATACTCTTTCCAGTTTAGAATACTTCTTCTGTTTCGGTTTGCCTTCTGCATTCGACTTGGCTTTTTTGAAGAAGTAATATTTCGCAAATTCTAAGCCGGCAAGGACGGATACGACGGCGAAATTCTCATATTTTCCAAGTTTGAAATGGTTGTCTGTGAGGTAGATAATCAGGGATAGCAGGGGGAGATAGAATAACGTGAATAAACTGAGTTTCGATACTATTGGGCTGTATTTATCTTTGGGGGCTACTGTGAACATTTTCCGCCTGAAAAATAAGAAGCTTAGAAAAGAAATGTTGTTAGTATCCGGCCAGTTTTTACTTTTAGGTATTTAATTCAAATTATTCATATTCAAGATTGATTTATTTAATATCAATGCTTTAACCAATAATTATTTCTAGACCATAGAATAATGGTCCATTAGAAATATCTGTGGTAGTAGTTCAAATATCTTCGAAAAGTGCATAGAGAAATAGAGTTGTTAAAGAACAGGTTAATTTGTGGAACAGTTCTGAACTGTTCCGTTCTCGAGAAAGAACCTGTTCTATTAACCTGTTCTTTTGTTCACCTATTCTCTGCATTTGAAATGCTTGTTTTCTCGGAAATCATTGGCGTAACTAGGGCATTGCTGGGGGAGGGTGGGTGGTGCCCCACCAATTAAAGAAAATCTTCCAATTTTTGTATCTTATTTCTTTCATACTCATGTGTTCACAATCATCTCAATGATAACATATTTCGAAGATATGATTCTCCGGATATATCTTTTTTCTCTAAAGAACGAAATATTTTCTAGTCTGTCATAGGATCATTAGAAAAATCTCTTGAATTACTTATCGAAAAGAGATCGACCGTTATGCGTTATGATGGTATCATATTTTATCAGTGAAGTTGACAAAAATATTTCATTACCCAAAATATTTTAAATGTTAACATATCAATTATATTCTTTTTGACATAAAGAACATCTTTTTTTTCCGAACTAAAAATATGATAATGATTGCTTTGTTTAGAGCTTGCTTTCAGATCAAATAAGTCAAGTCATTGCTCTTTACGAAATGCGAAACAGCCAGCAACCTGCTCCTTTAAAGAACGGGTGTTCCGGGAGCAGCTATTTTGAATCGAGTCACGGCTCTTTGCGGAACAGCCAGCAACCTGTTCTTTTAAAGAACGGGAGCGGTCCGAGATCAGCTAGATCAAATCGAGTCACTATTCTTTGCGGAACAGCCTGCAACCTGCTCTTTTAAAGAACGAGTGCGGTTCGGGAGCAGCTATATTGAAAGAGTCACTGCTCTTTGCGGAACAGCCAGGAATCTGTTCTTTTATAAAAAACGGGTTCAGGACCGAGAGCAGGTAAATTTGAATCGAGTCACTGCTCTTCGAGAACAGCTGGTTGCCCGTTCTTCAGATGATCGGGTGATACTTCATTGCGCGGGTCCCTGCAATTGATTTCACAGCATTGTTCATTTGAAGAACAGGTTCCGTTCTTTGAAAAGAACAGGTTCTCGGAACAGGTTGCGAAAACCTGTTCCCAAAAACCTGTTCCGTTCTTTTCGTAACAACTCTATAGAGAAATATAAAACTCTTTTTTTATGTTCTGTGGAGGAAACAGTGAGGTTAATAAATTAATAAGTATGTAGAAGAGCAATATATTCCTACTGTTTGTGTTTATAACTGATTTATTTGAATAAAAGGATTGCTGCAATCGAATATTATGTTTCCAAACAATGTAGTAAAATTCTTGCATAGAATCGCCTCCGTTCACTTTACAGTTTCTTCAGTTCAGTTGGAGTTTCGAAATCTGTACTTTCTTCAAAACATGATATAATATGATTCATTAATAATAATATGATCCACAGTAGATATAAAATTGTTTATGGACTTTGAATTGTAGTTGTTTCTTGTTTCTTTTCAGTAGAACTTTCCTTCTCCTCTAGATTTTCAGTAATTTTTTTCTCAATCTCATCACCGATGCGTTTTGGGGATAAGAGATTCAGTGTGACGTTCAGCTTGAGGACATCTTCTGTTTTTTCTGTTGGACAATCTTTTTGTCCTATTTTAGTCATTTTTATATCTTTGTAATCGTTAAGCTTCAAAGTTTGTTCAACCTGTAAAAAATAAGATAATTGAATCTAAAAAAAATTATTAGACTTGATATATTCCTATTGATGATGAAAAAGATTTAATTCATGAATTATAGATAGAATTATGGATAAAATATTGTGGAATTCAAAGTTCTTATGATTATTTATTTGTTTTTTGAAAATAACTTCGCCATTGAAAAACTGCAACCAAATATATGCTCAAAAATGAAACAATTTGAATATTATACCTTATTTCTATAAGCCTCGGTCAGTTCTGTTGTTCTGGACAAAAAATAAATTTTTGTTTCTGAAGATACACCCATCGAAGAACACAAATATATGCCAGCATAATTCGTATAATCTGTTGCAAAAACAACCATGTACTCGGATGGGATACCTAAAAGAACATATCATTGCATTGAGAAATTTTTTTTTTTTTAATTTTGACGAAAATAAAAAAAAAATATCGAGTAAAATTTCTGCTTTCCACTTACCCCAATGCCAGCGAATCCTCATTGCAGCTGGAACATCCTTATCGGTAACTTTTATGCTTCCAGTTTTCGTAAAAATGTGATGTACGAAAGTTAAGTAACGAAAGTTATGAGATTGTTCAACCCTGTACTTAGAAGTAGAGTTGTTGCTTTTGAAATTCATAGATGCACAGGTTATGGTATTGTCGTTTGCTTCTACTATATACCATTTTCCCAGAAACTGAAAATAAATACAGCATTCGCTAATATCTAATCGTTGTTTACTGTATCACAAGTGCATTCGAAAATTCTTCACTGAACAAAATCTAATTATGTAATCTTACCTCTGTCATAGCGAAATTTGGGTGTGCCCTCATTTTGGGACAGCCCCCGAAATTATACGAACCACAATCAGCATTTTGAAATAAAAACACCGACAGTGAAACACTCAAAACTATCCACTGCAACATCATCTCAATAGTTCTACATTTAATCTATTCAATTACTCTTCAGCTCCACTTATCAATTCAACTATAACAAAGTTCATAAAGTCACTGATATCAATATGCAAAAATGCAGTTATCTTCGGAAGAAGGCATCAATGTGAACTCTTGAACCAAGATGGCTTCAAAATAGTCTGAATTTTTCAATACTTATATACAAGGGCTAATAGAAAAGCCATTATTTGAATATTTTTCGCTACATATCAACAAAATTGCTAACTAAATAGATAATAATAACAGAGCAACATAAGTGTCATTAATGTGAAACAAAATTCTCTTGTTTCAATTTTTATTGTCATGCAAAATATTCCGAAGCTAATCTTCCACATTTGTCAGAAATTTCAGTGTCAGCTCCTAATTCCACCAACATCTTAAAAGTGTCATGTTTTCCTTTCCTAGCAGCACAATGTAAACAGGTGTGTCCATTAAAATTTTGTTCGTTAACGTCTAAATTACATTTATTGATCAAATACTTGACAATTCGATTTAAACCCATTCCGGAGGCTAAATGTAATCCATTTGAACCCGATTTATTCTGAACCGAAACATCAGCACCTCTAGTTACCAGATACTCGATCACTTCAATATTACCCCCGAGTACAGCTTCGTGAAAAGGGGTGTTACCGGAAAAATCTGCACAATCAAGATCTATCTTAGATGCCAACAACTTGACGTTTTGCAAATTGCCATGAAGAGCTGAGATGTGCAAAGCCGTCCTTCCGTTTTTAGTTATCACACTGTGATCTATATTTCCTCTTAGGATACTTGATAATATCGAGGAATTCTCGTTTCTTGCAGCCAGATGCAGACAGGTCCAACCATCTTTGTTTTGGAAATTCAACAAAGCACCTAACGAGAAAATAAATAGGCAATAAGATGTTTCTTGTAATGACATAGTTTTTTACCCTTCTGTACCAAATATTCTACAATTTCCTGGAAATTCCTGTCAGGTTTTGTGCAGGCCAGCATCAAGGGGGTCCAATCTGATCTTTTGATGGCGTTGATGTCAGCTCCATTGTCAACCAACAATTTTAAACAATCTAATCGACCGAACTGTGCAGCTTCATGTAACGGAGTCTTGTTGTCAATATTTCTCACATCGACAGTTTTTGGACTGAATGAATCGAGCAAGTAACTAATAAGTTCAACGTGACCATATTGCGCCGCTAAATGGAGCGGAGTTTCCTTGGTTTGTGGGGAAAAAAGGCTGGACCATTGAAAATTTGGATTTGTTTGCCGTATAGTTTCCAGAGATTCCCTTTTTCCTTTGCAGATTTCTCCGAGAATGGTTGAGACGTTTTTTACTTTGATAAAATCATTCGATATCATGTTCGGTAGCATTAGATTTTGAATTATTCATTTGAAAAATACATATTTTTTCAAATTTAAAAGTGGGGTTAATGTAAAAACCATAGAAAATTATTTTATTCATGAAAAATGATTTCTCTGTGAACACAGAATATTTATAAAAAATTCTGTGACATAGACCACAGAGACTGGTAATTAGATTGAGGTTAGAAGTTTCCTTATGGCAAGAATTCCAAAATAAAAAAGAATCATTCAGGCTTTCAAGAATGATTGAGAAAGATATACTGATAATGTACAACTATAGAACTCGTATATTAGAGAAGTAAAAAATATAAAACTTTCTTTGTCTTAAAATATATACATGGTATTAAAATTTCATCGTAATCTTTAAAACTTAACAATACTTTATAATATATAGATTTAATATCATTTTCTTTCTTTCATTCCATTATTCCACGCAACAGGCAGAATATACCACAAGAATACAATTCATAACAAAAAAGTGAGTAGTGTATTTGGATGTAACTTAATTAAAATCCGAGACAGTCCTCTTCGGGGGCCACAAGACTTTCGAGTTTCTTGAGCACTTCGACCATCTCAGGCCTGTCTTTAGCCCTCCTACTCACGCAAATTTTCCCTATACTTATCAACCCCTCGAAACAGCTAACCCCACCTTCTTCTCTCGGATCCTTTAGCTCTAAAATGTCCCCTTCGTGGTCCACCACGAGATCCCTGAGAAACTTCGTGGTTCTTCTGTGAGAGTAAGCGGTGAGACCCGTAGAGATCTCAAACAGCACGATTCCAAAACTGAAAGTGTCTACTTTGGTGGAAAACTTTTTACCTCTGAGGAATTCGTCGGGGAGGTAAGGCCTCGTCCCGTGCACTTTGCTGATGTGCATGTATTCCTCGTGGGGGCCCTCGCGAGCTAGGCCAAAGTCACCGATTCGGGGAAAGTCGTTTTTGTCCAGCAATATGTTGGCCGGTTTTATGTCTCCGTGCACCAGAGGTTTGTCGCCTATGGTGTGCAGAAATTGGAGGCCCCTGTTCAGGGAAAGTCGATAAATTAGGAATAGAACGAAACCGAGTAAGTTATCATTTAAAAAAAGACATTACGATCAAGTTCGTTAAAATATGATTCATATCTGAAAATTACTAGCCTTCAGCAAGGAAGGATATCAAGAAAATCTTGACTGATATCTTGACTATCTTACCTTGCAGTTCCTGTAGCTATACTGAGCCTTGTAGACCATTCAAGTCTCTGTCCAGAATCCCTAAGTCTCCCTTCTAAACTTCCCCCTCTCATGAATTGGTAAACTAAGCACGGTTGAGGCCCCCCCATGCTGAATCTATCAAAGTTATAAACTTGTTCAACAAGGCCAAAAACTCAAATTACATACAGAGAATAATTGTGAAAAGGGATGAGAATCAATCAAATCTTATAAACAAACAAATAAAGAAGACTTACCCATACAAAGGCAGTATGTTGTCATGTCTGTAAGCATTTAAACAGTGAAGTTCTGTCATCGATTGCTTCATTTGCTCCATATATGAGTTTGGATCATCCTCTTTTCTTTCAATCCTTTTGATAGCAACCTCTGTACATTTCCAAGTACCTAAAAATTCAGAATTGTTGTTTGGGGCGAGAATAATTTTTTCTGTGAAGGTTTTTTACCTCTGAAGACTGTACCGAAGCCCCCTTTTCCTAAAATTGTATCTTTATCCCAATTGTTAGTAGCTTGTTGTAAATCTTCATAAGGTATTACCGGTATAGGTAATTTCACATCTGTCCATGATTTTCCAGAAACTGTCGAATATCCAACCTATCAATAACATAATCTTATACTCATTTCATCTAATTCAAGTAAATCCTCCTGACATAACTTACTTGAGGTACTAAATTGTTTAATTTTGATTTTATCTTCACTTCCTGGTTGCTCTCGTTATTCTCCTTACTTACACAATTCTCAGTCTTTTTTGGTACATTCAATATTTTCTCACTTTCCTCAGATTTCTCTTTTTCTCCTCGTTTTTGGTAGTTCTTCAATTGCAACTTGACAAGTATTTTTGGATTTATGAACGGTTTTAGAATGTCCATGACTTCGTAAATTTTCATACGATCTAGTAAAACGAAAAGTTCTAGGACGGTGTGGTTCAAGTTGCCCCAGAGAGTTAGAAGCTTCTCTGATGGAGATTTTCCACAGTATATCTCTTTTCTGACTTCCTAAAATGTAAGGTTTATTTTCAACATAGTTTTATTACAATGGGACGTGTAAGCAGCAGTACCTACTTGTATTGTGCTCCAGTCATAACCCATATGAACGCACAATTCTTCCCACAACTGGTTTTTATCTAAAATATTACAACAAGCCTTCAACTCCAGATAAGGTAAGTAATAAATATAAACTTTTTCTTCTTCGATAAACGCCATAGTTCCTTAAACTTATAATTTTCAAAAAACAGTTACAAATATTGAAAACCAAGAATCTTAGAATGTTAAAATAAATACTCTGAGGTGAAATTAATAATATTATTGTCTTGTTTGTCTACAGCTGACATTTCTAAAGACCACAGCATAACCTTTCGTAGACATGTCATCATTATAACCATAGACATTTCCAATGGGAAAAAGTGAAACGAAGAAGAATCTTTCACCTGTCGATACTGTCAAGAGTTCATTGTTCCTTGGAAATTGAAGGATACCTGAATGCAGCCTGAATGTTTAGATTGGGAAATGTTTGATTTTCTTCTGGATGACAGTTTATGAGTCACACCCCATTTACCTTTGATACGAATCTGATAGTGACTAATATTTAAGTACGTTTCATTAATTGCTCAAGGTGTGTTGTTGATACTTAATCTTCCTGATATTTTAGAAAGGGAATATTGTAGGTCCATTACCAAGTGCTAATAGCTTTAAAGTTTCTCTTTCAACTCATTCAATCGTAGGAATAAAAACAAAGACATGACCCTCACAATTGGAGACCACTTCGGTCTCAAATGGGACCCTAAAAATTTGGAAATAAGGACAATGTCCGTGGAGAAAACTTTGGAACCCCTGGTTCTACAAGTGACCACACTGGTGAATACTAAAGGACCTTCTAGGAAGAAGAAAGGAAAATCTAAACGAGCTAACGCTCTTGTGAGTACTGTGGAGAAAGCCACCGAGAATTTCATTGAAAAAGGTGAACAAATCGCCTATGAAAATCCAGATATCACCCACGAAATGCTTGCAGCTGTGGAGGAAGTGCGCAAAACAGGTATTACTCGCAATTCTTCTTTCAAGGTGAAGAAAATAAATCAATAAATACATTTGTAGGAAGCGCGATGAGTATCGCAGCCAGAGAATTTTCCGAAGATCCTTGCTCTTCCTTAAAAAGGGGAAATATGGTCAGAGCTGCCAGAAATTTGCTGTCAGCCGTAACAAGACTACTCATACTTGCCGATATGGTCGACGTTCATCTCCTCCTGAAAAGTTTACAGGTGGTAGAAAACGATTTGGAAAATTTAAAAAATTCTTCGAACCAAGATGAACTCATCGATAACATCAATGCTCTTCGTCACAACGCTAACGAACTGTTGAATCAATCAGCCAAACGGCAACAAGAACTTAAGGATCCTCAACTCAGAGACGATTTGGCTGCCGCTAGAGCTGTTCTTAAGAAACACTCCACGATGTTGTTGACCGCTTCTAAAGTGTATGTACGACATCCGGAATTGGCTGCAGCCAAGGCCAACCGGGATTACGTTCTAAAGCAAGTTTGCGAAGCTGTTAACACTATAAATGATGTAGCTCAGGGCAGAACTACTCAGTCCTCTTCTTGCCCTTACGATGGCCCCGGAGAATTGGCAGCAGCGCTCGATGAATTCGACGTAAGTGTTTAAGTTAAATCCCGCAAATTTCGAAGATTATTATCAATTATTGCAGTTCGTTACAGCGCTACTTTTAGCACTGTGATGAACTCATTACGACATTGAATTAGAGAAGAGTATTTTCTGAAGCAAGTTGCAGAAATGGCTCCTATTCCAAGTAAAATGCAGAATAGAGTGTTTGAATTGCCTTCTGCAACAAGTATTAGATGATACTTTCTCTGTTTCAGTCAAGATTTGTGAAATGTTCTCAAAATTCCATGAAAAATCCAGATTATACATTCTAGTGTCTTTTGTATTGTATCTTGGCAGTTGGTATGATTGTTTTGAACATTGACAGATGACGGAATTTGAATTGACATGTGTTCAACATTGATAGAATCGGAAGTCAGAGTTGCCAACCACAAAACGAAAAATATAACTGAAAACAATGTTGTAATGAGTTCGTTACAGTTCTACTTTTAGCACTGTAATGAACTCATTACGACACTGAATTAGAGAACAGTATATTCTGAAACAAGTTGCAGAAATGGCTCCTATTCCAACTAAAATGCAAAGTTGAGTGTTTGAATTGCCTTCTGCAACAAGTATTAGACGATACTTTCTCTGTTTCAGTCAAGATTTGTGAAATGTTCTCGAAATTCCATGAAAATTTCAGATTATACATCCTAGTGTCTTTTGTATTGCATCTTGGCAGTTGGTATGATTGTTTTGAACATTGACAGATGACGGAATTTGAATTGACATGTGTTCAACATTGATAGGATCGGAAGTCAGAGTTGCCAACCACAAAACAAAAAATGAACTGAAAACAATTTTGTAATGATTATTATCGATTATTGCAGGATCACATGGCGATGGAGCCTCTCGCCTACAACGAAATACACACTAGGCCCTCGTTGGAGGAACGATTGGAGAGCATAATAAGCGGGGCCGCCTTGATGGCAGACTCGAGTTGCACAAGAGACGAGAGAAGGGAGCGCATTGTCGCTGAATGCAACGCAGTGAGACAGGCTCTTCAGGACTTGTTATCGGAGTATATGTCGAATGTAAGTCGAATAAGTTTGATTACGGAGGAGTTTTGTTTACGGTTTATGTTTCAGATGGGAAATAAAGATAGAAGCGATAAGTTAACAGGTGCCATCGAGAATATGGGGAAGAAAACTCGAGATTTGAGGAGGCAGCTTCGAAAAGCTGTCGTAGATCACGTTTCGGACAGGTAAAAAGGGTAGTTCGAATGTCACTCGTTTTTTCAACGATTTCTTGCAGTTTTCTAGAAACAGACGTGCCTCTTTTGCTACTAATTAAAGCAGCGCAGAGTGGAAACGAGAAAGAAGTTGAGGAGTACGCAATAGTCTTCACCGAACATTCCAACAAACTGGCCGAAGTCGCAAATTTGGTTTGCAGCATGTCAAACAACGAAGACGGGGTGAAAATGGTGAGACACGCAGCCGCGCAGATGGAGAACTTGTGCCCCGAAGTAATAAACGCTGCTAGGATCTTGGCCGCTAGACCTCGCAGCAAGGTAGCTCAAGAAAACATGGACGCTTTCAAGCAGCTCTGGGAGAACCAAGTGCGCATCTTAACAGAAGCCGTTGATGATATAACGACCATCGATGACTTCCTGGCTGTTTCGGAAAACCACATCTTGGAAGACGTGAACAAGTGCGTTTTAGCGTTGCAAGAGGGGGACCCCGATACCTTGGACAGGACTGCCGCAGGGATACAAGGCAGGTCTAACAGGGTGTGCAACGTAGTGACAGCCGAAATGGATAATTACGAGCCCTGTCTTTACACAAAGAGGGTTTTGGAAGCGGTGAAGGTTTTAAACGAGCAGGTTATGCCGAAGTTCACGCAGAGGATTCAGGTGGCTGTTGAGGCTTTGTCGGGTAACTCGAATAAGGAGGTGGACGAGAACGACTTTATAGACGCTTCTAGGTTGGTGTATGATGGTGTGAGAGAGATCAGAAGGGCCGTTCTCATGAACAGGGTGAGTTTGAGCTTCGAAATTGGAGAAAGTGAAATTTTCATCGTAGGATTTCATTATTTCGTTGTAAAATTTGATTCAGAACGGAGCAATTTAACAATAATATATTCTTAAACAAGTTTTTGTAAGGGCTCCTATTCCATGAGGGTTCGAATTACCTTCTACAACAAGTATTAGATAATATTTTCTCTATTTCAGTCAAGTTTTGTGTCAAAATTCAATGAAAAATCCATATTATACATCCTAGTGACTTTTGTATTGTATCTTGGCAGTTGGTATGATTGTTTTGAACATTGACAGATGACGGAATTTGAATTGACATGTGTTCAACATTGATAGGATCGGAAGTCAGGGTTGACAACCACAAAACGAAAAATGTAACTGAAAACAATGTTGTAATGAGTTCATTACAGCACTACTTTTGGCAGTGTTATGAACTCATTACGACACTGAATAAGAGAAGAGTATATTCTGAAAATAGTTGCAGGCTCCTATTCCAACTAAAATGCAAAGTTGAGTGTTTGAATTGCCTTCTGCAACAAGTATTAAATGATAATGTCTCTAATTCAGTCAAGAATTGTGAAATATTTTCGAAATTCAATGAAAAATTCAGATTATACATCCTAGTGTCTTTTGTATCTTGGCAGTTGGTATGATTGTTTTTAAAATTGACAGATCACGGAATTTGAATTGACATGTGTTCAACATTGATAGGATCGGATGTCAGAGTTGCCAACTACAAAACAAAAAATGTAACTGAAAACAATGTTGTAATGAGTTCATTAGAGCTCTACTTTTGGTACTGTAATGAACTCATTGCGATACTGAAATAGAGAAACATATATTTTTATTAGATCAGTATCGATAATGTTTCCCCAATAATTTCAGGCCGACGAAGATTTGGATCCAGAGGATGTGGAACTAGATGAAAACTACACTTTGGAAACTAGGAGCAAATGTGAGTATATTATAGTTTTCTCAGTTAATCGGCAAAGTTACTACACTGGGTAATATTAGAATGATTATAATCAGAAGCACACATTTCTTCGTTTTAAATTCGTGGGTGTATTATTTCATCAAGAATGGAATTAGGGCATTTTAAAAGAATCTCAGTACAATCCTGCACTCGTAGAGTGATCGTGTTGCAAAAAAAGCGAAATGGTTAGGTTATATTTTCTTTTCTCTAACTCTGTCCCAAATCCACATCTAGCAGAAAAAATCAGTTAGAGTGTTAGAATGATCCTTCTGTACGAGTATCATACATTATTTTCTCTAATTCGTTGAATTTTTATCGAAATGAATGCATATTTCCGTGAATATCGTTCAGTAATTTTTGCATTGTAAAATATAAATTGGCAGGACTGTTTTCTCTGTCATAAATTTGACAGATGATAAATAAATCATGCCAACACGCAATCAATAAAAATTACCCTGAAAACTATAATTGTACATAAACATGAACAGCAGGGGTTTTCGTATTTCTCATTTTTGCCCAATTTTAGCCAGCGCGCACACTGGAGAACACGGGGTCGATGAATACCCTGAGATCAGCGGCATCACAACCGCTAGAGAAGCCATGGGCAAAATGCCTGAAGTGGACAAGCAAAAAATCCTCCAGCAGGTAGAATTCTTCAGGAGCGAGAAGTTGAAATTTGACAGAGAAGTCGCGAAATGGGACGATGCAGGAAACGATATAATCGTACTTGCCAAGCACATGTGCATGATAATGATGGAGATGACCGATTTCACCAGGTGGGCCAACATCGAAAAAATAAAAAAGGGAAATGTACGAAGTTTGATTTTTAGGGGACGAGGACCTTTGAAAACGACAATGGATGTAATTAACGCAGCTAAAAAGATTTCTGAAGCCGGTACCAAGTTGGATAAGTTGACCAGACAGATTGCAGAGCAATGTCCAGAAAGTTCGACAAAGAAAGATTTACTCGCCTATCTGCAAAGAATAGCTTTGTACTGTCACCAGATGAACATAACCTCCAAAGTAAAAGCCGACGTTCAGAATATTTCGGGAGAATTGATAGTTTCAGGGGTGAGTTTTTTTTTTTTTTTATAATTACTAAATACAACCTAAAATGATACTTTTTATTCGATTCTTAGCTGGACAGTGCAACTTCTTTGATCCAAGCGGCCAAAAATCTGATGAACGCCGTAGTCCTCACCGTTAAAGCATCTTACGTAGCTTCTACAAAATACCCAAGACAAGGAGGAACCGTTGCGGTAAGTCCTAACCTTATCTTCCTTTTGAAATTTTGAAAATTTCTTTTTTTCAGTCTCCGATTGTGGTTTGGAGGATGAAAGCCCCAGAGAAAAAACCTCTGGTTAGGCCTGAGAAGCCCGAAGAAGTTAGGGCCAAAGTGAGGAAAGGCTCCCAGAAGAAAGTACAAAATCCGATACACGCTCTTTCAGAATTCCAAAGCACGACTGAATCTGTTTAATGCGCGAAATGGCTCATCGAATCTTATTTTTCCAACGATAAATTGTGACATATTTTCAGAAAGGTGTCTTGAATTGGGGCCCCTCTACCGCTGAACGTTCGAAGTAGCTTCAGACTTTAACTTAGCCGGTAGATTTCTTACGATGATTATTTAGATTTTTTTTGTATTTATCTTGATGTGAATCTTCGGTAGCTCTTAACTTTCTTCAGCTAACGGTCCAATGTTATTTATTGCTGCGTACGATATCCAGATGAGCGGTTTGTGCCAAATATTCGTTTATATTCTCTTTTCAACTCGGATGAAGATTGAAGCTTCTCTTTCGCTTATTGCTCTTATTTTCTCCATCCAACTTTGGTGTTGCCGTATGTGATTTATATGAGTTTCTCTTAATTGCTCGATATTTATGAATTTTGCTTTATGAAGTATATCCAATGAAGGCTTAGATAATTCTTACTGACTTTACCAATATAACTCAGCGTCTACCCAGTGTTAGTTCTTCTCTAACCTAACTTAACCTCTTATGTCAGATTTTGACAGTTGATATAATGATAGTTGAGGTTATGCAAGCTTCAGAACAATTTGACAATCAGCTGATAATGACGGTAAGGATTGTGTCGGATGAGTTTTCTAAAGCCCTTTTATCTTATTCCATTTCATGCATTTAGCCGTATAATGTATATTAAGATATGAAATTTTTAATCTTTATAAATGAAATTATATCCTATTTAAAACAACTGATGTTTTTGTTGTTCCCTAGAACCGTTTCCCATGAAACTTTTTACAGATCTACAGGTTTGGAGGTTAAAACAAGAGATACTTGAAAATACATGGCGGTATTCACCTTTTGAAAGTGAATTCTTTAGGCAAAAGTAAAGAAACATCAAAACCATTGATATTGAAGGAAAAAACAGAACTATAGTTTGTTATTATTGTCTATTAACATAAATCTTCTACGTAATACTTGTAACAATTCAACTAGTCACTTAAATTGGTGTACTTCATGTACTTGGCAGGCCTTCTTGGAAAGTTAAAGTTTTATCACTAGTTATTTGTTCTTGGAGATCTAGAGCTATAGCTTTGTATTTGTCTGCTAATTCTGCATTTTTCTCAACTCCTGAAATATTTAAAGAGTTGAAAACTTCGTGAAATAACAGGTGAAATGAGGGGATATTTACCATCTCCTTTTCTATACATTTGACTCAAATTTGCACAGCTATAAACGTTTCCTAAATTACAACCTTGTAGGGCATATTGAAAAGCCTTTTTCATATTCTTCTCGACCTCATAAGTTTCTACGCCAGGCAACTTTTCATCTTCTTTCTTTATTCCAGAGATATACATACCAGAAAGGTAATAACAAGCGTTTGCATTGTTCAAATTGCAAGACTTTTCAAGAAGCGACATACCCTAATAAATTACATTTATAGTTGTTACTATCAGATATAACAGTCCTAAATACAATTACCTTGGCTACATCCCTCACTAATCTTTTATCTTCATTTTGGGAAATACATAACAAGCCTTGGTGCAAACATGAAGCAGCATTATCCAATTCACAACCTTTATTAAAATAGTCAAATGCACATTTATAGTCGGACTGTCTCACTCCTTTTCCCAATAACATGTAAGATCCATATTTCAAGCAGCTCTTACCATATTTATAATCGTCGCAATTGCTTTTATAAACTACAGCAGCTTTTTCAAAATCTTTTTTTATCGATTCTAAATAATCGCCCAATAAGTGACATACTGGAAAATATGAAAAACTAACTTTATTTGGATGAAATAATTGAAAATTTGTCTACGTGAAAAGATTGGTGTATAACCTCACCCTCCGGTTTTTTCTCGCTGTAGCAACCAAACCGATATTCAATTCCCAAGTTTTTCAAGAATTCTTTAACATCCTCTTCCGATTTGAAATCATATCCAGCCATTTTCAAACTATAATTTCATTTCAATTTTCATTTATAAATATTGGAAATTTTTGAACTCTGTGATCTGTCACTGAGACAGGTTAAAAGCATAGAAGACTTGACATGTGAACAACACAGAATTTGGTGACAAGAAGAAGAACCTGAGAGATCATAATTATTCAAATTGATCTCTTTATCTTATCAATATTTTATGTGTGAATTTTAAAAAAGGAAATAAAATTTATTACAATAAAAAAAATATTAGTCATATACTGAAGCCCCAATATTTTTATGAACAACTGAAAGTTTTATGGTTTCAGCCTGAAACCATAAAACTTTCATTTCCCTGAAACTTTCAGGGAAATGATTCCGACGTTGCCAAAAATACACAAATCCAGATTCTCATAAGATATTCTGAAACATTGCATTGTTGATTATTGATTGAAAAATATAAACAAAATCATTGAAAATCTTTGGCTCTACAGGGATAACATTTCTAGATATATTATATTATTCTATGTTATCTGAAAAACTTGGAAGTAAAATAAACTAAACGGTACCTATTGATTGATCTTCTTCAACTTGTATTAACATTCAATTCTTCACTAGTACAGCTTCAGCTATTAACTCTACCGACTCAATTTTCCTGCTGAAAAATTACTTAAAATTTTCAGACCAATAACAGCTCACCCAGCTTACTATTAAAATTTAAAAAATATGTCTAAGCCATTGCTTCCTGGACAAGAAAAGCAAATCAAGGATTCATTGTTGAACTTCGTAAAAACCCATATTCCCAATGCCAATCTCAGTCTTATCGACGATATAATTCTCAGCTATGCTGTTGCAATCCTCGAGGATATTGGAGATGACCCCAATTTCGACGTAGAAGGTAACACGTTCTTCAACGGGAAACTGAAATTTCAATTATTTCTCATTTCTAGAATTCTGCGAAATGATGTCTGCGTACTTTCCGGAATTTGAGTCTATAAATCACTCGACCGTGTACGAATGGATGTTTGAGCTTGAAGCACAATTGAGGAACGTTCATCCGGAAGAGAAGAACAGTCTTATAGACCTGTCTTTTCCCGAGATAGTCTTGAAACCAAAGATAAGGTACAAATTTAGTTTTTAAGGAATACAATTGACTTGACAGCTGGAAGATGAGAGTATATTTGTAGATTTTATGTTGAAATATCGTATTTTACGAAAACTGTTAAACTTCTCATCTTCTAGGACTTCGAGTGTGTCAGAAGTTCCAGATGTGCCGAAAAGGGTTCACAAGCTTTCTGAGGTTAGCGATGGAAGTTCTGTGGATAGTTCATGTTGCGATTTTGCAGATGAAGTCGACGTACTTCAAGAAATGTTCCCAGATGTCTGCTCCATTGAAGTAAGTTTGTTTTTTTACCAATTACAAAATTTCCATCAAAGTGAATAGAATAAAACCAAGTTTCTCATAGGTGAAGCATTGTTTAACCATCGCCTGTGGAGATATAGAGCGTGCAGCTCAGATTCTCATAGATCGGCAAGAAAGCGGCCAAAGTCTTTCTCCCAACCATTCCCTAACCTTAAACGTGAGCAAAACCACCATAAACGACACAGAGCTCAAGAATAGGATTATAGAACGATACTCCTACGTCGACAAAGACGCCTTTACTAAGGAACACCGCCCGGTGGCCCCCAAAGTGGAGCCCAAGAAGCTCATACGTTACCGAGACAACAAAATCGTGAGCCTCAAAGGCGAGAGGTTCACCGAAGTCAAAAAAGGTGAAGATGTCGACGATGTGTCTTTAAAGAAGAATAAAAAAGCACCAGTCCCGTAACGTACCGTTGCTCTGGGTATCTGCATAACGCATTGTCTGATTTTAGTCATTGCGAGGTTTTTATTTATTTATTCGACTGATTTTTTCGCGTCTTTTTATATTTTTGTTACTTTTTTTACTCTTTTTCTACTTTGTACGAACAACTCGAATGTTTTAAACAGTATTTCTTGTCTGTTGGATGGTTGCTTTTCCTCGTTTGATTGTTTCTTCCTTGGATTCAAATATTTGTTCGTTTCGTTGCTTTATTTCGGTGCCACATCTTTAACGTCTTTTGTCACTCATTGTATGCCATTTTACGATCTCAATTGTCGCGTATTGAATGTTTATCGTTGTACAGGGACCGAAGGATTAAACAATGTATTTTCTTCTAGCCACATTAAGTTGTATCTGGAGTGTTTTGCGGTAGTTAGATTGAAGTTTTATGTCGTTCCAATATATCTTAGGGTTAATTCTGTGTCTAAAGTGTTATCGATAAATATTTATGAATTTCTCGGCACCTTAAACTAGCTATAAGGAGCAAGTGTACGGTTGGATTTTGTTGAGTTGGTGGAAAGAGGTGCTGTTCTAAAGTTCTTTCTTATTGAAGGGATAAAAACCTAAAGCTACCAGAATTGATAACATCTACAATACATGATGATCTACAATATATGATGAAATCGCTTCAGGAATGTTTATCTTTAAACTAATAGATGGCGTACTAAGGTTTAACTGTCACCTGTCATCGTTTGTCAATATTTGACAGATCAGGTGACTTGATTTCATTATCTCATTGGATAATGATAATGTGAGAACACAGCATCGCATGAAACCGACCAGACAGATCTGCACTGTACAACTTGCTCCACTTCTTGTACACCCTATTAGTATTACTAACGATAAGTGTAAGCCTAGTCAAATAACGACCGTAACGGTATTTGAACCTTTCAGAGATACGTTAAAGTACCATCTATCCTTTCTGTGATTATCTCATTAAATATTTAACTGTAGTTCCGGACGAATTTTGGTAATATTTTGTTGTGTATTTTTTGTTCAGTGAAGCTGAAATAATAGACTTTAATTCTGGGACGATGAAATATTTTTCGGAGTTTTTATAATCAAGATTTTGGGCTGTATTGGTTCTTTCCCAACATTTTTATGAGAAGTTTAAGTGGATCGTTTTATTCGAAGTTTTTTGCGTTTACATTCGGAATTTTACTATTTCAGCTTCAAGCGAAATATTTTGTTACGCTTGAGATGTCTCAAACACTGGTGGTTGATCTGAAACAACTTTTTTTTAACAAATTTCGAAGATGGAATCTTATTTTGTAATCATTCGAAAATCGTAGATATTGCTGTCTATTTTACACCGAAACTGTTTCAGATTATATTTACACAAGATTTTAAGACATTTCAATTTTACTTTTCGCAAAAAATATCTGTTGAAATATTAACAATTATTCTTTTTATCCTAAACTCATTATTTTTTTGTAATTATAAATTATTGATATTATAATTGAATTAAACATACGGTAGTCTTTGTTTTCTTTATTCCATGAATGCGGAATGTCCTCAGAGCAAAAAAATATGATTGATCCCCATTTTTCTTATTCAAGGTATTATGAAAGTTACTCACTTTACCGACAAGAGATTTAATGTTGGATTTTTTTTCATTCTGTCCGAAATACCTTTGTCTACGTTTTAAATTACTCGATCTTGTGTTAAGGGAAGGTTTCGCTTCAGCGATAAAAAAAACCACTCGTAATTCAACGAATCAAGTTACAAAATTACCATTTAATATATACATGTATACTCTTCCTCTCCGGACCTACCAAAATAACAATCTCTCGAAAATTAATTTGTACATCTCTTAATCGCACCCTCCATCCTCTTTCCTCGAAAAACTATCCCGATCACAGAACGCTCACTCCAATCACAGTCCTTGGTTGTGGTTCGACCCAAACGGGTTGGGGCACTCGGAGGGCCCCACGATCCTGTTCCCCAACGAGTTGAGGGCCTCCAATTCCTTCGCGAGCCTTACAGCTCTTTCCTCTGCGACCTCTACTATAACCCACATGGTTTCTCCGAAATATGTCCCGTCAGAAATGCAAAGTCTCCATTTTGACTGGTAGATTGCAGGTTTTTCGGGGGCTACGAAGTCTACCGAGAGCCTGTAACTTGCTCCGGGAGTCAAGGAGGGTACGTGTATCCTCCCTGGGCGGTTTAGGTCGTTCGGGGGCAGGCATTGCTCCGCGTAGCACCCTGGGGGCCACCTTTCAGAGCCGTTGTTGCCGATCGTCCATGTTTGCTCGAATTTCGCTCTGGGTTCGAGTATTTTACGATCGCTGTCTTGAGGTTCGCTAATCAGACTCATGGAAGGCAGGGGGCACTGCGCTTCTGCGTCAAGGTACGAACAAATGGCTCCTTGCAAGTTCCAATTGTTCATGTCCAAAAAAAACGATGCCGTTGAGTAATTGATGTTCTTATCTGCAATTAGCGAGTAACGTTCAATCAATCATGTTTCCGAAGGAAAGACGTTCTCACCTAAAAGTCTTTGTAACTGATATATCAGCTCATCACGATCTGTGGTACCTAAGCAACTGAATTGTTGCAGAAGCGACTGTTCAACCTCCATGGCTGATGTTGCATCATCACTGTCCATCTCCATTTTACACCTACTTGCTCTAAAAAATTTCAATCAAACACCGAATGATAAAACATGCATGTGTGGGAACAAAAAAACTTACATTTGATGCTATTGAAAATATTTTAGTAGAAAGGCCATTAATGTAGAAACTTTTCCTCAAAACAAATAGGTAACTATCATGTTGAAAAAGGAAATCTCGATCTGAAAACAAAATTTTATAAGACAGCTATTCAATCAGTTTGTTGGATACAAAGATTCGTGTTTAAATATAAGTAGTTCTGCTCTTGAAAAACACAATAACATTCTCCATATGGCAACAAAATAATCAAATGATGACATTTGATAAAACTGAAAAAGAAAGTAGCATCGAGATATGGAGGAAAATAAAAATAAGATTTCTTCAAGAGGGTATCCACTGATATATCTGGGGAAAGGCTGAAAAACTGGTTGAATATTTCTATCGTAATATTGAATTAAATATACTTACCACAATTACTTTCAGATATTTGTTTTAAATTTCAAAATTACTAAGCAATTTTCCTCTTGTAATCCACACACAATGACCTTTGTTGAGGGTTGTCAAAACTGACAAAAACGTCAAACCCCCACAGATGTTTTTGTTTTGATAATGAAATGTGGGTTATTCTATGATTTATTTTCTTATTAATTCGTCCTCCGAATATATCTTCATGCACATTGAATTTTAAATCCGGTTTTGCAGGGTCCTAATAAAATAATGATGATTTCTCAGTTATCTGGTACAACAAAAAGTCAATCCCAACAGTAGATCAACAGGGTATCCACGGTAGGCACAAGTAACATAGATACTAGTGGTGCCATCTGGTTAGGCAAGATGAATTGAACGCCAACGTAGATTTCTACCCCGTTCGTTGCAGGAATGTTTGATAGCGACCCCACCTAGAATTTGTCATTTCAAGAAAACCGTTATTGAGATTGGAGATGGAATTACTGTAGGCGTTCATGTGTTGAAGTTTGGTATCTCGTCATCTACAAAAATAGTTTGGTTACCTAGAAAATAGACCTCGACCGATTTTTGTGGGACGCGTTCTGTCTTCGAATTTGTTTGGTAGCTAGTGTTGGTAGTGTCTAGTGAGTATCGGACTGGAAGTAATCAAAGTTCCGTGAATATGGCATCGAAAAGCAAGAGACAGGGTACGCCGGCAGCGTCCCAAAACGTACCACCCAGACCGACAAGCCCTTTGAGTCCTACGAGACATTCGCGCTTGCAGGAAAAAGCCGATTTACAAAATTTGAACGATCGACTTGCATGCTACATAGAACGAGTGAGGTATCTGGAAAACGAAAATAGCCGTTTGACCCGTGAAATACAAACAACCCAAGAAACTGTAACCCGGGAAGTCTCCCACATCAAGTCCATGTATGATAGCGAACTATCAGACGCTAGAAAACTATTAGACGATACGCATAGAGAAAAAGCTAAGCTCGAAATCGACACCAAAAGACTATGGGAAGAGAACGAAGAACTTCGTGCTGAATTGGACAAGAAAAACAAAGGCTTGATTCTTTCAGAGAACTCTGTAAGAGTACTGGAAGTTAAATGCAATGACCTACAATTAAAATACAATCAGGCAAACAATGATGCTAGAAAAGCCATCAACGATGCTAAGGATTTGGAGAAAGAACGTGACAAGCTCCGAAAACAAGTTGAGGAGTTACGGAAGAGTTTGGAGGAAGAATCTTTGGCCAGGGTTGATGTGGAGAACAACAATCAGAGCTTGAAGGAGGAATTGGCATTCAAAGATCAGGTGAGTTCAATTGATCTGTTTCGTAAACATGAGAATACCCATATCGTATTATCTTGTATCTCATGAGTAGGTTCATCTCTTTCTAGAGCTTAATTACAACAGTCAACATGATATACAATAGTTCTTTATTTCAAAATTACAATGCCTTATATTGTTCTATATCTTGCTGTCAGATTGTTGAAATTAGTACAATAACATGAAATTAACTCGAAAACTCTAGATTTTATATTTATTCATTATCAAGGAGCATTTAATCTTCATATATTCAGAGTCTCCAGTTTTTCAAAATATGCTAATTATGAAAAATACTCATTTATATTAGATTTTACCACTTCCATCTCTTAAAATCAGGTCGAGGACAAACCTGCTTTGATTATGAAATATTGAACTCATTGAAGATGTTTTAAATAGAATATACTATCTTTATAATTGTGGCCCATTTTCAATGTAGACATTTTTTTCAAAGATTCTGAAGTAATGTCAAGATCAAGATAATTTATGTCAGTTCCTAGGAGGTTATATACCAGTTCTTCAAGTCATTAAATATTTATTCAAACTGTTGACCTTGATGCAAACTGCAAACCAATTCGGTTTTTTCGCTGACTAGGAATGAAATTGAAAGGCTGGACCAGCAATATCTCGCTTCAAAGGTTAAAAAAAATTTGGAAATTTTCAATTTTCCCACAACAAGGTTCTATTTATCATAAAACACCCATATGACCTTTCAAAATTGAAATAAATATTAATCGGAGGCAAATATACTGATTAGACTATGAAATCTATTTGAAATTTTCTCATTTTCCTCTTTTTTAAAACATGCAACCTTGTAATACTCAGGAAGAGTTCTTTTAGATGTATTTTTGGACCTTATCCATCATCTGATACATTTTTTCAATTATTATGTTGGTAATAATAGTATAAACGTCACAAATTTTCACATAAGTCTTCATATCCTTGTTCTACAACTTATTTTTGTTGAATCTAAGACCCCAGAATCTTATTTTGTTTATTCATTGATCAGTTTTTACGTTAATCACTTAATATTAACCAAAAATCAATTGAGGACACAGTTACGATTCATTTTCGTCCTAAATAAATCGATGATCATTAATTTTCTCATGCTCATCTGTTATTTACGCCAAATAATTAATTTTAACTCTCATTTGGACACGAGAAGGTTACTGTAAACATTTTGGGGACCGCACGCTACTAGCGACCATGTGCGTTGATAAAACCTCGGAATTCTAAATGACTCGATGACATCAGCGGTTATATAGGGGGAGATTACGTAAGTGAAAGCAACAGAAGGATTAACTTTAAACGCGGCTTGATCCTTTTCGAGATATCCGCATTTCTGTATCGATTAAACTTACGCTATGGTACCCCCTAGCTCAGGACTTCTATTTTTAACCATTCGCTAATCTGAGGTGGTCGATGCGATAAACAGTGCAAACGGGTCGATTTGGGCATTATTTCAGAGCCCAAAACCTTAAATATAGGCCGTGCAATAAGGCTTTAAATTCAATGGTCCATTAGAGTTTGAATTCATGAGGTTAACGAAGGATTAAACGTTTAATGGACCTTTAAATTTTAATGGACGTTGTTTAAACTCAGGATATGACACATAGATGGCGTCATCTTTCAAATGATACCTGTCAAAATTTGAAAGCCTCTCATAGCTGCGTTTCTGTTTGAAAACTTCTTTCCAGAAGAAAAATTCTCACCTGTGTCTTTTATTAATGTTTCTTCTACTACTAGTACAACGGAAACGAATTTTTAACTATCTTTATTAGGGAGAATGAAAAATTACTCACGTTTTTGTTGCAACGTCCAAAGTTTTATTCGGCATCTCACAATGAACACTGGAAGTAAAATTCGACACACAATTTTTCAAAATGATGAAAGGCACACTCTGTATACGCGTCGCGACGTTCCGTCTTCAACAGATTGTCCGAAACTGAGTCAAAACGCTATCCGGTTTTCAAAATCTTGAAGATGAATGAATCAGAATTACATAAATATGAGATGCTTTGAAAATTTATCAGTCACACGTAGATACAGGGTGGTTTAATGTTCGTTGATGATCGATGAGTCTAAAGCGAAACGCAAAAAAAAGGAAAATCTTGATCAGATGAACAGATTTTTCACAAAAAGACTCGCAATTCTTAATCTGAAATGAAAAAAGACGAAAGCAAAAAAGAAACCAATTATTTAGAACAAATTAAATTATTTAGAAATTAACCACCCATTTCAGAAATGCATTTGTTACTTTGTGTGTAGCCTCGAAACCATCTTGAAATTTATAAATGGGACAACTATTTAAAAGATGTTCTATAGTCTCCTCATTTTCCCCACACTCTCAACTAGGGCTCTCAACCGAATTCTATCGGAAGAGTATGCTGTTGCATCGTACATGGCCTGTTCTAATACGATTTTGAACAGACCATATTCTCCTGGGAAGGTCAAAACCAGGAACTCTGATGGAAGGATCAGAAATAAGATCTTTATTGAAAAAATTTTCATACATTCCATTCAGATTGCCAAATTTCTTTGTGGCTTCTATACTTATTAATTAGAAAATTTCACCAAAAAGGTTTACGCGACTTCAATCTGGGGACCTTATTCTGGAATATAGGTGAGTATGGGAATGGAATTAAATTTATTCCAAAAATTCAAAGCTGTTGTTTCTGCGAATAAAAATGTCTAGTGGCACGTGTAGATATAGAAAGTATACGGTTTTCTTGTGCAATTCGCACTGTTTTCGATATAATTTCGAATTTATTTCAATTCACAATTAAACTGAGGGAGGAAGACAAAACAGCATTTCGATTATCTGCGAATAATTTCTTAATATTTTATCGCAAATAATCCAGAACTCACCACGAGGAGGTAGCTGTTGTATTGAGTTCCACAAGATTACAATCAGAATGAAAATTATTTTACTTTCTAAAGCGAATAAAGTAGGTGAATGAACAATCAAAAGAGGAAAAAAGTCACAAATATACCTGTCACCTAATAACCATTTTAAATTGGAAATGGGTACGTTTACTTCGTCTCTAAATACGACTTCGATTCTCAAATTACTCAAGATCTTAAACCCCGCTGATATTTTCGGAAATGCCTCCTCAAAATTTATATTGTAGAACTGACCAAAGTCATTTTCTTTAACGTTGGAAAAGAAATTGAAAATTGCCTTGAATTCGAAATGACAACAAAAGTCGGAAAATGAATCGATCTGATCTTGTTTGTCCCAATCGGTGTAAACATTGTCATAATGGACAACTAATTAATACGAATTAATACATAATCTACGAAATGTTTTATACAAACTACACTGTCATCATTGAATTTGAAACTACTTTCTTTATGAATTGCGTTAAGCCATTTTCTTCTTCTCGCGGGATCTTTCGGAAATCTAAATACCGACACCTTCTCATTCGTAGATTTAAAGTGGCTTTTGCAACCGGGCACTGCACAAGTACTCAAATCGAAGATTTCCAAATGAAATTTTAATATATATTAAAGTGAAAAACCTTCCTGTTGATAATCCTTCCAGATATGAAGTCGAAAAATTCAATCACAAACCCGATACACACTGCTCTTGCATTTTCACACTTATTTTCACTTTATTTATTGTTTGAAAAACCGATTACACGAACACGAAAAAAACACACACCTTTTTACATGTTTCCCGGTCGAATTTCTGATGCGAACTGTAGAATAGAATAGAATTTTATCAAGTTACATAGTAACAGAGTCATGTAAATACAACATACATATTAACAACAAATCATTAAATTGTGAATTCCATCAAATTCTATGTAAAGTTGACAATATAAGATGATTCTTCAATTCCTTCTTCAAGAGGTTTGCTTTATTCCTCAGATCTTCCCTTCTTCTGGTATTATATGGATGGTAGTTACACCTCCTGTCAAATCTTGTATTTCACAAAGATTGGTTTGCAATATCACTTGTTACGCTTCAAAGCAGAACTCCAAGTGCAAAGTCGTTACACTCTGAGCCTGGAACAACCCCTCGTGGGAGTTCCGGCAACGTCGCATTTTAAAGCAACATTCTGCCCTGTTAAATATCGTAGTCGGCGATTAGGTTATGATTGAAACTATCGATTTGATGTTTCAGATCTTCCAACAGCAGCTGACCGAGACCCGCAAGAGCAGACAAGTAGAGATAAGCGAGATCGACGGTCGCCTCTCGGAGAAGTACGAGGCCAAGCTCCAGGAGGCTCTGCAGGACCTCCGCGACCAGTACGAGACCCAGATGGCTAACAACCGCGCCGAGATCGAGACCCTCTACGAGAACAAGATCAAGAACCTCCAGCTGGCCGCCAACCGCAACTCCTCCAACGCCGCGAACGCGTTAGACGAGCTGCGCAGCATCAAGACCAAGACAGACGTGCTCAGCGCGCGCGTGCAGAACCTGGAGAACGAGAACGGCAACCTCTTGGCGCGCAACCGCGACCTCGAGAAGCTTTTGGAGACGGAGCGCCTGCGTCACGCGGAATCGATGGCGGCGCTGGAACGCGAGCTGGCAACGCTGCGCGAGGAGATGAACCAGCAGCTGCAGGAGTACCAGGACCTGATGGACATCAAGGTGTCCTTGGATCTGGAGATAGCGGCCTATAGGAAGATGCTGGAGTCGGAGGAGGCGAGGTTGAACATTACGCCGCCGGGTAGCGAGAGACAGGTGAGGGCTGGTTCGCAGAGGAGGGCGACCCCGGTGAGGGGCAGCTCGAAGCGCAAGCGCACCCTGATGGAGGAGAGCCAGGATTCGAGCGTGAGCGATTATTCGATCAACAGGAGTTCGAAGGGGGACGTTGAGGTGATGGAGGTGGATCCTGAGGGGAAGTAAGTGTCGGCAATTCTTCGTTAGCACCAGTTTTCCTTGAAATGATTACTTAACTAAGCGTCTCTTGAAGTTAATGGATTTATCGACAGTCGTTAGTTGCTTTAAAAAGGGTTACAGTCCACTGCAACCTCTGGGGAGGCTTCTGCAAAGCTAACAAGTTTCTTGTTTCGTTTGGCTTAAAATGGGACCCTTAACTATTTCTATCGATATTTCAGTTTTTCACGTTGTCAAACTTCAGCCTAGTTTAATAAAGCCATTTCATTGGTTAGCCCGCTACAGATGACAGTTGTCGTTTCTTTAACCTAACTTTGCTGTCATTTCGATGATTCATGCATCAGTCAACGTTAGATTGGATTGTTGAAATTCCAACTTTTTTGGTTTACATATCGCACCCTGGCTACAAAAGTGACACAACTCAAAATCAGAATTCAAAAATATTCAAATGCTCAATAATATCTTATTTATTTTATTTTATTTATTAATCTTCATTGGATCACTCCAATTGGCCAACGACCGAAGTCTTCCAGCCTGTTTCAAACAATGCTAATAATGATAACTAAATTCTATAATAAAAATGAACAAAAAATTTAGATGGTACAAGAGATTGTGATTTAAAATTATCGTAATTGATATTCATTCAGCAAGTAGTAAAGCGGTTTCTCAGGGATTTTTCTTTTGGTTGCATGGTTTTCTCTGAATTCAAGAAGTAGTGGCTGAATAATTTCTTTATTGTGGCATTTTGATAATTTCTTATTAATTGGAAAAATGAAATAGATACCTGCTCTGATATGTAGGTATCTATTTGATATATGGAGGACCCACTGATGTGGGTAAAATTTGATTATTATTCTTACTGATATTTTCCATATCATCAACCGGAAAAAGTAAATTTTGAGTTGTGTCACTTTTGAAGTGAGGTTGCGAAATGATGGATGACTTTCCTTTGTTAATGATATACAGGGTTGTTCACGAATTTGACTCTATAGAATATTTTTAGGGAAGTCACAAGATTCAGGGTTGAAATTCTGAAGGTGAGCTTCAAGTAAGAAGACCACTTCTCGTATATTTTTTGAAGGTTCTAGAACTTTCGTTTTTCCGGAAGTGACATCAACTTTCGTTTTTCAAATGGGAAGACCCATTTTTTATTGCATGAATAGATTTCCGTTGAATTCTGAGTCTTTTCGATTCCAAAAGTTTGAATTTTCCCGAGAAAATTGACTTTAAATGAGGAAATACGAAAAAAAATCTCAAATTCGAACTCTGTTGAAATACAGACAACTTCGAGGTTTTTTTATTAAAAATTATCATTTTTGAGAATCTTCGAGAAGAAAGGCTGATGCTTCATTTGCGATAGCGTGATTTTCAGAATATGATACAGGAGGTCGCAAATTCTTTGTCAAAGTTAGAAGTGACGACACATCAAAAAATCGTTTTTTTTCAAATTGGAACCCAATTTTTTCGCAGCATTTTCGAAATCTTCGTCAAAAAATAATAGGGGCATACGTCCAAGACATCCTAAAATGAATATTTTTCGAGATATTCAGGAAAAACAGGATAACAGATATTTCCAAAAATTTCACTTGACCGCTAATTATTTTCCAGTAAAAATACTCATTTGGAATGAAATTGAAAATTGAAGACAAAATCGTTTTCCCTGAATATCTCGAAAAATATTCATTTTAGGATAAAAGTCTTGGACGTATGCTCCTATTATTTTTAGACGAAGATTTCGAAAATGCTTCGAAAAAATGGGGTTCCAATTTGAGAAAAACGATTATTTTTATGTTTCGTCACTCCTCACTTTGACAAGAAATAAAAATCATGCTATCGGAAAAGAAGCATCAGCCTTCCTTCTTGGAGATTCTCAATAATGGGAATTTTTAATGAAAAAACCTCGAAGTTGTCTGTATTTCAACAGAGTTCAATTTTAAAATTTTTTTTTTCGTATTTCCTCATTTGAAGAGAAATTTCTGGGAAAAATTCAAACTTTTTGAATCAAAAAGACTTAAAATTCAATGGAGAATCTATTTATGCAATAAAAAATGGGTCTTCCCATTTGAAAAACGAGAGTTGAACCAAAAAATATACCAAAAGTCGTCTTCTTATTTGAGTCTTATTCGAGAATAACCCTGTATATCGATCTTTGAACATCTGAACTTTCGAAAAATCATCGCTTGGTTGGCCAAACCTGATTGAAAAAACTCTCTCTACCCATAGAATATTTATTATCAATTGTAGGAATCTCTAAGCACAAAGTTGAAGTTTCAAAATTAGCCAACTAGCATGAAGTGGAAGTGATTTTCCTTCAAGAGACTCAATACTTCAATTTCAACTACTTCCAAGTCGTCTTTTTCCAGTTGTAATGAATCCATCATCAAAATTTTTCATCATTAGACGAAGTTAATAGAAAGCAACAAATGTCCTGCAGTTCGACAAATTATTTTAGGTTATAATGCCATCTTCGAATATCTTAAGTGGTAGTTATAATAGAGCCAGAATTTTAGGTTAGTTTTAGCCATCAAAATGTCACTCAAACAGCTGGTGCAACATAATTTAGGTTAAGGGTTCATTTTGAGGAAAACTTAACACTACGTAACTTAACTGCAAAAGGACTTGAAAGTTATATTAGTCTAGTTATTCAATAGACAGTACTTGGGGGAGTTAGTCGATAGAGGGCGCTACAGTTTGAGATGCTCATTCAATGAATTCAATCCATATTGGACTCTGAATGCGTCTCTTCAAAATCCATTGAAACAAACGTTGTAGATTGCTGTAAACAAATATGAGGTTATGTCACGACGAATATAACAATGTCGGAGTCGACTAAAACGCCCTCTATCAACTACTCCCCATATTAAAAAAAAACAAATTCAATAAGCCGATATAAAATGACAATTTCAGGTACGTGAAACTGTTGAACAAGAGCAACCAAGAGGTGGCGCTGGGAGGATGGATAATAACCCAGAAGGTAGGCGAAGAAGAGACCCAGTTCAAGTTCCACAGGACGCACAAGCTGCCGGCCAAAGAGACAGTCACGATTTGGTCCTCTGACCTCAACAAGGATCACGACCCCCCCACCCAGCTGGTGATGAAGGGATCGAAATGGGTGACCGGCGAGAACATCACCACGACCTTGACCAACAACAGTGGCGAAACGGTTGCCACTTCCGAAAGGTGAGATTCGTTTCGTTGAGTTTTGGTAGGAGGATCGCTTAATCACACCATTCAGCATGTTTGTCACGATTAACATTGTGCGGAATGCTGAGATTCAGTATTTTTTTGTTTGTTGTGTTTTGTGTCCTTGCCCGCATAGGTCTTCGTATAGGGTGACCTTGTAGTTTGGGCAAGGTGAGGTTTAGTCGCTTACGCAGTTCAATTTCTCATAAATATACTTTTCACGAAACTTCCAAGTCTTCAACACAACTATTAACACAGTTAACCTTAAGTTTGGTAGGTTATCTTTGTCCTTTTGCCCTTGATTTGCCATATCAAAATTGACAGTAATTACACACTGCGTTTGACAGGAGGAAACATAAAATGTTGGTGACCTTGAAAGGCTTGTCGAAATTACAATTTTTTGGTTTATATATCAGCACCTCAGAGGTAAAGTGTGTTAAGTCACATTTTTTCAGACACGAACTGTCTACAATATTGGATTCACATTAGTAAATTCTAGCTAGTGGAACACATTTTTGACTCCCTAGGTATATCAAGTCGCCAAATAATGGCAGTAAACATTCTTTGAAACGATAATCAAACTGAAAAATCTCTCTTTTGTCCAATTTTGAAATTGTGACTTAACAAACTTTACCTCTGCGGTGCTGATATGGTAGATGACCTCCCTTTGTTAATGATATATAGGGTTTTTGAGGAATATGGCTCTATAGAATATTTTTGGGAAAGATACAAGATTCAGGATTGAAATTCTAAAAAAACTTTCATTTTTCAGATGGGAAGACTCATTTTTTATTGCATGAATAGATTCTCCGTTGAATTCTGAGTCTTTTTGATTCCGAAAGTTTGAATTTTCTCTTTAAATGAGGAAATAAGAAAAAAAAATCTCAAAATTGAACTCTGTTGAAATGCAGACAACTTCGAGGTTTTTTTATTAAAAATTCTCATTTTTGAGAATCTCCGAGAAGAAAGGCTGATGCTTCTTTTCCGATAGCGAAATTTTCAGAATATGATACAGGAGGTCACAAATTCTTTGTCAAAGTTAGAAGTGACGAAACATCATAAAATCGTTTTTTTCTAATTGGGACCCCATTTTTTCGAAGCATTTTCGAAATCTTCGTCAAAAAATAATAGGAGCATGAGTCCAAGACTTTTATACCAAAATGAATATCTATCAAGCATTAATTTGTTTGTTGTGTTTTGTATTCTTGGCAAAGTGAGGTTTAGTTGCTTACAAAGTTCAATTTTCCAAAAATATACTTTTCACCAAACTTCCAAGTCTTCAACAGTTCCTATTAACGGTTAACTTTAAGTGTGGTAGGTTGTCTTTGTCCTTTTTCCCTTCATTTGCTTATTTCCTGTTATGAAAATTAGACATCTCTTCAGCTTATCAATTGAAATTATGTTTATTTTTGAATCTATTGAAGATCACAAACCTGATGACATATCAAAATTGACAGTTATTTCACACTTGGTTTGACAGAAGAAATTAATTTGGTGACCTTGAATGCTTATGCATTTTATGTTTTTTTTCACTGTGTTGAAAGATCTTCGTAAGCAAGTGCATTATAACATATTTCTCCATCTCACGCTCAAATTTTGTTAGGTTTTCTACTATAAATTGGAATTTGAATTGAAACTTCGTTTGCATATTTTGACATTAAATTTTGAGGTTACTCTTCATCTTCAGTTGACTTATATTATTCTGTCAGAAGCCTGCTATGGATTTTTCGATTGGATTTAATTTTTCTGGGGTTTTTATGAAACTTTTATGAAGAGATTTCACCCTAACAACCTTTGAATCATTTTCTACAAATAAACTCACATTGAAGTTCATTGAAAGACCTCTAGGTAGATATATTCATACTGAATCAGGAGCAAATACAACATGTTTGAAGATTGTTTTAACATTTCGAAGCTGTGGCTAATAAAATAATATTTCATTTTTATTCCTAACATTTGTCTTTTCGAAAAAAATACTTTTCAAAGTTGTTTAATTCATCCTAATCCGAGTAAATTGCAGCACAGCTTTTTTTGTGTCTCACAATTCATCAACAAATTGATTACGCATTGCTTGGTTACTCGATAATCCTTAGACCATTATTTTGTCATGGTTTTTTCTTAACCAAAGGCACTCTGGGTCCCGAACTCACTCAGTGTTGCAGAAGAGGAGCTTTTTACCTTCCTCCAGGGCTTCTCCAGGATCAAGTCGCTGGTGAAATATGGAACTACGTGTCATCACGATCTTATTATAAGAGTGCAGCTTTTCGAAGTTTTTTCAATTTCTTATGCGTTTTTCAGAAATATCGTTGAAATTGCACCGTGTAATTTTTCCTGCTCTTAATTCTTTAACAAACGTTGCCTTAACGGTGTCTTTTCTTGATATTTCTGAAATCTGCAAATGGTATTCGTGTTTAAGCGTAGTTTAGGCCAAAATTCTCTTACGTAGAATTTGTGGAATCATCAATTTTAGGTCGGGGTCAAATTTTCGATTGTTATTTGCAGAGTGAAGAGAATGGTATCGTCGTCATCGTTAAGACACAGAGAAATGGGCGGATATTTCTGTTCGGAGGAATTGCACCATCAGTACGGGGAACCGCAAAGAGATGACAATTGCAGATTAATGTAGTTGTAGATTTATAAAGAGAAAATATAAAACGATATAAAGGGGAATGGATCAACTATAAACTGTTTGCATTTATTTTGAGGAGATACATAGTGTCCATGTACTTTATATGTATATGTATTTCTTGATTTATTTCTTCCAAATGTTTATTCATTGTTCTTGTCCGATATTTTATTAAAAAATTGATTTTTCTGAGTATTGCTTAATTTTTAAAATTAACAATAAAAATGGTGACACTTGATTTTTTATTGGGTATTTTTTTTAAGTATTGAGAACTAGATTTATACTATGTTAAGAATTATTTAGTTTTATTTGATATAAGATGTTTGAAAACCACACCAGGATATATTCACCGCTTCACTAGAATATATTCTTTTTTCCAGATAACGCAAAGTATTTTCAGATTGTCCCTTTGAATAAATATGTATTTTAAGTAACTGTTTTTCTGTATTTTTACTAAAAGTAAGTTGCACACATTAGATATATCATAACCTAGTATCTGTCATACTTTCCACATTTATTCTGTATCTTCTAATGTATTACCTGATATTCATGTCTTCCACAATTTGAATTTTTCATATTACAACAAAAGATGTTCCCACTTAACAAAAACGATTTTTTAATCCATTCATCGGTTGAAAACAGCCACAAATTTAAATAATTAAGAAATTGTGGATCTCTTCCGAAATAATTTGAAGAAAATTGTTGATTTTGCGACAAGTTTTTATTATGTATTTACCATGAATCAACTTTAGCTGTAGAACCATCAGAAAAAAAAATTTATAATTCGGCTGGTTGAGCGAAAATACAGGTGAGACCAATTGAACACAGAATAGTACACATTGTTCATAGAGAGTTGAAAATTTCCAGGCATAGAAATAAAATTTCAAATTTTCACAGGATCTGAGTACTCGGATTTGAATTTATTTGCAATTCAAATAATTATTTATAAATCAACGATAGGACTACCCAATTATAAATTATTCAGCAAGATAGTTCTAACATTTAAAGTTTTTTTTATAAAATTTTGACAATCAGCAGACTGTCAGGTTATCGCCCTTTCGTAAAAAGTCTATGAATGGGACTGATGAACTATTTTTCAAAAATTTTCCTTTTTTTAACATCCCTACATAATTTTTGAAACAATCAAAATTCCAGTCTAATCACGACCGCACAAAGGATTAGCCAACAATCAGGCTCTGTTCTAATGCAAATTTCGTAATCGGGAAAGACCTGTTTACACGTATTCAGGTGAATTGATAATAAACGATTTAATTGCTTTTCCTACAACATCACAACGTAAGAATGATGCCTGCGACGTAATTTTGAACACGATTTCGTGTCAAACAACCAGAAGCTCGAATAATACAGGTTATCACTATTATGAAGAAAAATTTTTGAGAGGTTAGTATGAAATGCTTTCAAACATTCAATTGGGGATATGCAAATTTTATTTGTTTCAAGCAACATCAGGAACAATGTTACTTTGTTCTTCTCATGATATTCAATATGGAAAATATTAAAATGCATCCCACTCTTATCATTTTGGTGCTACTGTATTTGCTTTTGCTCCCAGAGAATGATAAAACTGCGGAAAAAATGTTAATTATCAATTAATTCCTTTGTAAATATAATGTTAACTGTGAACTTATCTTTCTTTTCACAATGTGACGTTGATAGTAGTTTTTGGTACAATAAATGACAAAGTAGTTGCTTTTCGATTTTAGATGGTTCGTGCAGTACACAATTTGGAAGCAGGAGATGCTCCAGCACAAGAAAATGCTTCCAATAACTCACCACCAGGTATTGTCCCCCAAATCAGGGACATGCCTAGTGAAACAACCCTATTAACCGATGTCCAGACATATTTTTCAGATAAAAAAGTACAAATTCCAGATTCAGATAAAGTGAGTACCTATTTTCTTCTTGTTTCAGCAAGTTTTAGTTCTGTTAATGTTGTTTTTATGCATTCCAGGAAAGTTTCAGTTTTAAGAAGTTGTGGGCTTTCACAGGTCCAGGATTTTTGATGTCGATTGCGTATCTCGATCCTGGTAATATAGAGAGCGATTTAAAAAGTGGATCTGTTGCTCAATATAGGTTGTTATGGATTCTTTTATCAGCTACTTTATTAGGTCTCATGATGCAGAGACTTGCCGCAAGATTAGGTGAGATGTTACGATGTACTTTAATCGAGGAATACTCATAAATTTCTGCAATTTCAGGAGTTGTTACTGGACTTCATCTTGCGGAAATGTGTTACAGACAGTATAAAAAGTTTCCTCGAGTAATATTGTGGTTGATGATCGAAATAGCGATTATTGGATCTGACATGCAAGAAGTTATCGGAACTGCTATTGCTTTGTATTTACTCTCCAACAAATGGTAAGTTTTTTTCTTCGTTCATCAGATGGAACAAACTGAATTTTTTCTTTCAGGATTGCAATTTGGCAGGGGGTTCTAATAACAATAGTAGATACCTTTACCTTTTTATTCCTTGACAAATACGGTCTCAGAAAGTTAGAGTTGGTATTTGGTACTCTGATAACGATCATGGGACTAAGTTTCGGTTATGAATTTTTCGTGTCGAAACCAAACCAGTACGAGGTGCTTGAAGGAATGTTTACCCCGTGGTGTAAAGGTTGCGATTCAAGCGCTCTACTTCAAGCTGTTGGAATTGTTGGTAAGTATCATTTCGAGTCAATATCTTGAAAAGTTTATGTTTTAGAGTCGTTAAAAAGTCTCGAAATAAAGGAAATACCTACACAATTAAGAAATGAGATGAATTAATCATGATAAAACATCAACATCATCGTTTATTTAACATTTTAACGTAATTTTTGTTGAATCAAAATTAATTCTTCGAGCTAGACCTTTTCTTCATTTCTTCGATAATTCCAGGAGCTGTCATCATGCCTCATAATTTATACCTTCACTCTGCTCTGGTGAAATCAAGAGATGTCGACAGAACCAAACCTGCAAAAGTTAGGGAAGCCAATCTTTACTTCTTTGTTGAAGCTGCAATTGCTCTAGCTGTTAGTTTTGTCATTAACGTCTTCGTAGTGTCAGTATTTGCTCACGGGTTGTACCACACCACCAATTCCGAACTTGTAAGATTCATCATTTGTGTTCTATTCGAAATCCTCACGATTTTTTTTCCAGATCAAAAAGTGTAAAGTGTATCCTTCTATCAACACGACTATTTTTCCAGTGAGTATAAATTTATATCCAGTTAAAGTAGTATAGAATTTGTAAAATGTTCCAATCTTCACATTTCAAATCTCTAGAGTTTATTCTCTACAACCTGTATTATATTTTCACGCGTTGGGCGCCACAATAACTTCAAAGATTGTGAGGTTACCTGTCAAATTTTTTCACTGTCATATGTTATTTCAACTGATTTAATTAATAATAGCAATTTTTCCGTTTTATGAATTCCTTCGATTAAGACAGGTTATGTGGTTGTTTTAAAGGTTGAATTGATGAGTTTTTCGTTTATTTTCTCCCAGAATGACAACGAGTATGTCGACGCTGACCTTTACAAAGGTGGTATATTCTTGGGATGTACTTACGGATTGGCCGCCCTGTATATTTGGGGTATTGGAATTTTAGCCGCTGGACAAAGCTCTACAATGACAGGTAAATAAATGTCATGCGTCATATGTATGACAAGAAAGGTTAGGTTAAAATTGAAATCTTCAAAATCTCATCTTTAGGCACATATGCTGGTCAGTTTTCCATGGAGGGTTTTCTGAACCTCCAGTGGCCCAGATGGAAGAGAGTGCTGTTTACGAGGTCTATAGCCATCATCCCGACCTTTTGCCTTGCCTTCTTCAGTCAAGTCGAAGATCTGACCAGCATGAACGACATTCTCAATGCAATCATGAGCTTGCAACTACCATTTGCTACTATACCAACCATAGCTTTCACCAGTAATCCTCAAATAATGGGCGAGTTTGTAAATGGATGGTAAGGAATTTTTTAAAAAGAATTCCAGGGTGTAGAAGAACACGTAACAGCAAAATGCATGAAAAACTTAGGTTAAGTTACATTGAGGTTCTGTGGTTACCGGCATTACGCACAGAAAAATATTTATTTTGACCATGGAGCTTCTTCTACCTCCATGATTTTGACATATAATCATAGAATAAAGTTGGCAAGGTTATGTTTATCAAAAATCTTCTTCAATTCTTAGGTCTAACAAAGTGGCAGCTATTCTGCTGAGTGTGGTGGTGATAGGAATCAACACCTTCTTCGTGATACAGACAGTGCAACACTACGCGACCTGGCCTTGGTTGGTGGTAGTTGCGATCGTTGGAGTATTGTATTTGCTGTTTTGCGTTTATTTGGTTTTGCATATGGCTGTTTCGATGGGTTTTGAAGGTTTGCTCAGGTACGACTTCGTGAACAAGTATGTTGTGGGGCCTGTCAACTCTCAGCTGACCGTACAACCGATCAATTATTCGAGGTAAGCTTGAATGTTTTCGTGGTTGTCGGATATTTCCTTTTGTAGCATAGCTTCTGTGTAATTTTGCAGTACTAACAGAACTTTGTAGTCTTTAATTTTCTAAGGGGGAGAATTAATATAAGTAGGAGTTGGTCATAAGTAGTTCATCATCACATGAAAACAAGAATCTTCTGTTGGTTCAAATTTATTGTACATCAAAAAACTTTTACTATTCTTTCGTTTACTTAATTTCGAATAAAAAACCTTCATTTTCAAAAACAGATTAAGGATATTTGGCTAGAACATTCTTGTGCAGCTGACAGAACAATTCGACTTTAGTGTACCTAGTTTCGTTTGTATTTAAACTTTTTTTCGATTCTCCTTGTGTCTTTTATAATGGAATCTCTTCACAAGTCTCAATATTGTGATTTTTCCAGAGATAGCTTGGATGATTCGGCATGAAATATACAGAGTAAGCGATGTATGTTTACACACATTTCCTAGTTATTTCTATACATTTTACGCTCACTAGAAATATTTAAAGTTGGTAAAGTTTGTTTATTCGAATTTTTTATACTTTGATTTCGCTTTATGTTTGTGCTTGTTGCGCACAGCTATTTTTTATTACGATTTCGAATATCACTCGAACCATTTTCTCATTGGAAAGATTATTCAAAATCTCTTTTCGCAAAAACCTTAATAATTATTTTATTAGATTTGTATGAACCAATTATAGTTTCTCATCTTCATTTATTAATTTTCAGTTTGAAATTGTTTAGATTCATTTCGTCATCAATTTGAAACAATTTACACAGGATTGGCTTTTACTGTCCATGTCCTTTTTTTATTCTTGTTTTCGTTCTTTTTGGAAAGAACGAAAATTAGCGTCAGTTGTGGCCAATCCTGTGTATGAGTGGCATCAGTGGTATGAAATCAGAGTGGTTTTGGTTTGCTTTTTGTGTTTCTCCTGTGTTAATACTTATTTAACTTTTTATTTGCTCACTAGCTTAAAGCGCGTAAATACCTATGTAAAGGACAGGAACCCTGAGTTAACAGATGTGAGTATTTTTCGTTTAATTCGAAATTGAATCGTGAAATTTATAGTGTAAATAAAAAGACTAAGATTAATTCATAACAGTTACATTTAACTTTTGAATTTGTTTTTCCTTCTTTGTTTTTCTTCTTTTGCAAATATTATCACCTTATGGTAAGTAAGCCCCATGAAATTTACCCACAGTTGAAGATTGCAATTGAAATTATTGTGATTTTTTTCTCTTTTTTTTTAGGAACCACTCAGAGCTATCCCTGCAGAGTAACGAAACTGTAATTGAGAAATTCTAAGAAAAATTGTATAAATTTGGCAATATTTGTTGTGATGAGAATCTTTTGATATTAATGTGAATGTAGGTATTATATCTTTGTTATGTCATATATTGTAAATAAAATAGTGTTGCTAAAGCATTTCTTTGTCCCCCTCAACCTTTATTAATTTTATTTCATTCTATTGACATTCTAAAGCTAAGCTTGTGAGTTACGTAGGTCTTTGTTGTGTTTGTTTTGCGAAAAAATGATCGAAATATAACAACCTGTTTAATTTAATTTATTTTCGACTGTAAGAATATACACATTTATCACATTATTCAGAATCACTATTGCCTACATGATTTTTACCCAAATCAGGAGCAACTATTGTTGGTTCGTAACAACGGCCGAAGACCAACTTGATTCTTTTACTTATCGGAGACTCTGGAGACGGAGGGAATGTATCGAAGTCTCCTCCTTGTTCATCGGCATTTAAGTTCGTGTCCCCCCTGCATAGATCGTTGGACGAGAGGTTCAAATCATTGTTTTTTTGTATCGATGTTGGGGCAGACGTTGAAGCCAAGCTTGATTGCATGTCTCTATTGGGGTTCAAGGTGGATACGATGAAGTGTATTTTGAAGGTTGGGTGGTTCATCAGTAGCGTTAACGGTCTGAAATAAAAGGGAGCGTTAATGGAGGGAGAATTGTACACTGCGCTAAGAAATTAACGCACATTATGGAAATCTCAAATTTATTCTACAACTGAAGGTGTTCTCAATGATAATTATTTTCATCAGAATTATGCATACATATGTTATCCACTTTCAACGTTTTTCTTCAATACAGATGTTTTTTCCCAGCAGGAATAAAAAAATCAGATTATCAGATTTTGAATGTATTGGCTCCATTCTAAAATCAGTTGTTCTCGATCAATTCTAGTGATCAATAGTTTTTCTTTCGTTTGATTTTCTACTCTCGATCGCTATGCAACGCGAAACACGCAATTTGACCCAAGAGGAATGTGCCCAAACGGTAGTTTTGCGAGAAGAAGGATGGACAAACACAAGAATTGCAGAAAGGTTTGGAGTTTCCCATACAACTGTGTCCAGAATGTTACAGCGATTCAGGGAGACAGGTATGAATGTCTGAAGACCAGGACAGGGTAGACCACAGGTAACAACTGTCATTCAAGAACGTTACTTGAGAGTTTCTTCGTTGAGACAATGGTTTGCAACCGCTCGCCTCCTTCAAAATCAGCTTGAGCAAACTCATGGGGTGCAAATTAGCACTCAGACAATAAGAAATCGTCTCAGAGAAAATGATTAAAGGCCTTGTGTCGCGGCAAGAGGCCCAGCTTTTACCCCAGGCCATCGAAGGGCGCGTTTGGATTTTGCGAGAGAGCATATCCATTGGGAAGAGGCCGATTGGGAAAGAGTTCTCTTCACAGATGAGTCTAGATTCTGCCTCTATCATTGTGATCGACGTTCCCTTGTATACAGACGTCCACATGAAAGATATGCTCAGTGCAGTTTCCTGAATACTACTGGTTTCGGGGGAGGATCGATTATGGTATGGGGTGGAATATCTTTGAATGCTCGCACAGTCGTTGATAATGGAGCTGTGAATGCTGATAAGTATATAAGGAACATTCTCGAAGAGCATGTAGTGCCATTTGTCCTATACATTGGTGAAAATTTCATTTTTATGGACGATCATGCCAGACCCCATCGTGCGCTCATCGTTCAGGAGAACCTTGAGGAGGTTGAAGTCTCTCCAATGGAATGGCCAGCAAGAAGTCCAGATCTCAATCCGATTGAGCAGGTTTGGGACAACCTCAATAGAAGGCTGAGAAGTTCAGAAAATCATCCAGCTACTCTTAATGACATAGGAATCCAACTCGGAGAAATCTGGGAAGGATTAGATCAGAACATTTTAAGATCACTCATTTTGAGTATGAACCGTCGTTGCCGAGCTGTAATTAACGCAAGAGGTGGAAATACCAAGTATTAAATCACTTATCAGCATTTCAGTATTAAAAATTGTTCATTTCTCTTCTTTCACATAAGATTCGGTGAAATCCTGAATTTTCCTTCCATTTAATGTGTCTTGTTTTGTTCAAAACCTTCCCGAGAGAACGTAAAAAATAAGTTATAAAGTCAATGTAGAGTTAACTTTCATTAAAATTGAGATTTTCAGAATGTGCGTTAATTTTTTTGCGCAGTGTATTTTTTCGAATCTCGTCCCCTTCCTTAAAAAGCTCTCTTAAGCGTGTTAACTCACTTTCCTCCGCTATCAAAATTAAGCCCGATGTGTAAATTGAAACATTCAGCGAAACTTATCACTGTCCTCAGAGGTTTCAGAGCAAAATTGATAATAATGTTATTTTCCACATCGAATTTCAAAAATCCACCAGCACTTACTTTGACTTCAGCTCGCATCAATTTCGGGTTAGGTGGAGCTCCTGGAAATAATACAATTTTGCCATATCGATGCCATAATGATAAAGAACTTACCGGTATAATAATTTCTGGCGATCAGTTTGGAATTGATAATTTCTAAAGTAATCTCATTATCATTTAGACTGAACATCGATAGAATTTCGTTGAAAAGGGAACTACTCGCACATAAATTGTTCATTCCACTGTTTGGCGTGATTCCTATGCATAATGTTTCAGAGTCCATTAACCGCAACTTGTGTACCATCATTATTTGATCATATTTATATTTCATTTTCAATACTATAAAATCGTTGTCACCTTCATATTCTATTCTTAGAAATTCTAACTGGAAAAATTAAGATTGAAATTTCTGTATCAACTATGTAGTTGCTAACCTTTTTTTCCAAATTTCCTTTGAATAGAGGCAATAGAGACTTCATGAATAATTTACAAGATATAGTATTCCCACTGTCGTTTGTAGCGTTTACTGTTTTAAGTTCGTACGATGAGAAGAAACTTCTTGAGAAAAAAGCTTGGGAACATACGGTTTTGCTCATGTTCAAAGTAGTAATTCCCAATTCATCTGAATTAGCTTCTAGGTATATTTCATCTCCAACCTTAGCTAGTGCGTTTATAGTTTTAGATAAAACTGAAAAACATACATTCCTTTAGTTGAAAGTTCAAGTTGGATCTTTTGCAAAGCCCACTTTTTATATTTTGAGCAGGAATAATGCAATTCATCATAATTTTCTTGCATTCGATCGAAATAACGATTTAATTTTTCAAATCTTTCCAAGTAAACTTTGAAAAAAAGTTAGGTTAAATTAGATCTACAGAAGACATCATAACACAAAGAAGATTGATTATTCTGTGGCTGTGCCTGTCCTGTCTTCTGTCATTGATTCCATTTTTCCTTTCAGTCAGGGAATTCCCCAGTGCTGATCAGGAAAAATCGATGTAATTTGATTTTCCTTCAGGAAATCGATATCGTAATTGCCATTCGTTATCTTTATTGGCAATTGATCAGCAAATAGTCGTGAATAAAATCCAATATTTCATTCACTGTTGAACAATTCCCGCAATGAAATGTTTTTGAAAACTGTGCTAATACCCTCCATATTTTGCGTGCAAGCATTGGAAATGTGCCATAAACGATTTTGTGAAAGTTATAAGTGTAGTGAAATGTGTAATAAATCATCTAGGAGTCTGACCAGGCAGGGTAAGTTCTCAAGATGAGAGAAAAAATATTATTGGGGCTTCCTTGAAAACTGTTTGAATAACTATACTATACAAAAGCGTTAGATTAGAATTTCGAAAATGACCTATGCGATAGTTCTTTAAACAATTTATTTTCATTATTCTATGGTCAGGACCATAGAGTTGCAATAATATATTCTATGGTTTGGAATCATAGATGGACAATGAATTATGTTCTATGGTTAAGACCATAGAACTGAATAATACATCAGTAATTTAATTAAGTTTTTGTATTTGCGGAATGATGAGACCTTATCCTCTGTTTGGTGATTATGTAATTAGGGTAATCTGCAATCTATTACTTTATACGCATATTTAATTGGCGTTTGGTCAAACCTATCATTTCGAAGTTTGTTCTGTGATTGCTCTTTGTTTATTCGTTGCCTTTGACATTTCCCTTATCGAAGTGGTTTTTCTTATCAGATTAACAGCTGATTGAGAAAACAATAGAAATTACTGTTTCTATTGTCATTCTCAACGTGCTCAACTCGACTGGCTTGAGTTGAGTGATAAACAAACTAGAAATTCCCAAGAGCAGTTGTGATACCCCCCAACTAATCATAGAAACATGAAGGGAATATTGTGATGAATTTTTGTTGATTCTCTTTTTCATCGTTCCAAATACGTAAATTTTACCCTTAAAATGTACAAGTTCCTCTTTTTTACATCTGCATTCCTTACTCTGTGTTATTGTGACGATGAATTGATCTCTGCGGTTGTGGTAAGTACAGATGCTGAATCTAATATTCGTTTAATGCAACTTCTTTCTTCTTGTAGATATTCAGACATGGGGCAAGGACGCCTATCGATCCTTACCCAAATGACCCCTATAAAAATGCTTCGTTTTGGCCTGCAGGATTCGGGCAATTGACTAACGTAAGTTTTTGGAAATTCTACATTGCACAATAATTATGTTTACAACTTGTGAAATTTCGATCAATTTGGCTTGTATATTCCCAACTGCTTCTTTTGTGATTCCTGAATTAAAGAGGGTTTCTTCATTTTATTGTAAACTGATGTTTTTTCATATTTGTAGAAGAATTTATAATTTTTTCTCTTCAAGGTGATTTTAGGCTATTTATTAATGGTATTCAGTTCTTTTACATTGCTATCTCAGATATGCAATCAGGAAGAATCTAAATTTAGTATTATCTTTCACTTTAAATAAATACAATACACAAACATGGGCTTTACGTTAGCACAGATAATAAATTGTAAAGAATCTTAATTGTTCACAATCTCAATTGGTAAATATTGTCAAATTCTTCAGATTAATAATGATGAATATTTCATTTGAGAAATCTTTATTTCAGGAGGGAAAAAAACAACAGTTTGAGCTCGGGCAATGGTTTAGAAAGAGGTATGCTGGATTCATGCCTGATAAATACTCTGAAAGCGACATCTACGTTCGATCGACAGATGTAGATCGCACACTAATGTCGGCAGAAGCTAACTTGGCTGGGTTTTATCCTCCTCAGATTGAGTTTCAACCAAATTTAACATGGCAACCTATACCTGTTCACACAGTCGAAGAAACCAAAGATGAAGTCTTAGCCATGAAGAAACCCTGTCCTAAATATAGTCTTCTGTTGAGAAGATTGTTCGACCAGCCGTTCTTCCTGAACATATCGCATATTTACCACGATTTGTACGCTTATTTGACCAGGTATAGTGGGGTTACAGTCAGTAATCCGGATACCGTCGAATACCTCTTCAACACGCTGACAATCGAGAAGAGTTTCAACTATTCCCTTCCAGCGTGGACCAAACCAGTGTTCCCGAAAAAAATGGAATACCTTGCTCGACTTTCCTTCGCTCTGGACGCTTACACTCCTCAACTAGCAAGACTGAAAACAGGACCGTTGTTTAATTTAATCACCGAGCATTTCACGAATATCTCGACGAATTCCTACGAGCATCACAATCATTCGAAGGAAAACGTGTGGAGTAGGAAGTTCCTCATGTTCTCAGCTCACGATACGACTATAGCTAACGTTCTCAATTCCATGGGGCTCTTCGATATGCACAGTCCCCCGTTTGCAGCGACCATCCTGTTCGAGTTGAGAAAACGGAACAACGGTACCTACCTGAATTTGTTCTACAAGAATTCTAGCATTCCGACTCAGTTGCATTTGAAAGGTTGCGAGTTGGACTGCGATTTGAATAAATTCATCGACATTATGAAACCTGTCATTGTTAACTCTGAGAATTGGGAGAAAGAGTGTGAACTTAGCTGGATTGACTTTCTGCCATTCGATCGTAGTGGGAATATCTTGACTTTAACCATTTTCTGCAGTTTTTCACTGATCTCACTATTCCTGATATGTAGCGGACAATGCTTGAAACCTGAGAAAGGTCGTAATAAGGCGCTGTACGAACAGTTGTCAAGCGAAGATGCTTGATCGATTTTATTCACACAAAAATCTCATCTTGAAAGTTACCTGAAATTGTGTTCATTTCATTTCATTCCACAAATGCGTCGCAATGATTAGAAACCTACAGAAATATTGGTTATTGAAATTGTATCCTTTTTATTTTAAGTTTATAACTGATCTAGGGTTTTATGAGGCAAAATATCATGATAATATTTTACTATTTTAAATTCAAATGGAATTTTACTGTGTACGAAAATTTTCTGTGGTCGAAACTGTCAAATATATCTGTGTTTGGGAACATAAAAATTAAAAGCAGTTTTTTCATGGTAGAGTTTTTGCTTACTTCCCTCATGAAGACTTTATTAAACAACTAAAAAATAAGCTGCAATTTGCTGTGTTTGGGAAACAGTATGCTGCAATTACTTACTTTGAGGTTCATGTTACAGGTTGCTGTGTTTGAGAAATACTTTCTTTGAGGTTCGCGTTACAGGTTGCTGTGTTTGCGGGCAGTTTTCTGCAATTGTTTGTCTTAAAGGTCCGTGCGTTTCGGGTGGGAACCGAGAGGTGTCGGGGCGGCCGGCGAATTGTTCTGACGTCAGATTCGGGATTTCCATGAGCAGAAGCAGAATCGTTATCGTATACTCGACGAATGAGCAAGGCCACCGGTTTTCGCGCACCGCACCCAAACCACATCGCTTCAGAAGTGAGGCAAAAAAAATAAGTTTTTTGAGATTTCGCTCAGTGCTCAGGTGCCGACCCTCTAATGTATACATCCAAGAACAATTTTTCATGTTAGTTTTCAGTGGACCCGTGATATCTTATGAATATAATCGTATGTATTCGTGATTTCGTGACTGTTAAATTAGGATAGCGCAGTCTGGAACCTTTGGATTGTGTTTGAGAATATTCGGAAAGTAAGTTGAACCTATTTAGGTGGAAATGATTGGAAGAATGCGAGATTCTATGAGCCCCCACAACCCTTTTTGTTTAAATAAGCCCGAGGTTTTCTTTATTGAATGAACGACTCTGAGAGTGTGGTGTCATGGCCGCCTGTCATTTCTTCGCTAATACTGTATCTAAATTGGAATGAAAATTCGTTAACTAATTACCAGTTACGAAATACTGACTGGGTTAGGAATGTCTTGAAAATCATTACCTCGGTATGATCTTGTGTGAAGTCTTTTCGTACACTAATTTTGCTGCAGAGGCTCTGTAGGTGTGTCCCAAAACAAGTTCTAAATTTAAATGTACTACAAGAGCCGATTAGTGTAGGGAATACAGGAATATTCAAGTAATTATGATTATGGTTCATACACTCTGCTGATTTCCAATCTTGAAAGTAATTGAGAACGATGAAATAAAAGTGTTCAATTATCGGATCACTTTAACTGCTCCAGATCAGAATCACAGAAATATTTGGAAATCCTTTTTTATGAATTTGTTTGAAATTTGTTTAATAAACATATTTATTATAATTTGTTTATTATTATAATTCAATCTGTTGACACATATTCCTGTTGGGTACATTGAACTGCTACAAAAATTCAAAATAAAGGTTGTTATTCTCTTCTTTATGTTATGTTGGGAAAGGCTTTTTGTCTAGCAGACCTCCTTTAAATTTTATAATGGTTCTAATTTTCTTATCTTTTAGTTCCTATTAATCATAACACAAACCACAAGTTAGTATTGTGACTCACCACATACAGGACAATGATTTAATTTGTATGGATGTAGTAAAAGATATATTGATTATTAATAAAAATATATGCAATCTTATAAGAAATATTGATTTGTGTAGTGAAAATGAAAGAAATTGGGTGACGATCTCAAGGTGATTCAAAGAATAACTTCTTCACATGCATTGTTTTAAAAATCTGTTACAATCGAACTATTCGCATTTCTATCATAATTTTGAGAGAAATTGCATTTCTAGAAAATAATTACTGTACAAATTGAATTTCTTGTAGTTTGTATTCATAAAAATTGTTGGTGAGAACTACACTATAAAAACAAACATTTAAAATTGAAACAAATCCTGTTTTTTATCTGATGGAACTCAAATGAAGGAGAAGTAATGATCCATACTTCTTCATTACGAAGATTCTATAAGTATGCAGCCTCTTATTCACTCTTTTTCATAATTGTTTTACCATGTTCACCTTAACTTTGAAGGTATTTCTTCCAGGTGTTTGTGATTTCTATCGAGTGATAGCAGAATGAACGAATTGGATTCTCTCAGACAAGAAGCAGAAACTTTAAAAAATGCCATCAGAGTAAGTATTCAATGATTATTTGAAGTTTTAATCCACTAAAGAAAGTATCAACATATTTATCCTCAAATGGTGTACTTTAATGTTGAACTGAAAGATGAATTTTGACCTCTGAAAATAAAATTCAATAAGAAAAGAACGGTTGAAATATATTGTGTCATTATAAAATCATCAAATTCAATCTGTTTATCATTGTTGAAAGTCTACTTGAGTTCACTTGAATCATTACATATGTCAAAACAAAATTTTTCAAAAAACCATCTAACCTAACTTTTGGAAACTACTCTTCCAATGCTTTCATCCAATATTTCAAGTTCTACACCGAGGAACTTCTCTCACATCTCTAGTTGATCATCAGATCAAAAAACAAACTCTTTCTTGATATTTTTCTCATCTCGAACCAATTTCAGGATGCCAGAAAAGCTGCTTGTGATACTAGCCTCGTGCAGGCCACTGCTAGTCTCGAACCCATCGGCAGAGTGCAGATGCGAACAAGACGGACCCTCAGAGGCCACCTGGCCAAAATATACGCCATGCACTGGGGCTCAGATTCAAGGAATTTAGTGTCCGCCTCCCAAGATGGTAAACTCATCGTATGGGACAGTCACACCACCAACAAAGTTAGTATATATATATATATATTCTTATGAAAAAGAGAGCTAAAATAATACAATAAATGTTGAAACAAAAAGTACCTGAGCTGAGGTAAAAAAAGAATGGGGTATCATAACATTCTTCGTATGATACTATAGAATCATACGATACTTTCATCACTAGTATCATACGATACTAAACAGCCAGGGGATAAAACCTCAGCCGAAAAAACCTGTCTCCCCGTGAAAAAAATAACATAAAATATTAAATATCAGGAAAATCTTGAAAGACATCAGTGTGATCATCTTCATGTTATCCGTCGATGGGCTTGGATAAACAGATTCTTCCCAAAATGACTCGCAATTCTTAATCTGAAATGAAAAAAGACAAAAGCAGAAAAGAAACCGATTATTCAGAATAAATCAAATGCATTTTAGAAATGCATTTGCTACTTTAAAAAACATCAACATTCAGATTTCTTCGCCAAATAATGTTCGGAGGTTTATAAATATTTACGACAGAAATGTCACAAAATTTGAAAGAACTGAAAAAACTCCATCAATTTCCCCTTTCCGAATCTGTTGAAAATTACGAACTCATAATTTTTTAACCCAACAAGCTAAACTTGTAAAAAATCAATAAATACATAACCTTTCAACTGTCCTCTTTCACGAGGATTTTTTTCTGTTGCCGTGCGGGTTTCTTGCAGAAGAATCACTTCGATACCATGTTCATCAGCTAATTTGGAGACGTATTCACACTTGTCTTTCGATATTCAAATTCTAAATCCACAAATTCTTGCTCTCTGGTCGTGAGGGTTTTTCAAACCAGATACGACCTTCCAGGTGATGATTTTTCGGCACTTCTGATGTTTGAAGACCGCTACGGGACCCCAATGAAAGGCAATCATCTCCCATAGATATACCAGACATGTTATAACACAAGAAAACAGAATATTTTTCAGGACCAAAAACTACAACATATTAGTAATATACTTAAAACATTCCAGAACATTTATACAAAAGAAGAAACAGACGATTTGTTATTTAAGTCGAGGATATCGAGGTTAATTCAACCATGTTTCTGTTTTAGATTCTCATATTTGCACTGTTCTCTCGTTTCGAGGCATTTATCCTTTTACTCCGTTAAGAATATGTAGATGGGGTTGTCTTGCAGGTCCATGCGATCCCCCTCAGATCTTCGTGGGTCATGACCTGCGCCTACGCCCCCTCAGGAAGCTACGTAGCCTGCGGGGGCCTCGACAACATATGCTCCATCTACAGCTTGAAAACGAGGGAGGGCAACGTCAGGGTGAGCAGGGAACTGCCAGGCCACACGGGCTACCTGTCCTGTTGTCGGTTTCTAGACGACAATCAGATTGTCACGAGTTCGGGAGACATGAGCTGCGCACTGTGGGACATTGAGACGGGACAGCAAGTCACATCCTTCCTAGGTAAGCTAGAAGTGTCGAAATTGATCAGACAGATGTCTAATGACAGCTGACAGATGTTGAATGACAGCTGACAGCTTGTTTTCGAGGTTAGTTGTTGTTTCGAATGTTGTTGATGAGCTCTTTTGTGTGTTGCAGGCCACACTGGCGACGTTATGTCGTTGTCACTCGCCCCAGACACACGCACCTTCGTTTCTGGTGCGTGCGATGCTTCAGCCAAAATGTGGGACATAAGGGACGGGGTCTGCAAACAGACCTTCCCTGGACACGAGTCAGACATTAATGCAGTCACTTTCTTTCCTAACGGGTAAGCAGCAAGTTGATTTTTTTAGATCTGGGACTTCGGTTTGATATCTTCGTGAGAAGTGCGTTCATTTGAAAGAGTTAAAATCGGGGGAGTTCAGATTTTGTCAAAATTTAAGTTGTGGACTATATCCAGATAATTCAGTTAGAGATGGTTGTGTAAAACGTTTATTGACATCATTCACAATCATAAAATGAATAAGTCACCAGCCATGAAGCTAATACGGTAAAGAAATACAAATATTGAAATCATCTATAAACTCAGAGTGACATTATTCAACTAAACACAGCTGTAATTTAGAGAAGTCATATGAACTAATTTAAAATTAAACACAACATCTACAGTGACCTAGCAATCAAAGAAATTGATTTTGAGAGCCTCAGAAAAACAGAAGGTTGAATAATGAATCATCATAGTAGACTGAGATTGTAAAAAAGAAATTAGGCCTTAGAAAAAGTACAAGCTTGAAAGCTGAATTGTCTGAGTCTGTTCATCATTGAGATTGATACGATAAATATGAGAGAAGAATAATATAACAATCAATATCTATAACGTTGATCTAAAGGATAGTGCAAAATTAATCAATCAATAGAACATTTACAGCGACAAACTGCTTTGAGGAAGCAGGATTAGTGTTCATCGGAAAAGTAAAGGATACAATTGAAAAATTATGAGAATTATATCATGTTCATTCTTGAAGCAAGTTTCATTATCTGCATGTGATAAATCTAGAGGTATCTGAAAAATCTAAGAGAACTGCAAAAATATACATCTCAGAGGATTCAAGTACAAGATATTACAGAGTTATCGAAACACAAATACAGGCCTTAGGGCCAGTTTCATAATAAACCCCTAAAGTACACTTTGATAAAAGTGCAATTTAAGCTAAAGCCCACTTCAAGAGTCCACCCAATTTCATAATGAAATTTAATGTAAATGTTGTATTTTGGCATAACTGAAATTGTTTCATTTGACCTAAAATAGACAATTGCAGTTGTATTTAACCACAGCCATCTTAAAATTGAAGGAGGTTATGTTATTTAAATGTCCTGTGGTTATAACGTTCAGGTTCAAATTTCAAATATACACCTAGAAATTTGAGAGAAAAAACCAATCCAAAACTGAATATTACAAAAAAAAAAAATTAAATTGATTATTGCGGCTGACAAAAGGGCAATTGCCTCAGATTAACATCATTGGATAAACATAATCTTTGAATAAGCATTCATTTTCACCAATCACATCAGCTTAATATAGCAAAATGACCTGTTATGATTGAATTTCTAACATGTTTCCCATTAACTGCATAAACAAAAATTTTTTGATTATCACCTAATTCCTTTTCAAAGTTATTGATAGGAAACATGTCATTTATATCAATTGCAACACTGCAGTTGCAACCATAATGTGAAAGTTGATTTCGAAATAAAACACAACGTAACTAACCTCAAATGAGTTGACAGTTTGGACACGAGAGGTTAGAAATTCAGGGCTGAAGGATACTTTAGCTGCTAAAGTCCCGAAATTGGGCCTTTAAATATAAAGTGGCTTTAAGAACCTGAAATGTGTTATGAAACTGAAATGTTGAACTTAAAAGAGCTTTAAAATTGATTATGAAATCGGCCCTAACTTTATTGAAGGATCCTATAATACAAGGTCCCTTAACGTTGGTCTGATATTTGAGGTATCAAAAAGACCTGCTTCTTGACAACTTTATCATGACATTTCCTTCATTTTGACAGTTGTGAGAAGTTGTTTAACTTAGAAGATTGGGAGAATTGTCAAAATAAGGAATCTTTTATTTAAATACGTCCGTCTTTTATTCAAGTTAAGTACAGGCATTGTATAAAGAAAGATAGTAATCCGGTCCCTATGTAAATCTCATTTGAGGCGATTTTCAGAGTCATCTGTTGGTTTTTGTGCTCGTTCTCCACAATTATGTCCCAGTTGGTGGTGCCCTCATGAAAAATGAAAATATTTTTACGAACTAAAGCATGTACCCTGACAACCTGATGAAGAATTCTTTTTCTGAAATAAACGGAGAAGATACTTTTTACAATGTTCTGAACCGAGGTAAATTCATACAGTGGCGTATCATAATTTGCCTATTTTTCATAATCGATGAAGAATTTTTTTGTTTCTGAACGGAAGGTACATTATGAGCTGAATATGAGAATAATATTGGTTCAAATTCCAGTCAGGAATAAAATGTTCATAATAATCATTGTCTGATAGGTGTTCAGAAGAATTTGCATGCATCATATCTGAAAAAGTAATTTCATGGGCATTCAGTTGACGGAGGGCTCCGTTTAAATTTGTCAACTGGTCCAGTAAACAAAGGTCTGAAATCACTTTTTTGCGGAAAGGGCTGCATTTTTGGAAAATTCGTGAAAATGTCGAAAAATCACGTTTTCTCGAAATCTAGAAGATTTATCAAAAAAAGGTTCAAACAAAAGTAGCAGAGCGGAAAATTTTCTTTCAAATGATGGCTTTTCGCATTCTCGTGGTGTTTATATTGACTAATTAGAGGTGAATTCATATAATGGTGTTCTCAGTTGCTAACTTCATTACGTTCGGATAGCCGAAGACCAAGCCGAAGACGCTCCAAGAGAGCTTGTGGTTTTACCGAGGGTTTTATTATTTCCTTTTATGATGTAAAATGTTTATGAACAGCAAGGCGAAATGCCAGCACCCTTACCCAATGCTTTGGGTTCAAGAATAAAGTACACCTTCGTTAAGGCAGCATTTCCTTTCAAATATCCCCGAAAACTGCACTATTTTTTCTTCTTGTTATCTTACACCTGATTTTTTCAATTAGGATGTTATAGCGGTAAAATCGGGTAATGAGATGTTACCATTTTATGCAAGACTACAAAATTTTCATCGAAATATCTCGCATTTGGAATTTTGACAATAAAGAAAATGAAAGTAAAATCGTTGATGGCACACCCTCAAGAATTTTTCAGAAATATGATTCACAGTGTACAAAACTCATACAAGGAATTCGGTCAAATGAGGAAAAAATTTCGTTTCCTAGAGAACGAGAAGGTGTATCAATAAACGTTGTAGAGCGGAAAATTCTAGGGAATGTTCAGGCCTTATTCCTTCTCGTGGTATTCATATTGACTAATTTGGGATGCATTTCTGTAGTGGCGTTCTCAGTTGCTAACTTCATTACTTCGAATTGCCCAAGGCACGGCAAGGGGGCAGGTAGTTTAACCATTCCCATTTTATTGTGTTTATGGGTATAAACAACAATATAATGTCCTTTAATACAGCCGGGGATGAGAAATTCACACTCCAGCCTTTTTTCAAATTGTTTTGAGTTCAAGCATATTTGTTGAAAGAAATAATGTTTTTCAGAGTGCTTTGCATCGAATCTGACTATGATATCTGATTAATCTGTTTTTTTTTATCAGAAGGTTGGAGCTAGTGCGAAATATCCCACCTCTTTTCTGGAGTAGATACCGATATTTTTTTTCTTTAGAAATAAGAAAAACCTTTGATGAACTTCGACAAAAATGGTCTACCGATCTAAAATATTCTTGGAGCCTGACCACTTTCAGTTATACAGGAAGTGAAAAAAAAAATTCCAAAAATTTTTTTTTGTTTTTTTTGTTTTCGAATTTGATAGAATATGAAATTCTGAATACATTCGTACTCAAATCGTTGCATTCGTCAAAATATTTTCAAAATATCTAGAAAAAACTGAAGAAAAAAGGGAGATAAGTGTATTCGGTATTATTTTTGTTTTTTCTAACCTAGATATCTTAAGCTCAAACCGTTTTCACATTTCTGAAGGCGAAGAATGTGTAAATATTGTACATTTTCAGAATTTTGAAAAACCCGTCAAAGGGTGTTCCAAATGTTCGTTCAAAAATTGGGATCAAGATTGACCCATAACTTTCGTTTTTAAAATTAGAACCCTATTTTTTTATGATTGCGTTGGATTGTGCGAAGAAAAATGATGATAATGTTCTAACATATTAATGCCCCTAAAATTAATAATTCTTTAGTTATTCAGGATTTCATGATTTCATGTCGTAGGTACTGTCAAATTCATAGAATCTGTTTCAAACCATGACCTTGGTCATAGAAGATAAATTATTCAAATAACTCACTAGTGGCTTGCTCTTTTCTGAATTCATTTATCATTGTTGATGTAAAACAGATTTCATGAATAGAAACAGAAAATCCTAAATAAGTCAAGAATTAGTAATTTTAGGAGCATCCACATGTTGAAACATCATCATCATTGTTCTTCACAGAATCCAACGATATCCTAAAAAAATTGGGTTCTAATTTGAAAAACGAAAGTTATAAGCCAATTTTGATCCCAATTTTTGAACCAACACTTGGAACACCCTGTGACAGGTTATTCAAAATTCTGAAATTGTACAATATTTCCACAGTCTTTGCCTACAAAAATGTGAAAACAATTTGTGCTTACGATATCTAGGTTAGGAAAAACAAACATAATACCGAATACTACTAGGGTTCTAATTTGAAAAACGAAAGTTATAAGCCAATTTTGATCCCAATTTTTGAACCAACACTTGGAACACCCTGTGACAGGTTATTCAAAATTGTGAAATTGTACAATATCTCCACAGTCTTTGCCTACAAAAATGTGAAAACAATTTGTGCTTACGATATCTAGGTTAGGAAAAACAAACATAATACCGAATACACTTATCTCCCTTTTCTTTTCAGTTTTATCTCGATATTTGGGAAAGTATTTTGATGAATGCAACGATTCGAAAACGAATGCATTCAGAATTGCATATTCTATCAAATTCGAAAACAAAAAAAAACAAAACAAAAATTTTGGAAATTTTTTTTTTCACTCCCTGTATAACTGAAAGTGGTCAGGCTCCAAGAATATTTTAGATCGGTAGATAATCTCAAACAATAATATAATCTCAATTTTCAGATTTCAAATAGGTCCAGTTCCCCAGAAACGCCTAATAGGCCGTCGAACTTGGTACACCCTGTATATACTATATAAATTTATTTACGTCAGTCCTTAATGAATGATATGGATAATTTTTTAATTCAACTTTTCCATGATATAATCGGATTATCAAATTAGGCACATCATTATGAGTACACAAAATAAAATAGTTGATATGTGGGCGACAAAAAAGAATAATTAAACATGGTGAAAGTGAATATATATGGAAAAAAATTCGCTTGTTTCTGATAGCGGATCTATAACCTTAAAAAATAAAGAGAAGTAAGATGAATGTCATTTTCTTAAAAAAAAAAATCGCTCACTTTTCGAATACGCCACTGATCAATTTTGACTTAATCACATACCCGAAATAGCGCCATCTGTAATAAGTAGCTAAGGGCCATCTATTAACGAATAGCTCTGGTACATAACCGACGGATCCACATGGTACTAGCCAAGACATACTGCCAATTACCAGCTATCCGTTGTGAGCTAAGACATTCCTTTGGAGCCCATGGAGCCCATCGAAGTGGCGCCATCTATTGGTGGGCTCCAAGTGGTCAAATGATAAACCCGTAAGGTTGGAATACTATCTTTCTTTATACAATGGTACAGGAGGCCCGTATTTTATTACAGGCCACCTTGAAATCTTTTGCGAATGCGCATGAGTAAAAATGTCAAAAAAAGGGAAACTTTATTCAAGTTAGGCCTCTACTTGCGTTTCCATAACTCTCTGTTAACGAAATAAAGCTGTTATTTGATTAGAGTTAGCGAGAATTACCAATATTTTTCTAGATTTTCGTGATCTAAAACATTTTCATACGTCATGAAAAGCATTAAATTGACATGGAAATGCAACAATTCTGAGAATTTATTTTCCTTGTTTGAGAAGTACGACTCGAAATAACCATGGGCGTAGATTGAAGTGAGGTCTATATGTCGATCATTCGAAAGAATCGGTAAAACTGCGCTCCATGCGGTTTGTCCTTGAAAATGTTCACTCTGAACGAGCAAATTGGTTTTTCAGGTACGCGTTCGCAACAGGCAGTGACGATGCCACCTGCCGTTTATTCGATATTAGAGCAGATCAAGAACTGGCGATGTACAGCCACGACAACATCATCTGCGGCATAACCAGTGTCGCCTTTAGTAAATCCGGCCGATTACTTCTGGCCGGCTATGACGACTTCAATTGCAACGTGTGGGACTCGATGAAAACAGAAAGAGCCGGTAAGTTTTTGAATTTTACTTGATTCAGGGGGGAGAAGTAGCTTTGTAGTTGCCGAAAACAAAACTACATTCTCGAATGGTCTTGCAGGTATACTGGCAGGCCACGATAACAGAGTGAGCTGCCTGGGGGTGACAGAAAACGGTATGGCGGTGGGTACAGGTTCGTGGGACAGTTTTCTGCGCATCTGGAACTAGACTAGCTGTCGGAACGCAACAAACAGTTCTTTTCTTACCCACATCACACTGATGTCGTTTCATTTCGTATATTTTCTCAGCATTTATACAATTGGATGGCTAGTTCCATTACTGTGCTTAATCATTTCATGTCTCATCTTGTCGAATGAACTGTGTAGCCTTGTAAAGTTCAAATTTTATTTTAAACCTATTTTAAGCTCTATGTATGTATTTGTAATTTATGATTCCTCCAATATAGTTCTTTGAAAACGTTAACTTCATTTGTGATTATCCAAAAAATGTTATATTTATTTTAGAAATTTATAAGTGACATTATTGAATAAACAGTATTCATTTTATGCTTTGGCAATGCCTCATTTGCTCGGAAACCTTAGCTACGGTGAGATGTGAAGTGTTCAAGATTTACATTTTTTGTGGTTAGGTACAAAAACAAACTCAAGACCAATGTTTAGGAAAATACGTTGTTTATTGCATATATCTATATATCCATATGGTGATCAATATACGACAGATTTCCAGTTTATGTGGAAAATATATGTATGGATGACGAACTTTGAATTTTTCAAATTGAAGTTATTTCTAGAATATACGGATATATGAATATAAAATACGAACCCTATGAGGAATTCTTGATGGCATGTGCTAGTCTTTTTACCAAATATTTAAACATGTGCCATAGAAATTATTTGCCGCAACTGCTCTCACGATTGGTGAGAAGCAAAAGTGTTAAAGTGGTGTAATCGAAGAAACATCAAGAACTTTGAGATACTGCCTCCCTTAACTCAAACTGTTTCGAACAGAGTTCTTTTTCATACCTTCTGTTGGGAAACTCGTTGAGGAGCATGCACTGCTTACAATACCAATTTCGAATATCTTTCGGAACGTTTAAAATATTTCGAACAAGATGTAGGAAGAATCGAGATAGAAAATTCAAAGATTGTCGCCTTGAGAAAACGAACAAAGAAGAATCTTCCAAAACAAGCAGTCCATGGTCCAATACAAGAACAACCTTATTTATATTATCTGTATATATTAAGTTCTTCTTTGTATAGGTTCATGCATTTAAAATAGGGACTAAGGTTCTTTCGAATTAATAAAAAACAATTGTAATAATATATTAAGGATACCTTTAGCTTTGCTTATCAGAAAATGATTGTGTGTGTCGACTTTCATATAATTTCACCAGATCATCAGCTACTTGAGTTGAAGAACCTTTTCAGATATTCCCGAGCAAATTAACTTCTATACAGGGTAGCTACAAACTGCTTATGTAGGTGTTTTTCAGTTCGATGTAGTAAAAAGTATTATTCCTGAATATTCACATGTTTATAGCTTTTTTCTTTCTTTTAAGAATTGAGCTGCTAATCCTCGAAAATTATCAATTAAAACCGTGTTCTTATGAAAGGATTTCAGGAAATATCAAATTTTATCGTGTATATTTCTGCGGTTACCCTGTAAGGAAGTAGGGGAATTTCTGAGAGACCATAAATCGGATATGTTGAACTTAGTACTGAATGTATGAATTGCGTGAAAATGTGTATGTGGAAAAGTCGAATTGTAAATCAGAATCGTATCCTTTCGTAACCAATTTTTTTAAACAATGTAAAGAAACACTTTCAATCTTTTCTATAAAATAAGGGCTCAAATTGGCTACGAAAGTTTACGTTTATATTATGGTGCATTTTATCTTTTTATATGTGAGCTAGTTCAGAAAATACGCCATATAATATAATCCCTGATTACAATAGCACATCGAACACCCTTGAACTCAAAAAATACGCACTTTTGTTATGAGATAATTCAACTTACTGGTTGATAAGTATGTTTTTATATTTATGAGTCAACTAAATACCTATATTGCTAGATCTTAGGGCGACCTTGTACGATGCGAAGAAACACTAATGAGAAAAGATTCATTCTTCGATAAAAAGAAAATTATTCTGGAACACAAGTATCTGGAAGATAATGTAACATTGATGATGTTGCTAGCATTTGTATTTTTGTGTGTCCTGAAGCTAAATGTGAGTAGTTTCAAGCGCAGGAATTTAGTGGAAAGAATATTGTGAAAATATCCATGATTTCTGAGGAATCTGTTGTCACTGCTGAGAGATATGGTTGAGCTCGAAGATTAGAAATTAAATGTCACAAATATTGCTGTTAAGTTTGATTTTTGCATTCTTCATTCACACTCTGAGATATTTTCTTTCCGTTGAGATTGGTGTCTAAGTATACTTTCCAAAGGATAGATTAGGTTAGATAATTTTTTATTGTTAATATTTTGAGAGGGGTATGGCGTGTGAAAAATAATATAGCAAACATATATGTTAAATTGTAACGTACCTACTAAATACATCATTAAAATATCTAGATGGTTCTTTGATTTCACAGCTCTTTCACCCTTTTTTTTCTATCAAAGTCACGACGATTGGTTGAATATTTCAAATATGCCCATCTCCCTTTGAAACTTATTGAAAAACTCTGCCCCCAAACAATTTATTTTCACAATGAAATGATAAAAAACGAACCCTGGGCTCTCACAATAACTAGTATTATTTTGAATATTTATTTTCAAACTGTAACTACTTTTATTACTTTTCGTATTTATAGATTCGCATCATTAATGAAATTCATTGAATTATTTTCAAATTCAAAAACGCGCGATCAAAGAAAACAATTCGAAAATTTTAAATACAGACTGTGATTTGTTTTCAGCGATCCAAAGATTATAGAGTCCTTCATAATTTCTGACAGATTAAAGAGTACTCTATAATCTTTGGCGGATTATAGAGTACTCTTTGAGCTTTGGCGGATTATAGAGTACTTTATAACCTTCGGCAGATTATAGAGTTCTTTATAATCTTTGGCAGATTATAGAGTAATTTACATCCTTTGGCCTTTGGCAGATTATAGAGTACTTTATAACCTTTGGCAAATTATATAGTTCTTTATAACCTTCGGCAGATTATAGAGTTCTTTATAATCTTTGGCAGATTATGGAGTACTTTATGACCTTTGGCACATTATAGAGTACCTTAAAACCTTTGGCAGATTATAGGGTACTTTATATCCTTTGGTATTTGACAGATTATAGAGTACTTTTTAGCCTTTGGCAAATAATAGAGTACTTTATAACCTTCGGCTGATTATAGCGTTCTTTATAATCTTTGGCAGATTATAGAGTACTTTATGACCTTCGGCACATTATAGAGTACTTTATAATCATTGGCAGATTATAGAATACCTTATAACCTTGGGCAGATCATAGAGTACTTTATATCCTTTGGCAGATTATAGAGTTTTTTATAACCTTTGTTAGATTATAGAGCTTTTTATAATCTTTGATAGATTATAGAGTACTTTATATTATAGAATATCATCGGCAGGTGAAAGAGTTTTCTATAATCTTCGGCAGAAATTTTAATAAAATCGATTTCTTAGACATACAGTAATACTTACAAGGAACAATTTTTCCGCAATTTGTGGTAGAATAACGGTAAAAAATGTCTAGATGCCTCAAAGAATTATCAGATATTCACCGTGTAAATTGACGAACAATCCAATTTCGTTATTACTTATTACTTTCGATCTATTTATCTTCACGCGTCACTTATTTGATTGATTATTAATGAAGGTTTGAATCGAACTGGTGTAGTTAACAACTGGAATTCAGAAAGTGTCCCGCAGACATGCCTAATAATGCGAAGAATTGTTTCACCACGTACATGAAAAACATCTTTTTGACATGGAAGATCAGTATGATGTTTCCTACGTTCGAATATTGCAGTACGCAGAAGTTGTTTAGGGCTAAAAAGAATCCTTATCGGATTCTTTTGACAGCAGTATCTCTAGTAGTTTGTTGCATTGTTATTTCCTACCTCTTCACGCAGGATAACTTGAGGATGGATATAGTCCTAGATAAAATGAGCAACATAATGCTGATCCTGAAGGTACACTTGACTGTATTCCTTGTTCACAACAACGCTGAAATGATCCAGAGTACTCTGAAGGATGTAATGAATGTTATTGAAGAATTCAAGATTATTGGTGTAAAGGTAGATTTGAAGGCTGTTAGAGGAGTTTCTTTGTGTCTTCTAGCTGTTGATCTGGTGATAGCAATCATTTTGACGTTTATAGAGTACCTGATTACGACGTCAGAAATTATACAGGTGCCATACACATGGATGGATGTGGTTTACGTGAATCCTTACTTATTTGTGGACATCCAGTTCAAAGTTTTTTTCTTGTTCCTCAATCTACTTATAAGCCACCTTCTGGGTGCTTCAGAGCAAAGAATAACATTGGCAGGGCGTCCGCAATCTCTGGAGGTTTTCGAAAAATATCAAGACAGCTTATATTTGCTGTCACGGAATTTCTTTGCTAAATTTGCTTGTAGTGTGTTGCTACGGTTGATACAAGATTTCTACAGCTTGCTGTATTACGTTTACATCTTCCTGATATCTTTGAATGAGGTGGATAGTCCGAAAATTCTCTCCATGCTGCTTTTTGAGCAGTCTCTTCTGTTTACCTCGATAAGCATGACCGTTGTAGCTTTGATTATCATCGAGGAGTCAGCCAGAAGAAAGGTAATTCTTTATCAATTTACAATTTTGAAAATATATTGAAATGGTAAGTTGCATTTTCTTCCGTACTAATGAAAAGTTAGAAGGTTAACGTGTTGATTAATTGTATTTCATTAATGACGGTTGAGGGGAATAGAGATCGATATCTGACGATTATAATATCATTCTTCATTGGTAAATAAGGCTCAAGTCAACTAATAATTATTTATTACTTCAATATTTTTTATCTGGGGCATAGTTTAGTCGTTAAAATTCTTTGAACTGTTACAATAGTAGTCTACGCAATGGACATTCAAATATCGGTCCTAAAATTTTGGAAATGGAGTTGCATGTTGCCCCTCTACGAATTCAAAAGTCGTGAGGGAGTTTTTGTCCATAGAAAATCATATTCCCGCATTTTTTGTTGTTGTTCTTTGGTTTTACTTCGAATTCTTTTTCATATCTTATTTTTATATTCTGAAGGTGCGATATCGATAAATAAAATTGTTGATAGACTCGATGGTCTTGCCCAGATTGTCGTAACAATTGTAACACTCTTTACTGTTAATAGAAAGTCACCAGAAATTTTAGATATTCTTCAAAGGATTTGCAACGTTGAAAGAAGATTGAGGTGTTTCGGGTTTGTTTCTGTGGTTCACAGGGGGAAACTCAATTTCTTCTTCTTCTTCTACCTATTGATCCATGTTTCATCGCTACTTCTAGAGTTCCCATCACTGTTTAAAGTAGATTTGTTAACTCGTATTGACTGGTTGAGCGTTTATTTTTGTAGTTTCGTGCTCTTATATATTCAATTACTTTATATCGTCTTACAAATTTCACTTCAACAATATACGTATTCTCTGAACCAAATCTCAACCACTGAACATTCTGAAGTGGGCACAGAAGAATTAATCGAGTTAAAGGACGAAATTCAAGATACAACAACGAATTTCCATCAAATATTTTCGTCTACCATTCTGTTTGGAGTATCATTTGAGTTCTTCGTAATTCTCTTTTCCTCGTATTGGGTAATTCTCGCAGATGAGCAATTTTATGGTTACCCTTATTTTCTCAACTGTTTTGTAAACCTTCTGTGGGTTATTTGTCCTATCTACAGATTGACTTGTTTACTTATTGCTTCTGCGAATGTGGAGAAAGAGGTAAGTGATTTTTTTCATATTTCATTGAATGGGATATTTTAATTGTTCGAAATGTATTTGATATGTCTTGTATACTGTTTTTTTGTGGGTTAACTTATGGCGACTATTTATCTGATCAAGCATAAGTTATGTCAGTATTTTCGTAACCCTCACAATAATCCGAGAGAATTCATTAAGTTACCAGCTAATATCTGAATGGCTCTTAACTTATTAATCAGGAAAAATGTATACAACCATTACCTGATTATGAGTCTTATTCAAGTGTTTCCATTTCGGAAGTCACAATCGGTTTATTCGAGCTATAGAACAATATGAATATGCTTGGAATGGAAAAATACTCGAAAAATGACACAATCAATTCCTTAAGTGGCATATTCAAAATGTGGAAATAAAGTTTTATACTGCCGAAGTATGTATACCAGTACGATGAGGACATATTTTTGCTTAAAATGGATAAAAAACGTTTGATCCTAGCTTGTTTCTTGTTTTTATTCGGCTTATACGATGTATTTCAAGATGACGGTACTGACAGGATATATTTGGAAAGCCTTACTTTTAAGATTTACAAGCTTTCTCTTTGGAGTAGTACATGGATACAAATTTTTGTGGTATATCGCTACGCCGAAGATATCGAGGCGATATTGACCAATATGAAGATGATGGAAAAATGGAAGAAGAAGAATTTTTGGATGCACAGAAGAGTTTGGGAGAAACTTTGGTTTTTTTATATGATCTTCATGTACCTCGGTCTTCTTGCTTCGGATATTGGTGTCTTTCTTTACTTATACAACCAACTATCATATTTCATATCAACATATTGCTCACAACGCTTCTTCAACAATTCTTGATCACGCTACAATTGATAATATGGCATCATTATAAAGTTGTCAACTCTTCATCGAAGCATGGCAATGTTAAATGCCGCTCTGTGGTTTTGAACGAAGAGTTGGTTGGTAAAACTGCCAAGAAGTTCGAGAAAGCATTCGCTTGTGGCATCTTCATGAAATGTGCTTATATATTCGAGAGCATCGTAATTGGCTTATTCGATAAAATGAGTTTGAAATTTCATCATTACGACCTCGAACTTTTTTATTTCAAATACATTTTCGTGATTTTATGGCTCAGCATCGAAGTATCTATGCTCACGATGCTGGTGTTTTTGAATGTGGAAACGGAGAATCAGGTATGTTGAAATAGAAGGACATTTGATATATTCATAATAAATATAATAATATCGGGGAGAACGAGAATTATTTTGGCATGTTAAAGAAAAATGACGTGCTTGGGTGTGTTTTCTGTGGTAGACAGGGGTATAGTCATGTTCTTCTTCTTCTTCTACTCAACGCTCAATGTTGACAAAATTTTTCAATACAGCTCCGAGTAGATTTTTTGCATGGTATTCACTTAGAAGATTAAGGTGTTGATTAATTTTATTTCATCAATGATCATTAAGAGGAAATGAAGATCGATATTCGACGATTATACAGTCATTATTTGCTCAAGTGTAGGTACTAATGATAATTTATTACTTCAATATTTATTTATCTGGGGCAGCGTTTAGTCGTTAAAATTCTCTGAACTGTTGCAATAGTTGTCTACGCAATGGACATTCAAATATCGGTCCTAAAATTTTGGAAATGGAGTTGCATGTTGCCCCTCTACGAATTCAAAAGTCGTGAGGGAGTTTTTGTCCATAGAAAATCATATTCCCGCATTTTTTGTTGTTGTTCTTTGGTTTTACTTCGAATTCTTGTGCTTATCTTATTGTTATATTCTGAAGGTTCGATATCGATTAATAAAATTGTTGATAGACTCGATGGCATTGCCCAGATTGTCTTAACAATTGTACTACTCTTTACTGTTAATAGAAAGTCACCAGAAATTTTAGATATTCTTCAAAGGATTCGTAACGTTGAAAGAAGAATGAGGTGTATCGGATTTGTTTCTGTGGTTCACAGGGGGAAACTCAATTTCTTCTTCTTCTTCTACCTATTGATCCATATTTCATCGCTACTTCTAGAGTTCCCATCACTGTTTAAAGTAGATTTGTTAACTCGTATTGACTGGTTGAGCATTTATTTTTGTAGTTTCGTGCTTTTATATATTCAATTACTTTATATCGTCTTACAAATTTCACTTCAACAATATACGTATTCTCTGAACCAAATCTCAACCACTGAACATTCTGAAGTGGGCACAGAAGAATTAATGGAGTTAAAGGACGAAATTCAAGATACAACAATGAATTTCCATCAAATATTTTCGTCTACCATTCTGTTTGGAGTATCATTTGAGTTCTTCGAAATTCTCTTTTCCTCGTATTGGGTAATTCTCGCAGATGAGCAATTTTACGATTCCCCTTATTTTCTCAACTTTTTTGTAAGCCTTCTGTGGGTTATTTGTTCTATCTACAGATTGACTTGTTTACTTATTGCTTCTGCGAATGTGGAGAAAGAGGTAAGTGATTTTTTTCATATTTCATTGAATGGGATATTTTAATTGTTCGAAATGTATTTGTTATGTCTTGTATACTGTTTTTTTGTGGGATAACTTATGGCGACTATTTATCTGATCAAGCATAAGTTATGTCAGTATTTTCGTAACCTTCACAATAATCCGAGAGAATTCATTAAGTTACCAGCTAATATCTGAATGGCTCTTAACTTATTAATCAGGAAAAATGTATACAACCATTACCTGATTATGAGTCTTATTCAAGTGTTTCCATTTCGGAAGTCACAATCGGTTTATTCGAGCTATAGAACAATATGAATATGCTTGGAATGGAAAAATACTCGAAAAATGACACAATCAATTCCTTAAGTGGCATATTCAAAATGTGGAAATACAGTTTTATATTGCCGAAGTATGTATACCAGTACGATCAGAACATATTTTTGCTTAAAATGGATAAAAAACGTTTGGTCCTAGCTTGTTTCTTGTTTTTATTCGGCTTATACGATGTATTTCAAGATGACGGTACTGACAGGATATTTTTGGAAAGCCTTACTTTTAAGATTTACAAGCTTTCTCTTTGGAGTAGTACATGGATAACAATTTTTGTGGTATATCGCTACGCCGAAGATATCGAGGCGATATTGACCAATATGAAGATGATGGAAAAATGGAAGAAGATGCACAGAAAAGTTTGGGAGAAACTTTTTTTTTTTTATATGATCTTCATGTACCTCGGTCTTCTTGCTTCGGATATTGGTATCTTTCTTTACTTATACAACCAACCATACAATATCGTCTCAACTATCATCTTTCATATCAACATATTGCTCACAACGCTTCTTCAACAATTCTTGATCACGCTACAATTGATAATATTGCATCATTATAAAGTTGTCAACTCTTCATCGAAGCATGGCAATGTTAAATGCCGCTCTGTGGTTTTGAACGAAGAGTTGGTTGGTAAAACTGCCAAGAAGTTCGAGAAAACATTCGCTTGTGGCATCTTCATGAAATGTGCTTATATATTTGAGAGCATCGTAATTGGCTTATTCGATAAAATGAGTTTGGAATTTCATCATTACGACCTCGAACTTTTTTATTTCAAATACACTTTCGTGATTTTATGGCTCAGCATCGAAGTATCTATGCTCACGGTGCTGGTGTTTTTGAATAGGGAAACGGAGAATCAGGTATGTTGAAATAGAAGGACATTTGATATATTCATAATAAATATAATAATATCGGGGAGAACGAGAATTATTTTGGCATGTTAAAGAAAAATGACGTGCTTGGGTGTGTTTTCTGTGGCAGACAGAGGTATAGCCAAGTTCTTCTTCTTCTACTTAACGCTCAATGTTGACAAAATTTCTCAATACAGCTCAGAGTAAATTTTTGCATGGTATTCACTTAGAAGATTAAGGTGTTGATTAATTTTATTTCATCAATGATCATTAAGGGGAAATAAAGATCGATATTCGACGATTATATGTCATTATTTGCTCAAGTGTAGGTACTAATGATAATTTATTACTTCAATATTTTTTTATCTGGGGCAGCGTTTAGTCGTTGAAATTCTCTGAACTGTTGCAATAGTTTTCTACGCAATGGACATTCAAATATCGATCCTAAAATTTTGGAAATGGAGTTGCATGTTGCCCTTTTACGAATACAGCAGTCGTGAAGGAGTTTTTGTCCATAGAAAATCATATTCATGCATTTTTTGTTGTTGTTCTTTGGTTTCACTTCGAATTCTTGTGCTTATCTTATTGTTATATTCTCAAGGTGCGATATCGATAGACAAAATTGTGGAAAGACTCGATGGCATTGCCCAGATGGTCATGACAATTGTAACACTCTTCACTGTTCATAGAATCTCACCAGAAATTTTAGACATTCTTCAGAGGATTTGCAACGTTGAAAGAAGATTGAGGTGTTTCGGGTTGGTTTCTGTGGTTCATAGGGGGAAACTCAATTTCTTCTTCTTCTTCTACTTATTGATTCATGTTTTATCGTTTCTTTTAGAGTTCCCATCACTGTTTAAAGCAGATTTTTCAAATCTTATTGACTGGTTAAGCACTTATGTTTGTAGTTTCTTGCTCCTATTTATTCAATTACTTTATATCGTCTCACAAATTTCACTTCAACAATATACGTATTCTCTGAACCAAATCTCAACCACTGAACATTCTGAAGTGGGCACAGAAAAATTAATCGAGTTGAAGGAGGAAATTCAAGATACAACAACCAATTTCCATCAAATATTTTCGTCCACCATTCTGTTTGGAGTATCATTTGAGTTCTTCTTAATTCTCTTTTCTTTGTATTGGCTGATCCTCGCAGGTGTGCAATTTTATAATTCCCCTTATTTTCTCAACTTCATTGTATGCTTTCTGTGGGTTATTTGTTCCATCTACAGATTGACTTGTTTAATTGTTGCTGTCGTGAATGTGGAGACAGAGGTAAGTTATTTTTTTCACCTTTTATTAAATGGGATATTTGAATTGTTCAAAATGTATTTGATATGTTTTCTATACTGTTTTTTGTGGGTTAACTTATGGCGACTACTCATCTGATCAAACATAAGTTTTGTCAGTATTTTCGTCACCTTCACAATAATCCGAAAGAATTCATTAAGTTACCAGCTAATATCTGAATGGCTCTTAACTTATTAATCAGGAAAAATGTATCCAACCAGCAATTCATTACCTGATTATAAGTCTTATTCCAGTGTTTCCATTTCGGAAGGCACAATTGGTTTATTCCAGCTATAGGGCAATATGAATATTCTTGGAATGGACTCAAGAAACGACACAATCAACTCCTTGAGTGGCATATTCAAAATGTGGAAATACAGTTTTATACTACCGAAGTATGCATACCAGTACGATAAGGACATATTTTTGCTTGAAATGGATAAAAAACGTTTGGTCCTAGCTTGTTTCCTGACTTTATTCGGCTTATTTGATATATTTCAAGATGACGGTACTGGCAGGATATTTTTGGAAAGCCTCACTTTACAGATCTACAAATTTTTTCTTTGGAGTAGTACATCGATATCGATTTTTGTGGTATATCGGTATGCCGAAGATATAGAGGCGATATTGACCAACGTGAAGATGATGGATAAGTGGAAGAAGAAGAATTTTTGGATGCACAGAAAAGTTTGGGAGAATCTTTGGTTTGTTTATATGATCTTCATGTACCTTGGCCATTTTGCTACTGATATTGGTGTTACTTACTATCTGTACAACAAACCCTATAATGTGGTCGCAACTATCATATTTCATATCAACATATTGCTTACAACGCTTCTTCAACAATTCTTGATCACGCTACAATTGATAATATGGCATCATTATAAAGTTGTCAACTCTTCATCGAAGCATGGCAATGTCAAATGCCGCTCTGTGGTTTTGAACGAAGAGTTGGTTGGTAACACTGCTAAGATGTTCGAGAAAGCATTCGCTACAGGCATCTTCATAAAATGCGCTTATATATTTGAGAGCATCGTAATCGGCTCATTCTATAAAATGAGTTTGGAATTTCATCATCACAACCTCGAACTTTTTTATCTCAAATACATTTTCGCGATTATATGGCTCAGCTTCGAAGTGTCTATGCTCACGGTACTGGTGTTTTTGAATGTGGAAACAGAGAATCAGGTATGTCGAAATAGAAGAACATTTGCTATATTCATAATAAACATAATAATATCGGGGAGAATGAGAATTATTTTGGGATGTTAAGAAGAATGACGTGCTTGGGTGTGTTTTCTGTGGTTGACAGGGGTATACCCAAGTTCTTCTTCTTCTACTTAAAGCTCAATGTTTCTCAATACAAATATTTTGCATGGTATGCAAGAGTTAGGAGTATTGTATTCGAATTCACCGCCTCAAACAATCTGTATATTCCCATCTAATTAAATATTGTTGACTCATCAAGTTTATTGACTGACGAAATTGATGACCATAAACAATGTGACAATTTCATTTTAATCGTAGGGAGAGAATAACAGTTAACAGCGAATATATGAAGAGGTATTAGTGAAGAAAGTAGGTTTTTGTACACTCATTGGAATGATGGATTTCGTACAGGTGGACAAAGGCAAAAAAGAACTCTACTTTGTCATGGTTATCATATTCAAAATTTGGAGATATGGTCAACTTTTTCCATTATTCAAAATGCACGATGGATACTTTATTGGAGAGAGAAGATACTTAAGGGTGTTTGTGGGATTCCTTCTGTTCTCTTTCGTTTTGTTCAAGATAGCAGTCTATCTGCCTGCGCATAATGCCTATTACACTTTCAAAAAACTCTTCATAATATATTTGAACCTCTACGCCTTCTTCATAATTTTCACTCTTCATTCTGCTCGAGATGAAATACTCGACACAGTCTTCAGTCTTCATGATATCCAGACCACCATCAACATCCACGGGTTCAGCACAGAAACCAGATTCGTTTTTAGGAAGATCCTTCCTTGGGTTTTCTTCTTGACCACCTTACATTTGATCAGCTGGATTTTAGCAACAATCTATTACTTCAACGTCAGTATTGCTTCTTACATCATCACCTATCCAGCTCACATCATAGATGTCCAATTCGAGTTGCTCTTCATCTCTTGGTACACCATAGCAAACCATTACTTCGATGTAGTGTCCAGAAATCTGGAACAAAATACCGATATCTCAACATCCTTGAAGCTTCATCACCTTTCAGAAAAGATGAGGAGTGTTTACGCTAAGTTTGATGGGGTTTTTGCCAAGATCTTTCTCTGGAGAACAGGATTGATCTCTAGCAATATTCTGATATGTTTATACCGTCTTCTTGGTCCTTCTGTAGGAGATCATGGTGCAGACTTGTATTTGTCATTGATCAAACTGTGTTTATGGGGATCTTTTTGGATCTGCAACTGTCTACAAAACATAGGACTGACTGCAGAATCGACCAGAAAGGTATGTTTTGCTCTTTAGTGATGAATGAAATTCAAATTCAATAGGATAATTTTGTTTTTCTGCGTTCTAATAGTATAAGCAACATTCAAGCCCTTTCGTGTCCTTGACAACTGAAAAACCCGTATCTTGGCTGGATCCTCAAATACACCAATTCTATCCAAGCAAGGTGTTTCAGCCAATGGGACACCAATTACTTTGGTATTCTTCCGCATTAACCATGGTAAGGATTGAGTTCGACCAGGACTGGTCGAACTCAATCCTTACCATGGTTAATTGGGATATTGGTTTGGAGCTTGGTAACCAATCTCAAAGTCATCCAGTGTTCAATTTTCGTTGTGAGGAGGGACTGTCACTGTTTGACTCCCTGTTGCGTATGTCCCCACCTCTTGGATCGTGGGAACATCCTCATGGAGGTTTTGGACGATTCTCTACCCTCCCTTATACAAGATACAGATAGTAAGTCAATATTCCGAGTTCCTTCGAGAATAGAGCTATCAGCATAGTACTATAATTACTCATGTGAGGATTCAAGGTTTTAATGAAGTCCTAACTTGCAGACTCTTTCAGGCAAAGTCACCAAAGTAACTTCTTCAGACAATCTGTATATTCACATCTAATTTCATATTGTTGACTCATTAGGTTTATTGATTGGCGAATTTAATGACTTGCATAAACAATGTGACAATTCCATTTTAATCTTCTTTGGTTATTACAATTGAGGATGATTATATGAACAGGCATCACACTTTGGTAAGAAATTATTTGTAGATTGTGTTGGTACTCCAGAAGTCATTGAAATGATAAATTTGGTAAAGGTAGACAAAGGGAAACGAGAACTTACCTTCGTGATGGTTTTTTTATCTAAAGCATGGAGATATGGTCAGCTTCTTCCGGTATTCAAGATGCACGATGGGTTTTTCGTCGCAGACAGAAGATATTTTAGAGTTTTCATAGCCTTCATTCTGTTTTCTTTGGTTTCCTTGAAGGTAGCAATCTATTCTCCTGGACATAATGCTTATTACACTTTCAAAAAATTATTCTTGCTATTCATGAACTCCTATGCTTTCATCACAATTTTCATCCTTCATTCTGCTCAAGATGAAATACTCAAGACGTTCTCTAGACTTCACGACATCCAAACAACCATCAACATCAACGGGCTTCGCACAAAGACCAAATTGGCTTTCAAGAAGGTTTTACCGTGTTTTTACTTCCTTATTTCCATCCATTTATTCAGCTGGGTGTTAGCAATGGTTAATATTTTTGAAAGCAATAATGGATCTTACATCAACACATACCCAGCTCACATCGTGGATGTCCAATTCCAGCTGCTCTTCTTCTCTTGGTACACCATAGCAAACCATTACTTCGAGGTAGTGTCCAGAAATCCTGAGCTAAACATGGATATCTCAACATCCCTTAAGCTTCATCGTCTTCCAGAAAAGATGAGGAGGCTTTACGCCAAGTTTGATAAGGTTTTTGCAAACATCGTCTTCTGGAGAATGGGACTTATGACTAGCAATATGTTGATCTGTTTATACCGTCTTTTTGGTCCTGTAGAAGATTATGGTAAAGAGTCCTATGTGTCGTTAATCAAACTGTACTTATGGGGAGCTTTTTGGATTTGCAACTGTCTACAAAACATAGAACTGACTGCAGATGCTACCAGAAAGGTACGTTTTACTCTTTCGTGGTGAGCGATCTTACCAATTGGAATTCAAATTCAATACAATAATTTTGTTTTTCTACTTTTTTTTTATCCTTCAGTAATCTTTTTTTTTCGTGGCCTAGCCTAGCTTCAGCCACCGGACTTCAACCAACTAAAAAACCCTCCTCTGCTACTTGGCTTTAACCTTAAGAACACCGATTCAATCCAGGCAATCCATGACTTCTTTCAGAGCTATGAAAGTTCTGTATAGGCAGAGTTCTAATATAACTCATTGGGTCATCCCATCTGAAGATTAAAGGATTTCAATAAAGTACTCTGGATGGAGTCCTCATAGTCACCTCTACAAACAATCTGTATATTTCCATCTAATTTTATTGTTGCCTCATTACTTTTATTGATTGGCGAAATTAATGACGATGAGCATAAACGATGTGACAATTCCTTTTTAATCTTCATAAAGAATTATTATTGAGGACAATTATATCTCACTTTGACAAGAACTCATTTGTACACTGAGTTGAAACTCTAGAAGTCATTGAAATGATAGATTTCGTACAGGTGGACAAAGGAAAGAAAGAACTTAGCTTCGTGATGGTTTTTTTATCCAAAGCATGGAGATATGGCCAGCTTCTTCCAGTATTCAAGATGCACGATGCGAATTTCGTCGGAGACAGAAGATATTTTAGGGTTTTCATAGCCTTCATTCTGTTCTCTCTGATTTTCTTGAAGGTAGCAATCTATTCTCCTGGACATAATGCTTATTACATTTACAAAAAACTCTTCATGCTATTCATGAACTCCTATGCTTTCTTCACAATTTTCACCCTTCATTCTGGGCAAGATGAAATAGTCAAGACGTTCTCTAGACTTTACGACATCCAAAGCACCATCAACACCAACGGGCTTCGCACAAAGACCAAATTGGCTTTCAAGAAGGTTTTACGATGGTTTTACTTCTTTATCGGATTACATTTATTCTGCTGGGCTTTAGCGATGTTTTATTTTTTTAAAACTACGAATCCAGGATCTTACATCAACACATACCCAGCTCACATCGTAGATGTCCAATTCCAGCTGCTCTTCTTCTCTTGGTACACCATAGCAAACCATTACTTCGAGGTAGTGTCCAGAAATCCTGAGCTGAACATGGATATCTCAATATCCCTTAAGATGTATCGTCTTCCAGAAAAGATGAGGAGGCTTTACGCCAAGTTTGATGAGGTTTTTGCAAACATCGTCTTTTGGAGAGTGGGACTTATGGCTAGCAATATGTTGATCTGCTCATACCGCCTTTTTGGTCCTCCTGTAGAAGATTATGGTAAAGAGTCCTCTTTGTCATTGATCAAATTGTACTTATGGGGAGTTTTTTGGATTTGCAACTGCATACAAAACATAGAACTGACTGCAGATTCAACCAGAAAGGTACGTTTTGCTCTTTCGTGGTGAGCGATCTTACCAATTGGAATTCAAATTCAATACAATAATTTTGTTTTTCTTCTTTTTTTATCCTTCAGTAATCTTTTTTTTTCGTGGCCTAGCCTAGCCTCAGCCACCGGACTTCAACCAACTAAAAAACCCTCCTCTGCTACTTGGCTGGAACCTTGAGAACATCGATTCAATCCAGGCAATCCATGACTTCTTTGAGAGTTATGAAAGTTCGGTATAGGCAGAGTACTAATATTACTCATTGGGTCATCCAATCTGAAGATTCAAGGTTTCCAATAAAGTACATTGGATGAAGTCCCTATAGTCACCTCTACAGACAATCTGTATATTCCCATCTAATTTCATTGTTGCCTCATTACGTTTATTGATTGGCGAAATTAATGACGATGAGCATAAACGATGTGACAATACCTTTTCAATCTTCATAAAGAGTTACAATTGAGGATGATTACATGAACAGGTATCACACTTAGACAAGGAATCATTTGTAGACTGAGTTGGTACTCCAGGAGTCATTGAAATGATAGATTTCGTACAGGTGGACAAAGGAAAGAAAGAACTTAGCTTCGTGATGGTTTTTTTATCCAAAGCATGGAGATATGGCCAGCTTCTTCCAGTATTCAAGATGCACGATGCGAATTTCGTCGGAGACAGAAGATATTTTAGGGTTTTCATAGCCTTCATTCTGTTCACTCTGATTTTCTTGAAGGTAGCAATCTATTCTCCTGGACATAATGCTTATTACATTTTCAAAAAACTCTTCATGCTATTCATGAACTCCTATGCTTTCTTCACAATTTTCACCCTTCATTCTGGGCAAGATGAAATAGTCAAGACGTTCTCTAGACTTCACGACATCCAAAGCACCATCAACACCAACGGGCTTCGTACAAAGACCAAATTGGCTTTTAAGAAGGTTTTACGATGGTTTTACTTCTTTATCGGATTACATTTATTCTGCTGGGCTCTAGCAATGTTATATTTCTTTAAAACTATGAATCTAGGATCTTACATCAACACATACCCAGCTCACATCGTAGATGTCCAATTCCAGCTGCTCTTCTTCTCTTGGTACACCATAGCAAACCATTACTTCGAGGTAGTGTCCAGAAATCCTGAGCTAAACATGGATATCTCAACATCCCTTAAGCTCTATCGTCTTCCAGAAAAGATGAGGAGGCTTTACGCCAAGTTTGATGAAGCTTTTGCAAACATTGTCTTTTGGAGAGTAGGACTTATGGCTAGCAATATGTTAATCTGCTCATACCGCCTTTTTGGTCCTCCTGTAGAAGATTATGGTAAAGAGTCCGCTTTGTCATTGATCAAATTGTACTTATGGGGAGTTTTTTGGATTTGCAACTGCATACAAAACATAGAACTGACTGCAGATTCAAGCAGAAAGGTACGTTTTGCTCTTTCGTGGTGAGCGATCTTACCAATTGGAATTCAAATTCAATACAATAATTTTGTTTTTCTTCTTTTTTTATCCTTCAGTATTCTTTTTTTTTCATGGCCTAGTCTAGTCTCAGCCACCGGACTTTAACCAACTCAAAAACCCTCCTCTGCTACTTGGTTGAAACCTTGAGAACATCGATTCAATCCAGGCAATCCATGACTTCTTTCAGAGCTATGAAAGTTCGGTATAGGCAGAGTACTAATATTACTCATTGGGTCATCCAATCTGAAGATTCAAGGTTTCCAATAAAGTACATTGGATAAAATCCCCATAGTCACCTCTAGAGACAATCTGTATATTTCCATCTAATTTCATTGTTGCCTCATTACGTTTATTGATTGGCGAAATTAATGACGATGAGCATAAACGATGTGACAATTCCTTTTTAATCTTCATAAAGAATTATTATTGAGGACGATTATATCTCACTTAGACAAGAATTTGTTCACTGAGTTGGTACTCCAGAAGTCATTGAAATGATAGATTTCGTTCAGGTGGACAAAGGAAAGAAAGAACTTATCTTCGTGATGGGTTTTTTATTCAAAGTATGGAGATATGGTCAACTTCTTCCAGTTTTTAAGTTGCACGCTGGAAATTTCATCGGAAAGAGAAGATATTTTAGGGTTTTCTTTGCTTTCATTCTGTTCTCTTTAACATTCCTCAAGGTAGCTGTATATTCCCCTGGACATAATGCTTATTATACTTTCAGAAAATTCTTCGTACTATACTTGAATGCCTATGCTTTCTTTATAACCTTCACTCTTCACTCTGCTCAAGACGAAATACTCAAGATAGTAACAAGTCTTCACGACATCCAGAGCACCATCAACATCAACGGATTAAACACAGATACCAAATTGGTGTTCAATAAGGTTTTACGTGGGTTATACCTCTTCATAGCCTTACACATATTCACCTGGGTTCTAGAAATATTCACTTTTTTCGAAAGAATGACTCTAGGTTCTTACGTTGACACATACCCTGCTCACCTTGTGGATGTCCAGTTCCAGCTGCTCTTCTTCTCTTGGTACATGATAGCAAATCATTACTTCAAGGTCGTGGCTCAAAAACCAGAACAAAACACTGATATCTCAACTTCTTTGAAGCTGTATCGTCTTCCAGATAGAATGAGGAGAATTTACTCGAAATTCGATCAGATTTTTGCAAAGATAGTCCTTTGGAGAATGGGACTAGTAGGTAGCAATATCCTGATGTGTTTATACCACCTTGTTGGTCCTCCTCTTGAAGATAGTGGTAAAGATTTCCATATTTCATTGGTAAAACTGTGCGTATGGCAAACTCTGTGGATTTGCAACTGTCTACAAAACATACAACTGACTGCAGATTCTACCAGAAAGGTAGGTTTGGATTTTTCGTGATGAGCCAATTGGAATTACAATCTAATACAATAGTTTTGTTTCTGCTTCTACTAGGATCAGCTGAATTTGAAAAGAACAAAGAGAAATTCATGTTCTCTCGAAAGAGAAGACCTAGACATATTTTTATAGTATTCCCAGTTGTAATTCAACACATTCTGAAAATTTCAATTTTAACGAAAGTTAACTCTACATTGACTTTATAACTTATTTTTTATGTCCTCTCGGGAAAGTTTTGAACGAAACAAGTCACATTAAATGGAAGAAAAATTCAGGATTTCACTGAATCTTATATGAAAGAAGAGAAATGAACAATTTTCAAAATACTGAAATGCTGATAAGTGATTTGATACTTGGTGTTTCAACCCCTTGCGTTAATTACAGCTCGGCAACGACGGTTCATACTCGAAATGAGTGATCTTAAAATGTTCTGATCTAATCCTTCCCAGATTTCTCCGAGTTGGATTCCTAAGTCATTAAGAGTAGCTGGATGATTTTCTGAACTTCTCAGCCTTCTATTGAGGTTGTCCCAAACCTTCTCAATCGGATTGAGATCTGGACTTCTTGCTGGCCATTGCATTCGAGAGACTTCAACCTCTTCAAGGTACTCCTGAACGATGCGCTCACGATTGGGTCTGGCATAATCGTCCATAAAAATGAAATTTTCACCAACGAATGGGTCAAATGGCACTACATGCTCTTCAAGAATGTTGCTTATATACTTATCAGCATTCATATCTCCATTATCAACGACCATTAGGTCTGTGCGAGCAGTCAAAGATATTCCACCCCATACCATAATCGATCCTCCCCCGAAACCAGTAGTATTCAGGAAATTGCACTGAGCATATCTTTCATGTGGACATCTGTATACAAGGGAACGTCGATCACAATGATAGAGGCAGAATCTAGACTCATCTGTGAAGAGAACTCTTTCTCAATCGGCCTCTTCCCAATGGATATGCTCTCTCGCAAAATCCAAACGCGCCCTTCGATGGGCTGGGGTAAGAGCTGGGCCTCTTGCCGCGACACGAGGCCTTAAATCATATTCTCTGATGCGATTTCTTATTGTCTGAGTGCTTATTTGCACCCCATGAGTTTGCCCAAGCTGATAAACCGTTGTCTCAACGAAAAAACTCTCAAGTAAGGTTCTTGAATGGCAGTTGTTACCCGTGGTCTTCCCTGTCCTGGTCTTCGGGCATTCATACCTGTCTCCCTGAATCGCTGCAACATTCTGAACACACTTGTATGGGAAACTCCAAACCTTTCTGCAATTCTTGTGTATGTCCACCCTTCTTCTCGCAGAACTACCGCTTGGGCACATTCCTCTTGGGTCAAATTGCGTGTTTCACGTTGCATAGCGATCGAGTGTAGAAAATCAAACGAAAGAAAAAACTAACGATTACTAGAATTGATCGAGAACAACTGATCTTAAAATGGAGCCGATACATTCAAAATAAAATAATATCATCTTTTTTATTCCTGCTGGGAAAAAACATCTGCATTGAAGAAAAACGTTGAAAGTGGATAACATATGCATGCATAATTCTGATAAAAATAATTATCATTGAGAACACCTTCAGTTGTAGAATAAATTTGAGATTTCCATAAGGTGCTTTAAATTTTTTGCACAGTGTAGTATTAACTGTATTTGGAGAGGAGGAATGTTAAAACAATTATCAAGTTACGTTTACTTTATATTTCCTTCTGTCCCTACAGCCAGAAACAATAATAATTAAAATAAGTGTTCGAATATTATTTCAATCTATAGTGTCAATATTGTCTTTATGAGGTCTAAGTACTAAATATAAGTATCCCTTCACGTATCTACAATTTCACTGTTTTTGATGTTTCAACGTTTGGTTTTCAGAGAAGCCGCAAAATAATCTTGTGATTAACAAAATAAATAATGAATTTCATACACATTGAAAAAGAGAGGAGGGATCTAGCAAACGTTTCGAACAGAATTTTTCAAATTTGGCGATATGCTCAATTGTTGCCGGTGTTAAAGTACTGCAGATCTCATTTCATCGTTCAAAAGAACCATTTGAGAGTGGTGATGGCTCTGGTACTTTATCTCGTAATTTTTCTTATGGTTGCTCTTGAATTTCCAGTGGTAACAGCGTTTTATACCACTGAGCTGTTGTATCTCCTTTATTGGAACGCTTATGGGTTTTTGATAGTGTTTTTTCTCCACAACAAACAATTGGGAATACTGGAGACGGTCACAGAAATCCAAAATGTTCAACGTTCCATCACCGTGTATGGGTACTGCACAAGAACTCTTGTGGTTTTCCAAAAAGTGTTCTGGACACTTTACTTGGCCATCTTCATCAATTTGGTAAACTGGTGCTTGTCTTTATTACGTCATTCGAACAAGGGAAAAATTGATTGCTTTCTCTTCAACTACCCTGCACACGTGGTAGACATTCAGGTTCAACTCTTGTACTCCTCGTGGTATCAAATCGTGAACCATTATTACCGAATAGTAGCCGAAAATCCTGAACCAATAATAGTTTCTTTGAAGATGTATGAAATGTCCAAAATGATGAGGAACCTTTACGCCAGTTTGGAGAAGCTCTTTTCGCATATTGTATTGTTGAGGGTGGTGTTATTAGCGTTTAATTTCTTGCTTTGCGTGTACGCTTTGGTGGATGATATCTTGGACAGCAAGGTTATAGGCTTCGAATTTTATTTGGCACTTATCAGTTTGATTAGTTGGGCTTCGTTGGTGATTTGGAACTGTCTGCACCATGTAGGACTTGCAGATGATGCAGTCTGCACAGTGAGTTACCAACGATATCATTTCGATGCATAACTTTGTACCGTCCAGTCAAAAAAAAAAAAAAAAAAATTCTTCATGGAACTATCCATCAGTTCCCTTCATTATCAAATGAGACATATTCGTTTCTGATAGAATATTTATTTCTGATTTTTGCAGAGCAAGCTTGCTGTTGAAAACATCTACGATTTACAAACTAGGATTGGTCGAAAAAATCTACCCTATAAGAGCGTGAGTAGTAATGAATAAACATTTTTATACTTCATCCATATTTTAATTGAAAGTCCACTATAATATGATACACCTAATCAATAATTAAAAAGTACAAACAAAATATTCTCTGTGGTACCAAAGATCAACAATATCACACAAATAAAACATCCCTTTTAATTTGGAATGAAATATCACAAAACTTCACTTAATTCTTCTCTTCCTTCACAGATGGAATTGTTTCTCCTCAAATCGAAACTGAATGAACTCAAGTTCTCTGTTTGTGGATTTTTTCCTTTGGACTGGACTTTGATATATTCCGTAAGAGATCAGTAGAAAAATTTTTAGTCAAAGATCTTTTAGGAAGATTTTCATCATTTTTTTTTTGGTTTCAGATGGTCGCAGGCATCACAACTTATTTGGTTTATCTGATCCAATTCAGAGAAATGGAGCAGAGCAGATCAGGAGCTCAATAAAAAAAATTCCTGAGTGATCGAACTCTTCTTTACTACAAGAAAAAACAATCAATAAAGAATGGACAAGAGATAAATACTTAAAAATATTTATATTTCATAAAAATAGATTCGAGTTGTATATTATATATATTTTTGTGTTGTAGAAGTTCATTCATTTTCCTGGTTTGCGATTGCGTTTGAGCAAAATTGCCTTTATAAATATCTTTATCTACTATTACCGAAATTTGTGCCTACTCAACAATACTATAAAGCTGCAGTTAATTTTCGAATTACAGCAATTATCCTTCTTCAAAAATGATTCCAGTTGGTATTTCAGTTCATCTGTTATAATATTAACATAAAGGATTCACCTTCAATTTTCATTTCATGGAAAGATTCCTCTGTTAGTTCCAATGCGAAGTAGTTCAATCATATCTTCTATCAACCTGACCTAACCTATTCAAAATATGTCAGTTTTGACGTTTTTGTTACGAATAAATAGGAAACAATAATATTGGAAATTTTTTCGCTTCGTGTTGTTTTTGATACTGATTCTAATAGGAAAAGAAAGTTTCTAACATGTCAGAAATCGAAGAATCACCTGGACGTTTAGCAGTGGAACAGATGAAAACTGTACATAAAGATCTGATAGAGTTCAAAAAACCTGCAGTACCTGTGAGGAAGAGAAACAAACAGAAAATTTTGGAGGAGGATGACTACGTTGAGGTGAGTATACAATAATAACTGTTGAAATAGGTGGCATCGAAAATCCAATAACTTTTCTTTGTTACAGGAAATTGGTAAAATAATTCAAAGAGATTTCTTTCCATCGCTGGAAAAAATGAAGGCACAGAACGATTACCTGGATGCAATTGGAAGGAACGACATTTCTAAACTGAGAGAATTATACACAAAATACAGTGGAAAGAAACCTCCACCCTTAAGAAGTAACTTGATCAATCAAATATGTCAATTAGTGCTAAGTTAGTAACAATTTGTTTTCCAGTTCCAAGCCCTGCAACATTTGAAACTCCCGCAAACATCCACAACACCCCACAACTACCGATTCCCGAAGAAATTCTGGCCCCGATCACGAAAAAATCTAAAAGCGGTCCAAATTTAAGCCTCGATCAATTTTTAAACTCACACGATTCAGAAGATAACGACAGTTTCAGAGACATCTTGGAGGAATCCGAAAGAAAACACAGGGAAAAATACTCTTTCCTGTACAACGAGGAAGAGAAAAGCGAGGAAAAACTGAAGGAAATGCTTGCTTTACCATCGATTGAGAAACAAGCGATGTTACCAGAAAAAAAATTTAACGTTGACACGTGGGGCTACAAGAACAAAAATTACATAATGTATGTGCCGGATGGAGTTGCGTTAACTGAGGAAAAAGAGAAGGAGATCAATGAAAATAGACTACAGATAAATTACAGTAACACAAGGTGAGGTTTAAAGTGTTAAAACATGAATTAAGATGTTTAACATGATAATTTTGTTCTAGATTCATGGAGAATCCTTTTAACGAGAATCAGAACAAAGAGGCTATTTCCGAAATAGCTAAAACGCAAGCGAAAACGTTGGATGGAAAGATAGGTGTCGACGGTAAAGAGTTGAACAAAGAAACTCCGAGAATAGGGGGTTACAGTTTCATTAAGGACCCTTCTCCTTGCCCTGATGCTATGGCTAGTCCTTTGATGACATGGGGTATGATCGAAGGTACTCCTTTTAGATTAGATGGGAGCGACACTCCTCTTCCTAGGTAAATAGATAATATAAAAAAAAAAAAATAATGAACGAAACCAATACAACAAAAATGCTTTACAGGACTTCTGGCCCTTCTTTCACGATGACAGAACCCGCAAGAAGGGAACAAATAGCCTTGGAACTAGCGGAAAAGGCTGCCGGGAAAGATAAGAATAGGAAGAAAAAGGCAATGGATGCAGCCAAAAGAATCGCAAGGTAATAATTCAAAATTTATTTACTTCTCGAGTTTTTAAATTTGAACCTTTCCGCAGCCCTTCACCGAGGATAAACTCTTCTTTGGACATGCTGGCATCAATGTCGCCAGCTGCGAGGAGATTGGCAACGTCCAGTTTGAAAATCGGACTGCGTACACCTCAGAGAACACCTCAAATAGGCTCGGAAACGCCTGGATTTATTAGTAAGACTCCAAAGACACCGCAGAGGATTGTTACCCCGAAAATCAAGACACCCACCCGTAGAAGTGCAGAGAAGAAGGAGAATTTGACAGATGACTTGTTGAAGATACAAGTGCCGAAGAGACTGACAGCTGCAGATTTTTTTTAATAGATGTATTCGAGAAGGAATTTGGTTGTTTTATTTTAGTTCTTTTATTGTGGTTTTGGCCGAATTTTAATCTCGTGAAATAACACGACATTTAGTGGTAAAAAAAATTTGCAGAGTTGCCATTTTTACTCTTTTTCAGGGATTCAATTCCTATTTGACAAGTTCGTTCAGAAATTCTGCATCAGTTGCTCTTTTAATGATAAGTGGGAGAAAAAACATATTCCAATATACGCTACAATGATAAAATTATTCATAGAAACCTGAAGAATTCTTCCAACAGAAAGTATATTCCCTTCTTTGCATTTAACTGTCAACTAATATTGAAACTGAAGAAATTGTGAGAAACTTGGCAACACTGTTGCGATATTTATTTCGAATTAATTCAAATATATATGGAGAGTTACGCCTCATTGAAACGATTTTGAGAAATAAAAGTTTACTGAAAAAAGATGAAAAAATGTGAGGGTACTTAAAAAAATTCAGTTCGTCTTTAATTTATTCTCCCAACATGTAGTTTATTCTGAGTTTCTTGGTAACTGCAGTATTCAGTTCCCGAGTTTCCTTTATACCATTTTGAGCCCAGCTATCCTATTTTTGGGCCTCAACTGGTCAGTATTCAGAATTTTCGTAAGAAATTCGATCATAGGAACGTCAAAAAATGCAATTCTATAGCTGCCTTTTTGGAATTTTGTGGTTTGAAAAGCCTCCTTAAATTTTTGCCCTCATGTCGCTCAGTGGATGAGCACAGATCGCAAATAATAATTAATCTGTTATCTTGTTCAGACAAGTCCAGATGGTAAAGTTTTAATCGCTCAGTTTGCGATCAAATATCGCACATTATGTAATATTCGGTTGTGATTTGTCTGCGTTTTTTACCTCGGAAGCTCAGTTCGCATTCAGACGCGTTTTTATCAGCTTATCCAGTGAATTTGCACAAAAATATACGTAAACATAAGCATCGGAATGAAAATTATCGAGTTAGTTCGGGAGTGTCCTATTTCAAAGTAGATTTACATGTGAGAATTGGAGATTTGGAATGAAGTTGGAGGAGAAAGATGGTGAGTAAAACAATAATACATGATTTTCGAAGATGCTCTTTATCAACAATTAATTATAAATTCGATTTCCTATGATAGATAGATTTTCTATGCCTTGTGTCCAACTTTCGGACATCATTTTCTATAGCTTGTAAAAGATCATCGAAAAACTCTATTAGCTGTCATCCTAGAATAAAAATAAAATCGCGAGTGTTTGAAAATGGTCGATACCCAGTTTCTAGCTCCAAAAATTAATGATAATTGAAAATATCCGAATTAATTCGAAGACTAGGATTTAAACTATAATAAGTGTACGTGAATTTCATAAACGAGCGTGTGATTTCGTGGGTGAATTGTGATTACTGAAAGAGTGTTTGTCCAGGAAAAATTTTTGGAGGTTTCCCAAGGCTGAAGGTAAGAAATTCCTCATGTTGTTGTCTTTCGTGATTGATTTCGTGAATCCCTATCCATGTTTTTGTAATGTGAAATAATATGTATATTGAATAGGTATATTTTGAATTTAGTTGTGAAAGGTTTTTAGCGTGAACAAGAGGAGACATCGAGAAAACATTATTCATAGAAACTAAGATCATTATGACCGTCACAGAAATGAAAACATAGTAGATTTCTTTGAGAAATTAATATTTTAGATTCATCTCATTTATTTTGTTTGGAAATGAAGACTTTTTCTAACTGAAAGTACTGTTGCGAATTAAATATTAATTCATATCTTATGTACAAAGAGTTTCTGTTCATTGAAACTATTCTGGGAAATAAATATTTACTAAAAAATCGAGGTTGTATAAAAAATTCGGTTCGTCTTTAATTTATTCTTTCAACATGTGGTTCATCCTCAGCCTGTTTGCCACAGCAGTCTTGAGTTCTTGAGTTTCTTTTATACCATTTTGAGCCCTTGCCAGTCTGTTTTTGGTCCTCAACTGAGCAGTGTTCAGAATTTTCGTCAGGAATTTGAACATAGGATCGTCACTCTCTTCTAAGAATGCCATTCTGGCTGATTTTCTGGAATTTTTTAGGTTTTAATGGAGATTCAGGACACAAAAATGTTTCATGAGATTTTGAAGAAATTAGGAGAAAAAATACTTTACCTTTTGTATGGTTTATTTTGACTGAGAAATATTTCATCATCATCATCTTCGTCAATGTTATCTATTGGAGCGCTTGAAACCTGAAGAATTAAATGAATGCAATAAAATTTGTCGTTACTTGAAAATTTTGAATTTTATACCGAAATGTTCGAGTCTTTATATTGAGTCCAACAAGTACACTGTATCCCAAATTGGTTGAGAATGCACTGTATCTCAGCTTCTATTAAAGATAGAGATCCTGTGTCACTTTTTTGTTGAACTTTTAAATCCACAAACAGAAATATTCCAACTATTTTTATTCCTGAAAACGAAAATATTCACTTTTGGAGATGTTATTATTTCCCAGGCCCTGCATAAGATAAAAAAAATGAAAACTGTTTCAAAATAGATATTTTCATGAAAAAGTCAGTGGCGTATTTTTTCAGAGCATTTGTTTTTAAGATTGAGGACAAACTAAAATATGGTTTTTTCTGATTTTTGAAGCTGAAATTCATTGAAGTTTAGGTTTTGGTACATAGCAGTGTAATGAGAAAATTAATTACAAAATTTTGACGATAAAATATACAGGGTGTTCCGTTTCAAAAATACCGTTTGTGCCCAATCTTGAAAACAGCGCTCTGAAAAAATTTATATTATGAGCATTATACAGTGCCTGACAAAATATAACATCTGTTAAAGTGAAAACTTTCGATTATGCCCTGTATATTTCAGGAAAAAAAGTGGTTGAAATATTTCTGTTTGTGTATTTTGAAGTTTTACACAGCTGAGATACAGTGCAGTCTCCACCCAAATTGGGACACACTGTACATAATGTTAAATCAAAGCTAGTGCAATATAAATGATTCAATAATGGATGACTTACTTGAATTAGGGTTGATAAAAAACACAAAAAAATAAGAATTCCAATTAGAGTGCATCTAAAACCTGACATTGTCTGTTCACGCACTTGAACCAAACAAATCCTATGAATAATAATTGTTTTAATCTAACGTTGTATGACCCAGTATTGTTTACTAAATATTCTGGTAGTCAATGTCAAAGTTCATAAATATTATTCAACAAAAAGTAAACTCAGGTATGAATAAATGATCATTATTTACTTTGCCATCAGGTATTGATAGTGAAATTACGCGTTTTAGTCAAAGTTAATATATTCTTGAAGAACTATATGAATCACTTTCAGAGTTTTCAAGAAACAGTTAACTTTCGAGGAAAGGATATATGATAAAAACTTGAAGTTTTTTTTTAATTTATTGAAAAACATACAAAAATAATTTTCAACATTCTATAATTCTCTAGATTTCTACATCTAACACTACTACTATCAACCATGTTTTATCTTTACGATTCTCAAGCTGCAAGTTGGTTTAGTTCCCCCCTATATTTGGCACAATAAGGACACCTTGGAGGTAACCTTTGTGGATTCCATGACTCTAAAGCCATCTGTCTAGTAGCCATGCAGTGTGGACAGCAAGTCCTCTGCATTTGTGGTTCAGAATAAGCTCTGGAAACGTCGTGATAGTTTAAACAATGGGGACATCTTACAACTGTGGGAACCCTGATCAAATTAGCACAGTAAGGGCACATGCTAGGTCTTGAATTTGGTACATTTGCCAGAAGATATTTCAACAAATCGACCAGTTTGGATCTACCAATCATTTGGGTCTCTTCTCTAGGTTGACCATAATCATAAGGCATTGGCAATATTTGTTGTTGAGGTGGATACATTGGAGCATGAGGAATCAAAGGTTGAATGAAGTTTGGGACGTGCTCTGTTAACTGTGGAGGTACAATGGTTATTTCTGTTGGTTTCTTGTAGATAACTGTTTTGGTTGGATCTTCATAGTAGCCTGAAGCTGAGGAAATCTGGTATCCACTCACAACAGCCTTAGGAGAACCATCAGAAGAAGTTAAAGTTTCTGAAGATGAAACTGAATAACCACTGGAAGACTCAGAGAAGTCTTGGGGCAATATGGAGGCCATTTTGAAGATGCTCAAATCATCAATGTCCACATCCTTCTTCTTGGAGTGTCCATGGAAGGCACAGCCAGCACAGAAGGTTGGTTCTCTCCTCAAAGACTCCACAATGATGGCTGAAGGATGTTCAGGAATATTCTTGTCGACATTGTTTATAATCGGGTAGCTTACCAAGAGTTTTGGTTCTTCGTTAGTCTTCAGGTTGATGAAAGGTACCAAAGATTTCTTCAGGAGGTTCACCAGCTCGAAATCCTTGGTGTTGGAGCAGTGTTCAATGGTTTGTCTTTGGTTGCCATTAAGACTGATGTTAACATTGCCTGCACCTACTATTTCGACATTTTCGATGTTGTTGGAGAGTTTTACAGGGTGAAGAACGCGAGGATGGTCTATGTTGTGTATGGGGCTAGCTTCTGGTTGGATTGGTTCAATTGGTTCAGGATCCTTCAGGAGTATTTCTTGTTCGACTACAACTTCTGGTTCCTTCTTCTCTTCAGAATTCTCAACTTCTGGTGGTACAGTCTCTGAGATTACAGGGGAAAGTTCAACCACTTGGCTTGTGAGGTTTATTGGACTGTCTTCTTCTGGTTTCTTGAAGATGTTGTCGGATTGAAGAGGTGTTGAAGGTGAAATTTCAACGGTTTTGAAGCTTTCTTGGTTGGAATCTTCCTTAGGAAGGTTTTGAATGAGATCGGGGGTAACTTCAACAAGACCTGGTTCCTCCGCTGTTAAGTTTTGGGTTTGAGGTTGGATTTCTTCGATTTTCAAAGATTGCACCTCTGGTTCCTTAACTTCTCCCACACTCTCAAGTTTTGGATCTTCAGGAACGGATTGAGGGTTGGTCATATTGTCTGGTGGTTGTTGAGAAGGTTCTGCAAGTTTTCCAGTCTCCAATTTGTCGAGTATAGCTGGTTGTTTTGCCACTGTATCGATGAGGATCTTTGGAATTACTGTCATGGTGTTCAACCCGTTGGATGCAGAACTTTTGGGTTGGATTGAAGCCATTGGAATGTGTTGTATCACAGAATTATCCAGGAGGATTGGATCGTTGATTACAAATTTTGGTTTGCGAGGAGTTTGTGGTGGTGGAAGATGGTATGGATTTACAATTGGAAGATCAGGGGAAGGTATTGGGTATTGTGGTGTGTATCTTGGGGTGTTGACGTAGTAGTATTGAGGGGTGTATTGTGGAATTCTCGGGTAATATAGGTGCCAGGGGTATCCCATAGGGGGAGCTACTGGTGGATAAAAGGGATGAACGAAAGGTGGTTGGTAATAATTGTTGTGATTCGGTCCAGCAAGTGTTATTTTCGTGTTGACGTTATTGTTGTTCTTCTTAACGGCATTTTTGTAGTCTCCAAGTTTTAGAAGAACTCTAGCGTTGGCGACAGTGTTTGGTAGGTTTGGTTCTGCAGGTCTACTTTTGGGATCTTCGCTCAAGAAACTGGATCTTTCCATGAGTTCAAACTCGTCATAGTTACTTCTTCTCGGGGTTCTGAAGATAGCTCGTAGGTTACATTTGGTGTCAGCTTGTGTCTGAAAAATCAAATGGGTGTTTTAAATTTTTGGTACAGTTTTTAGATTCATTTGGAGACAGCGAAATATATGTGATTTGGAGATTTACTTACAGTGTAAACCAGCAGCAAGCCAAGCAAAGATAGTATCAAGCACTTTGTCATCGTGACTGACAATTTCAACCGAGCTACTCCAGCTTATAAAAGTTTTATCGACCGACATGCTGTGAAAAGGATTATTATGGTAGCACTGGTAAAAGCGTATGGTCACGTCTTTGGATCTGTTGTTGAACTATATTCCATAATTTCGTGTTTCGCTCAACTGGAATGAACGACATTGAACTCTACGGAGTGATACACTTTTGTTCTAATTTCGAGTTCACGATATTAAGTACGCGAAATAAGGATTTATTTGTTTTCAAATTGTCGTCCTAATTTTGTTGACCGGATTTTAAGATTCTCATTGTTTGGTACGATTGGATTAGGTTAGGAGTGTACTGCCGGAGATAAGTGTGATAGTAAACAACTATGAATTTTTTCTGAATCTACAGGACCGGTTCTAGAAATTTCGAAATTTTTTATTGCGCTTTTTTGTATTAGAAATGAAGTGTTGATGTCACTGATCTCTTTTCTGTAAACCAATCATCAGTCCGTCGCGTACAAGTCAAAATATGCAAGTTTGAAATTTGAAAATTCTCACTTTTGAACTAAAAAAATTTCAAAATCGGGAAAACTGGAATTGTTATACCTTTATCAGAAAGATCGACCTCGAAAACCTGTATTTCGAATGCAAACTCGAATGAATCAGACGTAGTTTTCGCGAAAAAAAATTAAGTTGTTTTTTCATTTTTCATTTTCGAGTTGACTTCAAAGGGCTGTACCGACAACGCTATGGGTGACAGTGATCAACTAGGTATATTTTCTGAATCTGCACGACCGGTTCTAGAACCTCCATGCACAAAAATTACCCTAACCCTCTTGGTTTGCGCCTGAGAATGCGAAATATAGCGTTTTAGGGGGGGTCTACCCCTTTGGATGTTTTCGGCCAAAATTTCAAAATTTTCGATTGCGATTTTTTGTGCTTGAGAGAAAGTGTCCCCATCGTTGATCCCCAATCTGCAAACCCCACCTCGATCCGCAGCCAATTGGTCGAGATATGCAGCTTCGAAATTTCGAAAATTTCAAAAATTGTCATTTTGCAGGTGAAAAATTTTAAAATCGCGAAAAATGCAACTGTTTCCTTCTCATCGAGTCAATCCACTTCTAAAACCGACATTTTCATATCAAATTTGAAAATATCTGCCGTAGTTTTCGAGAGAAACGATTATGAAATTTTCGCATTTTTCAGTTTCGAGTTTTATTTGAAACGCTCTAGTGACAACAATATGATTAAAAGTAATCAACTCTGTATTTTTTCTGAAAGATCTGAACCGGTTTTAAAACCTCCATAACCAAAAAAGTCCATAGAGTCAGGCGATTTTCTCAGAGAATGCAAAATATAGCGTTTTCGGGGGGGTCTACCCCTTTGGATTTTTTCGGCCAAAATTTCAAAATTTTCGATTGCGATTTTTTGTGCTAGGGGGAAAGTGTCCCCATCGCTGATACCCAATCTGCAAACCCACCTCGATCCGCAGCCAATTGGTCGAGATATGCAGCTTTGAAATTTCGAAAATTTCAAAAATTGTCATTTTGCAGGTGAAAAATTTTAAAATCCCGAAAACTGCAACTTTTTTCTTCTTATCGAGTCAATCCACTTCTAAAACCGACATTTTCATATCAAATTTGACAATATCTGCCGTAGTTTTCGAGAGAAACGATTATGAAATTTTCGCATTTTTCAGTTTCGAGTTTTATTTGAAACGCTCTAGTGACAACAATATGATTAAAAGTAATCAACTCTGTATTTTTTCTGAAAGATCCGAAATGGTTTTAAAACCTCCATAACCAAAAAAGTCCATAGAGTCAGGCGATTGTCTTAGAGAAAGCAAAATATAGCGTTTTTGGGGGGGTCTACCCCTTTGGATTTTTTCGGCCAAAATTTCAAAATTTTCGATTGCGATTTTTTGTGCTAGGGGGAAAGTGTCCCCATCGCTGATCCCCAATCTGCAAACCCCACCTCGATCTGCAGCCAATTGGTCGAGATATGCAGCTTTGAAATTTCGAAAATTTCAAAAATTGTCATTTTGCAGGTGAAAAATTTTAAAATCGCGAAAACTGCAACTTTTTTCTTCTTATCGAGTCAATCCACTTCTAAAACCGACATTTCCATATCAAATTTGAAAATATCTGCCGTAGTTTTCGAGAGAAACGATTTTGAAATTTTCGCATTTTTCAGTTTCGAGTTTTTTTTCAAACGCTCTGGTGACAACAATATGATTAAAAGTAATCAACTCTGTATTTTTTCTGAAAGATCCGAACCGGTTTTAAAACCTCCATAACCAAAAAAGTCCATAGAGTCAGGCGATTGTCTTAGAGAAAGCAAAATATAGCGTTTTCGGGGGGGTCTACCCCTTTGGATTTTTTCGGCCAAAATTTCAAAATTTTCGATTGCGATTTTTTGTGCTAGGGGGAAAGTGTCCCCATCGCTGATACCCAATCTGCAAACCCCACCTCGATCCGCAGCCAATTGGTCGAGATATGCAGCTTTGAAATTTCGAAAATTTCAAAAATTGTCATTTTGCAGGTGAAAAATTTTAAAATCGCGAAAACTGCAACTTTTTTCTTCTTATCGAGTCAATCCACTTCTAAAACCTACATTTTCATATCAAATTTGAAAATATCTGCCGTAGTTTTCGAGAGAAACGATTATGAAATTTTCGCATTTTTCAGTTTCGAGTTTTATTTGAAACGCTCTAGTGACAACAATATGATTAAAAGTAATCAACTCTGTATTTTTTCTGAAAGATCTGAACTGGTTTTAAAACCTCCATAACTAAAAAAGTTCATAGAGTCAGGCGATTTTCTCAGAGAATGCAAAATATAGCGTTTTCGGGGGGGTCTACCCCTTTGGATTTTTTCGGCCAAAATTTCAAAATTTTCGATTGCGATTTTTTGTGCTAGGATGAAAGTGTCCCCATCGCTGATCCCCAATCTGCAAACCCCACCTCGATCTGCAGCCAATTGGTCGAGATATGCAGCTTTGAAATTTCGAAAATTTCAAAAATTGTCATTTTGCAGGTGAAAAATTTTAAAATCGCGAAAACTGCAACTTTTTTCTTCTTATCGAGTCAATCCACTTCTAAAACCTACATTTTCATATCAAATTTGAAAATATCTGCCGTAGTTTTCGAGAGAAACGATTATGAAATTTTTGCATTTTTCAGTTTCGAGTTTTCCTTGAAACGCTCTAGTGACAACAATATGATTAAAAGTAATCAACTCTGTATTTTTTCTGAAAGATCTGAACCGGTTTTAAAACCTCCATAACCAAAAAAGTCCATAGAGTCAGGCGATTTTCTCAGAGAATGCAAAATATAGCGTTTTTGGGGGGGTCTACCCCTTTGGATTTTTTCGGCCAAAATTTCAAAATTTTCGATTGCGATTTTTTGTGCTAGGGGGAAAGTGTCCCCATCGCTGATCCCCAATCTGCAAACCCCACCTCGATCTGCAGCCAATTGGTGGAGATATGCAGCTTTGAAATTTCGAAAATTTCAAAAATTGTCATTTTGCAGGTGAAAAATTTTAAAATCGCGAAAACTGCAACTTTTTTCTTCTTATCGAGTCAATCCACTTCTAAAACCGACATTTTCATATCAAATTTGACAATATCTGCCGTAGTTTTCGAGAGAAACGATTATGAAATTTTCGCATTTTTCAGTTTCGAGTTTTATTTGAAACGCTCTAGTGACAACAATATGATTAAAAGTAATCAACTCTGTATTGTTTCTGAAAGATCCGAACCGGTTTTGAAATCTCCATAACCAAAAAAGTCCATAGAGTCAGGCGATTGTCTCAGAGAATGCAAAATATAGCGTTTTTGGGGGGGTCTACCCCTTTGGATTTTTTCGGCCAAAATTTCAAAATTTTCGATTGCGATTTTTTGTGCTAGGGGGAAAGTGTCCCCATCGCTGATCCCCAATCTGCAAACCCCACCTCGATGGGCAGCCAATTGGTCGAGATATGCAGCTTTGAAATTTCGAAAATTTCAAAAATTGTCATTTTGCAGGTGAAAAATTTTAAAATCGCGAAAACTGCAACTTTTTTCTTCTTATCGAGTCAATCCACTTCTAAAACCGACATTTTCATATCAAATTTGACAATATCTGCCGTAGTTTTCGAGAGAAACGATTATGAAATTTTCGCATTTTTCAGTTTCGAGTTTTATTTGAAACGCTCTAGTGACAACAATATGATTAAAAGTAATCAACTCTGTATTGTTTCTGAAAGATCCGAACCGGTTTTGAAAGATCCGAACCGGTTTTGAAACCTCCATAACCAAAAAAGTCCATAGAGTCAGGCGATTGTCTCAGAGAATGCAAAATATAGCGTTTTTGGGGGGGTCTACCCCTTTGGATTTTTTCGGCCAAAATTTCAAAATTTTCGATTGCGATTTTTTGTGCTAGGGGGAAAGTGTCCCCATCGCTGATCCCCAATCTGCAAACCCCACCTCGATCTGCAGCCAATTGGTGGAGATATGCAGCTTTGAAATTTCGAAAATTTCAAAAATTGTCATTTTGCAGGTGAAAAATTTTAAAATCGCGAAAACTGCAACTTTTTTCTTCTTATCGAGTCAATCCACTTCTAAAACCGACATTTTCATATCAAATTTGACAATATCTGCCGTAGTTTTCGAGAGAAACGATTATGAAATTTTCGCATTTTTCAGTTTCGAGTTTTATTTGAAACGCTCTAGTGACAACAATATGATTAAAAGTAATCAACTCTGTATTGTTTCTGAAAGATCCGAACCGGTTTTGAAATCTCCATAACCAAAAAAGTCCATAGAGTCAGGCGATTGTCTCAGAGAATGCAAAATATAGCGTTTTTGGGGGGGTCTACCCCTTTGGATTTTTTCGGCCAAAATTTCAAAATTTTCGATTGCGATTTTTTGTGCTAGGGGGAAAGTGTCCCCATCGCTGATCCCCAATCTGCAAACCCCACCTCGATGGGCAGCCAATTGGTCGAGATATGCAGCTTTGAAATTTCGAAAATTTCAAAAATTGTCATTTTGCAGGTGAAAAATTTTAAAATCGCGAAAACTGCAACTTTTTTCTTCTTATCGAGTCAATCCACTTCTAAAACCGACATTTTCATATCAAATTTGACAATATCTGCCGTAGTTTTCGAGAGAAACGATTATGAAATTTTCGCATTTTTCAGTTTCGAGTTTTATTTGAAACGCTCTAGTGACAACAATATGATTAAAAGTAATCAACTCTGTATTGTTTCTGAAAGATCCGAACCGGTTTTGAAAGATCCGAACCGGTTTTGAAACCTCCATAACCAAAAAAGTCCATAGAGTCAGGCGATTGTCTCAGAGAATGCAAAATATAGCGTTTTTGGGGGGGTCTACCCCTTTGGATTTTTTCGGCCAAAATTTCAAAATTTTCGATTGCGATTTTTTGTGCTAGGGGGAAAGTGTCCCCATCGCTGATCCCCAATCTGCAAACCCCACCTCGATGGGCAGCCAATTGGTCGAGATATGCAGCTTTGAAATTTCGAAAATTTCAAAAATTGTCATTTTGCAGGTGAAAAATTTTGAAATCGCGAAAACTGCAACTTTTTTCTTCTTATCGAGTCAATCCACTTCTAAAACCGACATTTTCATATCAAATTTGAAAATATCTGCCGTAGTTTTCGAGAGAAACGATTATGAAATTTTCGCATTTTTCAGTTTCGAGTTTTCTTTGAAACGCTCTAGTGACAACAATATGATTAAAAGTAATCAACTCTGTATTTTTTCTGAAAGATCCGAACCGGTTTCAAAACCTCAATAACCAAAAAAGTCCATAGAGTCAGGCGATTTTCTCAGAGAATGCAAAATATAGCGTTTTTGGGGGGGTCTACCCCTTTGGATTTTTTCGGCCAAAATTTCAAAATTTTCGATTGCGATTTTTTGTGCTAGGGGGAAAGTGTCCCCATCGCTGATCCCCAATCTGCAAACCCCACCTCGATGGGCAGCCAATTGGTCGAGATATGCAGCTTTGAAATTTCGAAAATTTCAAAAATTGTCATTTTGCAGGTGAAAAATTTTAAAATCCCGAAAACTGCAACTTTTTTCTTCTTATCGAGTCAATCCACTTCTAAAACCAACATTTTCATATCAAATTTGAAAATATCTGCCGTAGTTTTCGAGAGAAACGATTTTGAAATTTTCGCATTTTTCAGTTTCGAGTTTTTTTTCAAACGCTCTGGTGACAACAATATGATTAAAAGTAATCAACTCTGTATTTTTCTGAAAGATCCGAACCGGTTTCAAAACCTCCATAACCAAAAAAGTCCATAGAGTCAGGGTATTGTCTTAGAGAAAGCAAAATATAGCGTTTTCGGGGGGGTCTACCCCTTTGGATTTTTTCGGCCAAAATTTCAAAATTTTCTATTGCGATTTTTTGTGCTGGGGGAAAGTGTCCCCATCGCTGATCCCCAATCTGCAAACCCCACCTCGATCCGCAGCCAATTGGTCGAGATATGCAGCTTTGAAATTTCGAAAATTTCAAAAATTGTCATTTTGCAATTGAAAAATTTTAAAATCGCGAAAACTGCAACTTTTTTCTTCTTATCGAGTCAATCCACTTCTAAAACCGACATTTTCATATCAAATTTGACAATATCTGCCGTAGTTTTCGAGAGGAACGATTATGAAATTTTCGCATTTTTCAGTTTCGAGTTTTATTTGAAACGCTCTAGTGACAACAATATGATTAAAAGTAATCAACTCTGTATTGTTTCTGAAAGATCCGAACCGGTTTTAAAACCTCCATAACCAAAAAAGTCCATAGAGTCAGGCGATTGTCTTAGAGAAAGCAAAATATAGCGTTTTTGGGGGGGTCTACCCCTTTGGATTTTTTCGGCCAAAATTTCAAAATTTTCTATTGCGATTTTTTGTGCTGGGGGGAAAGTGTCCCCATCGCTGATACCCAATCTGCAAACCCCACCTCGATCCGCAGCCAATTGGTCGAGATATGCAGCTTTGAAATTTCGTAAATTTCAAAAATTGTCATTTTGCAGGTGAAAAATTTTGAAATCGCGAAAACTGCAACTTCTTTCTTCTTATCGAGTCAATCCACTTCTAAAACCGACATTTTCATATCAAATTTGAAAATATCTGCCGTAGTTTTCGAGAGAAACGATTATGAAATTTTCGCATTTTTCAGTTTCGAGTTTTTTTTCAAACGCTCCGGTGACAACAATATGATTAAAAGTAATCAACTCTGTATTTTTTCTGAAAGATCCGAACCGGTTTTAAAACCTCCATAACCAAAAAAGTCCATAGAGTCAGGCGATTTTCTCAGAGAATGCAAAATATAGCGTTTTCGGGGGGGTCTACCCCTTTGGATTTTTTCGGCCAAAATTTCAAAATTTTCGATTGCGATTTTTTGTGCTAGGGGAAAAGTGTCCCCATCGCTGATACTCAATCTGCAAACCCCACCTCGATCCGCAGCCAATTGGTCGAGATATGCAGCTTTGAAATTTCGAAAATTTCAAAAATTGTCATTTTGCAGGTGAAAAATTTTAAAATCGCGAAAACTGCAACTTTTTTCTTCTTATCGAGTCAATCCACTTCTAAAACCGACATTTTCATATCAAATTTGACAATATCTGCCGTAGTTTTCGAGAGAAACGATTATGAAATTTTCGCATTTTTCAGTTTCGAGTTTTATTTGAAACGCTCTAGTGACAACAATATGATTAAAAGTAATCAACTCTGTATTTTTTCTGATAGATCCGAAATGGTTTAAAAACCTCCATAACCAAAAAAGTCCATAGAGTCAGGCGATTGTCTTAGAGAAAGCAAAATATAGCGTTTTTGGGGGGGTCTACCCCTTTGGATTTTTTCGGCCAAAATTTCAAAATTTTCGATTGCGATTTTTTGTGCTAGGGGAAAAGTGTCCCCATCGCTGATTCCCAATCTGCAAACCCCACCTCGATCTGCAGCCAATTGGTCGAGATATGCAGCTTTGAAATTTCGAAAATTTCAAAAATTGTCATTTTGCAGGTGAAAAATTTTAAAATCGCGAAAACTGCAACTTTTTTCTTCTTATCGAGTCAATCCACTTCTAAAACCGACATTTTCATATCAAATTTGAAAATATCTGCCGTAGTTTTCGAGAGAAACGATTATGAAATTTTCGCATTTTTCAGTTTCGAGTTTTTTTTCAAACGCTCTAGTGACAACAATATGATTAAAAGTAATCAACTCTGTATTGTTTCTGAAAGATTCGAACCGGTTTTAAAACCTCCATAACCATAAAAGTCCATAGAGTCAGGCGATTGTCTTAGAGAAAGCAAAATATAGCGTTTTCGGGGGGGTCTACCCCTTTGGATTTTTTCGGCCAAAATTTCAAAATTTTCGATTGCGATTTTTTGTGCTAGGGGAAAAGTGTCCCCATCGCTGATCCCCAATCTGCAAACCCCACCTCTATCCGCAGCCAATTGGTCGAGATATGCAGCTTTGAAATTTCGAAAATTTCAAAAATTGTCATTTTGCAATTGAAAAATTTTAAAATCGCGAAAACTGCAACTTTTTTCTTCTTATCGAGTCAATCCACTTCTAAAACCGACATTATCATATCAAATTTGAAAATATCTGCCGTAGTTTTCGAGAGAAACGATTATGAAATTTTCGCATTTTTCAGTTTCGAGTTTTTTTTGAAACGCTCTGGTGACAACAATATAATTAAAAGTAATAAACTCTGTATTTTTTCTGAAAGATCCCGACCGGTTTTAAAACCTCCATAATCAAAAAAGTCCATAGAGTCAGGCGATTTTCTCAGAGAATGCAAAATATAGCGTTTTCGGGGGGGTCTACCCCTTTGGATTTTTTCGGCCAAAATTTCAAAATTTTCGATTGCGATTTTTTGTGCTAGGGGGAAAGTGTCCCCATCGCTGATACCCAATCTGCAAACCCCACCTCGATGGGCAGCCAATTGGTCGAGATATGCAGCTTTGAAATTTCGAAAATTTCAAAAATTGTCATTTTGCAGGTGAAAAATTTTAAAATCGCGAAAACTGCAACTTTTTTCTTCTTATCGAGTCAATCCACTTCTAAAACCGACATTTTCATATCAAATTTGAAAATATCTGCCGTAGTTTTCGAGAGAAACGATTATGAAATTTTCGCATTTTTCAGTTTCGAGTTTTCTTTGAAACGCTCTAGTGACAACAATATGATTAAAAGTAATCAACTCTGTATTTTTTCTAAAAGATCTGAATCGGTTTTAAAACCTCCATAACCAAAAAAGTCCATAGAGTCAGGCGATTTTCTCAGAGAATGCAAAATATAGCGTTTTCGGGGGGGTCTACCCCTTTGGATTTTTTCGGCCAAAATTTCAAAATTTTCGATTGCGATTTTTTGTGCTAGGGGGAAAGTGTCCCCATCGCTGATCCCCAATCTGCAAACCCCACCTCGATCTGCAGCCAATTGGTCGAGATATGCAGCTTTGAAATTTCGAAAATTTCAAAAATTGTCATTTTGCAGGTGGAAAATTTTGAAATCGCGAAAACTGCAATTTTTTTCTTCTTATCGAGTCAATCCACTTCTAAAACCGACATTTTCATATCAAATTTGACAATATCTGCCGTAGTTTTCGAGAGTAACGATTATGAAATTTTCGCATTTTTCAGTTTCGAGTTTTATTTGAAACGCTCTAGTGACAACAATATGATTAAAAGTAATCAACTCTGTATTGTTTCTGAAAGATCCGAACCGGTTTTAGAACCTCCATAACCAAAAAAGTCCATAGAGTCAGGCGATTGTCTTAGAGAAAGCAAAATATAGCGTTTTTGGGGGGGTCTACCCCTTTGGATTTTTTCGGCCAAAATTTCAAAATTTTCTATTGCGATTTTTTGTGCTGGGGGAAAGTGTCCCCATCGCTGATACCCAATCTGCAAACCCCACCTCGATCCGCAGCCAATTGGTCGAGATATGCAGCTTTGAAATTTCGTAAATTTCAAAAATTGTCATTTTGCAGGTGAAAAATTTTGAAATCGCGAAAACTGCAACTTCTTTCTTCTTATCGAGTCAATCCACTTCTAAAACCGACATTTTCATATCAAATTTGAAAATATCTGCCGTAGTTTTCGAGAGAAACGATTATGAAATTTTCGCATTTTTCAGTTTCGAGTTTTCCTTGAAACGCTCTAGTGACAACAATATAATTAAAAGTAATCAACTCTGTATTTTTTCTGAAAGATCTGAACCGGTTTTAAAACCTCCATAACCAAAAAAGTCCATAGAGTCAGGCGATTTTCTCAGAGAATGCAAAATATAGCGTTTTCGGGGGGGTCTACCCCTTTGGATTTTTTCGGCCAAAATTTCAAAATTTTCGATTGCGATTTTTTGTGCTAAGGGGAAAGTGTCCCCATCGCTGATCCCCAATCTGCAAACCCCACCTCGATCTGCAGCCAATTGGTCGAGATATGCAGCTTTGAAATTTCGAAAATTTCAAAAATTGTCATTTTGCAGGTGAAAAATTTTAAAATCGCGAAAACTGCAACTTTTTTCTTCTTATCGAGTCAATCCACTTCTAAAACCGACATTTTCATATCAAATTTGACAATATCTGCCGTAGTTTTCGAGAGAAACGATTATGAAATTTTCGCATTTTTCAGTTTCGAGTTTTATTTGAAACGCTCTAGTGACAACAATATGATTAAAAGTAATCAACTCTGTATTTTTTCTGATAGATCCGAAATGGTTTTAAAACCTCCATAACCAAAAAAGTCCATAGAGTCAGGCGATTGTCTTAGAGAAAGCAAAATATAGCGTTTTTGGGGGGTCTACCCCTTTGGATTTTTTCGGCCAAAATTTCAAAATTTTCGATTGCGATTTTTTGTGCTAGGGGGAAAGTGTCCCCATCGCTGATCCCCAATCTGCAAACCCCACCTCGATCTGCAGCCAATTGGTCGAGATATGCAGCTTTGAAATTTCGAAAATTTCAAAAATTGTCATTTTGCAGGTGAAAAATTTTAAAATCGCGAAAACTGCAACTTTTTTCTTCTTATCGAGTCAATCCACTTCTAAAACCGACATTTCCATATCAAATTTGAAAATATCTGCCGTAGTTTTCGAGAGAAACGATTTTGAAATTTTCGCATTTTTCAGTTTCGAGTTTTTTTTGAAACGCTCTGGTGACAACAATATAATTAAAAGTAATAAACTCTGTATTTTTTCTGAAAGATCCCGACCGGTTTTAAAACCTCCATAACCAAAAAAGTCCATAGAGTCAGGCGATTTTCTCAGAGAATGCAAAATATAGCGTTTTCGGGGGGGTCTACCCCTTTGGATTTTTTCGGCCAAAATTTCAAAATTTTCGATTGCGATTTTTTGTGCTAGGGGGAAAGTGTCCCCATCGCTGATACCCAATCTGCAAACCCCACCTCGATCCGCAGCCAATTGGTCGAGATATGCAGCTTTGAAATTTCGAAAATTTCAAAAATTGTCATTTTGCAGGTGAAAAATTTTAAAATCGCGAAAACTGCAGTTTTTTTCTTCTTATCGAGTCAATCCACTTCTAAAACCGACATTTTCATATCAAATTTGAAAATATCTGCCGTAGTTTTCGAGAGAAACCATTATGAAATTTTCGCATTTTTCAGTTTCGAGTTTTCTTTGAAACGCTCTAGTGACAACAATATGATTAAAAGTAATCAACTCTGTATTTTTTCTAAAAGATCTGAATCGGTTTTAAAACCTCCATAACCAAAAAAGTCCATAGAGTCAGGCGATTTTCTCAGAGAATGCAAAATATAGCGTTTTCGGGGGGGTCTACCCCTTTGGATTTTTTCGGCCAAAATTTCAAAATTTTCGATTGCGATTTTTTGTGCTAGGGGGAAAGTGTCCCCATCGCTGATCCCCAATCTGCAAACCCCACCTCGATCTGCAGCCAATTGGTCGAGATATGCAGCTTTGAAATTTCGAAAATTTCAAAAATTGTCATTTTGCAGGTGAAAAATTTTGAAATCGCGAAAACTGCAACTTTTTTCTTCTTATCGAGTCAATCCACTTCTAAAACCGACATTTTCATATCAAATTTGAAAATATCTGCCGTAGTTTTCGAGAGAAACGATTATGAAATTTTCGCATTTTTCAGTTTCGAGTTTTCCTTGAAACGCTCTAGTGACAACAATATGATTAAAAGTAATCAACTCTGTATTTTTTCTGAAAGATCTGAACCGGTTTTAAAACCTCCATAACCAAAAAAGTCCATAGAGTCAGGCGATTTTCTCAGAGAATGCAAAATATAGCGTTTTCGGGGGGGTCTACCCCTTTGGATTTTTTCGGCCAAAATTTAAAAATTTTCGATTGCGATTTTTTGTGCTAGGGGGAAAGTGTCCCCATCGCTGATCCCCAATCTGCAAACCCCACCTCGATCTACAGCCAATTGGTCGAGATATGCAGTTATGAAATTTCGAAAATTTCAAAAATTGTCATTTTGCAGGTGAAAAATTTTAAAATCGCGAAAACAGCAACTTTTTTCTTCTTATCGAGTCAATCTACTTCTAAAACCGACATTTTCATATCAAATTTGACAATATCTGCCGTAGTTTTCGAGAGAAACGATTATGAAATTTTCGCATTTTTCAGTTTCGAGTTTTATTTGAAACGCTCTAGTGACAACAATATGATTAAAAGTAATCAACTCTGTATTTTTTCTGAAAGATCCGAACCGGTTTTAAAACCTCAATAACCAAAAAAGTCCATAGAGTCAGGCGATTTTCTCAGAGAATGCAAAATATAGCGTTTTTGGGGGGGTCTACCCCTTTGGATTTTTTCGGCCAAAATTTCAAAATTTTCGATTGCGTTTTTTTGTGCTGGGGGCGAAAGTGTCCCCATCGCTGATACCCAATCTGCAAACCCCACCTCGATCTGCAGCCAATTGGTCGAGATATGCAGCTTTGAAATTTCGAAAATTTCAAAAATTGTCATTTTGCAGGTGAAAAATTTTAAAATCGCGAAAACTGCAACTTTTTTCTTCTTATCGAGTCAATCCACTTCTAAAACCTACATTTTCATATCAAATTTGAAAATATCTGCCGTAGTTTTCGAGAGAAACGATTATGAAATTTTCGCATTTTTCAGTTTCGAGTTTTATTTGAAACGCTCTAGTGACAACAATATGATTAAAAGTAATCAACTCTGTATTTTTTCTGAAAGATCTGAACCGGTTTTAAAACCTCCATAACCAAAAAAGTCCATAGAGTCAGGCGATTTTCTCAGAGAATGCAAAATATAGCGTTTTCGGGGGGGTCTACCCCTTTGGATTTTTTCGGCCAAAATTTAAAAATTTTCGATTGCGATTTTTTGTGCTAGGGGGAAAGTGTCCCCATCGCTGATCCCCAATCTGCAAACCCCACCTCGATCTGCAGCCAATTGGTCGAGATATGCAGCTTTGAAATTTCGAAAATTTCAAAAATTGTCATTTTGCAGGTGAAAAATTTTAAAATCGCGAAAACTGCAACTTTTTTCTTCTTATCGAGTCAATCCACTTCTAAAACCGACATTTTCATATCAAATTCGACAATATCTGCCGTAGTTTTCGAGAGAAACGATTATGAAATTTTCGCATTTTTCAGTTTCGAGTTTTATTTGAAACGCTCTAGTGACAACAATATGATTAAAAGTAATCAACTCTGTATTGTTTCTGAAAGATCCGAACTGGTTTTGAAACCTCCATAACCAAAAAAGTCCATAGAGTCAGGCGATTGTCTCAGAGAATGCAAAATATAGCGTTTTTGGGGGGGTCTACCCCCTTTGGATTTTTTCGGCCAAAATTTCAAAATTTTCGATTGCGATTTTTTGTGCTAGGGGGAAAGTGTCCCCATCGCTGATCCCCAATCTGCAAACCCCACCTCGATGGGCAGCCAATTGGTCGAGATATGCAGCTTTGAAATTTCGAAAATTTCAAAAATTGTCATTTTGCAGGTGAAAAATTTTGAAATCGCGAAAACTGCAACTTTTTTCTTCTTATCGAGTCAATCAACTTCTAAAACCGACATTTTCATATCAAATTTGAAAATATTTGCCGTAGTTTTCGAGAGAAACGATTATGAAATTTTCGCATTTTTCAGTTTCGAGTTTTCTTTGAAACGCTCTAGTGACAACAATATGATTAAAAGTAATCAACTCTGTTTTGTTTCTGAAAGATCCGAACCGGTTTTAAAACCTCCATAACCAAAAAAGTCCATAGAGTCAGGCGATTGTCTTAGAGAAAGCAAAATATAGCGTTTTTGGGGGGGTCTACCCCTTTGGATTTTTTCGGCCAAAATTTCAAAATTTTCGATTGCGATTTTTTGTGCTAGGGGAAAAGTGTCCCCATCGCTGATACTCAATCTGCAAACCCCACCTCGATCCGCAGCCAATTGGTCGAGATATGCAGCTTTGAAATTTCGAAAATTTCAAAAATTGTCATTTTGCAGGTGAAAAATTTTAAAATCGCGAAAACTGCAACTTTTTTCTTCTTATCGAGTCAATCCACTTCTAAAACCGACATTTTCATATCAAATTTGACAATATCTGCCGTAGTTTTCGAGAGAAACGATTATGAAATTTTCGCATTTTTCAGTTTCGAGTTTTATTTGAAACGCTCTAGTGACAACAATATGATTAAAAGTAATCAACTCTGTATTGTTTCTGAAAGATCCGAACCGGTTTTGAAACCTCCATAACCAAAAAAGTCCATAGAGTCAGGCGATTGTCTTAGAGAAAGCAAAATATAGCGTTTTTGGGGGGGTCTACCCCTTTGGATTTTTTCGGCCAAAATTTCAAAATTTTCGATTGCGATTTTTTGTGCTAGGGGGAAAGTGTCCCCATCGCTGATACCCAATCTGCAAACCCCACCTCGATCCGCAGCAAATTGGTCGAGATATGCAGCTTTGAAATTTCGAAAATTTCAAAAATTGTCATTTTGCAGGTGAAAAATTTTAAAATCGCGAAAACTGCAACTTTTTTCTTCTTATCGAGTCAATCCACTTCTAAAACCGACATTTTCATATCAAATTTGAAAATATCTGCCGTAGTTTTCGAGAGAAACGATTATGAAATTTTCGCATTTTTCAGTTTCGAGTTTTCCTTGAAACGCTCTAGTGACAACAATATGATTAAAAGTAATCAACTCTGTATTTTTTCTGAAAGATCTGAACCGGTTTTAAAACCTCCATAACCAAAAAAGTCCATAGAGTCAGGCGATTTTCTCAGAGAATGCAAAATATAGCGTTTTTGGGGGGGTCTACCCCTTTGGATTTTTTCGGCCAAAATTTTAAAATTTTCGATTGCGTTTTTTTGTGCTGGGGGCGAAAGTGTCCCCATCGCTGATACCCAATCTGCAAACCCCACCTCGATCTGCAGCCAATTGGTCGAGATATGCAGCTTTGAAATTTCGAAAATTTCAAAAATTGTCATTTTGCAGGTGAAAAATTTTAAAATCGCGAAAACTGCAACTTTTTTCTTCTTATCGAGTCAATCCACTTCTAAAACCTACATTTTCATATCAAATTTGAAAATATCTGCCGTAGTTTTCGAGAGAAACGATTATGAAATTTTCGCATTTTTCAGTTTCGAGTTTTCTTTGAAACGCTCTAGTGACAACAATATGATTAAAAGTAATCAACTCTGTTTTGTTTCTGAAAGATCCGAACCGGTTTTAAAACCTCCATAACCAAAAAAGTCCATAGAGTCAGGCGATTGTCTTAGAGAAAGCAAAATATAGCGTTTTTGGGGGGGTCTACCTCTTTGGATTTTTTCGGCCAAAATTTCAAAATTTTCGATTGCGATTTTTTGTGCTAGGGGGAAAGTGTCCCCATCGCTGATACCCAATCTGCAAACCCCACCTCGATCCGCAGCCAATTGGTCGAGATATGCAGCTTTGAAATTTCGAAAATTTCAAAAATTGTCATTTTGCAGGTGAAAAATTTTAAAATCGCGAAAACTGCAACTTTTTTCTTCTTATCGAGTCAATCCACTTCTAAAACCTACATTTTCATATCAAATTTGAAAATATCTGCCGTAGTTTTCGAGAGAAACGATTATGAAATTTTCGCATTTTTCAGTTTCGAGTTTTCTTTGAAACGCTCTAGTGACAACAATATGATTAAAAGTAATCAACTCTGTATTTTTTCTGAAAGATCTGAACCGGTTTTAAAACCTCCATAACCAAAAAAGTCCATAGAGTCAGGCGATTTTCTCAGAGAATGCAAAATATAGCGTTTTTGGGGGGGTCTACCCCTTTGGATTTTTTCGGCCAAAATTTCAAAATTTTCGATTGCGATTTTTTGTGCTAGGGGGAAAGTGTCCCCATCGCTGATCCCCAATCTGCAAACCCCACCTCGATCTGCAGCCAATTGGTCGAGATATGCAGCTTTGAAATTTCGAAAATTTCAAAAATTGTCATTTTGCAGGTGAAAAATTTTAAAATCGCGAAAACTGCAACTTTTTTCTTCTTATCGAGTCAATCCACTTCTAAAACCGACATTTTCATATCAAATTTGACAATATCTGCCGTAGTTTTCGAGAAAAACGATTATGAAATTTTCGCATTTTTCAGTTTCGAGTTTTCCTTGAAACGCTCTAGTGACAACAATATGATTAAAAGTAATCAACTCTGTATTGTTTCTGAAAGATCCGAACCGGTTTTGAAACCTCCATAACCAAAAAAGTTCATAGAGTCAGGCGATTTTCTCAGAGAATGCAAAATATAGCGTTTTCGGGGGGGTCTACCCCTTTGGATTTTTTCGGCCAAAATTTCAAAATTTTCGATTGCGATTTTTTGTGCTAGGGGGAAAGTGTCCCCATCGCTGATCCCCAATCTGCAAACCCCACCTCGATCTGCAGCCAATTGGTCGAGATATGCACCTTTGAAATTTCGAAAATTTCAAAAATTGTCATTTTGCAGGTGAAAAATTTTAAAATCGCGAAAACTGCAACTTTTTTCTTCTTATCGAGTCAATCCACTTCTAAAACCGACATTTTCATATCAAATTTGACAATATCTGCCGTAGTTTTCGAGAGAAACGATTATGAAATTTTCGCATTTTTCAGTTTCGAGTTTTATTTGAAACGCTCTAGTGACAACAATATGATTAAAAGTAATCAACTCTGTATTGTTTCTGAAAGATCCGAACCGGTTTTGAAACCTCCATAACCAAATAAGTCCATAGAGTCAGGCGATTGTCTCAGAGAATGCAAAATATAGCGTTTTTGGGGGGGTCTACCCCTTTGGATTTTTTCGGCCAAAATTTCAAAATTTTCGATTGCGATTTTTTGTGCTAGGGGGAAAGTGTCCCCATCGCTGATCCCCAATCTGCAAACCCCACCTCGATGGGCAGCCAATTGGTCGAGATATGCAGCTTTGAAATTTCGAAAATTTCAAAAATTGTCATTTTGCAGGTGAAAAATTTTGAAATCGCGAAAACTGCAACTTTTTTCTTCTTATCGAGTCAATCCACTTCTAAAACCGACATTTTCATATCAAATTTGAAAATATTTGCCGTAGTTTTCGAGAGAAACGATTATGAAATTTTCGCATTTTTCAGTTTCGAGTTTTCTTTGAAACGCTCTAGTGACAACAATATGATTAAAAGTAATCAACTCTGTATTTTTTCTGAAAGATCCGAACCGGTTTCAAAACCTCAATAACCAAAAAAGTCCATAGAGTCAGGCGATTTTCTCAGAGAATGCAAAATATAGCGTTTTCGGGGGGGTCTACCCCTTTGGATTTTTTCGGCCAAAATTTCAAAATTTTCGATTGCGATTTTTTGTGCTAGGGGGAAAGTGTCTCCATCGCTGATCCCCAATTTGCAAACCCCACCTCGATCTGCAGCCAATTGGTCGAGATATGCATTTTTGTAATTTCGAAAATTTCAAAAATTGTCATTTTGCAGGTGAAAAATTTTAAAATCGCGAAAACTGCAACTTTTTTCTTCTTATCGAGTCAATCCACTTCTAAAACCGACATTTTCATATCAAATTTGAGAATATCTGCCGTAGTTTTCGAGAGAAACGATTATGAAATTTTCGCATTTTTCAGTTTCGAGTTTCATTTGAAACGCTCTAGTGACAACAATATGATTAAAAGTAATCAACTCTGTTTTGTTTCTGAAAGATCCGAACCGGTTTTAAAACCTCCATAACCAAAAAAGTCCATAGAGTCAGGCGATTGTCTTAGAGAAAGCAAAATATAGCGTTTTTGGGGGGGTCTACCCCTTTGGATTTTTTCGGCCAAAATTTCAAAATTTTCGATTGCGATTTTTTGTGCTAGGGGAAAAGTGTCCCCATCGCTGATACTCAATCTGCAAACCCCACCTCGATCCGCAGCCAATTGGTCGAGATATGCAGCTTTGAAATTTCGAAAATTTCAAAAATTGTCATTTTGCAGGTGAAAAATTTTAAAATCGCGAAAACTGCAACTTTTTTCTTCTTATCGAGTCAATCCACTTCTAAAACCGACATTTTCATATCAAATTTGACAATATCTGCCGTAGTTTTCGAGAGAAACGATTATGAAATTTTCGCATTTTTCAGTTTCGAGTTTTATTTGAAACGCTCTAGTGACAACAATATGATTAAAAGTAATCAACTCTGTATTGTTTCTGAAAGATCCGAACCGGTTTTGAAACCTCCATAACCAAATAAGTCCATAGAGTCAGGCGATTGTCTCAGAGAATGCAAAATATAGCGTTTTTGGGGGGGTCTACCCCTTTGGATTTTTTCGGCCAAAATTTCAAAATTTTCGATTGCGATTTTTTGTGCTAGGGGGAAAGTGTCCCCATCGCTGATCCCCAATCTGCAAACCCCACCTCGATGGGCAGCCAATTGGTCGAGATATGCAGCTTTGAAATTTCGAAAATTTCAAAAATTGTCATTTTGCAGGTGAAAAATTTTGAAATCGCGAAAACTGCAACTTTTTTCTTCTTATCGAGTCAATCCACTTCTAAAACCGACATTTTCATATCAAATTTGAAAATATTTGCCGTAGTTTTCGAGAGAAACGATTATGAAATTTTCGCATTTTTCAGTTTCGAGTTTTCTTTGAAACGCTCTAGTGACAACAATATGATTAAAAGTAATCAACTCTGTATTTTTTCTGAAAGATCCGAACCGGTTTCAAAACCTCAATAACCAAAAAAGTCCATAGAGTCAGGCGATTTTCTCAGAGAATGCAAAATATAGCGTTTTCGGGGGGGTCTACCCCTTTGGATTTTTTCGGCCAAAATTTCAAAATTTTCGATTGCGATTTTTTGTGTTAGGGAGAAAGTGTCCCCATCGCTGATCCCCAATCTGCAAACCCCACCTCGATCTGCAGCCAATTGGTCGAGATATGCAGCTTTGAAATTTCGAAAATTTCAAAAATTGTCATTTTGCAGGTGAAAAATTTTGAAATCGCGAAAACTGCAACTTTTTTCTTCTTATCGAGTCAATCCACTTCTAAAACCGACATTTTCATATCAAATTTGACAATATCTGCCGTAGTTTTCGAGAGAAACGATTATGAAATTTTCGCATTTTTCAGTTTCGAGTTTCATTTGAAACGCTCTAGTGACAACAATATGATTAAAAGTAATCAACTCTGTATTTTTTCTGAAAGATCTGAACCGGTTTTAAAACCTCCATAACCAAAAAAGTCCATAGAGTCAGGCGATTTTCTCAGAGAATGCAAAATATAGCGTTTTCGGGGGGGTCTACCCCTTTGGATTTTTTCGGCCAAAATTTCAAAATTTTCGATTGCGATTTTTTGTGCTAGGGGGAAAGTGTCCCCATCGCTGATCCCCAATCTGCAAACCCCACCTCGATCTGCAGCCAATTGGTCGAGATATGCAGCTTTGAAATTTCGAAAATTTCAAAAATTGTCATTTTGCAGGTGAAAAATTTTGAAATCGCGAAAACTGCAACTTTTTTCTTCTTATCGAGTCAATCCACTTCTAAAACCGACATTTTCATATCAAATTTGAAAATATCTGCCGTAGTTTTCGAGAGAAACGATTATGAAATTTTCGCATTTTTCAGTTTCGAGTTTTCTTTGAAACGCTCTAGTGTCAACAATATGATTAAAAGTAATCAACTCTGTTTTGTTTCTGAAAGATCCGAACCGGTTTTAAAACCTCCATAACCAAAAAAGTCCATAGAGTCAGACGATTGTCTTAGAGAAAGCAAAATATAGCGTTTTTGGGGGGGTCTACCCCTTTGGATTTTTTCGGCCAAAATTTCAAAATTTTCGATTGCGATTTTTTGTGCTAGGGGGAAAGTGTCCCTATCGCTGATCCCCAATCTGCAAACCCCACCTCGATCTGCAGCCAATTGGTCGAGATATGCAGCTTTGAAATTTCGAAAATTTCAAAAATTGTCATTTTGCAGGTGAAAAATTTTAAAATCGCGAAAACTGCAACTGTTTCCTTCTTATCGAGTCAATCCACTTCTTAAACCGACATTTTCATATCAAATTTGAAAATATCTGCCGTAGTTTTCGAGAGAAACGATTATGAAATTTTCGCATTTTTCAGTTTCGAGTTTTCTTTGAAACGCTCTAGTGACAACAATATGATTAAAAGTAATCAACTCTGTTTTGTTTCTGAAAGATCCGAACCGGTTTCAAAACCTCAATAACCAAAAAAGTCCATAGAGTCAGGCGATTTTCTCAGAGAATGCAAAATATAGCGTTTTCGGGGGGGTCTACCCCTTTGGATTTTTTCGGCCAAAATTTCAAAATTTTCGATTGCGATTTTTTGTGCTAGGGGGAAAGTGTCCCCATCGCTGATACCCAATCTGCAAACCCCACCTCGATCCGCAGCCAATTGGTCGAGATATGCAGCTTTGAAATTTCGAAAATTTCAAAAATTGTCATTTTGCAGGTGAAAAATTTTAAAATCGCGAAAACTGCAACTTTTTTCTTCTTATCGAGTCAATCCACTTCTAAAACCGACATTTTCATATCAAATTTGAAAATATCTGCCGTAGTTTTCGAGAGAAACGATTATGAAATTTTCGCATTTTTCAGTTTCGAGTTTTATTTGAAACGCTCTAGTGACAACAATATGATTAAAAGTAATCAACTCTGTATTTTTTCTGAAAGATCTGAACCAGTTTTAAAACCTCCATAACCAAAAAAGTCCATAGAGTTAGGCGATTTTCTCAGAGAATGCAAAATATAGCGTTTTCGGGGGGGTCTACCCCTTTGGATTTTTTCGGCCAAAATTTCAAAATTTTCGATTGCGATTTTTTGTGTTAGGGGGAAAGTGTCCCCATCGCTGATCCCCAATCTGCAAACCCCACCTCGATCTGCAGCCAATTGGTCGAGATATGCAGCTTTGAAATTTCGAAAATTTCAAAAATTGTCATTTTGCAGGTGAAAAATTTTGAAATCGCGAAAACTGCAACTTTTTTCTTCTTATCGAGTCAATCCACTTCTAAAACCGACATTTTCATATCAAATTTGACAATATCTGCCGTAGTTTTCGAGAGAAACGATTATGAAATTTTCGCATTTTTCAGTTTCGAGTTTTATTTGAAACGCTCTAGTGACAACAATATGATTAAAAGTAATCAACTCTGTATTTTTTCTGAAAGATCTGAACCGGTTTTAAAACCTCCATAACCAAAAAAGTCCATAGAATCAGGCGATTTTCTCAGAGAATGCAAAATATAGCGTTTTCGGGGGGGTCTACCCCTTTGGATTTTTTCGGCCAAAATTTCAAAATTTTCGATTGCGATTTTTTGTGCTAGGGGGAAAGTGTCCCCATCGCTGATCCCCAATCTGCAAACCCCACCTCGATCTGCAGCCAATTGGTCGAGATATGCAGCTTTGAAATTTCGAAAATTTCAAAAATTGTCATTTTGCAGGTGAAAAATTTTGAAATCGCGAAAACTGCAACTTTTTTCTTCTTATCGAGTCAATCCACTTCTAAAACCGACATTTTCATATCAAATTTGAAAATATCTGCCGTAGTTTTCGAGAGAAACGATTATGAAATTTTCGCATTTTTCAGTTTCGAGTTTTCTTTGAAACGCTCTAGTGTCAACAATATGATTAAAAGTAATCAACTCTGTTTTGTTTCTGAAAGATCCGAACCGGTTTTAAAACCTCCATAACCAAAAAAGTCCATAGAGTCAGACGATTGTCTTAGAGAAAGCAAAATATAGCGTTTTTGGGGGGGTCTACCCCTTTGGATTTTTTCGGCCAAAATTTCAAAATTTTCGATTGCGATTTTTTGTGCTAGGGGGAAAGTGTCCCTATCGCTGATCCCCAATCTGCAAACCCCACCTCGATCTGCAGCCAATTGGTCGAGATATGCAGCTTTGAAATTTCGAAAATTTCAAAAATTGTCATTTTGCAGGTGAAAAATTTTAAAATCGCGAAAACACTAATTGTTATACCCACCTCGATCTGCAGCCAATTGGTCGAGATATGCAGCTTTGAAATTTCGAAAATTTCAAAAATTGTCATTTTGCAGGTGAAAAATTTTAAAATCGCGAAAACTGCAACTTTTTTCTTCTTATCGAATCAATCCACTTCTAAAACCGACATTTTCATATCAAATTTGAAAATATCTGCTCTGGGTGACAGTGATTAACCAGGTATATTTTCTTAATCTGCACGACCGGTTCTAGAACCTCCATGCACAAAAATTACCCTAACCCTTCTGGTTTGCGCCTGAGAATGCGAAATATAGCGTTTTAGGGGGGGTCTAACCCTTAGGTTTTTTTCATTTTCGAGTTGACTTCAAAGGGCTGTACCGACAACGCTGTGGGTGACAGTGATCAACTAGGTATATTTTCTTAATCTGCACGACTGGTTCTAGAACCTTCATGCACAAAAAATACCCTGACCTTTCTGGTTTGCGCGTGAGAATGCGAAATATGATTTTTTAGGGGGGGTCTATCCCTTACGATTTTTTCATTTTCGAGTTGACTTCAAAGGGCTGTACCGACAACGCTCTGGGTGACAGTGATCAACTAGGTATATTTTCTGAATCTGCTCGACCGGTTTCAGAACCTCCATGCACAAAAATTTCCCTTACCCTTCTGGTTTGCCCCTGAGAATGCGAAATATAACGTTTTAGGGGGGGTCTACCTCTTACGATTTTTTCGGCCAGAATTTCAAAAATTTTTCATTGCGGTTTTTTGTGTTAGAATCATAATGCTGTCCCGACTGATCACTTTTCTGCAAACCAGACATCATTCTGACGCGTAGAAGTCAAGATATGCAAGTTTGAAATTTGAAAATTTTCATTTTGAACTAAAAAAATTTCAAAATCGGGAAATCTGAAATTGTCATACCTTTATCGGATAGATCGACCTCGAAAACCTGTAATTCGAATGCAATGTCGAATGAATCGGACGTTGTTTTAGCGAAAAAAAAAATAAAGTCGTTTTTTTGTTTTTCATTTTCGAGTTGACTTCAAAGGGCTGTACCGACAACACTATGGGTGACAGTGATCAACTCGGTATTTTTTCTGAATCTGCTCGACCGGATCTAGAACCTCCATGCACAAAAATTACCCTAACCCTCCTGGATTGCGTCTGAGAATGCAAAATATAGCGTTTTAGGTAGGATCTACCCCTTACGTTTTTTTTGGTCGAAATTTCAAAATTTTTTATTGCTTTTTTTTTCTGTTAGAAATGAAGCAGGTGAGGCAAGATATGCAAGTTTGAAATTTGAAAATTTTTCATTTTGAACTAAAAAAAAATTAAAATCTGGCCAAATGAATTTGAGCGAAATCGGAAATTTACATTTCGAATTCCAACTGTAATGGATCGAACATCGTCCGACACCTCTTCAAGAAAAATATTTATTCCTAAACAACAATTCAATCAACATGACTCGAGTGAATGAGTTTGAACAATGAACTTGATTTATTGATAAAGAGGTGCATTCCGATAGGTATGTGGTCAAGGTTGAAGGTCAGTAACTTCAGGAAAGCTGTTTGGCACAAGATATAGATTTCTGGTGTTTTCATTCTTATATATTTTCAAGGGAAAGGTGGAATATATGTGGATATGACAATAAAAGATAATGAATGATGTTATTAGTTTATTCTTCTCTGAATTACACTGATATCCACCAACTTCTTCCAATGTTTGCCATTGATTTCGCTCCTCAGATCCTAGAACAAACGAAAAAAATATTAGTAATAAATAAGTCTCATCGAAATTTTGTGAGAACGAAAATCAATGGTAAACAAGGAAAATAATTTTTAATATAAAAAACATAAAAAAATATTATATCTATTTCTTACGAGAACACATTCAAAAGAATGAAAAACAAAGTCATTTGTGGCAAAACAAATTAATTTAAAGTCGGCATAATTGATCTCTATTAGTTTCAAGTTTTCCTGGACAGTTTTCTTGCAGCCAATGCTGATTTCGCATTTTCCCTGATTTTCTCGAGTACCTCCGCCAAACTCTGTCTTTGAGTTTGTCGTTTACCATTCTTGAACACCAATTTCGATCCGACGATATTATTATCGCCAACTTTCTGCAACAGTTTTTCACATGCGTCTTCTGATGCTTCAATTTGTTTCAGAAGATCGAAGAGGATCTTCAGCTCCTTCCTGATCTTCATATTGTCCTCGAGTTTAACATTCATCTCTTCGATCGCTTCCTGTTGTAGTTTGTCTATGTTTTTCATTTCCCATATCTGTTTGGCGACTTCGTTAGTCACGTAAGTGTCGTCTCTTTGCAAGAGCAACCTTAAATTTTCTAAAAATTGTATTGCTCTATGCAAGGACGCGTGTTTTTCTTTCTTCAACGAGCAAACGAATTCTTCTTCAGTCTTAGCAGATTCGAAAGTGAGGGAAGATAGTAAATCCACGAATTTGATCTCTTTTTCGGTGTCCGATATCGTTCCGATCTTCATGCGATTCTCAAAATGATCTACGATTTTCTGGATGAGACATTGGAGCTTTTGGAGCCTGACCAATAGTTTGATCAGTTTTTTAACAATGAAATTGTCCCCTTCCTTGAGGAATTCCGCTATCTTTTTCGTTGCATCGTCTTTTTCATTCTGCATCTCTCTGATGCTTTTTAGAATTTTAATTTTGCATTGTATGTCGTTCGTTTTCTCGTTTATCATCACTTTTTTCCAGTATTCCGCTATTGATTTTCTCATCTTCTCCAGTTTCGATAAGTTGTCGAATAAACTTGAGTATTTGGAGCAATCTAAATTCACCAGGTCTTGGATGTAGGAGGAGATTTGGTTGATTTTTTCTTTTATTGTTTGTGTTGGTATCTCGTCGCAATGGACAGATTTCAAAATTTCTCCTTCGCGCAATTTCTGTTTGGCCTGGGAGATTATTTCGTCGATTTTACCGTTTATTAATTCATGTTTTGTTTCTTCTTCTTTTTCCTCTTTTTCTTCTTTTTTCTCTTCTTTTTGCTTCGACTTTTGTAGAAGGGGCGACTTATGTTTGTTTTTACCGAAGAATAAAGGTCTTTTGTTGCCGTTTATTTCAATGAAAGGCTTGCCGTTATTGTCTAGAATCAACTTTGGTGATAATTTCTTCACTATGAATTTTTTCTCCCCTGTTTTCTTCGAGTTTTCAGCTTTCCCAACCCTTTCTTCAGAGTCCTCTTGTTTTTCTTCCTCGTCTTCACTTTTTTCCTCTTCATCATCGTCGAAATAACCACCAAGTTTTTCTTCCAAGAAATCTTGAACTTCTTTCTCATCGACAACTTTGAGTATATACCTTTTATCTCTCTTTAGCTTCAGTTTTGAGACGTCTTCAGTTAAACTTCTTCGATGTCTGCTTGGCACCAACAAAGAATCATATCTTCTTGGTACTTGGTTGCTGAAATCCCCCATTAAATTACTGGCAAAATCAAGAACACCTGTTTGGAGATTTTTACCAAAATCCTTCAGGTATCTTCTGGAAGATTGCAGGATTTTTGGGAAGCTGTAAAGGATGGGTCGGAAATTTTTCCTGATATCATGAAAATGATGTAGGAGTTTCAGGGGTGTCCTTAGCAGAACGACAAAAGGATGATCGTGCAAGGGATGACCAGATCCAAGTATCTCTTCTTCGGATTCCATTTCAGAATCGTCATAATGTTTTCGATGTTTTCTCCTCTTGTGCTTCAATCCTACCACTTGATTATCGGAATCGTAGTAGTTGTCCAACAGCTCATCTTCAATCTCGAAGAAGGGTAGCTGAAACTGATCAGTGTCCAATAAGACTGACCTTTTGTTTCTTCTTTCAACCCTTTTACTTTCATTGGTAGATGAATCTTCAGAGTTATTTGAAGCTGGTGATGTGGATCTCTTTCTTCTCTCATACATCTCGTTGAATTTCTTCATTTTGGTGAGGAGGATATCTCTGATATCGTCGTCTGAATATCCTTTTTGGTAAAAATGAGTTTTTATATCGTTCAAAGGTTCATGGTGTGGATGTGATGATATTTTATGTTCTCTTGGTCTTCTTGCTTTTCCACTCAATACGCTGAGAAGTTCTTTCAAGAAATTATTAGTACCACTCAGAAAATCTTCAGACAAATATGCTCTTTCTCCTTCATCGATATTGTACTTGCTTCCAAGATTTGGATAGGGTATTGGTTCTTCATCATCAAGTCCTGGATACAAACGGTTCAACCTCTTGGATACCAGAAATCTGGGATTTTCTTGGTTTTGGAAGTTGGTGCTAGGTTTTATCGATGGGTATGATGAGTGATGTAAGCCATTCTTAGCCTTTCGTAGGTATGGATTCAGGTTTTCCTGTTTACCATTCGTTCGAAGACTGAAGATATTCTGAGGTTTGTTGTGTGTTCCAAAATTTTTGTTGGTACTCAGAGGGATATGATTCCCTTTGTGTAGATTCAATTTGTGCTTGGTTCTAGCCAAGTGAGCTTGAATCCTATGTTTGTTAGCGTTTGCTCTTGCTCTGAGAACTGCAGGATTGGCGTTATGTTGAATGGTGTTAAAGGCGTGGATGATTGGACCCCTCAATAGGTTAGGGACGAACTTGAACATAAAATTCATCGGGAGATCTACAATGTCCCTCTTACTTCTAACTTTCCGTCTGAATTTTCTACAGTTTATCGTGGTTTGAGAGTTATGGATGAAATTTTCGAAGAAATCTTTTGCATACCTGGAGCATAGGGGTGGGAGGATGGGTTCTATGATTGGGCCTTTGTACGCTGAATCATCTTGGTCTTTGACCAGAGCATTGCGGTCTCTGTTGCAGGAGTCACATTCGCAGGAGTTGCAACCACAAGAGTCACGATCATAGGAATCATAGGAGTCACATCCATAGGAGTTACGACGGCAAGAGTCACACTCACAATCGTGATGATGATGGTGATGGAGGGTTATTGGCAAGGGTGCTTTCTTGAAGAAACCAGGGTGGCAGGTTGCTGAACCACATCGCAAAGCATTGTCTGAAAAAAATTAACATCAGTACCAATGGTTATGTCGACAATTACCTAAGTAGTAATGTTTATGAAAGTTTAAAAGAAATGTAGAGTCTGGTTAATATCTCTGTTCAATTATGAAGAATATTGGAAAGGGTTATAGATGGACTAACACATTCCAAATGGCTTCTACGTCTTTCAGCTTTATTTCTTTGATTCATCGTTCATGTTTTGGTGATTAAGAGTTTCAATTTTGATCTACTCAACAAGACTGTGAGCTTCAAGAATGTCCCATTCTGACTGACACTAGTAAGAAAGTTGATGAAAACGAAGAATTTGAAAAACTGAAACAAGAAAATGAATTTGTTGAACTATAGGCCAAGACGATATTTGGATTCTTTTTTGTGCGTTTGATATCATTCAAATTTGTATGGGTTTGATCTAAACTACTCCACAAGAGTTAAGGATATCGAAGTCAATCGTTTTGAAAAGTATGTAATCTCTGAGAAAATCGCTGTAAAACCATTTGAAACTCAATAACATCTCGAATCGATCCAATAAGAATCAGTATGAGACATTTCGTCAATCTGGTCGTCTTTTTCTGAAGTTTGCTTCATGAATGTTCTTATTTTGAAATGGAGTCATTTTATCAACGGCTTCGATTTGAAACGAGTTTTTTGAAAATGCCAAGTCGTAAATTAACAAACGCTGAGGCTAATAGGAATGCTACAGGGTGGCCTAACTCAGGTTGTTGTAGCGGAAAGGCTCCAAGTCAGCCAAAGTGTGATGTCTCGACTTTGGAATAGGTTTTGTGTTGGAAAGACCAAGGCTTGGTGGGCGACGAAAAACAACACCTGCTCAGGATCGTTTTATGATAGTTTCGGTGATAAGAAAGCCTACATCTACGTGTAGAATGCTTCGAAATACTCTTCAAAATGCAGATGGGGTCCAAGTTTCCATCGAAACCATCAGAAGACTTTTGAGAGAAGTGAATATAGGTTCTAGATTAAAAGGAGTTCCATTAACACGTGACCATAAGCGTCAAAGACTGGAATGGGCAAGGCCACATATCAATTGGAACGATCAATGGCGTAGTGTTCTTTTCACTGATGAATCCAGATATGGACGATTCTCAGATTCTCGAAGAATAAGGGTATGGACAATCCACATTTACCAATACCTCCTCACTCACCAGATTTGAATTGCATAGAACATGCATGGGATATGCTCCAGAGAAGATTAGATTATCATCAACCTACCCCAGAATCCTTAAATGATCTGAGAGAGCTTCTGCCCCGTTCATGGAACCAAATTCCTTAAGAAATGTACAACAACCTCGTATGTAGTATGCAAAGAAGATGTCAAGCTGTTATTGATGCCCCTGGAGGCAATACATTGTATTGATAGTCTTAAAATGCTTTATATGCTGCAGACCTACAGGCTAAAATTAATGTTGTTTCCTGCAACTTGAAATCATTAATATGAATTTTCATCACAACATCTCATTTGAACTAAATTTTTTTTGCAATTCAAGTCAATATCTCCAACTCATGTGGAGCGGTTTTTAAATGAAGAAGACCATTGACTGCATACCCATAAAGAGGAAATCTACATATTACTCTTATGAAAACAACCATTGGTTGAAGAAAGGACCCTGTTTTTGAGGAGTTGCTGGTGAAAACTCTATACATGTCTCTTTTATATGTCAGATTGGTTTAATGACTGAAGAATTATAGTGATGCTGTGTCCAGCTCAAACCAATAGAGCCTGCTCTAAAGAAGAATATATGACCAACAATCATGAATACCTTACATTCTGAGACCATCTAATAATCGAATGGGAAATTTGATTCCTACAATTTGCAATAGGTACGATCATGTTGAAATATGTTACTTACATGGGGCATCCATGACAACACGTTCTACCCCAGTCCTCAAGTTCTTGAGGGGAATGTGAACAGGTCCAGGTGGTGGGGGAATGGCTGCTTGGAGGTCGTATTCGTAGACTGATCCAGTATAGGGGGTAGCATATGGCAGGTATTGCATCTGAAGAAAAAATGGTCAATATTCGAACTCTTCGAGAAAATTTCCTGAATTTACCTGGTAATCATATTCTTTTGGTACGAAGACTGGTGGAGGTGGAGGGACTGCTGCTTGGAGTTTGTAGGGTGCTATGCTTGGTACGTTGAGGTTGTTGTTCCTGTAGATAACTTTGCATGGGCTGTATCTTGGGGAGACTACTTGAAGATGTGGGTTGCACTGGAAGAGAAAAATTTGGTAATTTGGTGGAATAAATGAAGAATCTTTCTTCTTCTTGAATTTAACGTAAATTCTGAATACTTTACGAAGAGTTTCAATGACTGAAAAGTTTTTAAACTAAAAGTGAACAAGAAGTTATGGGCAACTTTCGAATTATCAGTAATTTATCGACTAAAAAAATTGATTTACTCACTTTTAAGCATCCGCAATCTGCCAAGGCACTGGCTACTAAGGCCAGCAAGCACAAACCTAAGAAAACTTTCATGTTGGGTACCCACCACTCGTCGTAAAGCGAAGTAAAATGGTGTAGTTTGATGGTTTAGATCAATTATATAGTTTTTTTCGGATGCTCATGCGAGCAGGGTTCAACCAACACAGTTGAAGTCATTGGACGTGATGTTGTCCTCAAGCATGCTATTGAAGAAAATTCGTAGACTGTTTCGGTTCAAATACCTCTGGTTTTAGGTGAAGGTCAATTGGAGTATGCAGACTGTTAACTCTGATATGTCGACGAATTTTTAAAGGTTATTTTTGTCACAGTTTGATTCGGTTCAAATGAATTTGATGAAATTTTTTCATTGTTATTTCTATTCTTAATTTATGACAGTTCTGCTATGTTTCTGGTACTGCATGCATTTAGGAAAACATCATGAATTTAATTGAAACTTCAATGATGTTGATATTTCCTCAAGTTTGAAATAAAATTGAAGTTGAATGGATAGAGATGAACAACTTGGTTTTTGGCAAAGTCTGATAAATAGGTTATGGTGACGTTTCAGGCAAAGTATACATTGGTCAGCAGGGAAATGGGGAAAGAACAGACCTTGTTTTCTTGAAGAGTTTGTCAGAATCCAGCTACACTTGAAGGATACTCTTCAACCAATGTAGCTTCTACTATAGCTGCTGGTGAGAACCTCTGTTTGATCCATGATACAGCTTGTCCACTTTGAGTGATTGGTTGAATAACGAAAGGAAAAGTAGTCCAGAGCCATCGCAATCTTCAGGCCTTAATTCGATCGAGAATGTTTGGGACATGCTTAAAAAAAATTGACCTGCCTCTGAGAAACATTCATGAAGCTTTTGGGGATGCATTCAAGCAATAATCTCTCCAATTCTTCTTTTAATGGTATTTCATCACCCCTAGATGAAATATCTACGTAGTGAACTTAAGAATATAACACATAGAGCTATTGTTAATCTTGGTGACTATCTTCACATATTCAAGAATGTAATTGTTTATTTGGTGAACCTCAAGGAAGTGTTCTGTGGCCACTTTAGTTCTCATCTCATAAAAATGATTAGGTTTTGCTGTGTCGATTAATAAGTGTCTGGTTTAATCAACATAAGGTTCTTCGTGAAGTAAATAGACTGAGTTTTTTATATTCAGAACTTTCAAGTCCGAAACAAACATTTCAGCTTCTATTGACTTCAAAAACAGTGCTACACAACAAAATGATTTAGACCAAATAAAATGACTATACTTCTTACTCATCAAAGTGTAAAATGGGATTCTCAATTATGAAAAATTTGAACAGGAAATCAGTGATTCAGAAATCGAACTTTATTCTTCTTCAGAACGTTCTTATTAATATTTTGAAAACTAGAGATTGTATCTGTGTTTTTTCTGTTCACTTTTTTCATTTCTTTGTATCAGAATAAACTTCTTGTTGTTTTTAGTGCATAATTCGTCCTTAAAGGAGACTTGGAAAAATATACTTTGAATTCCATGTTGACCATATAACTTTGAGATAATTATCTGATGAGTAACAAACAGTATATTCATGGAAAAAAATCACAATTTTTCAAGCATTATTTATTTTTCTTCAAGATACCTTCTATTTTTTATCGAAAACAGGCTTCTGATGTTTATGCAGAGATTATCTTAAAATTAATGCTAAGTTTGAACTTAATAGGAAACACAGTTTCAAGTCTTCAAATTTTGAAAGAAAATGCAATAAAATTTATTCATTCCTTCGTTCCAACGTTTGCTATCATTCTGGCACATCATCATTTTATTGAATTAATCAAATTCAATGTCACGGTCGGTTCAGTATAACATCAATGAAAAACCAGACAATATTGTTTTGCATATTTGTTTATTTATCACTACTCTGGTTTGGTATACAATTCTGGTCAGTACAGAATTTTGAAACAGTCTTACAGTTCAAGAGTTCACGAGTACAATATAAAAAAATGAGGGGGAGTGGTCGATAAAAATATTCAAATTATATATCGGTTTTTTATTGAGACAAAAAAGATCACAGATAAAACAGCAACCCAGTTCTATATAAACAAACAAAAATGGAATATTTGAAGATCGGACTAGTTTGAAATATTTACAGTTCAACGGTGAATAATCGAATTTTAAGGCGAAGAATAAACGAAGAGTTAACAAAAAGAAGTAGGAAAAGGGTTAAGTTAGCACGGTGAAGGAAGAAACAAAAAATAAAAAAGGGGAAGAGGTTGTAGGGCTATCGTTTCATGAAAAGATAGGAAATAAATAACAAATCAACAGAGAAAAATAAGTTACGAATTTAAAAGAGAAGGTAGAGTTTTGGAAACGTTATTTAGAAAATTAGTGGGAGTATTCTCGTTTTGGAGAGTTGCGAAATTTTGGTTGCGACTAGAACCAGGTCACCAAATAATCATCTTCAGCAGCGAGATCAATCGAACAGCTTGTGGATGAGGATTCCAGAGTGAGATTTGGAGGAGCTAGAAGAAGAAATCTTTGAGGAGAAGCTACCGAAACTGCCGAATTCACCCTTGTTGGTATATCTGCACGGGCATTCAGGAGCGCATGGTTCTGGTGGACCTGGAGGGATCAAAACTGGCTCAAGTTTGGGTACCAGGTTGGTGATGACCTTTCCAGGGATGTATCCAGGGTCTTTGCAGTCTGGCACTTTGAATGGCGTTGGTGGTACGTTAACATAAGTGGCTGTTGGCTCGACTGAAAGCAAAACATCGAATAAGTACCTAAGAAGATTTGTTATGTCCTCAACTTACTTTTAGCTAAACCGTATCCAACTTCTCCAAGTGTGAGTTTGCGTACTCCAGATTCACCGACAGTTTCTTCTTCTTGTAAGTCCATGAGTTGTTCAGCTGCTTCTTCATCCACAGTTTTGCCAAGGTTTCTTACTGGTTTCAGTTCAACAACAGCTCCGTTCAGACTGTACAAGTTCTCCTCTGGAATGCTGTCTCTCTTCCTCTGTAAAGACATGAGATTGAATATGAAGCCTTGAAAGCTGCATAGTTATGTCCTTCTCTTGGAGTAGGCCAAATCAGCCTTTAGCTGGCTGAAGAAGCTTCGAATTGAGAAGATTTAACTCACCTGTTGTACTGGGATCTCCTTGGGGATTTGCCTGAATCCAAAGGACAAGATTCCATCTTCCCTGTAATCCTGAGCTCGTTTGGCCAAGTTGTAAGCAATAGCTACAGACACAGGATCAGCAGGGGCAAGTTGTTCACGAGTTTCAGGCAAAGCTACAGGGTAGGGAGCAAAACTACCTGGACCACCTGGAGCAACAGGTCCAAACCCCGCAAGCTGACCAGAACCATCGAAGGAGTTTCCACCACATCCTAAATTCTCAACAATTTCCTCCTCGATCCTTTGGTTTTGCTGGGAATGGCAGGAATTGCAGGAGTTGCAGACCCTTCTTCTGCAGCAGGAGTTGCAGTTAGGTTTAGGGATAACTGCAGGTTTGACAGTTGGTTTCTTGCAGAAGCATGGGCCTCCAAGAGGGATTGTAGGAAGAGGGACTTTGAGAGCTGGACCAGGGACTGAAATGGTTGCTTGTGGGGGTTTTGGAAGGTCTTGGGGACGCACCACGAGAGGTTGGCAGTTGTCGGAGCATGGATCAACTCCTGGACCGATTCCGCATCCTCTGAAGCAGGCGGCTTCAATCTGGAAGATCTTTCAAGATTAATTCAACGTTCTTGGAGGAAGTTAAGAGAATTTTGTACCTGGGTGATGGCAACGAAGGCCAGGAAGAGAACAGCGATGTTTTTGTACATTTTGCACTAAGTGCACTATAAACCTGTGGGTTACAGTGACTAGGACTGAGTAGAGCAGATCGCGAAAAATTCTTTTATACCTTCGTTCGATCGGGTATTGTTTGAATTGAGTTTTGTCGTTTCGTGTTTAGTAGAAGGTCACTTTTGGGATTCATTTTCGACGAGAGAGCGTGTGAGGAAAGGATTGTTTGGATTCTTGGTACATTCGCGGATTGATTTTGAGGTTGATGACCGCGGTGGGTTTCCCGGTGAACGATCGATTTGGCGTTTACGTTTTTTGAGGAATTTCTTTAGATTGCTTCCGGAAATGATGGAGGTACGTTGTCCGTTGCATACATTAGAGTTTTTCCATGCAAAAATGGTCGAATAAACGTGAAAATTTGAATGTTAGCGTCGAAAATTCAAATATTTTCGAAATAATGACCCTGCTCGGGCGCCATGAAGTCCCATAAAAAACAACATTGAGTACAAATTAATTTTTCCCTTGGTTTGGAACTTTTACGATTCATTTCATGGTGAAAAATATTCGTATTTGTTCGTTTTTTTGTTCTAGACTTCCTATTTCCAATGATTCAAGTTTTCGGTTTCTTGAAAAAGCGTCATCTAGTTCTTCAACAGAAGTTTTTGAAGGAGATAAATGCTGAACAGGGAAATGATTTCGGGAATGAGAAAACTGATTCATAGGTTGGACGTATCCAAAATACACACTGTATATGGGAGAAAATATCATTACGGTGAATGTTCGTGTCTTTAATACAGGGTGTTTGATAATGACGTTGTAACAGCTCGAATTAATCAGTTATCTAGTCCCGAACGTTTCGTAACATGCAAATAAATAATTCAGATAATTCCTTAATGGATTTCTTCGAAACAATTTCTTGTCTCTACGATATTTTCATGATATACGACGATTAAGTATCGGAATATTTTATATGAAAATACCATGTTTCTACTACACGAAAAATTAATTCGCTGGTTATAGCAGGAGAATGCTTTAATTAATTAACTTTATATAAGGGAAAATGGAAATATTTGTTAATGTATCAGTGAGATCAATTTGTATGGTTCTGATTTTTTGCGTAAGTATTTGAGATGATTCAAGTTTTACTCGAGATATAACTTTCTACAATCATTTTTTTTTGTAGATTATTATTGAAAATACAATTGGCTTCACAATTAGAAGGCAGACGAGAAAAATGGTCGGTTTTCCTTTGAGGATAAGGACAAGAAATTTCATAGGGAAATATGGGAATAATTTCATTTACAATATGAACAAAGTCCCAGTAAGTAAAATTTGCAATTCTCATCTGTACCGTTGTAGATCGACAGAGAATTATGCAAATAGGTTCTCTTAGACTCATATTTCTTTTTGGAGTCAAAACCCAATATTTACCTAGAAAAAATTATTCCAACGAATCTGAATTTGTTTGTTGGTTTTTTATCAGATTCTTCACTTCGTTTTCTCTCTTTTATCTGGTCTCTTTCTTTGTTTCTTCTGTTTCCCACACTCTCTTATTCATAACATCTAATTTTTCTACTACAACTCCAGGTTTTCTTACATTTTTCAGTTTGCAGAAGCTGTGAGTTCAATCAAGGACAAACTAGTGGAATTAGATGAAGAAATAAGTGATGGACTTCTTGATTTATTCCAGAAATTCGCAGAAATGGAGAGAGATGTTTGGGGCGGATAAAAACTTGATGTCGTCTGGATTTCCATGATCTCAGCTTTCATGCAAACAGATTATTTCTGAAGAAACTCGGATTACGTCTGAAACTTTGTGTACATATACCTGAAAAAAAAGTTTATTTTTAATAAAAGCTTTTTTGTTTGAGTGTCTACTACGTTTGAACTTGCGAATTGTTGTTGATGTAAATGTTTTTGTTTGGTGAATGCTAGTTTGTTAATTAGTGATTATTATGAAAATATTGTTTTCCTTCAATTTTATGAGCCCCACGTTGGGCGCCAAATTTTTGGAAATTTTGAAATTTTATCAGTGAAATACAGGGAAATTTTGCACGATATCAGCTGACTTTTCCTGAGGTCAGCATCCCCATAACCTTTAAATTCTGAAGACTCCCCCACAACTAACCTACGATCTCGGGCTCTGAACCTGAGTATTGATTTTCCCTACCTCGCGACAGGATCATACTTGCAGCTTTCCCTTCCAATTTCCCTGCGTCAGTCGATCGTCCACCGCGGTGGAAAAACCTCTGATTTTCCCTACGATGTCGGGAAAGTGGAAATGACATGAAGAATTTGAAGGTTGGATTCAATGCAGCACGTTGGGCTCTATGAAATTGTTTGTGATATTCATTGTGATCTTAGGAGTTAGAGAAAATTAGTTGAGTAGTTTTAGAGTAACTGTTTTGTCGAAAAGGTGAGTTAGTTGGTTGAAGTCACAGTGTGAGAAGTTCAAGGCTAGAATAGGTCTTTAGTGTTCGTTCATTTATAAGACTGAATAGTTGATTTGATAGGCTTTCTCTTAGTTTAATGAAAAAAATGAATTTTTAGAGTCACATGCTTCTGCATGTTCATGATATACCCAAAGTTTAGATTAGGAATGCATCCACCAATTCGAAATAACCTAAAAATTTCTAATTCAGAGGCATATCTCTTTCAATTCCAACAATTTTTTGTTGTAATATCTTGTGTAGTCTGTGAAACTTTTGAACCAAAACTCAAAACTTGAAACAGAAACAGTACGTTGAAGAAATTTGATGAAATTGAGATCAATGTGATTTCTAATTTCTCAAAATAGAATATAACAAAACACCTTAAAATAGAAAAGAGATCAGAAAGTACACTTCTAATCCTACATGATTAAAGAGAAAACTCTGTGTCAAAAAGCCCTTGGTATTTTTGTGAATTTTTCCCTAATTTGACTACAACTGTTACTCTCGAATCTCTACCATGACAACACTTTAACTACAAGAAAACCCTTTTTCAATAATTTCATGAATTTTATAATCTTACTGATGATGAAGAAAAGTTTTCGAAAGATCCTTAAAATTCAGAACGTGACAAACTCCTGAATATAAAAGTTTGCAACACAATATACCTCTGGTTGCTTTGCATTGTATTTTGGGAAGCATAAGTTCCTGAATGTGAATATAATCATTATATAATACACACGTATCAAGAGTGTATGAATATTTTATTCAGGTGTTCAAAATCAATATCTATCTTTTTCTTCAATGAATGAGAATGAAAGCATCATGAAGTTTTCGAGGTTAATTGGAACAAAATCGATAATCTTTTCATTGGAATTAAAACTAATCCAATCATTAAAAAAACTTCTGACGCAAGGTAGAAAAATATGGCGAGATCAAGAAGCATTGCAATTATTTCTTGTTGCTGTTCGTATTATTCTGCCAATAAGAATAGATACTGATTGAATGAAGGTATTAAGCGTTCAAATGATAAATGGCAGGATTAAATCTGGTTTTCAGATGTTCTACCGACAAAGAGTCTCATCAGATTGCTACAAATTGAGTAATGTATATTCATAACGTACTTAAGATGCAAAAACGTGATGCCATTGCGAAGGATTTCTAGATTATGATCTGAAGATTCCTCTTTCATCTTTGGACCAAAAAAAATTGAGCGATTTCATGCACTTTTGCTCCATTTCTATTCAATTCTTTGTTCATTCATAGAATATTCTGCCATTCATTGTAATTTACCCATTTTGTACTCTTTCATCACACGTTAAGGCCCCACGTTGGGCGCCAAATTCTTATGATTCGATAAATTATTAATTTCAGTTATCTGACGATTGATTTTCAAATCTTGAATGAACTAATTAAACACAAATATTGTACTCTCTGCTTATTATCTTCATTTTCGAAGAATCTTTTCGAATTGAGCTGAATATTTCTTCAAATATTCGTTTTTTCTAAATAGCTTATCATTCTTTCAATGAATAAAAGAAATACCTATCCAATCTGTCTGCTCGAAGATGATTCGAAAATATACAAACACTCCCTAAGAGAGGTAAACTTTTTTTTCTCATGAGTTATTCATGAGAGATAAATGATTCCTGACACGATCTTCGTGATATGAGCACTCTAATGACTTAATGAACGGGCCAAATATGTTTACGCCAACGCTATTAAATGATCGACTGTCGATTTGAATTCAATATCGATGTGTCAGCGATTTCTGTAATTCAATCTCACGGCATTTTTTTTAAGCGACTTTATCAATGTTTCCATTCGTCTATCTGTGCGGATTATGTTTCGAAAAAAAATCTTACCTGTTGGATAGCATACAGTTTAACGACTCTTCTCAATACCTTAAGAAGGTTGGTCAAACTTCATCTGTCTTCAACTGCCATCAACTGCTTCTTATGTTTTGTCGTATACAATTCGTTATGTACACTAGGAACCAAAATAGATGGATTTTATGGTTGATTATGTAAGATTCGTTCTCAATGAACAGTAGTGGGCAATAGTAGCAATTATAAAAAGAAAATTAGGCAACATCGTTTCAATCCTAGGCTATCTTTTTTTTGGGGTATCATTCGGATAATCGATTTGATCAAATATAGCTATGATGTTGAACCATTTCCAACCGTAGAAGTCGTCAGAACAAACCACACAATTACGCCAACATCGAGAAAGCAAAAAAACTGACCCAATTTAAAACTTCTCTATCACGAGATCGAATTGCAAATATGAAAAAAATTGCGCAAAAAACTGCCCGCCAAAGATAAAACACACACAAGGAGGTGCGACAAATTATAGACCAACCTCCGCCTTAAGAATCTTAACAGATCTAAAATCGCTACACCCATTAACATTACAACAAACAAGTCCATTTGTAATAACGTTGAAACGTATAATCATAGAGTTTAGCATAACGCAGTGTTACCACTCTAATCAAATGCTGACCCCTCCAGCCTCTAATGTTCAGGTTCTTTCTAATGGTTATGCTAGTATCGAAATACGTCTTCATCTAAAAAGGTGTTTATTGATACCCTGACCTTTACAGAATCCACATTTTGTTATTCATGAAACAGTTTGATTGGCATTTATATTCTCTTTTACTACCTACGCTTATTTTAGAATAATAAAAGTTGCGCTGCTGTAAAGTTCAGGACGCTTGACAAGAACGATAAAGTTTCACGTGTAAGTCTTGTTTATTTCTTCTTTCTCTTATAAACTCGAGGATTAGACAGTTACGACGCTCAATTAAAAGAATTTCTTGGGTCTTAGAGGATCCTCAATTAAGTTTCAAACGAATGGGCTAGAGTGAAATCCCATTTGAATGGTGATAAAACTTACAAGAAAGGATTATTAAATTCGTTATTGCCAAATCGAACTGAAATACAGCCAAATCAGAAAAAAAAACGAAAGTTACACTTGAAGAAACAAACTAATTTACAGGAGGGACTGATAAAACATGAAACACATCAGAAACTGGATTATAAACGTTATGAACTCTACAAATTTCTGAGAAAAAAAGGATAAAAAGAAACATTGAAAAAAAACGACAAAAACAATTAGCAAAACATACTGACTTAGCTTTGAAAGAAATTAATTTAAATATTGTTGTAATAATTGAGTCTACGTAACCTACTTAGTATAGGATGAATTTGTGAGTTTAAAATAATAGCCAAGCCTACAATTCCTCTAACAATGAACTTTTCCCGAGAGTATCCAAGAAGAGAGTCAAAGCTAATTGACCTTTGGGTCAGAGATATTCAAGCACGCAAAGGACTTCCATTTACGTACAAAACCTCATAAAAGAAGCACGCGGCTCGAACAATACCTACGTTTCATATTCACATGGCGATATTTGATAACAACAAGAGAATTATCTAGGTTACCTTGTTCCTTTGTTGCTGGAATTACCGACAAGCAGTATCAAACTTCTTGTAACAGAACGAAATCGGTACATTTGCCATAAGGCACCTCACGACTCCAATTCATTTACACCTAGGGACATGGAATTGATTGTGGGATTTTGTTACGATTTCATTTCAAGAGTTTCAATTTCACCCGGGCTCATAATGATATAATCTGTTGAACGTGATCGTGGCTCTCTTGAATGGGAGCTGATTGAAAAAAATTACGGTGGCCTGTGGCTTCTAATTACCTCGGCGAACGTTCGATTTTGCAATCGAGAATGATACGGAGTGACCAGATCAAGACTGTTCACCGTATACATACAGAGTGATTTTTAAAATTGAGTTTGTAAGAGGAGCCTCACTTTTGTACTTAAACGGTACAGTGTACCACTTCAAATGAGGCGAGGCATTCCGGGCATTCATGACGCGATAGGCAGTCGAGACAAAATTTGTTCTACTATACTGTGTCACTGTGACGCTCCCAAAAACCTAAGCAAAAGAGGGATAACTTCATTACGTTAGACGTTAGAGTTGAAGCGCTCATTGTAGTACAAACTAAGAGTAGTAAATCCAATAATATTGTATTAAATGAATTCAAAACTTCAAATACTGAAAAACTTGATCCCAAATAACAGTACAAAGTTCCTGAACCAAAGTCTTGCTTTGGGAGTCGATCTCAACCATTCATCTAGAACGACTTAATAGAATTACATACGCTAATAGATCGTTTCCTATGGTAATAGTTCTGTAATTGGTCCATCTAACAATCTCCGGATAGATCTGTTACTGTTCCGCTTTTGTTCTCAGGTTATTAATCTTGTACTAGAAGTCATTTACATATAATGATACCAGTAGTGTTAATCACTGCTTCTCAAACAATTATTTAATTATTTCGCCAGGTGAGCTTGCTTCGACTGTGTGTGAACTTTTCTTTCTCTTCACACGAGGAAATTGTGGGAAGTACCATTGTTTCGGGAGAAATGGATCAATGGACGTCTTCAGTTTTTTACCTTTTTTGTATAGGTAGCAGTATCGGTGTTTTCTGTTCTGGAAAAGGTTTCACATGACAAAGTTTCAAGTAGACTTAATCATCTGAGATCTATGTTGACAAAAACTGAACAAAAATGAAAACGTATATACAGGGTTATTAACGAATATGGCTCCATAGAATATTTTTAGGAATGACACAAGATTCAGGATTGAAATCCTGAAGGTGAGCTCCAAGTAAGAAGACGACTTTTCGTATATTTTTTTGACATCAACTTTCGTTTTTCGAATGGAAAGACCCATTTTTTATTGCATAAATAGATTCTCCATTGAATTCTGAGTCTTTTCGATTCCAATAGTTTCAATTTTCCCGAGAAAATTCTCTTTAAATGAGGAAATACGAAAAAAAATCTCAAAATTGAACTTTGTTGAAATACAGACAACTTCGAGGTTTTTTCATTGAAAATTCTCATTTTTGAGAATCTCTGAGAAGAGAGGCTGATGCTTCTTTTCCGATAGCGTGATTTTCAGAATATGATACAGGGGGTCCGAAATTCTTTGTCAAAGTTAGAAGTGATGAAACATCGAAAAATCGATTTTTTCAAATTGGAACCTCATTTTTTCGAAGCATTTTCGAAATCTTCGTCAAATAATAATAGGAGCAAACGTTCAAGACTTTTATTCTAAAATTAATATTTTTTGAGATATTCAGGAAAAACGATTATGTCTTTAATTTTCAATCTCATTCTGAATGGGTTTTTTTACTGGGAAATAATTAGTGTACAAGTGAAATTTTGGGAAATCTCTGTTATCGAGAAAATATTTCCTGTAGTTCAAACGACTTAAGTTCTTGATATTTTCTCGATAACAGAGATTTCCAAAAATTTCACTTGACTTCTAATTATTTTCCAGTAAAAAAACACATTTGGAATGAGATTGAAGATTGAAGACAAAATCGTTCGAATATCTCGAAAAATATTCATTTTGGGATAAAAGACTTGGACGTATGCTCCTATTATTTTTTGACGAATATTTCGAAAATGCTTCGAAAAAAAAGGGGTTCCAATTAGAAAAAATTTTTTTGATGTTTCGTCACTTCTAACTTTGACAAAGAATTTTTGACCTCCTGTATCATATCCTGAAAATCACGCTATCGAAAAAGAAGCATCAGCCTTTCTTCTCGAAGATTCTCAAAAATGAGAATTTTTAATGAAAATACCTCGAAGTTGTCTGTACTTCAACAAAGTTCAATTTTGAGATTTTTTTTGTATTTCCTCATTTAAAGAGAACTTCCTCGGGAAAATTCAAACTTTGGAAATCAAAAAGACTGAGAATTCAATGGAGAATATATTTATGCAATCAAAAATGGGACTTCATGTACAAATTTTCCCGGTTGATAATGCTAGAAAAGAAGATTTGGAAAGTATTGACTGCTGTTTTTTCAAACGAAGATCACAAAAGCTATATGCATATCTATTCATAGAAATCTTTTACTGCCTTTAAACGCCGAAACACAAACAATCTCCAATCACATCCAAACTGTGAACGCCCATAATTTCTCTTTATCTTCATTCTCGATGTTTGCATAGAGCAGCTTTCCATTATTCCTTTGATAACTTTGTTCTTTTGCGTACTGTCGTCAACTACGTCCGACATATGTGCAGTGTGCAGCAGTCGCATCTAATCAATCGAGAAAAAGAATCATCTGTCACGTCAACACGTACAAAGTAGTTTTGTATTGACAAAGAAAGTAGTGGTAATGCGGTAGATGAGACGATAGTAGGATGTTAGAATGAGACGAAACACGGGTTCCCTTTCACATCAAATCGTTTGGATAATGATTTAATTACCAGAACATGAGAGTAGTATCGCCAGAGCACAATATGGATGTACGGGAGATGCTCAGAGAATCTGTTACTTCCGAATTTTCTCATCGTACTCCTCAACTGAGTCACAAAATGTATGAAAAATTCATTAAACTACAATCAAACATAATTAGAAAATCGCAGAACCAGAAATTAACATGAAATCCAAATGTCATAATAATCACAAACATAACTGTCAATGAAAGAGATAACCGATAAATAAGAAATCGTAATGAAATGAATTTAACATAATATATTTTGAAATCAGTTTTCCTCAGGTTTTTCATCTCAATTCATTGTATTGATGAAGATTTTGAACACTTCCTCTGTGTAAATATGATCCAATATTTGCAAAGCCTCAATCTGTACCATAAAACAATAAAAAAAAAATCTGGCAACACCCATTATACGTATGTCCTGTTTGTTAGGATTCCAGTATAAATATGATCGATTTTGTTCTTACTATTATCTCATTTGGGTCTTTTATTTTATAAAAATATTTTTTTTGCGGATAACTTGTTTCGTTATTTTGTGTTTGTCTTTGATTGTCCTTTCCATTATTTATTCTTCATGTTATGTATGAATGCGATTTGGACCAATTTTGTTTATGTGTGAATTTTTTTAGTCAAAGTACAGGATGATTGTTTATATTCTACTCAATAGCTATCTCAGTTAATATTGGTCGTATAAAGAAGTTTGAATGGGCAAATTTGAAGTATTTTTATGGGCATTCAGAATTCAGTACTAGGAAATTCATAAAGGCATTGAAAGCCTGAAAATTTGTAATGAACTATTGTACACTTCTATTTAATTTTTCTAATCGGTAGAGCTCTTTCTTCTGATTTCAAATATATATACTTTATTGAGGTTGAATTCGGCAGATTTTGAAAAATATAGATAGTTTCTTCTAAATCTAAGGCAGCTGTGGAATGCCACCGATAACGATACGATTTCTTTATATCAAAGAAAACGTGGATAAAAAACCAACTGATATTTATTTTATTTATATATTAACTAAAAGTTGAATTAAGTGTTCAAATGACCCTCATATACTTCTACACACAGTCGACATCTTTTAATGTACTTTTTAAGGGTTTTCCTTATACCATTTATGGAATATATTGAGGTTTTCAATTTTTTCTTCCTCTGTTCTGAAATGAATCTCTTTAATATTTTTCGTAGGGGCCATATACACTTTATATTTCGAATATCCCCATAAAAAAGTGTCCAAGGAGGCAATAGAAAAGAACTTCGATATGAAGAAATCACAACATTGTCCAGTTGGCCTTACACAGCTGCCTTTGATTAAGACGAAAAAACCTATATTTTTCAAACATTGCCGAAAATAACCTCAATAAAGTATATATATTTGAAATCAGAAGAAAGAGCTCTACCGATTAGAAATAAAATACAGGTTGTACCATTTAAAAAACAATAGTTCACAACAAATTATGAATTTCTTAGTACTGTATTCTAAATGCTCATGAAAAATACTTCAAATTTGCCCATTTAAACATTTTTATACGACCAATATTAACTGAGATAGCTATTGAATAAAATATAAACAATCACCCTGTACATTTTGTGGTTGTTTTTCCAAACTTGTCAGAGCTTTTGCATAACGAACTCAACTTTTACATGTTGCATAGAAACATGCTTCATGCTTAATTTTATAAGAAAAATATTTCGTTCATAATTTGGGATTAATTTAATCTACACCATTTCCAAGTGTAATTCAGAAACCGTCAAGTGTATTTCAGATTAGTCAATTGAATTTCGGAAAACATCAAATGTATATCGGGTAACTGAATTGAATTTCATTTGATATTTTATGATATTCAATTGACAAATCTGAATAACATTTGATGTTTTCTGAATTACAGTTGGAAATGGTGTAGTACTAGTATAATTTAATCCGAGATTAATGTTTGAGACAGAAATAAGATTCAACTCAGATTAAAAGATAATCCAGAATTAACCTAGAGCAGATAAGGAACTGAATGTATGAACGAACGTATATCAGATCTTGATCTCCATAAAAAGGCATGAAAATTTTTTAAAGGCCATCATCCGCAAATCTGTCAGGTTCCTTCTTCGATTCTGCCTCTCCCGTACCTCCAGTGGCGTGCTTCACCATATCGTGGAGGTCGCCTCATTGCCATTCAGTTGTTCAGTCAATCGCCTACTACTTCTATTCTTTAATAGAAGCATTGCCGTGTTTTAACTTCAGATACTGTTCGGTAACCGACGGGGTAGGAAGTTTTACGCTGTTTTTCGACAGACCGCGCTGTATAGCGTGACTTATGCGTGTTTTTTTTGGTTGGTGAACGTTCTGTCAGGCTGTCGCAACACGGAACTCCGAATATATACAGGGTGAGTCATTCGAGTAGTCTCTAGAGGCGCTATTGGGTTTTGGTCGGTTGGTGTCAGGTCTGGGAAACGTTACGGTTGAGGTGAGGTTTGTCATGGTTGAGAGTGTTGTTGCTTGAGATGTTTCTGTTTCTGGCTTCAATTCATCGGGTTGCTGAGCGGGAAAATTTTTTTTTTGTCAAGATGGAGAATTTAATTCAAAATGGAAAAGTTGAGAATTTATGAAAAATAGATTTTTTTCGGCTGAGAATTTCTTCAGAAATGTCTTGAAAATATCTATTTCTTTTCATTTATTCTAATTTGCAATGAGGAATTTATATTGGTAGTGAGAGTAATTGCTTTTGAATCCCTTGAAGAATCTACAAAGAACAATTAAATATCTTTATGAATTATCTACACCCTTTCAAATCGTAATCAAGAAATTGTCGATTGACATTCAGAAAACATCACTTGTATTTCAGATGAGTCAATTGTATTTCAGAAAACATCAAATGATATTCGGATTTGTCAATTGAATTTCAAAAAATATCGAATGAAATTCAATTGAGTGATCCGAAATACATTTGATGATTTCTGAATTTCAATTGACTAATCTGAAATTCAATTGACGCTTTCTGAAATTAAAGTTACTAATCTGAAATACACTGACGGTTTCTGAATAACATTCATTATTTATTCGATATTGACTCTTTATATCCTGAAATTGTAAGTGAAGAGAAAAGTGACAACATTCTAATGAAGTAAACAGCCCTGACCACCAAAACATGAGATGCAACAATCGATAGGAAAATTTAAAAATAGAGTTATTGATGAAATCTGATCACTTTAATTTGGAATTGTTGTAGTTTAGTGTAATAATTATTTTTTAAACATGTTTTCGCCGGAGAGATATTAGAATTCTCTAAACGATGTCGTTCTTCTGAAATAAATTAAGCTCAATATTGTTGAATGATCTTGAAACCGAGTTTTTTATGGCTTCAAGTACCTTATGCCGAATTAACTCCGTTGGTTATTCTTGAATTTTTTTCCAACATTCTGCTTTTTTTGAACTAGAAAGCACTTGAAAAGTGATTGATCATGCGATATTCTGCCAGACTTCGAAATTTCGAGTAATAAACATCATTTTTAATTGGCGCCTACTTAAACTTGACTCTCACATGTGCGGAGATTACCAAAATAGATCTGGTATTATTCACATTTGTGATGACTATTTGGGGAGTGATTCAAGTTTTGCGAATTTCAAGTTTCAAGAAAACACTCCAAAAAACCATATCGTCATAATCTCAGAATGTAAATATTTTGGTAAGATAAGAGGAATCCTTCGACAAACTATCATAATGTCGTTCATTCTTGGAGGGAGTTGAAATTTTGTTTATTTTCACACTATCTCAGCCGGATGTAATGAAAATTTTGATAAGAATGGCTTGTATGATCAATAGTTCTCGATTTGGACATAATTATGAATGAATGAAATTTAATCTTTCTATGGCAACAAAATTAAACAATCTTCACGTATTAGTCTTATAAATTTCAGATGCATCATTGAATATTGAAAAGATTTTCATTCTATGCAAATTTAACTGCAGGTATAAATATAGAAGTGAGGCAGTATATATCATTTTTTTCAGTCATCACTCCTATATCTAGAGTACCTCGTTTATCACTGTTGGTTTTAAAATTCCCCCAGTCATTTTTTCAGATTGTCTTGAATAGCAGTGGAATTAAGTATCTGATAGATTGTCTATTTCTTCGATCACTGAAAAATGCCTCGAACAATAACTTATCATCAACTATCATTTTCCTTCAGACTATCAAATGACCTTCTAATAACCCTCCTCCTATAGCCATGAAAAAATGAAAGGAGTAAAGCAAAATGTTTGCAAGAACATTATAATCAGATGTGCCTTGCGGCAGATGCTTTTAATTTTAGACCACCCATAACAATATATTCGCAAGTTGAAATTATATACTATCAGGTCGATTCTTTAGCAGCTCTTCTTCATTTTGCATATTTTAAGAGGAGGAGGTATCGTAGACGGAGAAAAATAAAAGGGCCTGAAAATAGTTGATTTTTTTTTTGATCGAAAGTTCGATAGTGTCTTCATTGTCTCGTAGAGATAAGTATCCTTATTTACCTTAGAAATCGTACAATGAAATACGTTCGAAATGAATCTAGTGCCGTTTCAGCTGATTCAAATTTGTGTCATATCTGATTTTAGGTCAATTTTCGACGCACTGAATCACATCGCATGAATCAACTTTGTAATTCGATGATTAATCTGATTCTCCTCAACCATGCAGTCGTTAATCCAGTGTTACACTCTTTAATCGGTTTATTCTTAGCCTAGTTGTCCTTCTGAAAGGGTTAGCTTGATACATTCATCCATTTATAAAACATTCTTGCTCGTTTGCTATAGACAATTAAAGAACTCTTTTCGAATCGATCCTAATTGAATTAAAGAAGAATTGATCAGTTCTAATCCTTCGAAATTCTTAATTGTGAAAGATGGAGAGCCAGCTATGTTTCTGTTCTTTCTTAAAGGTGTGTATGTCTGAGACAAACATCTAGTACTAAGAGCATTGCTATATATAGACCGGCGAGATTTGGAATACCTACAAGTGATAAAGGAATTTCCAATGAGTTATTGACTCTGATGGAATTCAATACAAATGCATTCTACTCTCTGACGTAACTTTTTTTTCTGTTGACTTGCCTTCGTTGAAATGAAAATGTTCCAGATGACTTGCTAGGACGACTTTATCTCTTCTTCTTCTTGCCTGATATGAAATCAACAACTCTTCTGTTAAAGATCATCCTGAAGTAGTATCACAGTGTAGATTTGCAATATAGCCATCTGAAAACTTCTTATTTCTAATAGATCTACACATGGGACTCCCACAAGTAGCAACTCGCAAGATAAACCTACATTTCAACCGTGAAAACCCTATTATCCTCATTAGTGGCCACTTGATATCCGAGCAAGTTTCTATAAAAAGACAGTGAAAAAAATTGAACGTAGTACGGGATCACCTCCTTATGGACCTCATCTCCATAATGCTGGTACCAACGCACTGCTTCCTTATGAATCGATTTAATTTCTTCAACCGACCACATAAAGTACCAGTATCTCTGGAGATTAAGATTAACAATCTTATTTCTTCGCATGTGAAGCTGAATGTTTATCATTTAGACCTCTAGAGGAACAATGTGGCTTATTTGGAGTGAGCACTCGACTTCTACTTGATTAATTAGGGAAAATATAGCGTTTCACTGTTGTTGTAAACCTCGTGAAAAGTGATTATTTCACGGTGGATGAATTTTCAAACAGTTTGGAGCAGATAGCACTATCTTGGCCTGATTCACTCAGTCTTTCCAAGGTCTTTATGCAATTACGTTGTTTTGTACGAATATGATGGTTCATTTCTTCTTATCTCGCTCAGATTGAGGACATTTCATTCATGTGGAAGATCTATTTGGTGAGGATCCATAACTTTGACTTTGACATAGATATCTTTTGGTTTATCCGAGGTTTTAAGGATAATTTTCCATTTTTGGTTAGGGTCATAAGCTATTGTTACAATACTTTCTTTTTACCACACAATGTAAGTCCTATAATGTTTCACATTTCCCATCTGGAAAATTTTCCCTGAATTCCTTCATGGAACTGTCGATTTACTCAGTGTTTTCAAGGTCTATATGCAATTACGTTGTTTTGTACGAATATGATGGTTCATTTCTTCTTATCTCACTCAGATTGAGGACATTTCGTTCATGTAGAAGATCTATTTGGTGAGGACCCATAACTTTGACTTTGACATAGATATCTTTTGGTTTATCCGAGGTTTTAAGGATAATTTTCCATTTTTGGTTAGGGTCATAAGCTATTGTTACAATACTTTCTTTTTACCACACAATGTAAGTCCTTAAATCTTTCTCATCTGAAAATTTTCTCTAAATTCTTTCATGGAACTGTCGATCTAAGATTACAAGGTGATTGTTTATATTTCACTCAATAGCTATCTCAGTTAATATTGGTCGTACAAAAACGTTTGAATAGGCAAATTTGAAGTATTTCTCATGGGCATTCAGATTTCAGTACTGAGAAATTCATAAAGGCATCGAAAACGTGAAAATTTGTAATGAACTATTGTTTTTTAAATGGTTCATCCAGTATTTTATTTTTTTGATAGGGAGAGCTCTTTATTTTGATTTCAAATGTATATACTTTATTGAGGTTAATTTTGGCAGTGTTTGAAAAATATAGGTTTTTTCGTCTTAATCTAAGGCAGCTATGTAAGGCCACCCGAGAATGCTGTGATTTCTTTATATCGAAGTTCTATTCTATGACCTCGTGATAGTCCCTACTCAACCTCCTTGGACACTTTTTTATGGGGATATTCGAAATATAAAGTGTATATGGCCCCTACGAAAAATATTAGAGAGATTCATTTCAGAACAGAAGAAGAAATAATTGAAAACCTCAATATATTCCATAAATGGTAAGGAAACCCCTTAAAGAATAAATTAAAACACATCGACTGTGTGTAGACGTATATATGAGATTCATTTGAACACTTAATTCAACTTTTAGTTAATATATAAATAAAATAAATATCAGTTGTTTTTCATCCACGTTTCCTTTGATATAAAGAAATCGCATCGTTATCGTGTGGCATTCCACAGCTGCCTTAGATTGAGAAGAAACTATCTATATTTTTCAAAAACTGCCGAAATTAACCTCAATAAATTATATATATTTGAAATCAGAAGAAAGAGCTCAACCGATTAGAAAAATTAAATACAGGTATACCATTTAAAAAACAATAGTTCATTACAAATTTTCAGGTTTTCGATGCCTTTATGAATTCCTCATTACTGAATTCTGAATGCCCATAAAATAATACTTCAAATTTACCATTCAAACGTTTTTGTACGACCAATATTAACTGAGATAGCTATTGAGTAAAAGATAAACAATCACCTTGTACGATTTAATGAGACCCATAGTTAAGAATCTTTTACAACTGATGATAAAACATATCTGCACTCCAGAAGATCTTAGGGAGCTCAAGTTTCGGCCGATTAATTTTTTTTTTCCAGTTGACCAAACCAGTTATTCTCAAGTTACTATAAAAAACCTGTATCAGCGATAGCAATACTATAACCTAGCCAACCTTTCCCAAACAAACAAAACGATCTTAACGTGAACGAATACGAACAATAACAATTAGCGATCTCTAGATCCTTTTTATCTCCCTATCCACAACAATAACTTCCTTTCGACGCCAATTACGATCTAGATTAGATAATCGATATCTCATCTCTCGATTCTAGCTAAATCCGAGAGGCTGTACGTGCAATATGTCAAATTTTTTCGCCGCCTGAGGAATAAATCTGCCCGATATGAATGCGGTGATGTTGGAGGCCAGGCCTTTCAGGCCCTTCAAGTCCAGCGAGGAGTACCTGTACGCAATGAAGGAGGACCTTGCCGAGTGGCTGCAGATGCTGTACCCTCATCTCAACATAAACGTGGAGAACTTCATGGAGAGACTTGAGACTGGAGTGGCACTTTGTGAGGTGAGTTTTTCTTATATGAATTGAATGAATGATGGATTTTGAGGCCTTCTAGATTGGTTAAGGTTTTCCAAACACACTGCGCAAAAAAAATTGACGAACATTCTGAAAATCTCAATTTTAATGAAAGTTAACTCTACATTGACTTCATAACTTATTTTTGTGTTCTCTCGGGAAGGTTTTGAACGAAACAAGACACATTAAAGCGAAGAAAAATTCAGGATTTCACCGAATCTTGTGTGAAAGAAGAGAAATGAACAATTTTCAAAATACTGAAATGCTGATAAGTGTTTTAATACTTGGTTTTTCCACCCCTTGCGTTAATTACAGCTCGGCAACGACGGTTCATACTCAAAATGAGTGATCTTAAAATGTTCTGATCTAATCCTTCCCAGATTTCTCAGAGTTGGATTCCTAAGTCTTTAAGAGTAGCTGGATGATTTTCTGAACTTCTAGGCCTTCTATTGAGGTTATCCCAAACCTGCTCAATCAGATTAAGATCTGGACTTCTTGCTGGCCATTCAATTCGAGAGACTTCAACCTCTTCAAGATACTCCTGAACGAAGCGCGCACGATGGGGTCTGACATTATCGTCCATAAAAATGAAATTTTCACCAATGTATGGGACAAATGGCACTACATGCTCTTCAAGAATGTTCCTTATAAACTTATCAGCATTCATAGCTCCATTATCAACGACCACTAGGTCTGTGCGAGCAGTCAAAGATATTCCACCCCATACCATAATCGATCCTCCCCCGAAACCAGTAGTATTCAGGAAATTGCACTGAGCATATCTTTCATGTGGACTTCTGTATACAGGGGAACGTCGATCACAATGGTAGAGGCAGAATCTAGACTCATCTGTGACTAGAACTCTTTCCCAATCCGCCTCTTCCCAATGGATATGCTCTCTCGCAAAATCCAAACGCGCCCTTCGATGGGCTGGGGTAAGAGCTGGGCCTTTTGCAGCGACACGAGGCCTTAAATCATATTCTCTGAGGCGATTTCTTATTGTCTGAGTGCTAATTTGCATCCCATGAGTTTGCTCAAGCTGATTTTGAAGGAGTCGAGCAGTTGCAAACCGTTGTCTCAACGAAGAATTCTCAAGTAACGTTCTTGAATGGCAGTTGTTACCCGTGGTCTACCCTGTCCTGGTCTTCGGACATTCATACCTGTCTCCCTGAATCGCTGCAACTTTTTGGACACACTTGTATGGAAACTCCAAACCTTTCTGCAATTCTTGTGTATGTCCACCCTTCTTCTCGCAAAACTACCGCTTGGGTACATTCCTCTTGGGTCAAATTGCGTGTTTCGCGTTGCATAGCGATCGAGTGTAGAAAATCAAACGAAAGAAGAACTATTGATCACTAGAATTGATCGAGAACAACTGACTTTAGAATGGAGCCAATACATTCAAAATCTGATAATATCATCTTTTTTTATTCCTGCTGGGAAAAAACATCTGTATTGAAGAAAACGTTGAAAGTGGATAACATATGCATGCATAATTCTGATAAAAATAATTATCATCGAGAATAGCTTCAGTTGTAGAATAAATTTGAGATTTCCATAATGTGCGTTAATTTTTTTGTGTAGGTAGTGATGTGAATATGTTTCAAAATCGAGAAATAACATCAATCTACGTAAGACTATTTAACTAGTATGTAAACAGAGCAATTCGAGACTTCATTTATGAATGAGCTCGGTACTTATTGAGTAACATGAAAGCAAGTGCATTGCTTGTTAGCAGTCATTGAACACCCACAGCTAAGAGAATACATTTCTGTTAAAGTGTCTATATTTCTGCATGGACCTTCACTTGTCGCAGTGAATACATAATAGCCATGTGGAGGATGCTTTATTATCGAAAAAAACATCTCAGGTTCCATTTTCTGTACCCGTTTTGTTTATGTTGACAATTAAATTTTATATTCCCATTCGAGGTGATGCCAGATTTCACCTGTATTAAACACTTCGCACCATTGAAAACCAAAAAGTTTTTTCGCGTCGAAATTCATGATCCATTCTTATGGAAATAGTTCATTTTAACTCCTGCATAATGCTTGGATCATTCACCTCTTTGTTCGAGCTTCTACTGACGCAATTTCCAGGTGTTAAAAGCTGAGTTCCGACGCCAATTCAGACAATGTCCTGAGAAATAATTCGCTGACACAAATCAAAACAAAAGAATACTCATGGTGGATTCATTAGTCACCACAACGTAAATGTCGGTCTTACACAGGATGTCTGAATGAAATCACCCGATTACATAAAATCACACTCAGTGACCCTTTTTATACGTACTTCCAGAATAATTCTACAAAGAATACAATCCAACATATCTTGACAAGAACTGTTCACATATCGATATATTTCTGCATAAATTAACATTGATTAAACGATGAAAAAATCTTTCAGCGGTGTTTGAGAATCCAACGTATAATTTATTATTTATTAACAATGATTTTCAGCAAGTGTTTATTCGATAATAACACCTATTCGTTCTAACTACTAGGTATGCAAAAATGTTGTTTGGTTTCGCAACAAAGAATTCTTGAATATTTAAAAGAACCATTGTTCTCTTCCTGTGTTTGTTCAGGTGGTAAATAGTTGATGGGTTTATTTAAACAATTGATAAGAATTCGGGTTGGGACCATAACCTTGAATATATTACCGAAATTTTGCGTTCATCCTCTAGAAATTACAAAAGGATGACATAACAGAATACTGATTCCGACAAATCTCAATATAAACCTCAAAAAATATTCTACTATTGAGCCAATTCATTTTATTTCATAGTTCAATGTAATTACGAAAACTATTCAAAAAATGCCAGAATAGACAACATAGTATTATGCTTCAAGAATGTTGAAACTTTGAAGCATGTTCAGAAAATACCAAAAAGGATTCAAGTTTGGATATTGCAAAATCAATGATTGAAAAAAATGATACGAACGCCACTGACGTAACATTGTGGAAGTCCAGGGACAGGACAATAAATCGAAATGACTCATTCGAACAAGTACGCAAGTACCTTTTTGGCCTAAACGTAGGCTTTCCAAGTTGAAATGTAGCCAGCAATTCTTGGGAAGTGAATCAACTTTAATCTTTGATAAGAAAATTATGGAAGAAGTGGAGGTTTTCAAACAAGCTAGATTATGGACTACCTGAAGATTGAAAATTATGTAAGTGGTGTGAGGAAAGATAGAATCCTTACATCATGACTTTATCAAATATTTTTGTTAAGAGTTTAATTGGGAGATATTCTTTTTCGATGAAAAATTCTCACCTAAGTCGAGGTTTGTGAAATCAACGAAAAATGGCTCCGCCCATGTTTGGAGATGTTGAAATTGAAAGATATTGTACAATTGAACAAAGTCAACCACTTTCTAACATAAAGTGTGTTTCTAAACTTCTACGTAATTGTTTCGAAAAATACTAATTAGTGTTTTATGAGTTATGGCTTGCTGGTTTCGTGGGAAGGATCTCCAATTTCTTAATTTATTCTTAATCGTGTATTACTTGATTATGATAAGCGTTTTATTGGCATCGTAGGCCGAATACCTACAATCTGTGATAAATTACGTATGATTAAAACCGTGAAAGTTTGCACTTTCGGGTAAAAGTTGTGGGAAAATTCCTACACTTCAGAATCATGAAGTTTTTTGTTGGAAAATACACAATTCATTTAATTTGTTACAGAAAATGAGGGGGAAAACATAAAAAGTTTCGTGAATCATTTTCGAAATGTTCATCTCCAGATTCATGTCATAGATCCTAAAATAAACGAAGTCTTCACTCATTTCTCGCAATTTAAATTGTTGGAAAGGCATCAGGTGTCGAAATACTCCAACCTTGAATTACTTCTATAAGATGACTTTTGCCAAACAAGGGGAAAAATGTCCCACCTGTACACCAGGTGTAATTGAAATTATTCCTACTTTTTCCATCCAAAACGAAAGGTCAGCCTCATTAGCAGATATTTTCACTGGATTTCTTGAGATTCTGGTGACATAACTGAAAATAATTATTAGGAGGGACTTATGCAACTCAAGTCAATTACCACAAAAACATGCATCGTGTCTAATGGTGAATTTTGATCTTGAAATTGTTTGTAATTCGACACATTTTTCCAGGAAATTCGAAAAGAATACAGAAGGATTCCCAAATATACTTAAAAATTGTTTATGATGCTTAATTTCATGTAGGTACGTAATAAAAAAAGATTTACACAAGCATGTGGCCTTTTCTCTTTTATGAATTGAATAAACCAGTAATCATTTGTTTGGAAATGGAATGGAAGATGATTAAACGAAAAATCTTTTGGACTCGAGAGCAATAAAAACAACAATTTAATATCAAACGAACCGTAAAATTACTGTACAACCACTGAAATTCAACTCGTTTTGTAATGACGTACTTTTACGATTGATTTTCGTTTGTTACACAATAGCGGACCACGATCATTTCAACTCAATGGCCCTGCTGACTCATTCTTATTGCCATGGCAATGACTTTGAGGAGTTGGCGAAATATTGCACGGTTCCCTTCATTAGAATTTGCCAGGTGGAGATAACGTTAGATTGAAACGCGAGCGTGATATCAAGTTTATTTTGTATAAATTATTATAGACACACTTCAGAATCTTGAAATTCATAAACTGATTTGATCTCTGCATATACACTGCTCAAAAAAATTAACGCACATTATGGAAATCTCAAATTTATTCTACAACTGAAGGTGTTCTCAATGATAATTATTTTTATCAGAATCATGCATGCATATGTTATCCATTTTCAACGTTTTTCTTCAATACAGATGTTTTTTTCCCAGCAGGTATAAAAAAAGATGATATTATCAGATTTTGAATGTATTGGCTCCATTCTAAAATCAGTTGTTCTCGATCAATAGTTTTTCTTTCGTTTGATTTTCTACACTCGATCGCTATGCAACGCGAAACACGCAATTTGACCCAAGAGGAATGTGCCCAAGCGGTAGTTTTGCGAGAAGAAGGGTGGACATACACAAGAATTGCAGAAAGGTTTGGAGTTTCCCATACAAGTGTGTCCAGAATGTTGCAGCGATTCAGAGAGACAGGTATGAATGTCCGAAGACCAGGACAGGGTACACCACGGGTAACAACTGCCATTCAAGAACGTTACTTGAGAGTTTCTTCGTTAAGACAACGGTTTGCAACCTCTCGTCTCCTTCAAAATCAGCATGAGCAAACTCATGGGGTGCAAATTAGCACTCAGACAATAAGAAATCACCTCAGAGAATATGATTCAAGGCCTCGTGTCGCGGCAAGAGGCCCAGCTCTTACCCCAGCCCATCGAAGGGAGCGTTTGGATTTTGCGAGAGAGCATATCCATTGGGAAGAGGCCGATTGAGAAAGAGTTCTCTTCAATGATGAGTCTAGATTCTGCCCTACCATTGTGATCGAGGTTCCCTTGTATACAGACGTCCACATGAAAGATATGCTCAGGGCAATTTCCTGAATACTACTGGTTTCGGGGGAGGATCGATTATGGTATGGGGTGGAATATCTTTGACTACTCGCACAGACTTAGTGGTCGTTGAAAATAGAGCTATGAATGCTGATAAGTATATACGGAACATTCTTGAAGAGCATGTAGTGCCATTTGCCCCATACATTGGAGAAAATTTCATTTTTATGGACGATAATGCCAGACCCCATCGTGCGCGCATCGTTCAGGAGTACCTTAAAGAGGTTGAAGTCTCTCGAATGGAATGGCCAGCAAGAAGTCCAGATCTCAATCCGATTGAGCAGGTTTGGGACAACCTCAATAGAAGGCTGGGAAGTTCAGAAAATCATCCAGCTACTCTTAATGACTTAGGAATCCAACTCGGAGAAATCTGGGAAGGATTAGATCAGAACATTTTCAGATCACTCATTTTGAGTATGAACCGTCGTTGCCGAGCTGTAACTAACGCAAGGGGTGGAAATACCAAGTATTAAATCACTTATCAGCATGTGAGTATTTTAAAAATTATTCATTTCTCTTCTTTCACATAATATTCGGTGAAATCCTGAATTTTTCTTCCATTTAATTTGTCTTGTTTCGTTCAAAACCTTTCCGAGAGAACATAAGAAATAAGTCATAAAGTCAATGTAGAGATTGTCAGAATGTGCGTTATTTTTTTTGCGCAGTGTATAAAAATGAATTGCTGTGCGTTAAGTTAGCGAAAACTTGAAAACGGCTAGACCAATTTGGCTAATTTTGGTCTTGACTTATTCGTGGAATTCCAGGAAAGGTTTGAAGGGTGAGAAAATATGAAAATGCAAGGTATTTGATATGGTTTTTCCCTGAAAATTGAGGTAATCGATCATCATTGATTTTCGATGATTATAGATGTTTGACAATTAAACATCGATGTTTTAAATTTTGATTCTGCGTTATTCACAACATCGTTACATCTATTTCTGGATTTCAATAATTTCTTCAAGTGAGGACGACGCAAAGTTAGCACAAAACACCAATGTTATCAATTAATAATTAATTAATAATTCGATAAACATCAAGTATCAGGTTAGCCACCAAGCTAAAGTCATAGTAATAAGCATCAAGCCAGCAAAAATTATACAAAAACGCCAAGATTTCGCACAATTCTAGTCTTGACTCCCACAACTAACTTCGAGGAAATTGTCCCCATAAATCCACAAGATATACCCATAATTCTCCCAGAAACAGTGGACAGAAGGTTCTGGCGTGACTCACATACTCATTGTCAGCCTGATTGTCGGGTATTTAGTGCAACCAGAGATAATAATAACCGAACGTACTATATATCAATTCAACAATTACCCAGGTGAACTTGAAGGTTGCTGATGACTTCCCTAGATGGTTATCCAGCTTGATGAGGACGAAAATGTTACCGTAAAGTGCGGTACGTAATCTAACGTATCATTGAGGAAAATTACACTGGTTGTATCGATATGGGCAAGACAACTGTCGGCGAATTAACAGTTAAAGGGTAAACGTCAAGTCTCGAATTGATCTAATGAAGTCGGATTTATCACCGATGTTTCGAAGCCTTAAATTCTGATCCTACATCCGGGATTCGAGCTGTACCTAACTATGATTCTCCAGAAGAAGATATTCATACACCAAATGTTTCTTGAGAGTTAAAAACCAGATATATATCAGCACCTCAGAGGTAAAGTATGTTAAGTCACATTTTTTCAGACACGAACTTTCTACAATATTGGATTCACATTAGTAAATTCTAGCTAGTGACTCCCTGGGTATATCAAGTCACCAAATAATGGCAGTAAACATTCTTTAAATGGAACTGAAAAATCTCTGTTTTGTCTAATTTTGATATTGTGACTTAACACACTTTACCTCTGGGGTGCTGATATGTATTCTTTTGATTCAGAGAGCTAAAATAATACAATACATATTGAAACAAAAAGGTCCCAGCTGAGGTTGGTGCAACACACTTCGTATGATACTATAGAAGCATACGATACTATCATCACTAGTATCATACGATACTATAGAGCCATGGGAAAAAACCTCAGCTGAAAAAACCTGTCTTCCCGTAAAAAAAATAACATAAAATATTAAATATCAGGAAAATCTTGAAAGACATCAGTGTGATCATCTTCATGTTATCCGTCGACAGGCTCGGATAAACAGATTCTTCCAAAAACTACTCGCAATTCTTAATCTGAAATGAAAAAAGACAAAAGCAGAAAAGAAATCAACTTTTTAGAATAAATTAAATTATTTTGAAATTAACCACCCATTTCAGAAATGCATTTGTTACTTTGTGAATAGCCTCGAAACCATCTTGAAATTTATGAATGGGACAACTATTTATAAGATGTTCTATAGTCTCCTCATTTTCCCCACACTCACAACTAGGGCTATCAACCGAATTCCTTCGGAAGAGCATGCTGTTGCATCGTCCATGGCTTGTTCTGATGCGATTTAGAACAGACCATATTCTCCTGGGAAGGTCAAAACCAGGAACTCTGATGGGAGGATCAGAAATAAGATCTTTATTGGAAGAATTGGATACATTCCATTCAGATTGCCAAATTTCTTTGTCGCTTCTATTCATATCAATCAGAAAATTCGAACAAGGTTTACGCGACTTCAATCTGGGGACCTTATTATCTGGAATATGGGAAATGAATTTGGAAAGGAATTGAATTCTTTCCAAAATTTCAAAGCTGTTGTCTCCCTGCGAATATGGGGAGGGACAAAATTTGAGAGGACTGTTAACCAAGGAGTAGGTGTAGACTTGATAGTACCAGTAATAATCCTCATAGAATGATTTAGTTGGGAATCAATTTTTTTTTTTACATGAATACTGTTCAACCAAACGGCAATAATATTCAGCAGCAAAAAAAACCAAAGCAAGCGCTGCCGTACAAAGTATTGTTGCATCAGTGCCCCATGAGAAACCAGCTAGTTTCTGAAGAATATTATTTCGAGTTTTAAGCTTCAAACGCAGGTCATCTAAATGGGCGTTGAAATTTAGAGAGGAATCAAGTTTGATTCCCAGGTATCTAGTATTGAAATTATGTTTTAAGGGAGAAGAACCGAAAGTTACACTAAATTTTATATTTCTGATGATTATTCAAATGAAAACACGAAACTTCGGTTTTATTTTCATTCAGGCACAAACGCCACTCAGAAAAATAATTTTTTATGATATCCAAATCTGCGGAAGGGGTACTTTCTATTGTTTGAAAATTAGAATGATGAAAAGCCAGAGCAATATCATCAGAATAAATAAATTTTTCGTAACAAGTAGTTGGATTGTCACACAAATATAAATTGAATAGAAGAGGTGCTAAAACTGAACCTTGTGGAAGACCATTATTCAAAATTTCGGAATTACTACTATTATTATCGACAAAACTCGGAACCTTTTGTCGGATAAGATATTTTCTAATAGTCTAACCATTTTTCCACATTTTAAATGATTATAGAGTTTATAAATTAATCCATCTTTCCATACTGTATCATATGCAGCAGATAAATCCACAAATGCTGTCCCTGTTTTTTAATTTTTATTGAACCCTGATTCAATAAATGTTCCTGACAGTTTTGTAATGATTCTTCAATAGTTGATTCTATTCAAAATAGAATCAATCTCTCTGAAATTTTGAAAGGGACGCTCAACAAATTAATAGGACGGCAATTACAGATGATGTAGATAAGCCTCAATATATTGAAGAAGGGACAACAGCCATAATACACAAGTTTCTCAATGAAGTGAAGATACCAAATCGTATCCTCACCTCAAGAGGTCAAAGATACCACCATAACTTTCGCTTATTGCAGCCAGATCCGAAAATAAACCAATTTCACGGGTAACACCTTTTAAGGAAGTACCAGAACAACCTTGGGTCAGCTACCAACATCAAGTAATGAGGACGAAGGAATTGATCGTCAAAAGGACTTCAGTCCTCAATGTCATGGACTCTGCATGACTCACCGTTCGGATTGTTCAACACGCCAATAATTACAATCCTGTTATTTCCGTCTTCTTCGTTATTTTTTTTTATGAACGGTTACCGCACTATATTACAGTGGTTGTATTGTTACTGTTTCTTGAACTCGCGGGAAGACGTAACCGACGATTTGGCATGCTTGGTGTGAGGCTAACAGTTTTTTCTTTCCAAGAAGGAAAAGTAATTTTTTCTCCATTGCTTCAGAAGGAGCTGGCGCCCGACTTGCAAGGAAAAGGAAACTCTGTCAAGACGGAAATGTACCTGAACGTTGTTCAATTGCTGACGTCCTTCCTTCTTGTAACTTATAAGTCCATATATGTCCATGTTATTGAATTTCTGCAAGAGTTGCTTGGTTTTGTTGATCCGCATACTCCTATATTTGTAGACATATGGATATGGCTTATATTATTCGAATCTTCAAGGTTTTCTTGTATGATTCGTCTTATTTTTTTCTGAATCGTTTATTGATGAGATTGATATTTCGTACTTGAGGTCGCTTGAAGATTGTCAAGGGTGCTGAGATCTATATCCAGCCTCATTCCGTAAAGGAATTTGGTCCACAGCCCTAAGTCTGCACCAAGCAAACTTCAAATCAGGAAAACAAGTCATCAATGTAGAAATTTGGATAATTTCAATGCAGATCTTTAATGATTTCAATATGCAGATAGCTTCTTGAAAGATGTACTCTAACACACTGCATCCACAATGACGAATTCGAATTCTTTGTTTTTGAAAAATCATTGTTTTAGGGGAGATTTTTCAATTAATCTTTTCGTTAAGTTGAAACATTCAGTATTCTTGAGATATTGTTCAATAATGCAAAACTTGCATTCCAATATCACAAATAAATTCTAGGAAATACCAGAACAGTTGTCTGTAATCAGGAAATGATTTATTGATCAAATACCAGTAGTTAAATTCAATTAATTAGCTTTGATATCGTATTTCTCCAATTATTCAAATTTCGACCTCACCTAAAACTTGTTCGTTCTACGCGTATACAAGAGATTAATCAAGAGCAGTAGTTGTATACGAAAAAAATTCAGACGTTGAGTCATTAGATCAGTTTTTTTTTAAATATTTTCGATGGAATAGCTCCCCATTTAAATAATAGTGTCGAATTTCTTCAGTAATTTATGCCGAGTTAGATTCAGCATTTCGCATGCAAATATCCCTGACATGAATTTAGCAATACGTTGCGAAATTTCCTGGTAATGTGTATGTTTATTCGAAGTATTTTTTACTGTGTCGAAATCGATTCTTCGGAGAATTGAACACCCCAAATTTTTTACTCTCTGTCATGTCTTAACTTGAACTTTACCTATCCACGAAAAGACTCTCTGAAAATGAGTTTGTTGGCCTCAAACAGAGATTTTCTCGAGATATTCTCGACAATTCTCGCGAATTGCTAACGTTGTCTTGAAGAATGTTCTTGCTCTCGACCTCCAACGGTTTCAATGTCTTCCTTATATGGTGCCATGATTTTGAACCGGTCAAATTCAGAAATTGAATCACGACCTTGTCCTTGAACCAGAAAATGATACAAACGCAGCATCCATTGGTAACAATAGAGGTTTAATTGCAATGAAATTCTAAATATTACCTGAATTTTATACCGGTCATACAGGAAAAAAATTAACGATGTACTGTTCTCAAAAATCAGAACTCTTTGCTGCTATAATATTCGTGAATTAAAAAAAATTTTTCATTGATCTAACATCTTCTTTTGCGAAGAATTGGAAGATATTTTTCCTTGACGTTAGCAGAAGAGAATGGCTATTAAAGTTTGATAAATGTCCCATTGAATACCCAGTCCCAGTATATTGAAATGTTATCCTTTGAGAACAAGTTCAACAATTGCTTAGACACCTACACATTGTCACGACGAGGTCATCAAGAATAAACGATTCCAGCTGAATATTATATGATATTTCATAAAATATACAGTGCACTCCTACAAGAAATGCCTTTCTACAAAAGACTCTGTCGAATTCCAGACAATAACAGCGAATATTGTTTCTGGTAAGACAAAGTTGGCACCAGACTGAGGTCAGCATTTACTTTGAATAACTAATTGAGTCTGCATCAACAGCACTTAATTAAACCGGATGTGGGCCAATGTATGCTTCCTTCCTTCTTCAACGAATGATGAATCGCCTGATTCAATTTACAGGGTGTCCCAACAGCTCGAATATCGATCGAAAATTTTATTTGTTCGAAAACTAAATTCTGGTTGAATTAAAACTTGGTAAATTGGGGTAAGAAAGTTGGCATTATAAACATTTTCGACTGGCCAAATGATGGTACTAAATAAAGTATACGAATAGCCAGTGTAAATATTCATTACAAGTCATGATTCGAAGGTGGGTTTAGTTTCATTGGAATGCATCATTATCTAACAGAATTGCTTGTGATCCAATTGAATTAGAAGACGAATGCTAGTAGTAAACGTTTGTAACCTAATTCGTTTATTTAATTGACAGAACCGTACTCAGGTTCAAGAAAATACAGATTTGAAGCTTCATAGCAGTAAAGGAAATGTAAAAAATTTCTTAGATTGTTGTGAAGACTTCTCAACAACTTCTAAATGAAATTTCATGAATTAATTATTGCTGAATTGTCCAGAAATCAATTCGAAATGATTCTCCACTTTCTCCTCATTACGTCTCTGTAAATTGCATCTTCAATTATCTAATTCGACAGGGCAAACTTCTTCACCAGCAAATGGTATATAAATAGAAAGTTCTTCTTGATTCTATTCGATAAACATAGAACGTTGACAGTTTATCCACGACCAATAGGCGCCAATATGTTTGGAACAACAACGTGTTGAAAAAAATCCCATACACATCTGTCTTCGTGTTGTTTTAACTGGTTGAATGTTATTGGAGGGTTCCACATGAGTGTTTTAGGCATAATTTATGGATTGTCCAATTGATGCAACAAATTCTTCACATACACTGCGGCAAAAAAATAAACGCACATTCTGAAAATCTCAATTTTAATGAAAGATAACGCTACATTGACTTCATAACTTATTTTTTATGTTCTCTCGGGAAGGTTCAGGATTTCACCGAATCTTATGTGAAAGAAGAGAAATGAACAATTTTCAAAATACTGAAATGCTGATAAGTGATTTAATACTTGGTATTTCCACCCCTTGCGTTAATTACAGCTCGTCAATGACTGTATACAAGGAAACGTCGATCACAATAGTATAGGCAGAATCTAGACTCATCGGTGAAGAGAACTCTTTCCCAATCGGCCTCTTCCCAATGGATATGCTCTCTCGCAAAATCCAAACGCGCCCTTCGATGGGCTGGGGTAAGAGCTGGGCCTCTTGCCACGACATGAGGCCTTAAATCATATTCTCTGAGGCGATTTCTTATTGTCTGAGTGCTAATTTGTACCCCATGAGTTTGCTCAAGCTGATTTTGAAGGAGGCGAGCGGTTGCAAACCGTTGTCTCTACGAAGAAACTCTCAAGTAACGTTCTTGAATGGCAGTTGTTACCCGTGGTCTACCCTGTCCTGGTCTTCGAACATTCATACCTGTCTCCCTGAATCGCTGCAACATTCTGGACACACTTGTATGGAAAACTCCAAACCTTTCTGCAATTCTTGTGTATGTCCACCTTTCTTCACGCAAAACTACCGCTTGGGCACATTCCTCTTGGGTCAAATTGCGTGTTTCGCGTTGCATAGCGATCGAGTGTAGAAAATCAAACGAAAGAAAATCTATTGATCATTAGAATTGATCGAGAACAATTGATTTTAGAAAGGAGCCAATACATTCAAAATCTGATAATATCATCTTTTTTATTCCTGCTGGGAAAAAACATCTGTATTGAAGAAAAACGTTGATAGTGGATAACATATGCATGCATAATTCTGATAAAAATAATTATCATTGAGAACACCTTCAGTTGTACAATAAATTTGAGTTTTCCATAATGTGCGTTAATTTTTTTGCGCAGTGTATTTCCACAATATCTAGATGTTTATTTCGATGCTTTCTTAGATTGGTCTTCTCTTTGCTTGGAAGAAATCAAAGATTTTGATCAGTTTCCAAAACCAGAGAAAAAATGAAAATCAGAATGCCTTAAATTAGTTGTTCCAAAAGATGAGTTCACGTAATTATTCTATTTATTTGTTGCAGCATGCCAATGCAGTAAAGAAACAAGCAGCTGAGTATGTTGAAAAGAAGCAGGCTAAGAAGTACATGGTGAGGTCTGTAACAGGTTCCCTCGCTCAAGCTCAATCTTTGGCTAGGATAGCAGAAGTTAAATATTTTTCGACAGCCAAGCCTGGTACATTCTTTGCTAGGTAAGAAAATTGAAGTACCTTAACCATTTTAACCCATCTTTCCCCCTTTTCATTTGGCTTATTTGTGAGTGTTCTATTCTTCGCCTTGTTTTGTTATCTTAGAATTTATATTTTTTTCATTTTCGCCATGTATCCGAGGTAATTTAATTTTTTTATTTTCCTTGAATCTTCTTCATCCATCTGTTTCACCATTTCTTTTCGTTCCAAGATTCCCCACGCAATATGTTATGAAACACAAACATTTATGGGTAATAAACGAAAAAAAGGAAGTGAACAATTTAATGTTAATCTGGTGATTCCAAATATTGATATTTTTTGTTGTATTTTTCTTATTCGCAGAGATAACGTGAGCAACTTCATAAACTGGTGTCGCATATGCTTAGAAATAATAGAATGCCTATTGTTCGAGTCCGACGATCTCATCATGAGGAAAAACGAGAAACACGTAATATTATGTCTTCTAGAAGTTGCCAGAAGGGGAGCCAAGTAAGAACTAACCTTCAACTAAGAATGATTTTTTTTAACTACTTCCCCCTGTTTAGATTCGGCATGTTGGCACCCATGCTGGTCCAGATGGAAAGACAGATCGACCGAGAGATAGCTGCAGATCAAAAGAAAATGGGTGTCAGTTTTCAAGATGGCGTCATCAATGATGGCGCCCTTGGAGATGATGAAAGTGACAGTGATATGGAGGATGAAGAGCCGGTGTTGATGTATGGACCTGTACCGCAAATTGTCACCAACGATCTGAAGAGCCTTGACGAAATGGTGAGTTGTATATTTTCGAATAGGGAATAGTTGAACGTTTGAACTACTGCAAAAGCTTGTTACGAAACACGGTCACAAGTTGAACAATCGATTTTTATCAGCGAACAAATTCCCATGTCAACTCGATTGATTTAGCGCTGCATCGAGTTACCAGGTAAGGAATTGGTAATTGAGTCGTGTAAACTTTTCCCAGTTAACCTTGTCATAAAGTTCTTGGCTAGAGAATCGTTAGGAATTGGCATAAAGTACCTATTACACCTAATATTTCATCGGGCATGTCCGACAGTATCAATCGCAATAGGAGGAAGATTTATGTCGGTATGAACGTTTTGATATACAACAGAAGAAAGGTCGCATTGTTGTTTCAATAAGGATGCAGTTTCAGTATGACCCGGTTAACTTCTTGTCAAGCATTGACCTTAGACCACTCCTCTGGACTGATGGAGCAAAAACAATGCAAAATGCAGATGGGGCCCAAGTTTCCATCCAAACAATCAGACGACTTTTGAGAGAAGTGAATCTAGGTTCTAGACGTCCATTAAGAGAAGTTCCATTAACGCTTAACCATAAGCGTCTAAGACTGGAATGGGCAAGGCAACATATCAATTGAAACGTAGTGTCCTTTTCACCGATGAATCCAGATATGGAAGGTTTTCAGATTCTCGAAGAATAAGGGTATGGACAATCCCACGCATACCCCGTAATCGTCGATATGTCCAAGAAGTCCATCCATTCCGAGGGGGTAGTGTTATGGTATGGGCCGGGATATGTTTCAGCGGGCGCACAGATCTACACATTTGTCCTGGGAATATGACCGCCTTACACTATAGGGAGCATGTCGTTGACAATGTTTTGCCAGATTTTCACGGTGCTATTGGTGAAAATTTTCAATTTCTAGACGATAACGCTAGACCATAGTTGAGAATGCGCGCGAGGAGCTTGGTATTCGACATTTACCAATACCCCCGCACTCATCAGATTTGAATGATCGAACATTCATGGGATATGCTCCAAAGAAGATTAGATAATCATCAACCTACCCCAGAATCCTTAAATGATCTGAGAGAGCTTCTGCCCCGTTTATGGAACCAAATTCCTCAAGAAATGTTCAACAACCTCGTGTGTAGTATGCAAAGAAGATGTCAAGCTGTTATTAAGGCCCGTGGAAGCAATACATTGTATTGATAGTTTTAAAATGCTTGAATATCTTGTTCGAACAATGCAGTAAGAAAGATAATAATCAAAATTGAAGAGAGACAGACATTCTGAATGAGATTGTGTGAGCTGGCTGTATTAGATGGGAATATCTGGAGCATTGTGTGACACAAGAATGAAGTTAAGAACAATAGGAAAAGTGTGAAGACAGCTGTGATGGAAAGAAGAATTGAGAATTTCCAATTTAAATGGACCTCTGTTGGCAGGTGTTATATCATCAAACGAAGAGTGACAGAGTTGCATAAATGATTGCCATGCATGCCTCATTTCATTTGGATGTTATTTCTGAAGAATATCAACACAACTCTACCATTTCTGCCTGACGAACAAAGCAAAAACATACCTGAGCAAGGAAAGAGATTAAGTTATGAAAGAGATTGAATATTCTGTGTAATAGACACCCCTATATAAGGTTTGTCCTTCTTGTAATGAAAAATTACTTTGTTCATACGGGGTTGTCGAGATGTTGAGAGGGTTGACATGAGAGCGGCTTCACGTCAACCTAACAACGAAATTTAGCTCTCTTCACCACGGAGATAGTGTGGGTGAGGCCTTCTGCAAAAGAAGAGGACTTAGTGTTATTTTTCTCGTGGAGAGTTTTTAGTTTCAAGGGATAATTGGAACCAGTGGAGTTACTTACAGAAAAATCTATTTCCCAAAAACCAACAAGAACAAAAAGATGATAAAATAACTAATTTATCCATACGTCTGTACCTCAGACTGTCTAACACAATTTCATACAAAAAAATATAAGTTCACTATTCACTGGGATATCTAATCACCCAAAATCCAAATTAACATAATAATAAGACAATAAGATGTGAGGTGAGAGATGGCAAGATTTTTGGACTCAAACTATCCTCATAAATTGAAATTGAAAAGTTCTGACCTTTTGATTTCCCTCGTAGAAATATAATCAAAGTTCCCTGAAATAACCACTCCCGAAACGTTTCACTCCCGTTTCTCAACAACTACCGTAATTTCCGATCGCGCTTCCCGACTCGAAAATTTTGAATAACACGAAAAATTCCCCTTTTTCAAAAACCTACAACTTCGGTTTTTCACTTCTCGAAACTACCTAATATTTCGTCAACCACGAAAATAAAACTTTACCCTTTTTCCCTCAACTACCTAATATTTCCCAATTCCCAAAATTAGGACTTCACCGTTTCCTTGACGGACTTCAACCGTCACCCGAGTTATCTAAGGATGTGCTTTAGCGTCCGGGATCCCCAGATACACTGCTTGCTCTCTTAGGAAACCAATTTTCTTTCCACATCTCAAATCTTTGGATAGTACCAATCAGTTCTGTTGAAATAAAAAAAAATGTTTTCTCCTTGCTGCTGGGATCCCAAATTGAAGCCTTGTCCGTTGGATTATTTCAATAACTGATGAAAGGTTCGGAGAATATTTCATTTCACATAGTCCAAAAAAAAATTATTCGTTCATCTCCAGACGTCTGAGTCATTGAAGATCGGATATCAATTCTCTGATAATCCCGTAAGAAACATTGTATTTACGTTCCTTTTAACTATGTGAAATGAGAAATAAATAATTTCCGTGGTTTTCCACAAATGAAAAACATAATGTGGTCTGGTCATGTTTTTTTAATAAAAATGAGAACTGAGTGAAGAAGAAGGGTCTAGAAAAATTTTTCGACCAAATAAGAGATGTTGAAACAAGATCTAATTGCGTCTACAACCCTGGGGTGGAGAAGTGGATAGAAAAATGTTGAAGAAGGAAAGAGAAGATTAAAAAGAACCTAATAGCTAATATCTTCTCCTCTCAACCGATTAGAATTAGAAAGTAACTTCGTCGAATAAATTGAGCAAAGACAAAGAGCATGCCGTACAGTACGGCTGAATTAATCAGCCAATCTTATATGGCAATAGGAAACGGATTCCCATGACATCTCGGTTATGATTTATATGGACATCCGCTACTAAGGCAACGGCGATTCTTTACCTTGCCTGGGGCACGTAACTGTGCGTGGGTGTGAGCTTGAAGAACTGCAGGTGCTGAATACGCAGGAAAATGCTTCAGAGACGCATTCTGAGAGATCTACTCTTTGTAAGTTACGTAAATTTCGCTATCACAGGACTTCATCTTGGTTATTCATCTGTTTTCTTGTGTTATAACATGTTTGGTTTATCTATGGGAGATGATTGCCTTTCATTGGGGTCCCGTAGCGGTCTTCAAACATCTGAAGTGCCGAAAAATCATCACCTGGAAGGTCGTATCCGGTTTGAAAAACCCTCACGACCAGAGAGCGAGAATTTGTGGATTTTGAATTTGAGTATCGAAAGACAAGTGTGATTACGTCTCCAAATTAGCTGATGAACATGGTATCGAAGTGATTCTTCTGCAAGAAACCCACACGGCAACAGAAAAAAAATCCTCGTGAAAGAGGACAGTTGAAAGTTATGTATTAATTGATTTTTTATAAGTTTAGCTTGTTATGTTGAAAAATTGTCAGTTTCGTAACTTTCAACAGATTCGGAAAGCGGAAATTGATGGAGTTTTTTTGTCATTTCTTTCATTGTGAAATTTCTGTCATAAATATTCATAAACCTCCGAACATTATTTGGCCAAGAAATCTTAATGTTGATGTTTTTTTAAAGTAGCAAATGCATTTCCAAAATGCATTCGATTTATTCTGAATAATCGGTTTCTTTTTTTCTTTTGTCTTTTTTCATTTCAGATTAAGAATTGCGAGTCGTTTTGGGAAGAATCTGTGTATCCCATCGACGGATAACATGAAGATGATCACACTGATGTCTTACAAGATTTTCCTGATATTTGATATTTTATGTTATTTTGTTTACGGGGAGGCAGGTTTTTTCGGCTGAGGTTTTTTCCCCTGGCTGTATAATGTCGTATGATACTAGTGTTGATAGTATCGTATGATTCTATAGTATCATACAAAGAATGTTATGATACCCCGTTCTTTTTTTACCTCAGCTTAGGTACTTTTTGTTTCAACATTTATTGTATTATTTTAGCTCTCTTTTTCATTAGAATATATATATATATATATATATATATATATATATATATATATCTGGTAATTGCTGAAATTTTATATTCCTCCCATGATGAGTATCTTCAAGATCTTCCTTAAACAAGATCCAAGATTTATATTCATCAGGAGAGAAGTTATTTTAGGTGTACAACTGGTGATACATTTATATATATATGAAATAGGGTAGTTGACTGGATTAAATAGAGGGAAACTTATTTGGGATAGCAGTCTAATTCAATAAGTGTACTCTTTTTTCCTTTACGTTTTCTATTGTACCTAATCAAATTGTATCATTAATTTTGTAGCATCTCCTGAAGAAGAATTAAATAAATCCTGAAAGCTTGAGAAAGTAAAAAAAAAGAGTACACTTATTTAATAAGACTGCTATCCCAAATAAGTTTCTCTATGAAAAAGAGAGCTAAAATAATACAATAAGGGTTGAAACAAAAAGTACCTAAGCTGAGGTAAAAAAAGAACGGAGTATCATAACATTCTTCGTATGATACTATAGAATCATACGATACTATCATCACTAGTATCATACGATACTATACAGCCAGGGGAAAAAACCTCAGCCGGAAAAACCTGTCTCCCCGTAAAAAAAATAACATAAAATATTAAATATCAGGAAAATCTTGAAAGACATCAGTGTGGTCATCTTCATGTTATCCGTCGATGGGCTCGGATAAACAGATTCTTCCCAAAACGACTCGCAATTCTTAATCTGAAATGAAAAAAGACAAAAGCAGAAAAGAAACCGATTATTCAGAATAAATCAAATTGTTTTGAAATTAACCACCCATTTCAGAAATGCATTTGTAACTTTATGTATAGCCTCGAAACCATCTTGAAATTTATAAATTGGACAACTATTTATTAGATGTTCTATAGTCTCCTCATTTTACCCACACTCACAACTAGGACTCTCAACCGAATTCCATCCGAAGAGCATGCTGTTGCATCGTCCATGACCTGTTCTAATGCGATTTAGAATAGACCATATTCTCCTGGGAAGGTTAAAACCAGGAACTCTGATGGAAGGATCAGAAATAAGATCTTTATTGAAAAAATTGGATACATTCCATTCAGATTGCCACATTTCTTTGTCGCTTCTATTCATATCAATCAGAAAATTTGACCAAAAAGGTTTACGCGACTTCAATCTGGGGATCCTATTATCTGGAATACAGGTAAGTATGGGAAATGAATTCGGAAAGGAATTGAATTTGTTCCAAAAATTCAAAGCTGTCGTCTCTCTGCGAATATGGGGGGGGACAATATTTGAGAGGACTGGTAACCAAGGAGTAGGTGTAGACTTGATAGTACCAGAAATAATCCTCATAGAAAAATTTAGTTGGGCATCAATTTTTTTTCATGAACACTGTTCAACCAAACAGGACAACAATATTCAGCAGCAGAAAAAACCAAAGCAAGCGCTGCCGTTCGAAGTATTGTTGCATCAGCGCCCCATGAGGAACCATCTAGTTTCTGAAGAATATTGTTTCGAGTTTTAAGTTTCAGAAGCAGATCATCTAAATGGGCGTCGAAATTTAGAGAGGAATGAAGTTTGATTCCCAGGTATCTAGGATTGATTTATATTCATCAGGAGAGAAGTTATTTTAGGTTCACAACTGGTGATACATTCATGATTCAAAGTATTGTCAATCGCTGGCCAGAAATTATTCCAATATCTCATCTCGATGTTTCCAAATGGACTCTACATGTGAATCAAGATATCCTCAAGTAACCATTCCGCAAATATCGATGTCCCCAAGGCTCTCAAACAATGAAACTCGCAACTTTCACTGCATGATCGTGAACATCATTAGGAATGTATTTTATTAATTTTCTAACCGTAGATTATATCTGCAACATTTGCAAACAATGAGGAAACCCAACCGTTCCTTCTGTATTTGGAAGAGGGAAAGAAAATATTGGTCACCCATTTCACCACTCGCTGGCTTGCTTTCGTTAATCGTGATGGTGTGATTCCGAATCGGCCGTAAGTGAATATTTTTGATGTTGGTGAACAAAATTATACAGGACCAAATGTGGCGGAGCTGCCTAATTGGAACAGACATAAATGGTTTCAACGAAGGACGTATACCAGAGCGAGAAACGTGATACCATGTTTTCTCCTCGTGGTTTTTATCGAGCCAATCGATCTGGCTCCAATTTTCCGACCAATTGATCAGCAAACAACGTTCACCTCAGGTGATACTTGGAGCCCCGCTATTCTGCGTTTCAAAATCGAATTTAGCATCAACAGAATTAATCGTCTATCGACCATAAATCCGAATTGGTGGAAACGTGTAGGTTGATCTATCGTGATTTGATCTGGTCGTAGGAGGCTCAGATTTCACGAATTTTACCTGCACTGTTCAACTGTACGAATTTGATCAATTAGTTCTTCAGCTTTTGGTTGGTTCAAGATCAAGACTGTTGTGCCAAATCAACAGATGTTGCCATGGTTCTTTCCATGAGGAATGTTGAATGATCTCCATGAATTTTTCTAGTAGAATGGAAATCTGAGTTCGATACTTGTCACATATATGTTGGAAATAGTTATTTATGATATGAGTGTTAAAAGTGACTTTTTATCTTGTGAGTGAAAAAGTTCCACGAACAAAATAAAATCACTTTTAACATAAATACCATACAATGTTTTTTGTACAACTGTCCTATTTTGATAATGAAATGGGCGAATTTGCAATGATAATAAACTTCAAAATGCATTTTAATATTCAAGTAATCAAAAGGTTGTTGTGAATGGCAAACGTTGCCAACGTTATGATTACTAACAAATGAGAAAAGACGCTTCGTTTGAATTTCGTTCCAGTCCAATTTTCGTCTTGGGTTTTTAACTGTTCAATATGTTTGTCGAGAGTCTAATTATCAATAAAAGTGACGATTCGGTTGTTCCTCTGGATATTGAAGAGTCTGCAAGAAGAGCAAATCTGGAACTCTTACCTAAAAAATCTGTTCAACATTACGATATTGCATATAACAATTTCCTGGCCTGGTGTAAATTGAAAAATGTATAAGGGAATTTCAGTGAAACTGTTTTCCGCACATACTTTCAGAAGACAAATAAAAAATATGGAGTTCATCAACTTTGTGGAGCTAATTTTTAATGTTAAAAGTCAAGCGCCCTTGTTAATAATGGTGTAAATGTTAGTAAATATTTTAAGGTAATAGCATATTTAAAACGGAAAAGTGAAGGATATCGTCCAAAAAAATCGAAAGTTCTCACTTGTGAACAAGTTGAAAAGTTTATAAAGGAGGCACCAGATGGGAAATACTTGATGGTTAAGGTTGCAATTATTTTCGGATTATTTGGAGCCTGTCGGCGTGAAGAATTGTGTAATTTATCAGTGGAAGACATCGAAATAACAAATAAATCCTTGGTTATACAACTTCAAAATACAAAAACGAAAGGCAGTCGTTCTTTCAGTATTATTGGGAAGTATGTAGACTATTTTCATAAGTACTTTGCACTGCGTCCTTCTGTCATTAAATATCGTCGTTTTTTCCTGAAATACATGAATAATAAACGCACTGCCAATCCAGGTGGTATTAATAAATTTGGGAAAATTCCATCTCTTTTTGCCGAATTCCTCAAACTGTCAGAACCAAAGCAAAATACAGGACACTGTTTTCGAAGATCCTCCGATTCATTGCTAGCAGAATCAGGAGCAAATATTACGGATATAAAAAAAAACATGGTGGATGGAAGTCTACGACGGTAGCCGAGGGCTATGTTGATCATTCCATTGCACACAGAAATGTCATTGCTGAAAAAATTCTCCCAACTTAACAGATTTTGGATCATCATCATCCAATAATGTACTTCCAGTTTCTAGTACTGATGGTGCTGAGGATTCTACTAATGTGTTGCGTAGCTCCCTAATGTCAAAGGGCATTAATGTTAGTAATTGTTCTAGTTTTACGATTAATATTAATGTTCATAAGGAATGATTGTTAAATATTGATAATAAAAATTTGCAATTGCTGAATTTTTCTCATCTGATTTCATCATAAGAAAATGGAGTACTAAAAATATATTTAACACTAATGTTAAAAATACACGCTTCCACGCTTTTTTTGGACTGACGTAATTTTCGGAAATACGACAATTCCAAAACGTATGAGACTGTTCACTGTGTATATCCAACATCGTGATACAATCAGCAACACCTCAACCACCGTACCACGTTTAAGTATTCCGGTTACATCGATAACGATCTGAGCTACGACAATATCCATTCGTGGGAATCCACAACGTACTGTTAGTCCATTCAAGAATCGACCACTTCACGATTTTCACAAGTTGTTGTGTTTGCGTTTGTTATTGTTTTGGCTCCGTTGTTTTCGCCTCGATTAGTCGGTGTTCGGTGAACAAACTTCTTGGTTTTTGTTTGCGGCCGCACACGTGACCGGAAGTACTGTTAGATCGGCCTTACCGGATATTACCGTAGAACTTGAATCTACGAGAAGGCACACTTCAGGAAATTGATCGAAATGATTTTTTTCAGGTACGAGACCTCGTAGAAAAATGCACATGTCCCACACAGTTCCCGATGATCCGAGTGTCCGAAGGAAAATACAGGATTGGAGATACGAAAGTACTCATTTTCGTCAGGGTAAGAAAACACTCAAAAACTCATTCCTCGAACTGTTTATTTAATCTTTGATACGAGTTGTACTTAACATATTCGTCACTTAAATTATCTAAATGTGTTCAGGTGGGGGAAGCTTACAAATCAGGTTATGCGCTAAGATGGCTAACAGTCCGGCCAACATAATATTGGCATTGTTCCCGAAACAAGTCATAGACGACATGAATTGCTTCTCTTCTTCTTTCTCCTCCCTCCCTATCTTCACGAAAGTATTGACGTAAGCAGCGCCTCCAATCAAGCCTTCCTCAATAGCAAGGGCGAACATAACCCAGAAACTGTTTATGTACATAAATATGGCCGTAGTGGTGAAGACAACGACGTTCACGAATTGAAAAACAGCCATTATCCATATGTGCTTCAAGTATATGCAGTTCACTGAAGACCTAGAGACGAAAACACCGACTTGGTACGCCACTTGGAGCCATTGGTACTGCATATGCATGTCCACGAGACCATCCTCAACTTTTATAAGTTCGTATATACCTTGGTTGATGAAATATTCGAAGAGGTAGACCGAACCAAGAGGTGCTATATACTTGTAGAGCACCTTCGGGACTAAATATGACTTCTTGACGATGATCATCCAAGGAGTCCTCAATTCTCTCTCGTTCCAAGCGCGTTGTATGGCGACACCTTGCTTGTCTTCCTCTGTTGGTATGGGAAGAAGAACCCAAAACACCAACCCCATTAACAATGGTATGGACGTCATCCCCAGCATGGTGTATTTATATCCTCTCTCCACTCCAAGGGTGTAGGCGAGAGCACCAATGACACCTGGAATGAACAGTACATCAACAAGGACACAAATTTAAGGCTGGAAAAGGTTTATTTGTTCCTGAATTCTCACCAGCTGCACCTGTACCAGAACTGAAGGTTGACAGAGTTTCCCTGGTGAAATATGCAGCATATTGAAGGAGAGTTACCTCACCAAGAGCGGAGGAAATGGAGACTAAAGTAACACCAACCAATGCCACTGCCATAGAGTCTTGTATGAAAGCCACCAACAAGAAACCAGCTCCATACATCAACAGACAACTGATAATTCTACAGTGAATCATCATGGGGATGAAAGGTGCAATTAAAGTAGTTCCAACTGCACCTACGTATTGGGAGACAAGAATAACCCCAGTAGAACTCATGGTACAATCTCTAAGACCAGTAACTGTTGAATTCGCAACAGCATCATCGTTAAACTCGATTATATTCACGGCTCCAGCCAGCACTGCTGATATTCCGAAGTTGTTGCAAGCGCCAAGGATCCAAAAAGCTATAACGGATCTGTAGAAGCGAATCTTCAGCCTCTTGAACTTATTGGGGTCTTCATCACCAGATGGCGCAGCGTGGGTGAAGTCTTCATCACCCAGCATCAGAAATGTTGAAAATTCCTTTGAAGATCTTGAAAATGGACGGCATTCTTACTGTCATCTTGAAGTTAAGTCAGGTGTGACAGGATTGTTCATTTCTCATGACGAATTAGGAAGAGCTACAAAAACCTTGAAGATGGATGACCACGAGAAGAAGTACCTTAACAAATGTTGCCCTTGGTCTTCTCTTGAAGACATTTGAGTTCACCTGCTTCAAGAATGATAAGGAGATGATTTTGATGCTCAAATTCTTACCTGCAGTTCCAGTTCCTGATGACCAAGTCGAAATAACGTTGACATGGAAGTAGGTTGTGTACTGAAGACAGCTAATTTCTCCCAGAGTATCTGCTGTTGAAATCAAAACAACTCCAATCAATGCCACAACCAAGGAATGCTTGGAAAGGGATATGATGCAGAACCCAATCATCGAGAGTATAATGCTCAGGAAAATCCTCGTATGTATAAACCAAGGCAGGAAAGGAATAAACGAAGATACTACAGTCCCAGTTATGATGAAAGCCAATAAGACTGCCCCAGTACCAATCACAGGACAGTGTCTGCTGTGGATAAAATGGCTGTTGTTCGTGTTCTGATGGTTACCATCAGTGTTGACCTCCACGATATCTTCAGCTGCAGTCATCAAGACAATCGTACCGAAATTGTTGCACACGCCAAGGATGAAGAAGGCCACCAACGACCTTATGTACCTCGCTCTGAACCTCTTGGCTTCAGCAGCGAAAACTTGGTAACTCGTTTGGCTCTTCACGTGTTCTGGTACATCCTCGTCACTCCCAAACATGAGTTTCGGTTTGGCATCGATGTATTTGACACGTGAATGTCATTTAGAATTTATAAACTCTTCTTCTTTCTTCTCGAATCGAAGCCAAACTTGGGAAGGAGAAGAAAAACTTTGGAATTTTTGGTTTTGTTACAGATACTGAGGAATCACGTCATGGTAAGAGTAGGAGGAGGGTGGGATACTCTTTCGCATTACCTGGACAAGCACGATCCGTGCAGATGTCGCTCTCAACATCGAACAACTCAAGGGGCTCGTCTAGTGAACAAACCAGGTGCTGCAGATCTGCACGGCTCTCACGTGTATTACGAAAGGTATTTAATTGCGTTCTTTTAACTTCTGATTATGCTACTCACGGTTTTCTAAATCAGACAGACCGGAAGGTTAGACGTTGCCGTTGTTACCATCAGAGTGTCAAGTGGCACGAGAAGATCAAGAAAGTATACGGTTTTCTTGTGCAATTCGCACTCTTTTCGATATAATTTCGAATTTATTTCAATTCACAATTAGATAAAGAGCATTTCGTTTATCTGCGAATAATTTCTTAATATTTCATCGCAAATAATCCAGAACTCACCACGAGGAGGTAGCTGTTGTATTGAGTTCCTCGAGATTACAATCAGAATAAAAATTATTTTACTTTCTGAAGCGAATTAAGTCGGTGAATGAACATCAAAAGAGGATGAAAAGTCACAAGTATACCTGTCACCTAATAACCACTTGAAATTAGAAATGGGTACGTTTATTTCGTCTCTAAAAACGACTTCGATTCTCAAATTACTCAAGATCTTAAACCCCGATGATATTTTCGGAAATACCCCCTCAAAACTTATATTGTAGAACTGAACAATGTCATTTTCTTTAACATTGGAAAAGAAGTTGAAAATTGCCTTGTCTTTGAAATGACAACAAAACTTGATAAATCGATCTGATCTCGTTTGTCCCAATCGGTGTAAACATTGTCATAATGGACAACTAATTTTTGTCTCCGTTCCTCAGGATCAGTTCTTTTCGGAGTAACTGAAGACGTCATGTAACTCGGTCGATTTGGAAAAATTGAAGGAAATGCATCATCAGTTAATTTAGGAATTTTTCGGGGTATATTAATAACTGAACCTTCAGCGGTTGGATAAGAGTGATTTCTCAAAATATGGGAATCTAGAAGATGTTTTATATAAACTACACTGTCTTTTTAAATTTTCAAAACTACTTTCTCTATGAATTGTGTTAAGCCTTTTTCTTATCCTCGCTGGATCTTTAAGAAATTTAAATACTGACACCTTCTCATTAGTAGATTTATAGTTGCTTTTGCAACCAGGCACTGCACAAGTACGAGGCATAGTACTCAAATCGAAGATTCTCAAATGAAATTTTAATAAACATCAAAATGAAAAACCTTCCAGATATGAAGTCGAGAAATTCAATCACAAACCCGATACAACACTGTTCTTGCAACTGCAATACTTATTTTCACTTTATTTATTGATTGAAAACCCAATTCCTGGTCGAATTTCTGATGCGAACTATGTTACGCTTTAAAGCAGAACTGCAAGTGCAAAATCGTAACACTCTTAGCCTGGTACTGCCCTTTGTGGGATTTCCGGCAACGTCGCATTTTGAAGCAACATTCTGGCCTGTTAAATATCGTAGGCAGCGTGATACTACAGTTAGGTAGTCTCAAAGCATCACAAGTAGATTCACTTCGATGATGGTTAGGTTAGGTTGAGGTAAGGTTGGGTTAGGTTGAGGTGAGGTTAGGTTAGGTTAGGTTACTTGATGAAAGTTAAATTGTAGCCTCAGGGATATTAGTTGGTTTTCTCGCTGAATTCGACACAGTGTTGATGGTACTCAAATACAGATTATGCATTTTGCCAAAGACAAAATAGAGTTGAAAAACGCTTCAGACAATTTTTGAGTGCCTTTCTGCGAAAACATTCTATTCTATTTAATGACTGGCTTGAAAATGTTCCTATATTTGTCCAAATCCAGCGCCAAAGTGATATGTTGAAACGGTTTTTATGGGCTCTACAGCGATAGAGATAATTAATGATTATATCAGGGCAAAAAAATGCTATCTCTTATCAAGGGATATAAAAATTCTATTCGCAATTCAAATCATTAGTATTCAATATTTTATATACTTCTCAATCAGATAGGTTTCTCTGGAAGAGTGGTATCTCCTGAAAGATCAGAATCAGTAGAATAATTGCTCGAGAATAACTTCAACATAGGTAATTCGAACCGGCAAAAGTAACAAATAAACTCTGAATGGATTATTGTTGTTGCAATATCGAATAGACAATAAAATTGATGTATGTGAAAATATAAATATTTTACTACATGTTTACTATAAGCACTGAAGCACCGATGCAACAATAAACATTATTTATTGTTTTCTATTCATCAAATTTCTTCACATGGAAATTTATTCCAATCCTTCGAATGAATGACTGATAACAACTTGAAACAATCACAAACCCCTTCCATCATTTCTGCAAGGTTAGGCTTTCTCAAAAAGTATGGAAGCTGTAGTGTTAATATAACTTAAATGTGAAGAGATTCTTTATGATGTATAACTCGATTTTCTAGATCACCTGTGCAATCGGCATACAGCACCCCAACTCACTCCACATCAGGCCCTAACTCACTCCTGGGACCCCCAATGCATTCCCTCAACCGATCAAGATCAAGATCACCCTCCCAACTCAACAAACTCGACGATAGGAGATCAGTCAGCCCGAATCTTTCAAGAAAGACCCTGATGCCGCCATCCAACAGATCCAGGAGTCCCACACCAAACTTCATATCGACCCATCAAACCAAACTATCGACCAACAAGAGCCCCAAGCACTTGTCCAACAGCTCCCCTAAAGTCTCCAAGAAGCACGTGTCCACTCTTCAGATCCCCATCGACAAAGGCATCACCAAACAGGACCTGCTGAAGTCTGAGGCCACCTTGGTGATCAACGACCAACTGACGGATCAGAGCGATACGACTTCTGAGATGTCAGACGAAGGTTATAGGAGTTTGGGAATTGTGAACGACAAGTCGAAGAAGAGGTCTTCTGTCTACAGTCAGAATTCGGTTGAAGATGCTGAAGAAAATGGTTTGTATTCGTTTGAAGTTTCCAGGATGAAGTTTGAGATAATTTTTTTCTTCCAGAGCATAAGTTAGACTGTGAGGAAGATATCAACGATGTTGGCCTTCGAAAGACTCAATACTCCCAGAAGATTTACGAGAACGAATCGAAACCTCCAGAGAAATCAGTACAGGAAGATGGAAAACCTTCCTATCGACGATCCAATAGCCTTGACGGGAAGGATCAATCATCAACTCCGAAACTCAACGGATCCCCTTACAAAAAAGTCGTCCAGTGCAAAGTTAACACTTGGAACAACTCACCGAAGCGTCAGAGGAGTTCTTTAACTCCAGAAACCTTCACATCACCCTTTGCGAGGAACTCAACGACAAGAAGAAGCGTTTCAGCTGTTGGATACGACAGGAAATCATCCAGTACTAACACCTCACCAACTAAAGGCAGATTGAGGCAGGAACTCTTGAAAACTGTTAAGAACACCGACGACGACGCCTTGATGGCTCTCCAGATCCAAGAGCTGCTGAAGAAATACGGCAGTTTGAACGTTTTGGACGACGAAGATGAGCAACAGTTCAGGAGTCTCCCGCAAGAGGGCAGCTTCAAGAGGTCCACTGGAAGGATGAGCATCAGGAGTTCAAGGAAGGACTCGAGGCCGGACATTCTGCACTCTAGAATACCAGCACCTATATCACACAAGGCCTAAGGTACTTCAACTTACCATAGCGTCGTTTTAGAAGGTTAAGAATACGTACCTCCGAGATTTTTCGAGAGAATTTACACGAGGAATATCTTAGGAAATGTTACGGTGATATTTTTGTAATCCTTTAGCCTGTACAGCGAACAGTTCTTGCTCAAACGGAACGTAAATATCAACTCCAATGAGCCTTTTATAACAGGATATCTTCACCAGAGTTGAGTTACCAATGATTATTGCTTGAAGGTTTTTTCCAGCAAGTGTTAAATTGTTTTAGGCTGGTACCTACAAACCCAAATTCTAGCACTTTCGAGGCTTTTTTCAATTTGATTTTTGCTCAAGGCTATATCACGAAAACACAATAAACCACGATATATCGTAGCGAGCAAAATGGATTATTTATATTCTTGATTAAAGATTATATTAACAATTTCCCTCGTGGAGGGAATGCATGTTATTAGAGGTTATATTTTGCCATTATTTTTTCGCGGATCATCGTTGTTTTAATCCCAACAACATCGTTGTTGTATCGTCCAATATCACTGATATTAACACAGGTACTCTCACAATTCAGAAAAATCAATTTCCGATCTGCGACCTTCGACTGACTGAGAGTAAGCCACTGAGAATGTGCCCTCTATGCTCGATGACAGCACATTTCCAGTGGTTTACTCTCAGTATGAATGCCAGTTCAGGAATTAATTTTTCTGAATTGTGGCAGTATCCATGTTATTATTTATCCGGAAAGCGAGAGATCTTTTCATTATTATTCATATTCGCAATGATGATTAGTTTTTGTTGCAATTTTAACAGTGGAAATATTTTTTGTCCCATTGTTATATCATACGACATAGACTGTATGTATTTGTATAATTTGGTAAAATATAAATTGAAATATTCGAATGGTTCCTTGCTGTCCTTCATCTTCCTCAATTCCTAAGTTCTTAGTGGCTTCACATTCGGTTTACCCCACATCTGAAAAATAAACTAATGCCAACGAAGAATTCAAATGAGAAAAGTAAGTTTAATTCTGAGATCACACTGAATTCAACATAAATATCGCACCAAAGGATAGAAATGAAGAAGAAGACACCATTCAAGCTAGTATTTATTAGAGGCAAAAAGCTTAAGAATCGATTGTTATACACAAATCTGAATCATCGGGACAATTACTATTGGAAATCAATACTTTCTGACCTCCCTTTACTACCTGCCTTTCACCTCCTGGTTCTATCATCTCCATACCTCCATAATTGGCACCTTGTTGTTGGTAAATCTTTGTTCCAAAGGAGTTTGTCGAGTGAACAGCACCTCCCTGAACAGCACCTGCCAATCCCATTTGTCTAGCTGCTTCACCTCCTTGCAGATAGAACCCTAAAGCTTCCCCCTGCTTCTGCTGATTTTGCATTTGTCTATTCTGTAAAGCATTTTGCTGTTGGATAGTCATTCCTCTAACGACTTGTTTAGATCCACCCAATTGTTGTGATCCTCCCATAACTTGTGATCCTCCCATAACTTGTGATCCTCCCATAACTTGTGATCCTCCCATAACTTGTTGTGATCCTCCCATGACTTGTTGTGATCCTCCCACAACTTGTTGTGCACCTTGTACGAGTTGTTGTGCTCCTTGTACAAGTTGTTGTGAACCCCCAACAACCTGATTTGCAGCTCCTACAACTGTCTGTGCGCCTCCAACAACTGTTTGTGTACCTCCAGCAACTGTCTGTGCACCTCCAACAACTTGTTGTGAGTGCGAGGTCCCTACAACTTGTTGTGTTCCTCCAACAACTTGTTGTGTTCCCCCAGCAACTTGTTGTATTCCTTTGACAACTTGTTGAGTTCCACCTACGACTTGTTGTGTTCCCCCAGCAACGTGTTGTGTACCCCCAGCAATGTGTTGTGTTCCCCCAGCAACGTGTTGTGTTCCCCCAGCAACGTGTTGTGTTCCCCCAGCAACGTGTTGTGTTCCCCCAGCAACGTGTTGTGTTCCCCCAGCAACGTGTTGTGTTCCCCCAGCAACGTGTTGTGTGCTTTGTAATATTTGTTGTGATCCATCAATATGTGTCCCATAGTTCCCCCCCACTTGATTAAATATTTGATCTCTTGGTATCATTCCTTCCCTTATAGGAAACTGCCTCATTTTGTTGAATGTTGGATTGTTTATTAACCTGTTTCCTACCAGTTGAGGTTGGTATGGACTCCCGAATCTTCTGGGGTGAGTTCCAATACCATATGGGGTTCCAATGCCTAATTTTCTGCTGTTTTGGATGATGGAGGCAGATTGGGTTGAGATTACTTTGTCTGATTGTTGGCTGTTTGAATCGTCTGTTAATCTTGGAATGGAAATTGAAGTTCTCTTCTTATCGTTTTCTAAATTTGCACAAGGCCCTGCTATTGGAATGAAACAGAGATCTTTGGTCGAGAAACGATTCTCTTCTATGCCTAGAGCGTTTATTATTTTGTGGGTAAAAGGGGCAAGACTATCCCTGGATAGGTGTCCAAAATGAGGTTGATATAGTCATTGATGGCAGATGCGCAAGGTCCCTTCAAAACTATCCCGTTTGTACCGGTCAAAAGTATTGAAATCTGCAGAATTAATATCTGGAAAAAAAAACTCTGAAAAAGGGGATGCAGTATACGAGGAATATTCAATGAATCTAATGGAAAATCTGTTCATTTTCCAGAATAATCAAGACCCTGATTGGATAATTTGAGAATTTTTCAAACATCTCTACAATCAACAAAAAAAAAGATTTTTGTGTTGACGTTGCTTCCTAAGCCTCTGTATCATGAGGAATTGTTTTTAATAACACTTTCTGTTTGTTTTTTCTCATTTCTAATGTATTTTCATGAGGAAATCGGGGATTATCTGAATTAAAAAAATATATATTCGTTTGTTATTCGTACCTATTTTTTTTGTTTTCTAATTTAATTCTGCCTTCGAGCATTGGTTATTTCAATTAACTAAATTTCTCAGTTAGTTTTTGCTGGGAAATGAATTTTATTGGATTCTAGTAAACTCTCCTGAATGAATGAAGAAAAGGTGTTTAAATTTAATAACTTACGTATCTCGACATTTCAACACAATGGATTGTTATTGCATTAGTCGCGGATTAAGGAAAGAAGGATTGATTGAGTTTCGCAATGAGCAAGGACTAAATTCACCAAAGTTAAGCCTCGTTCTGACCGATTAAGTGGAGTAGCTTCAATTAAATAGGATTTTATTGAGATCTTAATTCATTTAAAGCTCGAAAATTGAATTTTTATCGTAATCCGCTTTAGACACGGAAGATAAAATTATTTTGGTCTTAACACGCGCGAAGAAATTTTCATCAGCATGGTCAAGCTTTTTAGTTCCAAGAAATAGGCAGAAAAATGCGCTTAATGGGTGGGAATTTATGTTTTAATATTTGAATCTATAATTTCGGAATCACGTTTATTGGAAACAGAAAAATAAGTACAATATCCTGGTCCTAAAGGGCATAAGATATTCCTTGAAATATATTCGTTGTTTTCCTGAACTATTTTGAATAAAGAAGAACACTTGGAAACAATCTACGAAACAAATTTTATTTCATGTTCAACCATTATATACAAAATATCTGTACAAAAAAAAGAATTTCAAATTCTCTTTGAGATCTTAAACTTAATGACTCGATCGAAACACTCGGTATATTCATCAGAGCTCTATATATACAATTCTGACGAATTCACTATAGGTTTGGTACAAAAATAAATCTTTAGGTCAATTTCAAAACTATGAATATAAATAAGATTTAAATAATTTTTACAGCAATTTGAGGAGATATTCCAGCATTTTTCAACTATTTCAAGAGGTACAAATTATTCCTTTGACTGATTTTGTTCTTCAGATCTCTCTTTATGTCGTTAGTGATGGACCTTCTTAGTTCTGGTTGGGTGTTTGAATAGTTGTGCTCAAAAGTTGTATAGTGCCGTACAATATTACTCTCTACTTTGGTTCTCTCGATGGGTCTGCAAGATGTACTCAAGTTAGCCTTAACAGGATGTTCTTCAGCTGACCTATTCTTCAGTTGGAGTTGCTCTTCCAGAGTGTGGTTTTTAACATGCTTCCTCAGGCTACTTGGATCCGTGTATTTTTTTGTACAACCTCTTACTTGACACCCGTAGGGTTTCTAGAAAAAAAAATTGAATTAGCTGAGCAACAACATTCATATTTTCCACTTACTGTATCAAAATGAGTCCTTTGGTGTTTTGCCCTATCTGAGCTGTTTGAGAAGCTCTTCGGGCAACTAGGAAATTGGCACAGGTATGGCCTTTCTCCTGTATGACTCCTCTGATGGATCTTCAAGTTTTCCAGCCGCGAGAAAGCTTTGGTACATCCTTTGAACTGAAAAAAAAAGATTCTATGAACTACAATACCACTTTTGCTGAATCTGGAATCAGTAGAATATATGATCCTTATTCGTGAGTTCTATTTGGTATTTTAAGTGTTTGTTTTAGCATTCAGGCTTAGTTTAGACTGAAGAAGATTATCTAGAACCATTGTTATGCTTATGAAATGATGCAAGAACAACTTACCGGACATTTGTTTGGTTTCTCCCCACTGTGCACTCTCATATGGATCAACAATTTGTACCTCGCATTGAAAGGCTTCACTTTTCTGGGACAGTTCAGCCAATAACAAACGAATTCGTCTCCAGCTGTAACAAAAAATGTATCAACCCCTGATCCACTCAAAAGTTGATAGTAACTCACATTTCTTGAATTCAACATGGCATTTCTCGATATGCTTAACCAAACTGGTCTGACTTGGATAATTCTGGAAACAATTCTCCCATTTGCAAGACAAGCCATGTCCGGTATCTTCATTTTCAGACGCAGATTGGAAAGAGGTTTCATCCTGACACAAGGATTGCAGTTGTTGCTCGTCAAGAATTGAAGCATCGAAGAAATTTTGACCCAGAACCAAGTTATCGTTTTGGGAAATGATTGCTTGGTTCTGTGACAAAGTTGTGGTGTTATCTGGTGTGTAGATGGAATCAGAAATGTTGTTGTTGTAGCATTTGCTTCTTATGGTATGGCCGAACTCGTTCTTCACTGAACTTTCCTGGAAAAAAATAAAATCTTTAAATGAAGGTGAAGAGGAGAATATTTGGGGAATTATTAAGAATCTCAAGGATAAGGATGTATGAGCCAAAGTTGTTTAAGTAACCAAGGAAATACATGAAAGAAGTAATGGAGAAAAGGAGTGCATATATATATATATATATATATATTCTCATGAAAAAGAGAGCTAAAATAATACAATAAATGTTGAAACAAAAAGTACCTAAGCTGAGGTCAAAAATAACGGGGTATCATAACATTCTTCGAATGATACTATAGAATCATACGATACTATACAGCCAGGGGAAAAAACCTCAGTCTAAAAAACTTGTCTCCCCGTAAAAAAAATAAAATATTAAATATCAGGAAAATCTTGAAAGACGTCAGTGTGATCTTCATGTTATCCGTCGATGGACTCGGATAAACAGATTCTTCCCAAAAAGACTCGCAATTCTTAATCTGAAATGAAAAAAGACAAAAGCAGAAAAGAAACCGATTATTCAGAATAAATCAAATGCATTTTGAAAATGCATTTGCTACTTAAAAAAACATCAACATTCAGATTTCTTGGCCGTTCGGAGGTTTATAAATATTTATGACAGAAATGTCACAAAATTTGAAAGAAATGAAAAAAAACTTCATCAATTTCCCCTTTCCGAATCTGTTGAAAATAACGAACTGATAATTTTTTAACATAACAAGCTAAACTTGTAAAAAATCAATTTATACATTGTTTTCAACTGTCCTCTTTCAGGGGAATTTTTTTTTCTGTTGCCGTGTGCGTTTCTTGCAGAAGAATCACTTCGATACCATGTTCATCAGCTAATTTGGAGACGTAATCACACTTGTCTTTCGAAATTCCTTCGATATTCAAATTCAAAATCCACAAATTCCTGCTCTCTGGTCGTGAGGGTTCTTCAAACCGGATACGACCTTCCAGGTGATGATTTTTCGGCACTTCAGATGTTTGAAGACCGCTACGGGACCCCAATGAAAGGCAATAATCTCCCATAGATAAACCAAACATGTTATAACACAAGAAAACAGAATATTTTTCAGGACCAAAAACTACGACACGAGTGCATGAAAAGAAAACACCCAAAACTGCTGATTTCATTTGAACAGCAAAGCGTCAACAAGAAGTTGAAGGTATACCCCAAGGGTCTGTTTGCGAGTCGTCGAACTGAACATGAAATATACTAGGGGTGCATCATGACGTCTGCCAATGCTGTAGAAAAGAATAGAGTTGTAAGGTTTTAAGCCTAATCAAAGAGTTTAATTGTATGGTAAAACCTACCTGTGCAGAAAAACTGAGGTCATCTGGAGGTACACTCCTGAGGAACTGGTTGAACTCCAAGTTTGTCCTCTCAATATCCGACAATCCAGTGTTCTGCAAGTCGCAAATATCGTACGATAGATCGTTGAAATCAAAGGAATTGTCAGACAAGCTCTCGCATATATCATCGAGGTCAAGACTGTCCAACAAATCTCCAGACTGATCCCCTTGCTGTTGCTCAGCGTTGAACAGCTCAGAAAACTGAGACGTATCATCCCTCACTGACCTGTAGTCAGAGTCTGTCACGTAAGAATCTGACTCGGAAAAACTCTGCTGACGCTGATTTGAAGTGGTGAAATCCAAGGTTTTGTTGAGGTCTTCAAAGTCGAAGTCGAAATTTGTGGTAGGGGTGTCTGGTTCTGTCAAGTAGTCCACCAGGATGTCGATAGGGATGTGGTCGTCTTGTGTTGGGGGTGCATCGATGGATGGGGGTGGGTTGTATTCCTCGAACACCCTTGATATCTCGTATCTCGACAGATTTTGGCCTTCGTAAAAGGCTATGTTGAATTTCTCCATCAGTTCCATCTGGGTGAGGTTGTTGATTGGGTTGTAGAGTTGGTCTGTTAACTCGAAGTCTTTCGACAGCATCTGAGGGTAGAAAGGAAGAAATTGTTGAGAATCTGTGCTTGCAGTCTTTGAAAACATAAGTACAATTATTATTGAGTTTATTGAAGTAGGATTACACATTCTTCAGTTACAATTACTTATACCAACCATATTTAAAACAATTCAATCGAAATTAACAAAATAAAAAACAGTTCTTCTTTATTTCATTATTTTTCAATGATGAACTTATTTTTTTCCTTCTCAAATCTTTATTCGAAAACAAATATTCATGAATTTTTTGGTGTATGATACAAGGAATAGACTGAAGATAATTTCGTATCAAAAATTGTTTTCTTGAATACTTATTTCGTTGAATTGTTTTGTTGATTTTGGGAGGAATACAACTCTTAATATATAAAACTAAGTCTGCCATTTTGTTGGTTACACCATTTATAACTCGAGATTGGATGAACTGTTTGTTATGAAAGATTTTTTGTTGGATTCTTCAACGGCGGGGTTAACATAAAATACATCAAAACTCTGAAAAATTTAATGAAATGGAAAAAAAATTTGAAATAATTTTTTTTCTTGCGAATAACTCCAGTAGGTGTCGCAACGGTTAATTGCTTTTTCGTAAAAGTATTATATTTGATATTGATTCGATGAACTACATTTTCTAATGATATTAACGCATCTGAGTCCATGTGTTATTATAACTATCTTTCTTCCGAACACTACAGAAAATTTTATGACGAAGTGTTTTGAACAAATCTTTATTCTGCTATTATTATGTAAACAATAACTGTGTATTTTGAGTTGCCTAAACGGATGATTTGGGGGCGCATTGATTTTTTTGTCTGGTGACTTCCGACAACCATTACCGGTAATTCCAAAATCGACGGCTGCCGATGAAATAAATGCTTGCCTAAAATCATCAATTTCAAATTTGGCTAGGTAATAAAGCTCTCAATCCAGTTGATTGCGATTGGATTAGTACCAATAGATATTTGCAGCCCACAAAAATGGAAAAAAACACCTGCACCACAAAAATTGTTGAAAATGATTTTTTGTAACTGCAAAAAAGGATGCAATATGTCATGCACCTGCAGAAAACTAATTTTTTTTGTAATGCTGCATGTGGGGAATGTGCAGGTGTTAACTGCCAAAACAGTTGTCCAGTATTTGGCAAAGATGAAGGAATAATTGACAGCGGCGACAGCCACTCAGAATCAGATCAATTTTTTGACAAAAAAGTATTAATTTCACGTGAATAAAGTGATGAATAAATGAAATGTTTGAATGATATTTTAATTATGTTATTGTGAACAGATAGGAGTTGCTTTTAGGGGTTGAAAAATAAAAATTACTAAAACTAACATTGATCCAAAATACTGTTATAAAATTGATTGTAATTAATTGATTATATTAATAAAGACCCATTTTCACACATTTTATGCTGAAAGAGGGTGGTTTATACGGTCTTGAAGTATATGAAGACCTTCATTAAACTTCATAAAACGCCACTGGGGAACAAAAATGACTTTGATTCACGTTAGAACAAGTTTCTTTTATTTTTGGATAAAAAGTTTTTTTTCACCCCTTAAAAATAATAAGCATAAATCGGCATAGGGTAGGAGTAGGAGACAAGTATAGCTTATATCCAAAATTTTATCAAAATCGAAGCATCTTGATAGAATTCGGAGGTAATGCTTAATTTTCGCCCTCATTGACTGGACTAATTGTACAGAACAATTTTATGTCCACTTTCAAGGTATTATACCATAATAGTTTATTATAATATCAAAGTTGCTTTTTTATTTATCGATTGAGGCAGTACGAAGTCTGCCGGGTCAGCTAGTTTTTCCATAATTTCAGAAATTAATCCAACAATTTGTTTTCACAAAAAATTAAGATTACGAATCTTGAAAAAAAATTCTCTAACAATACTATCACAATAAAAAAAAAGCTATATTGGGTGAGATAAAAAGGTTCTCTTCAAACAATAGTTTATGAATGGGTTACCTATTTAATGAAAAAAAAAATTGACCACTCACCTCAAAAACAAAAAAAGCACAAACTACAAACAAATCAGAACAAAAATTCCTTCAGATCACCTAGTCAGTTACATAACAAACATAGCCCGCCAATCATTCCGTCAAAACTGCCAAAATAAGACGTGTGAACCATGCGTTGATTAAGCTCACTATGCTAATGAGATGGAGTGTTAGTCACTTATTAATTAAGGGGTGACTTAAGACGTCGGAGACGCTCGGATATCCTCGGAGATTTCAAAGCCAAGCCGTTCGAACACATGTGACAAACACACATGATATTTATGGGGCCTACATTAGACATGATGTGTGCCTTGTAAGATATGTCTACCTTTCAAGAGGTTTGGACAGGGTCATGGATAAACACAGGGGTGACAAGTGTTTGGAAGAACAGGTACAAGGGTTCAGATGCTTCCAACACGTTTTTGTCGGATTGAGCTGCATAAAAAAAGTTTTCTGTTGAACTAAAGCAACATTATGTACCGGTTAAGTCATCAGAAGCAACAATTCATTGTTTGATTGGTTTGGACTGGTTTTTTATTAAACCTCTATTCTTCGAGCCCTGAAGAGTTCGGAATAGAACCGAAACGTTGATCAAAGTAGTATTGGCCTTTCATTCATGCACCAAACCTATGGAATCCTGATTGATTCACAGGTGGAATTCTCACATATTCATATACTAACTGAGCTGGCAGACGTCGTACTGCCTCAATCGATAAATAAAAAAGCAATTTTAACATTATAATAAACTATTATGGTATAATACCTTGAAAGTGGACATAAAATTGTCCTGTACAATTAGTCCAGTCAATGAGGGCGAAAATTAGGCATTACCTCCGAATTCTATCAAGATGCTTCGATTTTAATAAATTTTGGATATAAGCTATACATGTCCCCTACTCCTTCCCTATGCCGATTTATGTTTATTATTTTTAAGGGGTGAAAACAACCTCTTTATCCAAAATTAAAATAAACTTGATCTAACGTGAATCACAGTAATTTTTGGACCTCAGTAGCGTTTTATGAAGTTTAATGAAGGTCTTCATATACTTCAAGACCGTATAAACCACCCCTTTCAGCATAAAATGTGTAAAAATGGGTCTTTATTGATATAATTAATTAATTTCAATTAATTTTAAAACAGTATTTTGTATCAATGTTAGTTTTAGTTATTTTTATTCTTCAACCCCTATCTGTTCAAAATAACAAAATGAAAATATCATTCAAACATTTCATTTATTCATCACTTTATTCACGTGAAATTGATACTTTTTGCGTCAAAAATTAATCTGATTCTGAGTAGCTGTCGCCACCGTCAATTATTTCTTCATTTTTGCCAAAGATTGGACAACTGTTTTGGCAGTTAACACCTGCACATTCCCCACATATAGCGTTACAAAAAAGACTCAGTTTTCTGTAGGTGCATGACGCATTGCATCCTTTTTTGCAGTTAAAAAAAAATCATTTTCAAAAATTGTTGTGGTGCAGGTGTTTTTTGCATTTTTGTGGGCTGCAAATATCTATTGGTACTATTCCAATCGCAATCAACTGAATTGAGAGCTTCATTACCTAGCCAAATTTGAAGTTGATGATTTTAGGCAAGCATTTATTTCATCGGCAGCCGTCAATTTTGGAATTACCGGAAATAGTTGTCGGAAGTCACCAGACAAAAGAATCAATTCGCCCCCAAATCATCCCTTTAGGCAACTCAAAATACACAGTAATTGTTCACAATTGTTGTTTTATGCTGAAAAGGAGGTGGTTTATAACATCTTGAAGTATATGAAGACCTTCATTACACTTCATAAAACGCTAGTGAAGCCCAAAAATTACTTTGATTTACGTTAGAACACATATATAATAGTAGAATGAAGATTTGTTTCAAAACATTTCGTCTTGAAATTTTCCGTAGTGTTCGGAAGAAAGATAGGTATCATAACACATGGACTCAGATGCGTTGATATTATAAGAAAATGTAGTTCACCGAATTAATATCAAGTATAATACTTTCACGAAAACGCTATTATCCTTAGCGACACAAGAAAAATTATTTCCAATTTTTTCATCCATTTCATCAAATTTTTCAGATTTTTAATGTATTTTATGTTAAGAAGAATCCAAAAAAAAATTTTTATAACAAACAGTTCATCCAATCTTGAGTTATAAAAGATGTAACCAACAAAATGGCCGACTTAGTTTTATATATTAAGATATAATCACTTATTTTGACTCAGGTGTAAATTTAATAAAGTTTAATCATGTAGAGTTAGTAGCTAGGTTCATAACTTTTTTCTTAGCCATAAAATCTTGTCTTGTGAAAAATTATGTTCATCAAATGAGAAGTTGGGATGGAGAAGATTTAAATAAACCTTTTGTTATCGATTTTCTCTACTAATTAAAAGTTTCTGAATCAATCGATAATGGGTATTGGGATTATTGAAATGAATAACTGAGATTGATATTGCTCCCAAACCTACCATAAACAGTTGAGGAGGATTCCATTAATTCCATATGGCATAAAACTCCACCATCTCCTATCTCTATTATTCGAATTACAGATGTACATCCAAGTACATCTCGGGGTTAACATCCAAACCAAGGACTTTTTTTCGATATCGAAGGCGCATGCGTGCGTTAGTGTCAAACGCGAATATGAAGCGCTCTGCCGAAGATAAAAACAAGTATAAATTTAGAGGAGAAAGTCTCCAGCACAGCAAGAAATGTAATTATAAAGTTGGTTTTCTTATGAAAGTTTTTGTCAAGTGGCTCGCTTCAAACACGTGTGGATGGGTTATAAAAAATGCTCATCTTAGCCCGGCGATACGCGCAGAGCTGTATTCGGCTGAATAAAATTCATGGAGGATAATTGAATCTTATGAATTTCAAGGATTCATCTTCTATTTGTATTCTGATTTTAAAAACGGAAATTTTTAACAAAAAAAAACTACTTCGAAAATAAAAATTACAAAACAAACAAAGATGCAATAAAAAATACATAACCACTTTATTTTTTTCAGTTCTCTGTAGTCAAATGGAACGAAAACTATTAGATTACTAAAATGTCTATCAAATTATGACGATAACATAATGTACTCACAATTATTATTGTTATTTTTGGAGTCAGTGCCAACCAATTAAGTAAGTAGACACTTAGACTCAGTACTACTTAAGCTAACACTCTGTCTGCAAGAATAACAATAATTCTGAGTACTCTACAGGGTGTACCAAGTTCGACCTATTTGAAGTCTGAAAATCGGGATTATATTATTGTTTGACATTATCTACTGATCTAAAATATTCTTGGAGTCAGAAAAAAAAATTTCAAAAATTTTTTTTCTCTTTTTTTTTCAAATTTGATAGAGTATGCAATTCTGCATACATTCCTGCTCAAATCGTTGCATTCGTCAAAATACTTTCCAAAATATCGAGAAAAAACTGAAGAAAAAAGGGAGATAAGTGTATTCGGTATTATGTTTGTCATTCCTAACCTAGATATCGTAAGCACAAACCGTTTTCACATTTTTGAAGGCGAAGACTGTGGAAATATCGAACATTATCAGAATTTTGAAAAACCTGTCACAGGGTGTTCCAAATGTTGGTTCAAAAATTGGGATCAAGATTGACTCATAACTTTCGTTTTTCAAATTAGAACCCTATTTTTTATGGATGGATTTTATGTCAATATTTGCACAATCTTCACCTTCAAAAATGTGAAAACAGTTTGTGCTTACGATATCTAGGTTAGGAACAACAAACATAATACCGAATACTCTTATCTCCCTTTTTCTTCAGTTTTTTCTCGATATTTTGGAAAGTATTTTGGCGAATGCAACGATTTGAAAACGAATGTATTCAGAATTGCATACTCTATCGAATTCGAAAACAAAAAATAGAAAAAAAATTTTTGAAAATTTTTTTTCCACTCCCTGTATAAGTGAAAGTGGTCAGGCTCCAAGAATATTTTAGATCGGTAGATAATGTCAAACAATAACATAATCCCACTTTTCAGATTTCAAATAGGTCCAGTTCTCCAGAAAAAGCCTAATAGGCCGTCGAACTTGGTACACCCTGTATAGGTAGTTAGACTCAGTACTACTTAAGCTAATACTGTCTCCAAAAATAACAATAATTGTGAGTACTCTATATTGTCGTTATGAAATTTGATTGACTTTTCATAAATCTAATATTTTAATTTCATTTTTCTCATGGGAGCTCTGAGAAAAATTTTGCACATTGTTTGTTTTTCATTGGTTTGTGTTGCTTTGATTTGAAGTTGCTAGGTATCCACCTAGGTTTGTGTGTAGTAGAAAAGCAAATATTTTTTTACTTTCTTGTGCAACTTTCTTTGTTCAAAAATTTTCAATTTTCTTGGATTACTTTTTATTTTTTGATTCTCAGTAAAACTGATTTGCTCCTATGGGACAGTGCCTATGCGATTTTACGTATTTTAAGAAACATTCTCGAAAACTACTCTCTTTCAAGATGATTTCTGGTTTCGTGAAATATCCGAGTCCGTCCCTGGCTTCAGTCAAAACAATTTACACTGAAAAAATTCAAGTCTGCGGCGTCTTATTCTCCATACGAATATTCTCTCCGATATTTATGAATTATGTTCCGAAGGCGCACAGATGCATTGTTTTTTAGGACAAGGCACGAGTAATCCGAAAGAGATGCTGTCCAGGGGATGAAAATCTGTTAAATTAGACGACAATACGAGCCACGTGTGTCGAGAATGAAAGCCATATATATCTACGAGATTTCAGGATATATTATATTAATGAGTAAGGCGAATAATCAGTTCCATATTCGTAATGGTCTGCGATTCAGCGAAATCGTTCTAAAGTTAGGTACACGTAAACCGCAAATTTTTAAACTTTGGTATGCATTTCCTACGTAATTATAAGCATTGCAAGAATGGTATTCTTTAAAATAGATGGTAATTCGAGGAATGAGATGAGTTAATATCGAAATTGGATTACAGGAGGACTTTGAACAGGCCATATGGCTTTATAATTATGCTCTTCCTAGACATATCTCAACGTGTAGTAACACCTTTCGAGTTTCTTAGAAAACTGTACCAACTAATTCATCATTTATTCTAGTAATTTATCATGTATTTTCCTGGAATATTAGAAATATCTTTGTGAACACCGGTATTCTGAGTTCCTTTCAATTTTATTTATTATCAGCATTATTCTGGCACATGAAAATTTATGTAATGAGCAGAAAAATGACCTGAGTACTTCCCAGCAATTGTATTTATTTCAACAATGGTAAACAACCATGGAAGAATTATTATGAAGTCAATTTAAAAGCGATGTGAAAAAATACTTCTAGCAGTGAAAACCTCCAATTTAGAAAAATATCAAATGCACGATTATTTTGAAATTCTCTTCATCAATAAATTCCGGACAGGCAAAATTTTTCTCAAATTCAACACCCTGTATCTTTTTTCGTCGTTCTCCGATTTTATTGAAATTTCCACCAGGTACACTATTGGGTCTTGTTATATTACCCTGAAATTTACTATGCAAAAATACCTGTAGTTTATCCGTTATACAGGGTGATACAAAACCTTGTTTCATACCCTTCATTTCTGAGCACCCTGTGGTGAATTTGAGGCGGAAAATTTGATATCATTGAGTATGCATTGAAAGTATGCCACTTCGTATGGTAGAAGTGATGAGAAAGCGAGGTGGAAATACATGCTATTAATTCTCAGATGTTTGTTTATGTTTGCTAGTCGATAAAGAATTGTAATGTTTTAAATTGTTATAAAAACCGAAAAAATGCAACACTTTCTTCGAAAAGGTGAATCTTTTTCTTAAAAGCAGACACTGACGAAAATCGAAAAACATTTTCTTAAGAAAGAGTCACACTTCAAATTAAAACTTAATGATATCAAATTTTCCGCCTCAAATTCAGCACAGGGTGTTTAGAAATGGAGGGTATAAAACAAGGTTTTGTTTCTCCCTGTATAACGGATAAACTACAGGTATTTTCGCGAAGTAAATTTCAGGTTAAAATACAAGACCAAATACTATACCTGGTGAAAATTTCAACAAAATCGGAGAGCCACGAAAAAAGATACAGGGTGTTGAATTTGACAAAAATTTTGCCTGTCCGGAATTTATTGACGGGGAGTGTATTTTTCAAAGCAGTTTTTTGCCTAGCTAAGGTTGTCATGCAAAATAAATGGAGAATAATAATTATTGATAGTTGTCATGTCATTTGCTAACTGGTGCGAAGTAAAAAATATCTTCGGAAATTGAGGTTTTGTCTAATGAAGGAGTCTCTTTCTTTGGGCCATCAAAGTGAATTGAAAAAAATCTGCAGCTCATGATAATTTTGTGAATCTATACAATTCGAAAAGTGTGACAGTTTTTTTTAATGAATGTGATCCTAGATGAAAAATGGGAATCGTGGACTTTGTGTTTCCAATATTCTATGATGAAGTCCATCGTTTTTGAAAAAAATCGAATGAAGCTTACAATGCAAAGAAATGTAGTTTGAAAATTTTCTATTTGAAGCACTGGATGATGTGTATTTAGGTCAAACTATCACATTTCAAGTAATTCTGATTTTGTATTTTGCACATATAATGACCTCATTCATCTACAAAAATCCAACAAGTCGCTATTTTGATTTATCTGAACATTTGAATCGAACAATGCAATTTTCCAAATATCTTCAGTATGTATATTCGAAGATGATTCATCAAAAAGTACCATCACAGTGTGTAATAAGATTCTTTTCATATCTCTCAGTTTATAGCGGTATCAGGTTGTTATGCTAGATTGAAACCGAAAAAAAAAATTCTCCTTTAGACTCCGAAATCTTCCATTAACTTTTTTCAAGTCCCACTTGTCACCCGAAATTAATGACAGATGCTTTCAATACTGGACCGTATAATTCACTGTATTCCCCCATTAAGCTGCCGTATCATTAAAAGGGTAGGACTTTTTATACTCATTTGTCAGGGAAAATATCGCTTACAGATCTAGATATAAAAAAATATACCGCCCATGTGTGAGCCCGTCTCGTAACTTCGATATTGGATTACAGGGAGAGCGGGCTTAACGGCTTCAATGCATCTAGACGTCGTTTTGTTCGATTTCTTGAGGTAGGCCCACTGATTTTGATCACAAAGGGCCTTCGAAATTAAAAAAAAAACTCAAATAATAACTGACCGAGAAAATGTTTGGAAATTTCTCATTTGATGTATTTCTGCGAATATAGGAATGAGAAATGGCAATGAAATTACATTACAATGAGGAAAATCTCGATTCTCATTGATAAGTCTAATTGAGTATCTTTTTTTTCACATGAAAACTGTTAAGACAAACCAGACAACAATATTCAGCATCTAGAAAATTGAAATTTAGGTCTGTTGATGCTACAATAAACTTTCTAGTTTTCAACTTTAGACGAAAATCATCGAAATGAGCTTTGAAATTCAGAGAGAAACTTGTTGAATCTTAGATATTTAGGGTTGAAATTGTGTTAAAAAAATAATTCCCCAAAAGTTCATCCAAGACTTCAAGTGATTTTCGTCTACAGTGTGGAGAGTTGATTCTTTTTATTGCTCTATAAGGTCTTGCAGTCAAGAAGGCAACTTCCAGCATGACTAATTTTCTGCAACCCGATACTTTAATTAATTTCGTTCTGCAGTCATACTTCCTTTAGAGTTTAGAGGAAGCTCCAGTCAAGAGGCTGACTTGGTCACGTCTCATTAACTTTATTTCATTGGTATCATCGAATTTCGACTGTATCATCGTCCAAGAATTTTGGATCGCTTCCTCTTCCTACTTTGCCGAAATTATCTTGCTCAAGGTACATTTTTTAAATGGGCACATTTTCATTTTATCTACCAGTTGCTGTCGCATCTCGACTACTGAAATTTTGTGACAACATCAACGTAATTAACACTTGACTTCTACCCATCCTAGACGGCATTTTTTTACCAAAAAAAAAGTTAACGTCCCTAGACCGATATTCGACACCATAGCATCACAGGAGTTAGCCATAAATCTGAATATTATTGTATGTAGACAAGTCGGGAATTAAATTGAAGGCTCCAATTTTTTTTATAACGTTTTCGGAGCGTCGTGTTCGTATATTAACCCCATGATTTTCATATAAAAACCATATACACGATGGTATGCGCCATATGTTGTAAATAAAACGTCTAGAAATGGTTGAAAAAGTGGGAAATTTCTCCAATGAAACATTAAAACAGAGTAGTCACGTCTCATTTATCTTGCAGCTAACATTCTGCGCTCTTCACCAGGACTGGCTTCAGATGGATTTCAGGTCTAATTGTTGAGTATGAGAGCTTAAGCTTTTTTGATATTCAATATTTTTTTTGTACAACTGCCATTAAAAGGGACACTTTAAACGACAGCAAACAATGTTGAAATTGATTGTTTACGTGGAAGCGTGTTAAAAATATTTTTAGCACTCCATTTTCTTATTAAGAAATCAGATGAGAAAATGCAGCAATTGCAATTTTTTTATTATCAATATTTAACAAAAATTACTTATGAACATTATTATTAATCGTAAAACTAGAACAATTACTAACATTAATGCCCTGTGACGTTAGGGAGCTTCGCAACACATTATTAGAATCCTCAGCACCATCAGTACTTGTAGAAACCGGAAGTACAATATTGGATGATGATGATCAAAAATCTGTTGAGGTTGGGAGAATTTTTTCAGCAATGACATTTCTATAAGCAATGGAATGATCAACATAGCCCTCGGATACTGTCGTAGACTTCCATCCACCATGTTTTTTTATATTCGTAATATTTGCTTCTGATTTTGCTAGCAATGAAGCGGAGGATCTTCGAAAACAGTGTCCCCCATATTGCTTTGGTTCTGGCAGTTTGACGAATTCGGCAACAATAGATAGAATTTTCCCAAATGTATTAATACCAACTGGATTGGCAGTGCATTTATTATTCATGTATTTCAGGAAAAAACGACGATGTTTAATGACAGAAGGGCGCAGTGCAAAGTACTTATGAAAATAGTCTGCATACTTCCCAATTATACTGAAAGAACGACTTACTTTCGTTTTTGTATTTGGAAGTTGTATAACCAATGATTTATTTGTTATTTCATATCATAAATAACTATTATGGGTCGTTTATGCTGTTTTGTATCGTTAAATTTTAAATTGATATTCCACAAAATGTAAGGAACTCTGAGAAAGTCCTAGAAAATTGAGAAATAAGATAAAGTAACCCAACCCAATCGCTTAATAAAAAAATGCAGAGAAGAAATTGAAGAAACGTCATAATCTATCAGAAAAAAAGCATCAAGAACTTCTCCAAATACCAGACACATACCAAATAAGAAAACAAGGTCGTCAAGAAAATCATAGTTATAAAATGAAGCCTGAAGCAAAAATGAAACCAACATAAAGGAAAATAACCTAATTTGATACAAATACATTAAAAGAATGAAATCAAGTTGTTAATACATTGAATGATGTTCAAACTTCAATTCAATGAAATTGACATAACTCCAATGCGATGAGATGATTCTTTATTTCATATATTCAATTGCTTTTTCTGTTTTTAAAGCCTTACAATATGATATGTTCATTTTGTCAATTCGCGAATTGTCTTAGTTTTTCTACTACTTAGTAAATTCATTAAAATTTTTTATATTTCTTGAGTGAAATTCCTTCGTAGTTGCCATCGTGAATCTCAGAATGGTTTTCTCTTTGAGACCAAGTCCTGTCCTGGCTTGTTTATAGACTACCAGGCTTAACTTTCGACCTCACCCGTAACACTAAACTATGACATCTTTTCTCTCTTTCTAAAAGTCAACGACAAGTGCAAGAACGCTTCATTTGCCGGGATATCTAGTTACCGTTGGAGCTCGACAAAAAAAAGTTGAACAGCCACGTGCAGCCGACCAATAGCATCGCGTCGGAAGATTTCAATTGGAATTGTTCGATGCGAGATGGGTGTATGTGCGCCACATTGTACATTCCTATTAAAAAAATTGAAAACTAGTTGAGACGCGTTCGTTACTCGCTTCCTGTACTATTTCGCATTTCGCACATATGCAAGACATGAATATGAGTCTGTTTGAGCTTAGATTTCGAGATGAATAACATAGGATCATCATTTCGAGTAGCGAAATAGTTTCTACTGGAAAAAACCTAGAATTCCTCCAAAAATTACTTCCCAATCCACCATACTCTCCAGATTTATACTCAAGTGATCATTTCCTGGTCTCAGAGACTCTAGAGAAAAGCAAAAAAATTAACGCACATGATGGAAATCTCAAATTTATTCTACAACTGAAGGTGTTGTCGATGATAATTATTTTTATCAGAATTATGCATGCATATGTTATCCACTTTCAACGTTTTTCTTCAATAAAGATGTTTTTCCCAGCAGGAATAAAAAAAAGATGATATTATCAGATTTTGAATGTATTGGCTCCATTCTAAAATCAGTTGTTCTCGATCAATTCTAGTGATCAATAGTTTTTTTTCGTTTGATTTTCTACACTCGATCGCTATGCAACGCGAAACACGCAATTTGACCCAAGAATTGCAGAAAGGTTTGGAGTTTCCCATACAAGTGTGTCCAGAATGTTGCAGCGATTCAGGGAGATAGGTATGAATGTCCGAAGACCAGGACAGGGTAGACCAAGGGTAACAACTGTCATTCAAGAATGTTACTTGAGAGTTTCTTCGTTGAGACAACGGTTTGCAACCGCTCGCCTCCTTCAAAATCAGCTTGAGCAAACACATGGGGTGCAAATTAGCACTCAGACAATAAGAAATCGCCTCAAAGAATATGATTTAAGGCCTCGTGTCGCGGCAAGAGGCCCAGCTCTTACCCCAGCCCATCGAAGGGCGCGTTTGGATTTTGCGAGAGAACATATCCATTGGGAAGAGGCCGATTGGGAAAGAGTTCTCTTCACAGATGAGTCTAGATTCTGCCTCTACCATTGTGATCGACGTTCCCTTGTATACAGACGTCCACATGAAAGATATGCTCAGTGCAATTTCCTGAATACCACTGGTTTCGGGGGAGGATCGATTATGGTATGGGGTGGAATATCTTTGACTGCTCGCACAGATCTAGTGGTCGTTGATAATGAGCTATAAATGCTGATAAGTATATAAGGAACATTCTTGAAGAGCATGTAGTGCCATTTGCCCCATACATTGGTGAAAATTCCATTTTTATGGACGATAATGCCAGACCCCATCGTGCGCGCATCGTTCAGGAGTACCTTGAAGAGGTTGAAGTCTCTCAAATGGAATGGCCAGCAAGAAGTCCAGATCTCAATCCGATTGAGCAGGTTTGGGACAACCTCAATAGAGGGCTGAGAAGTTTAGAAAATCATCTAGCTACTCTTAATGACTTAGGAATCCAACTCATATTGATCTGGGAAGAATTAGATCAGAAGATTTTAAGATCACTCATTTTGAGTATGAGCTGTTATTAACGCAAGGGGTGGAAATACCAAGTATTAAATCGCTTATCAGCATTTCAGTATATTGAAAATTGTTCATTTCTCTTCTTTCGCATAAGATTCGGTGAAATCCTGAATTTTTCTTCCATTTAATGTGTCTTGTTTCGTTCAAAACCTTCCCGAGAGAACATGAAAAATAAGTTATAAAGTCAATGTAGAGTTAACTTTCATTAAAATTGAGATTTTCAGAATGTGCGTTAATTTTTTTGCGCAGTGTATTATCATACTGCAAAAAATGAATGTAGAAGAAAGAGGATCTAAAAGAATTTGTGTATCTTGTCAAACAAAAGTTTCTTTCTCAGTTAAACTCATTGCAAAGACTCAAACGTAATATATTGAGCAACAATTAGAGTTGGTTTGGACTAATCGTTCTTCAATTATATCATAATTCCATTTGTTAATGCAAATGGAATTTTGCACTAACTGGAAATAACCAGTTCAGAAGTCTTTAGATTCTTGACCCTATTATCCATTCAATTGTTAATTATACCTCATGTACAATGACCCATATACAGGATGGTAACATTGTTCGTCACAAATCAAGATTATTTGTAACATTTATGATTTTGTCTTAAAGTGAATACATTAAATTCAAAGAGGAATCACAGATGCCATATCAGGTGAAAATGGTGCTCAACTGTAGTGCAAGAGTCAAGAAATGAACTACTTCGACATACGAAAAGATAACTGATAGAAGCTGCAGAATTAGGTTAACTTCCAAGAATTGTTTTTTTGGAGATCACTCTTGATCACAGTGAATCCAGACATCAATAATGTCCTGATAAGAGAGTCATAATGTCACGATAAACAAAAATTCAAACCGGATAATTCTGGTTTGGTTTCTTTCAATATTGACAGAGTTGTTTAGGGTCAAGTGTTGATTAAACATTATATTTGAGATGTGAATCCCTGATTTTCTGTCCCATTTACTTGGGAAGAATATGAGGCGATCTGAAACTAATATTGGGCATATACAGGGTGCTCTATATGAAACTAAGAATTTTTTGCTGAAATTCGGAATGAAGACAGTTTTTCGTAGACTCAGACTTTTATGGTTCATTTCAGAAACAAATTATGAAAATATGGACATAAGTGATTTAAATTCCGTTTCTCTACTTGAAATTTAATCACTTTTAAGAATTTTTGAATGATTCCAAATTTTTATTATGGCAGATTTTTCAAATTTTGGTATATTTCACTCGAGGTGGTTTTTTTTTAAGCAAAATTCGATTTCAACATCACTCAATCACTCTTAATCTAATTTTCATTCATCAAATTGAAATGCAATCAAAGATTGTTGGTGGAGTTATTTTTTTTTTTGTCGTTAAGACAGACAATTCTCCAGTTGGGCTTTCGGAAAGTTCAATGGAAAATGAGAAAGAGATTCTTTCTAATTACTTCATGTTCAATTGTCTACCCTATTAACCAAGCTAGACCCTCTAATTACTTCTTAATATCCATAAGCTGAAACGAATGTTTCAAAACTGAATGTACGATTGCAGATTTTATCTTTCTTGGTATCATTTCTTGACCGACTGTATATCGTAAGAAAGAGAAAGGAAGTGTTCGAAAGCAATCAAAAGAGTCGCTCCGTGGACAAGAGATAATGCACTAGCTATCTATAAATGTACAAATCTAATACAGCACGCTCAGTTAATGTATTCAAGTAATTTGTGTTTGATTTTCATACGAGTGTTCATACAAGAAGAACGATGCCGCCAAGTGTAAGTTTTTGTTACGACATCTTTTCTATCATTCGATATACTTTTGTCTTCGATGTGATTCATTTTTTATTTGTGCCCTTATGATTTCTTGAGAAATTCGTGCCATTATTTCCAATTAAGTTCCTATGATTTTCCAAAAGGGAAAATTGTTGAATTGGACCATTATTTAATAATTGAGTCTAATTTAATTCAGGCTTCAGTGAGATACTTCGCGTGACTAATTCCATTGAAGACAGAGGTATCTATTAAAAAAGATTATGCCTATAAGACTCTACATTTTTCTATCGAATCAATCTCATCTCGTTTCACTGCATAGTCTGATATTCATAAGACTACTTCAGTAAGACAATTAAAATCTATCTTTTGTAGACCTCCAATCCATCTCATTTCCTGATAACAAATTCCTTCAGACGCCTTTCTTCACACAATTAACAGTCTCGTCTTAGCCTCAAGTTCACCTCAAAACAATAAAAAAATAATGACGCATGTTTTTTTCGAAAAACAGCAACATAACACTATAAGTTCGAAGACATCCTTACGTGTAGCACTGATTGGTCAAAGTGCTTTCGCTGTAGACGTTTTCCACAGACTCAGGGACCATGGACATACAATTGTTGGCATATTTACCATCCCAGATAAAGGCAAAAAAGAAGATCCACTTGGTAAGTGAAATGAATTTGACCTCTAAGATTCTTTCTATTGTGGATATGTTAATAGCTAAGGTTGGAATTGAGAATGATGTGCCAGTATTCAAGCTGAAAACTTGGAGAAAAGGGGGAAAAGTGTTGCCAGAAGTTTTGTCCACCTACCAAACAGTCAATGCTGATCTCAATGTGTTGCCATACTGCTCCCAGTTCATACCAATGGAGGTTATAAACTACCCAAGACTCAAAAGTATCTGTTACCATCCTTCTATTCTCCCAAGACATAGGGGAGCAAGTTCAATCAATTGGACAATCATTTGTGGCGACAAGAAAGCTGGTTTGAGTATATTCTGGGCTGATGATGGCTTAGATACAGGTCCCATACTTCTCCAAGAAGAAACAGACCTTTTGGAAGATGATACCGTCGATACAATCTACAAGAGGTTCTTATACCCGGTAGGAGTAAGTGCTGTGGCTAAAGCTGTCGATATGATTGCTGATGACACTGCACCCATGATTGAACAGAGTGAAAAAGGGGCTACATATGACCCTATGTTGAACAAACCAGAGCTGCACATGGTAAGATTAACACCAAATGAAAAGAGAGAATGTTCCAAGAGGTATCATATGTTTCAGATTGATTTCAGTAAAACAGGAGAAGAACTGCACAATTTCATCAGAGGAATGGACTCTGTTCCTGGAGCTAAATGCATGATGAAGCTTCCATCTTCTGAAGATTTCCAAGAGGTTTCTTTCTTCGGTTCTTCAATCTGGGGAAATTCTGGAGCTGAAGGTAAAAAGGTGGAGGTATTAGGAGCTCAACCTGCCATCATACATGATGAAGGGCTGTTAGTTTCTGGCAGTGATGGTGTTTACGTCAACGTCAAGAGAGTGAAGATCAATGGTGAGTGAGGAAATAGCTATTTTAATTGCCTATTATTATTAATTTTCAATTCAGGTAGAATGAAGATGGCAGCAACATTGGATCAAGTGAGCCAACAGGTTCGAGTTGAGTACACTGAAGATGAGAAGAATCTGATCGAATCTGCTAGGGAAATTTGGGGGAATATCTTGAGTTTGGACGTTGAAGATGACACTGACTTCTTTGCAGCAGGTGCAGGTTCTATGGACGTCGTGAGGTGAGAATTGGAGGAAGTATGACTTGAGGAAGTCACTGGTGCTGACATTTTGAGGTTTTAGGTTGGTGGAGGAAGCTAAAGACATCTTCAAGGTCGAATTGGAGAATGAGGACGTGTTTATGGCACCAGTCTTTGACGAGTTTTGTCTAAATTGTATCCTGAAGACTAGAGGTGGAGTAGGTTCTGCTGAAGTTGAGTATAGACCAGTGGTTTTGCAAGCAAATGGGAGAAATCTTAAGTTTCCATGTCAACTGTTCATCAATGGACAGTTTGTGGATGCTGAAAATGGTAAAGTTACGAGAACTATCAACCCTGCAAACGAAGAAGTCATATGCGAGGTAAAGTGTATAACATTACTAGCAAGGTAAGAGGGTTTTTACTGGCGAATGGAGGATATAACTGACGAGCCGCAGGCGAGTCAGTTACCTCCTTGAGCCAGTAAAACCCGTTACCTTTCGTGTTTTGTTTTATATTTTATTTGTTTCTCATTTGTAAAAAGGTTAGATGAATTCCAAAAAAATCTCAAAAATTTGTCGCAAATATCTATGAAAGCGTTGCCATGAACATGTTTGTTTATTTTTCTTCATATTTGTTTTGGCGAAAGAGAAAATGAATGTACCAAAAGAAATTATTGAGGCAGTCAGCAGTGTGTCATCAAGTTTATTACCTGCAAAATCAGCTTCAAGTTACGAGCGAGAATACGACGACTTCAAAAAGTGGCAAAACAAAAATAGTGTGATTGGGGTAACTGAAGATGTTTTGTTGGTCTACTTGAATCAACTATCAGCAAGATTCAGCCCTAATACTTCATGGGCAAAATGGTCTATGCTGAAACGCTGCTTGGAAATGAAAGAAAATGCCCCTGTTCGCAGGTTTGTTTTCCTTGAAAAATTTATTGAAAAATATTACGTTTAGTGGTCATTTGCAAATTTCAAAAGGTAATAGCGTTCCTGAAATGAAAAAATGAGGGTTTTACACCAAAAAAGGCCAAGGTAGAGAAGAGACTGAACAATTTCTTTCACATGCTCCTGATGACTAGTGGTTGCTGGCGAAAATTGTAACAATATTTGGGATTTTATGATGTTGTCGATGTGATGAAATTCTCTCCTTAAACATGAATGATGTAGAAGATATGGAAAAATACGTTATTGTGACATTGCGGCAAACAAAAAATTCAACAACAAGAAGATTCACCATAACCGATGAAGGCTGCAGCTTCAAGCCCTGCATGTTATACAGAAAATATGTAAATCTTCGGCCTCCTGGAACAGAAAGCCTAAGATTTTGTTTGACATACCGACATGGAAAGTGCATTTCCCTCAATGCTGGCCAGCACACTATTGGTGGTGTCCCAAAGCAAATAGCGAAATATTTAGGTTTAAAAGACCCAGAGTTATACACCGGCCTCTCTTTTCGCAGAACTGGAGCCACTATGGTTGCGGATTCGGGTGGAGATATTTAAGCACTAAAGCGTGCAGGAAGGTGGAAGAGCACCGAAATTGCGATGAGTTATGTCGATGATTCGGTCAACAAAAAAATCGAAATGTCTAGCAAATTATTTGGTAGTAAGGAGGGTACAAATGTTCTGCAGTCCTCGAGTTCAGCAGTTTCTGAGTCAACAGATGGTTCATCATCATCAGTATCAACTCTTCATCATCAAAAATCTGTGTTACTGGAAATAACAATTGTACCACTATTTTCAACATATATAACGATAAAACAAAATTTTCTAATGTAAATAATACTACTAATTGTAAAAATTTTGCAAGTTAACTGTCAGTTTTACAAGTTAGTGACTTGATAAAATAAACTTTCTTGATTAAAATTGTGTTTTTGGAAACTGACGTTTACAAATGAGAAACAAATAAATATATCATCCAGCTTCATTTTTATCTTTGGGAGAGTGAGGAAGACAGCTGTTTTATTCTAGGTTCAATGTGGATCTGCAAATGATGTGGACAAAGCTGTTAAATCTGCGAAGAGGGCTTTCGAGGTGGGAGAATGGAGTAAAATAAGTGCAAGAGAACGTGGACAACTCCTCTATAGGTACTTTCAATCGTATGGCATCTTCTGGAGTGAAAGATTAACATGTGTTCTTCAGGTTGGCAGATTTGATGCAGCAAAATCGCGAAGAGCTGGCCACCATCGAATCCATAGATTCCGGAGCTGTATACACTTTGGCCTTGAAAACCCACGTGGGTATGAGCATAGATACTTGGAGGTATTTCGCAGGATGGTGCGATAAAATCCAAGGATCCACCATACCTGTTTCCCATGCTAGACCCAACAGGAACTTGACTTTTACCAGAAGGGAACCCATAGGGTGAGTATTGAAGATGGAGGAAGAAGTGTGGTTTTAAACTCCTGGTTTTGACAGGGTTGTGGGGCTGATTACACCGTGGAACTACCCTCTGATGATGCTTTCTTGGAAAATGGCTGCTTGTCTTGCAGCTGGAAACACGGTTGTTATTAAACCAGCTCAAGTTAGCCCTTTAACAGCTCTTAAATTCGCGGAGTTATCGGTGAGGGCTGGAATACCACCTGGAGTTATCAACGTAGTTACTGGGACAGGTCAGTGGAGAAGAATTTTTTTTTTACTCATACTGAAGTGAATATTTAGGAATGATGTTTGTTCGAATGGAGATGCTCTGGAAGGTCTGTCCTTTCCATTGGCGTAACTAGAGAAGAGTCATTGTGGGTTTAGCATAACCAGTCGAGAAAATTTTTAAATTTTTGTTTAATTGTTACTTTTTTTCAATGGGGGTTTCGTTCTTGAGCTTCTTTTTTGTTTTTAGGGTCTGTTACTGGGCATGCTCTAGCTTCTCATCCAGATGTTAGGAAGCTGGGTTTCACAGGAAGCACGGAGATTGGACAAGTGATAATGAAAACTTGCGCAGAATCTAACTTGAAAAAAGTTTCTCTGGAGTTGGGAGGAAAGTCTCCACTTGTTATATTTTCGGACTGTGATTTAGATAAGGCTGTCAGGATAGTAAGTAATCAGTTTTTTCGTTCTTCATACTGCGTCAAAGCCACTGTTTTTTTTTCTTGCCTTTTTTTTTGATTTTTTGAAGATTTCTGGTATACTTGAGGCGGAGATTGGTTCTATATTTTTTGAACGGATACTGTATCCCAAATTGCTTGATTTTGGCCGTTTCTGGTACTTCTAGACTAAATGGGGGTAAAAACGTTGAAAGGAGTCCTGGGCTCGATATCTTAATTCATTTTGAAGATATAACAAAATTTTTATATTTTTTCGATTTCGAAGATATGCCATAACTTTTTCATTTTCGAAAATATCTGGAAAAGATAAAAACTTTCAACAGGCTTTTCTACACTGGAAATAAGACATCTTTTGGATTTTTATTCATCTTTAATATTTTATGATAAAAAATGAAAAAAAAAAATTAGTTGATGTTCAAAATAAAAAAGTGTTTTTTTCTCACGAAAAGAAAAATTGAATAAAGTTTCTTATTTCTAGCGAAAAAGAGCTTCTAGAAAGTTTTAATCGTTATCAAATATTTTCGGAAGTAAAAAAATTATGGCACATTCTCGAAATTCAAAGATGTGACATAACTTTTTCATTTTTGAAATTATCCGAAAAATTCAAAACAAGCACTTTTTCACTGGGAATAAGACATTATTTAGAATTTTTTTTCCCTTTGAATTTTTTTTTCTGATATGAGATGAAAAAAATTCGTCCGTATTTAAAATAAAAAAAGTGTTTTATTCCACGAGAAAAAAAATTGAAAATGGTTTTTTTTCCATTGAAAAAGTGCTTCTAGAAAGTTTTAATTGTTGCAGATATTTTCGTGAATAAAAAAGGTTATGGCACATTTTCGAAATCGATAATATAACAAAATTTAAAAAAAAATTAGATATCATGAAACGTGAAACCGTTTCTCGATATCTTCATTTGTTGTGAAAATGTAACAACATTTTGATATTTTATCGATTTCGAAGATGTGCCATAACTTTTTCATTTTTGAAATTATCTGAAAAAAATAAAAACTTTCAACAAGCACTTTTTCACTGGGATAAGACATAATTTTTAAATTCTTGTCAACCTTGAATTTTTTTTCTGATATGAGATGAAAAAAAGTTATTTAAAATAAAAAAGTGTTTTTCTCTATGAGAGATATAGTTTCTTATTTCCGGTGAAAAAGAGCTTCTAGAATGTTTAAATCGTTTTCATATATTTTCGTAAATGAAAAAGTTATGGCACATTTTTGAAATCGATAATATAACGAAGAAAAAAATTAAGATATCGTGAAACAGTTTTCACTATGGGTGTTTTCAGGAATATCGAGCCTAGGACACCTTTCGAATTTTTTATCTATCTAGTCCAGAAGTACCCAAAGCAGTCAAAATCCAGTAATTTGGGATACCCTGTACAATACTGATGTCTTCGAACTGCTCCTTGAAAAAAATTTTTTTATGAGATCCTCCATCCCATTTTTTTTCAAAAACGCACATATCGAATATTTGCAAATATCTTTTTCGTGTTTGATAGCTTGGGACGGAATTTCGGGACCACAATTTCAACGATTTCTATTTTTTTCCCTCAGTAATTGTGTTGAAATATGCTCGGAGCACATTCTCTTGAAAAACTATCAAACTTTTCGAATTGCACCAATTCACGAATTGAGCATATACTTCAGAGATATTTTTCAACTTGGATGGTCATAGCCTCAAATCCTGAAGACATTTTCACTTAGAAGTGACAACTATTGATTAATAATTTAATTGAATCCTATTGAATTTCAAAGTGGATCTCCAAACCTTTAAAAAAATGACATATTTAATTCTGGAGACGCTTTTTTTCCTTATCAAAATACTATTCTTCTGAAGATCGAAGATCTAGGTTTTCAGATATTTCGCTTTAATGATCTCGTCTGTTGCTGTAGATAAGAAGTTAATGTCGAATTTTCAGAGCTTCATGTACCATCGATAAAAAGTTGTTCCTGATTAAATTTGAAATGAAAAAAAAATTGAATTTCAAATTTCTGCATTTTAATACATATAATTGAATACTAGGGAATGCAGAGTGTTTTTTTCAACAAAGGAGAAAATTGTATAGCTGCTGGCAGACTGTTCGTAGAAGAAAAAATTCACGATGAATTCGTAAGGAGGGTAGTTTCTGAAACCAGAAAAATAGCTATTGGCGACCCTTTGAATAAATCCACAGCACATGGTCCTCAAAATCACCTAGCGCATCTGAACAAACTTCTAGAATTCGTTGAAACAGGTAGGAAGAGTTATTCATCAATATTTCGCACAATCAGAAAACTTTCATTCCATAATGCGAATTTATTCGAGAAAAAAAAAGTATGGAGTAAACAGCATGAAAAAATCCTGCTTCATTTAACGATATCAAAGATTCATGAATTCAATAAAAATCATCAGGCGATGAATTTTTTTTTTCATCGAGCATTTTTGTTTCCATTTTTTTTAAGGTAAAAGAGAAGGTGCCAAATTGGAATATGGTGGTAGAAGATTGGAAAGGCCTGGATACTTCTTCGAACCTACGATTTTCAGTCAGGTCGAGGATCATATGACCATCGCTAAAGAGGAATCTTTTGGGCCCATCATGGTCATCAGCAAATTCAAGAATGGGTAAATTTTTCGTTGTTTTCGTAATACCGAGGTTTAATAAAAACTTTTCCAGGGATATAGAGGGCGTTTTGAAGAGGTCGAACGCAACAGAATACGGTCTAGCATCTGGAGTTTTCACCAAAGACATCGGAAAAGCTCTGAAATTCGCAGAAAAAATAGACGCGGGCACAGTTTTCGTGAATACGTACAACAAGACGGATGTAGCTGCTCCATTTGGAGGCTTTAAACAGTCTGGATTTGGCAAGGACTTGGGTTCAGAAGCTTTGAATGAATACCTGAAGACCAAATGTGTAACTGTGGAGTATTAGGAATTTAGTGATTTATTGTGGAGAGTCTTTTTATTTTTATTGATTGTATTTATTTCGAATGTATATATTTTTCAGATTTTTCATTTTCTTGAATACCTAAAAAATCTCCCTTGAATACACCTAGAATCTTTCAAGAAGATTTTCAAGAAATACTACATTTAGGAAAAAATATTATTTGATAAAGAAGAAAATTGTCGAAAGGTAAGTGAAGAGGAGCCATGAAATTTTTTTTCCTCCAAATGACTTTGTTTTCAGACGTTTTGAAATTCATGAAAATCTGGAGATCCAAAATTTTTCATTTTTACGATTTCTACAATTGAGTGGTCTATGAAAATTTTACCTGGTTACGGTTACCATGAAAAATTAATTTTGACAGACATGAAGTATAATAATTAAAAGTTGTCACTTGCTTGCTGGTATGAAAAGTGAAAATGTCTTCAGAAATTGAGGTTTTGGCCAATGAATAAAGTAGCCTCTTTTCTTGGGCCATCAAATTTAATTGAAAAAAATTCCGGAGCATGAATTGGTGCAATTCGAAAAGTTTGACAGTTTTTCAAGAGAGTGTGCTTCTATAGCTAGAGATGAAAATGTGAAATCGTCGACTTTGTGGTTGAAATGCAAAGAAATCAAGAGTTTTTTCCAAGGAGCAGTTCGAAAATTTTCTGTTTGAAGGTAGGTATCATATTTTAAATAATTTTCATTCTGTATTCTGCACAGTCAAGCTAGGTTTCACAAAACTTTGATCTTCTGATCAAGAAACTTACGTTAATTCAAACCAATCTTGTAGACATTTCAAGAGAAAAAAATAAAATACGCAATAAAAAAGAGAATGAAAAAAATTAATGTTTCAAAAGTTTTCGTATCATTCCTAATGATTTTGACTCAACATTTTCTGACCAAGCTATTTTATTTCCTTTCAAAGCTGCACCTTTCCAATTAAGATTTTTGTAAATCTGAACATTCAAGGATCACTCGTTGTTTGATTTCTCGAAATACAAGTCAAAGAGTTATCGTCTAATTTTTTTTGACCTCGAGGTGAATTGATGCAATAATTTGATCAACAATTGAAAAACTCTGAGGAGTTGTGTGTGGTAGAATAATGAAAATTTCGTCAAGAAAATTGGTAATTTATTCGTTTTCAAGAAAATTTGTTTTTTGGAAAGTACGAAAGCTTTTAAACTCACAAAGATGCGATGTGTCGCCATCTATTGTTCGGTAATCGTGCTACTCTTCTTTCAGGAAGTCATTTAAAAGTTAATGATGGGAGTATTTAATTCCAACAACACTTCTGGAAATACTAAATAGATGGCGCTAAAATATCAAAATTAAATTTAATATTTCAGATTAAAAATGAACGATTCCAGATTGTTATTATACATAAATTTTAGTGAAGGCTTTGAGTTGAGATCCAAAAGAAATTAATGTACCTATTGTTGAACTTTCTTCTGTAGTCAATGTATATAGCTCATGTGAATTTTCTTGGTTTTAGCGGATAGTTTTCTAAATTTTCAATTTTCTCCATCTCGTTTCCCTTTAAATTTTTCCAATCATTATATCTTTTATTTTTATCATATCATTTTGTTTCGTAAACCCCATTTCAGTAATGTTTTTCTCTAGAACTCTGACAGAAAAGTTCTCACCTAAATTTTGACTATTCATTTTGAAAATTGTAGAACGCAAGGAAGAAATAAAAGAGTCAGCATCGGTTATCGTTCTCTGTGTTGCGAAAAGTCGAGAAATCACAAAATAGATAAGGATTCTCCGAATGCTAGCCTGTAGGTATATACCCGGTGATAACCTTTTACAATCCCGGATAGCATTTCAAAAGGTTCAAAGATAGTTTCCTAAAATATCCAGGGTTACTCCACATTCAAGAATCGAAGAAATCTCAATCACAATGTTAATCACATTTTCAACTACCCCTGTACATCAAAATGCTAGGAATCTTGCCAATTTTCAAGGTAACATTCAATACAGGGTGAAAATTGGAAAAGAAACAAGTCAATTTTGAAAAAGTGCATTCAACTCCTGTACATTTTTTTTAAGACGATATTCTAGGATATTTTTGACACACTAAGCGGTGGTGAAATTTACCCTGGATATTTTTTACACCAGACGATTGATTTTATGCATTCTAAATAATTCTGCATTTTTGAATTTTTTCTCCCAGTGTCTGTTTTAAAAAAAGTTACAGAAAATATAAGATAAACTGAGGACTTCATGAAGTCAAAAACTTCTCATATAATTTCCAACTAACAAAGAGTTGAAACCTGAAACCACGAAAGAAATAATACAGATAATAGAGTCTTTTTTCCAAATCTTGAAACAGTTCTTGCAAATATTTCTATTCCCTTTTTAATTTAGACCTATCAGTTTTGATTTTGTCTTAAAATTGTTACGTACGATGAAGAAATGCATTATCTAACTGGACTGCTATGAAAAATCAGCAATCAATAATTCAGTTCTTATCAACTTCTAGAAGTTCAAGGCAAGTAAAAGTGCATAAATGATAAGAAATAGTTAAAAATCTATTCCCCACTGTCTTTAATCATTCAATGTTGCTGGACAGGATTGTGAAAATCCCTATGAAATTTACCGAAATACTGATTGAGAATGATACAATTGAGAAAAATATCGAACTCTTCGAAATAACAAAAAAACGATCTAGATGTAGGTCAAATAATTATGAAAAATAAACAAACGATACAGATTCTCTGGGATTTTTATCCCACTTCTTGTTTTCCAACAGTCATTTTGTTCGTTTCCACTTTTGCGATAAGATAACGAATCATTAACAGCTGCTCAGTTTTTTCTCAAGAAAGAGGGATTGGTAAACAACATACAAAAGGATGTTTACTGGAGACTAGAGTTACTAACGGAAAAAATCTAATGATTCATGCTCGACAATATGTTGATACTGAAAAACAAGTATCAATAGTTCAGCAGATATTTTTCTAAGGAAGATTCTTTTTCGAGTTAGCTCACATCATGAAACAATTTAGATTCTCTTTTTCTGTCAAGAAAATCCTGGAATTTATCGATCTAAAAGAAAAAACTGATACGAGAAAAGTCCATTAGTTTACAAGGGACAACTTTTTAAGAATTATTCCAAAAGGTGGAACAGCTAGTGAAGATTATTATGTGATCGTAAATCAGCTTTTTAGGCATCAACTTTTCGATTTTTCCTTAGAATAAGGGAGTTTTTTTAGAGTAGACTTAGTGTGCTTTCTCTGTGAATACAAACTAGTAAATATCCTGAATACCAAGTTTTGCAGTGGAAAAATGTATACAGCCTGTATAAAAAACAGAATTTTTTAATGTAGGTATTTTTTTAAGGTTCTGTCGATAACCCCCGTAAAGAGTTCACATTCAATTGCTGCTCATTATTTAAAACCACTGCAGAGATAATGAACAATTAATAAAAGTATTTCCTAATACCTTTTTTGCGAGAATATATAAAACAACAATTTCCAGATACAGAGGGTAAAGCAGAAATGCACTGAGCTTGCAAGGAGATGATTTTATCAACAACATAGGTCACAGTACGAGGATATAAATTGATGTACATCAGCCAATGCACTTCAGTTATAGTGGACTATGGGTCAGCGAAGGCCATATCGAGTGGGCCAAGCCCTAGTCCTTTTTATTGTGTTTCAAGCGGTGTACACCCTTGGTGAGTACCACTGCTACCCACGACATGTGAAAAAATTACGCGAAAAAATTTTTTTTATTTTCTGAAGAAACAAAAACTCTCAATGTTGCACACTATTTCCATCTCTATTTGTACCATTTTAGCAGCAGATCGTGAGAACCTTTCGAAAAACATTCCACCAATTTTAATATCAATTTTTTCCTAAGTGAATCATCTATTATACTTTATGTCCCCAACAAAAAACAAAACTATTAGAAAATTTTCTAAGAGAATGAAACAACATTTTTTCACAAACCTTTGGTATGTCTTTTGGTGGTTTTCCCTCAATGATTCGCTGTTAATTCAACACCGTACACATGGAAAAAAGAAGAAACAAAATCTTCAACACACATGATTTATTATGTTATACCTATTTTCATGACAATATTTCTCAAGTTTTGATTTTATTTCATTTAAAAAGTTTTGCTGTTTTCTCTCATGTCCAGATATAACTATTCCTTTTCTCCTTTTTGACATTATAAGCTATGAGATATTTCCAGTTTCATTTCGGAGATATTCCAATGAAAGTTATCATTATACTTCCGTTCTTACTGCCTGAACGTGTCATTTAATTCATTACTTAAATTGGATAATGCCCTCTGTTCCTCTGATTCTCAAGAGCAGCCGTCCAAAGTTTAAGACAATAGGTATCCTAACTGGAATCATTTAAACGCGCCACTCATCCAATGTCGCATACACGTTGAGGAAATATTTAATTGACAATGAGGATAATAAGGAATTAACTCACCATGATCTTCAGTCCCTTCTAGAGAAACTATCCACTACGATGAGAATGTCAAATTTGCAAGACACATTTTATTTCATTCCCTAATCAAAGGATGTTCCTTAATATAAGTTTCCTGACCTTTGAACTGATTGAGTGTCTCAGTTCACAACAAACTGATTTTCGATAAATACCTGGATGATATTGCACAAAATCCTTATTGGTAGTCCATTATATCATACATGAGACTGGTGAAACAGAATCAATAATGAATTCGGAATTTCTTAGATACTACAATCATTATTTCAGACAAATGCAAGACTGGATGCGATGGTCCATCTGGACCCTTCAAGTTCACTCCTGGAACGACCTACAAGTACGATTATGAAGGAAAAATCAACATTCTCCTTTCAACTGCCGAAGGTGAACAGTCTTCCACTGCAGTCAAAGCTACGGTGCTATTGACACAGCAAGCTGACTGTAGTCAAGTGCTCAGGCTTCAAAACGTACAGATTGTCGGGCCAGATGGCAAGGTACAAATGACTTACAATCTATACTTCATCTTTTCATAATCCTTTTTCCAGAAACACTCAGGTTTACCCAATATCGACAAACCGGTTGTCCTGAACAACAACAATGGTGCATTAGGCGATTTCATCTGTGCAGAAACTGGAGACACTCAAAACTCTCTGAACTTGAAGAGAGCTATTGCGTCACTTTTCCAAGCCAACCTTGAGAAATCCACTGAAGTTGACGTATTTGGCCAGTGTCCCACTTATGTTTCAAAGAACGTTGAAGGCGACATCACCACAATCACCAAGAACAAGAACTTGAACAAGTGTGCGTTCAGGGAATCCATCACCAATGACCTTCTCACCACCACGTTCAACATTCAAAGTGAGATGCAGTCCAGCCCTGTTCTCAACTCTAATCTGGACTCCAAACAGAAGCTCAAAGCGGGAATTTTGGACTCTGCCAGTGTTGTTGAAAACTACCTTTTTGTACCTTTTTCCGTTGGTCAAAATGGAGCTAAAGCTGTGGTTGAAACTAAATTAACATTGACTGGAACCAGCAAAGATGTACCTTCCACCAAATGTTCGGTACCAAAGTCCATCATCTTCGAGAACCCCCATCCTGTCAATTTGGCAAAGACGAACATGAACACCATCCTGAAGAAAGTTAGAGCCATTTCAGAAAACCTAGGAGCTGTGGTGGAAGATAAAGTTGCTCTGGAATTCATCGGGCTTATTAAACTCCTTCGTGTGAGCAAGAAACCTGACATTCTCTCAGTTTACAATCAAATCAGATCAGGTTCTGGTTTCGCTGACAAAGAAGCAGTGAAGAAGATATTTTTAGACGCCGTTCTTACAGCTGGAACTGGGGATACCATAGAAGTAGCCATTGAACTGTTGAAGAATAAGGAACTCAGTCCTTTCGAGGAGAAACAGTTGTTTGGAGGTCTCTCTAAAGCGAGACATGTCACTGAAAACTCGATCAAAACAGCAACTGACCTCCTGAACAGAGCAAATCTACCAAAAGAGGCTTACTTGGGGATTGGAGCATTAGCTGGGAGATATTGCACACAACACCAATGCGAAAAAGTCGATGCTATCAACAAGATCATCCAGAAACTCCTGAGCAAACTGGGAGATCTTAAAGCTGCGAATAGAAAGGAAGAGAACGATATGATCTTCGTGATGAAAGGACTTACCAATATTGGTTTCTTGAATGATGCTATACCTTCCAAGCTCGTTTCTTTGGCTGAAGACAAAAAACAACCTACAAGACTTCGCGTGTCAACTCTTGAAGCTTACCAGGCAGCACCATGCAAGGACAAATTGAGGGATAGTGCCTTGAAAATTTTGATGGACACTCAACAAGATTCTGAGATGAGGATCAAAGCTTATTTGGTGTTGACCCTTTGTCCTAATGAGAAAATTGGAAAGGCTGTCAAGGGTTTATTGGATAATGAAAAAAGCCTTCAAGGTATTTCTAGTGGAAAAGACTATTCTTGAGATACTAATTTCTTTTTTTACAGTTGGTGGATTCATCTCTAGCCATATTAGGAGCCTCAGGTCTTCAACAAATCCAGACAAAATGCTCGCCAAAACTCACTTAGGTTTCGTACCTCCAAGTAGATTCCTCTTCGACCCTAGGAAGTATTCGTTCAACGTTGAATTCTCCTACTCTGTTGATGCCCTTGGGATGGCAGACAACATCGAAGGGAGTGTCATATACTCCCAGACCTCTTACTTACCCAGATCTGCCAGTTTGAACCTTACCTCCGAGGTGTTCGGGCACCGTTTCAACTTCTTGGAACTAGCGGCTAGACAGGAGAACTTGGACAGGGTCATCGAACACTACCTAGGACCTGAAGGTATCTTGAGAAAGGCCACTTTGCAGCAGAACTACGACAACCTTTCGAAACCTATAGCGAATTTGTTGAAGAATTTGAAGGAGAAAGTTGATAAGTCACTCAGATGTGAGTTTTTGGTGTTACTGGAGAGTAGGGTGTTTTAGAATGTTTATTTTTCAGCTCGACGAGATGTATCGAAGGCAGAGATTGAGGCTATCAATAAGAAGATCCAGATAAAGAGCAACGAACTGGATAAGAACCTGGATCTGGACTTGAGCATTAAAACTTTCGGGAACGAAGTGATATTCATGAACTCCTTTGATATCACGGAGAAGCTGTCGCCTCAAGGAATCATCGACGGTTTGGTCAAGAAGCTCAACGATGGCCTCAACAATTTGAAGAGCTTTGAGGTGAGGAACGATCTCGAGAAAAAAATGAGTGAATAACATATTTTTTACAGAAAACATTGAGAATGAATTTACTCTTCTTGGACGCTGAACTCTCCTACCCAACAGCTCTAGGTTTTCCCCTCAGGTTGGGAGTCGACGGTGCTGCCAACATCCAAGTGAAGACTTCCGGAAACATCGACGTACGCGACATAATCTCCGAAAGCCCCGACAACGATATGAGCCTCAAAATCCAACTGATACCCAGCGCAGCAGTAACCGTCGTCGGTAGACTCACCTTGGACACTCCTCTGATCGAGAATGGACTCAAGGTGGGGTCCACTCTTCACACCTCAAGCGGTGGAGAAATAGAAGTCCAAACTTTCAACGCAGCTCGTGGTCTGGACGTCAAGTTCAAGATGCCGGTACAGAAGCAGGAAATCATCGGGTTGAAACACCACATCATCTACCAGTCCAAGGAGAAGAACGGAGTTCCAACTAATAAAGAGATCAGATTTACCCAGAACAAGGATTTCTCTATCTGCGTCGACCATTTGGCTCAGTTTATTGGAGTGCAGTTTTGCGCCGATATAAACGGGCCAAATTTATCTGGGAAAAAGGTGCCGATTCTACCTTTCCCACTGTCTGGTAACGCCAGGGTTAGTGTGAGGATAGAAAGAGGAGACATTGATACAATCCACTACAGGAGGGAATTTATATCTACCAGTAAGTGTCTTGGATTTTTTTTTGGATAATGTTGATTCATTGGAATTTTTAGAGGAAGGAAAGTTGGGGGTTGAAGCAAACTTGGAGTCCTTACGTGGTAACAATCAAAAGGCTGCAGGTGTTAAGGTGGAAGCCTATATGGCACCTGAGAAGTACGTCAAGGTTTCTCTGACTTCTCCAATCAAAAATGCAGAAGGAGAGGCTCGTTTGGTGTTCAATGACAAGGAGAAGATACTTGCTCTTTCGGTTAAAGACGACAACAAGGTCCTTTATTCTGCTAAGGCTGGACTGCAGGTGGACAGTGGTCCAGATAAGACGATCTACCATCCAATTCTGCAATACACAACTCCTCAAAACCTGTGTAAGTGGAGAAGGATCAAATTGGAATCCTCGTATACCTAAATTTTATGTTGCAGCACCCCAAACGCCTCCTTTGCACGTGGAGGGTAAAGTTGTAGCAGTCAAGAATGGCAACGATATCAAATACACTTTGGACGACGTCACTTTGATCATACCGAATCGTAAAAACATTGTTTTCTCTGGAAATTTGGGGACTGAAGGACCTGCTTACTATTCTGATGTGAAGGCTTCTGATGGTACCATATCCGGTTCTTTGTCAGGTATTGATCCTTTTGATTCCTCCTCAGCTTTTCTTATTTGATTATTTTCCCTACAGGAAAATTGGAGCCTCATCCAGATTCTGTCAAAATCCAGGCAGAAATGAAGAATTCTGTCAAACCATCCTTGAACTTTAACGTGAAGGCAGAGTTCAAGAAACAAAACAACCCTGACTTGGTCTCCAGCAACATCCAGTTCACCCACGGCGAAGACCTTCAATCCAAGACCAACGTCTTGACGTTGATCAACAGCCTCTCAGTCAAAAACCCCAAAGACCCCAAAACGATGGAGGTTACCACCAAAAACAAGATCACCTATCCCTTGTTCAAGATCAGCGGAAAGTTCGACCTCGAGAAAACCCCAAAATCTTTACACTACGACACTTTTGGTCAGTACGGAGACCTCAAGCTAGGTTCTGAGCTCAAGCTCAAAGTCAACACCAAGTCAGTCGGCGATTATCAGCTAGAGTTAGACGTTTTTGACCTCAAGAACAAGTTGGAGGTGAAATCTAGCAGACAAGTAGTTGGTGCTGATGATTCCAAGATCAGTAACTCCATCGGTTTGAACAACAAGAAGTTGGAGGTCAATGGGAAGGTCAAGCATCGGGTGAGACCAGGAGATGTTAATGTCGGTGCTGATCTTACTGTTAAGTTGCCGAACAATAAGAACCCTCTCAAGTGAGTAACTCTTCTCATTTACTCTTCATGTCAAACTTTTCGAAATTTTTCCAGGGTCAATGGACAAGTGAAGGTGAATCCAAGAGAATTAGACACTCATCTGAAGATACTTTCTGGAAAAACATCCATAATAGATACATCGCTCAAAGGAAACAGAAACGGTGATGCTAATGGTCACATCAAGGTGAGGAGAAGACAGCATTTTGATACAGCATAAACTAAACAGTTCATTTGCAGGTCAATCTTAAAGATGCCCTCACTGTCGATGGTCAAATAACATCTAAGAAAGGAGTAGGCAAAGGAAACGCTGTTATCGACTTCAAACCTTTGAAGAAAACCACGAAAATCGACACTACCTTTACCATTCAAAGGCCCAAATTCAACCTCTTGGTCAACCTTTATCCAGCCTTCAATGAGGATCCAAACAAGAAGATAACCCTCAACACCAACAACGAAGTCAATGGAAACACCATTCATTCCAAGTAAGTGAAATACTTACCAAAAATTGTCTCTTCGATGAGTGACGGTGTTATCTTCAGATCTAATCTGGATATTCTTGGCAACCAATACTCCCTCAATGCCAACGCTCAGCTCAGCAGCTTCATGAATGGCAAGACCACAGCAGACGCTGATCTAACCTTACCTGGACCACTCTACCTTTCGGGTAAACTCACCAGAGAAGCTTCAACGAAGGACGGTAACGTCAACAGTGATACCACCATCGTCTTGGGACAAAGCAAGGATAAGGCCACACCCGGAAGAAAATTGACCATCAAGGCTGTCGCGAAAAACACGAACTTGAAGGATGGAGTGGTTGACGTAACTGTTAATGTTGCAGCTGACGATTCCGCCGGAAAGAATGCCAATTTGGATGTCAGTCTTAAGAGGCAGAAGGATGGGGACAAGAGAACCTTGAACTTCAACGTGAGAATTATCATTGTATTCATACAACTCTTTTTCCGACTAAAGAATATGTTTTTTACAGAACAAAATCACAAGTTCACTCTTGAGCAGCCCGATTGAGGCAAGCTACAACGCTGAGTACTCCAAGACTGGAGCAAAGGTCAACATGAAAGCCTCTGTGGATCCAAAGGCTAGTCTCAAGGTTGATGGTGAGTGAATCGATTAATTCGTGAAGAATTTCTCCATCCATTCGTTGTTGCAGGTGAATTCAACGGAGATACATCTGTAGGACCCAAGAAAGCTTCTGCGTCTGTTGAATTGGCTCTTCCATCTCAAACTCTGTCCAATGTCAAGGCTTCCGCCAGTTTGGCAGCTAAACCTCCTCAAGGAAACCAACAAGGTACCGTAGATCTTAGTGGTACCCTCCAAACCTCAAGTGTAAGTGTTGCAGACATTCTCAGAGATAAACCATAATTCCAATGTTTCTTCCAGAACCTGCCCAACCTCAACATCGATGCAACTGGTTCCTTAAACATCGAAGGAAGTAAGAAGGGTGGAAAAATAACTGTAAGTCTCCAACAATTCTTGTGAATCTTTCCTAAATCCCCCTCAATTCTAGGTCAACCAAGTACTGACAAAACCATGCACTTTAACCATAAACGGCTCTGGTGGTTTGAACATAGACAGGGAGAAGAAAACGGGTACCGCTAGTGGTAACTTGAAGGTCGTCCTGCCAAACAACAAGGTCATCCAGGGAAGTGGGAAGTTAACAAGAGTTTCCCCGAAAGAATATGACTTGGAAGCTTCTTTGGATCTTCCTACCACCGCTCACAAATCGAACAAGCTGAAGGTGCACACCAAACGCTCTGATAACGACATAACCAGTCAAGCAACCCTGGAAAGCGATGGACAAAAGCACACCGTGAACACCGAGTTGAGTCTGAATCCTCGAGAACCAAGGATTGACATCCGGATGACCTGCCCTAGAGGAAAGCTCTCGCAAATCTCTGCCGGTCTTAAAAAGCCCAGCAACGACAGGATAATGGCGAATATCAAGGTAAGAGGCAGGAAAAACCTTTCCAGGACTCTTCTGACTTAAATTTTCCAACAGGTCCTGAGCCAAGCCAGAGATTTCATCCTCGAGGGAAGTGTGGATGCCAACACTGAAAACTCTGACAACATATATCTGCAGTTGACTGGAAATTGTCCTAAGCTCAACATCAATGATGTTGTCTTCAAAATTGGAGGTAACAGTGAACCTGACAAGAACAACGTGAACGTCTTGTTGACGTCAGCTGGAAAGAACGTGTTGTCTGGAACGTAAGAAAAGTACCAAACCTAGAACATTATAAAATTCTTAAACATATTCTTTTGTAGTGCGAAAATCACTAATCGCCAAGAGCAGGGCAAGAATATCATAGAAGGCTCTGGTGATTTCAAGGTGGGCAACGAGAACAAATCAGGAAACTTCAAGTACATCAGGACCGTCTTGACTTCCGACAAAAACGGGGAGAATGGAAATGAAATCTCCTTCGACGCTACCATTGGAACGAAAGCTATAGATGCTGAGCTTAAGATCACCGATAAGGAGTTCAGGTACCTTTATTCGTTCTGCGAGGCTTCCAAGCAGTGCGCCCACATCGAGATAGACGCCAAAACTACCACAAACGGTGAGTGAATCAGGAAGATCGATTTTTTTATTGTTTTATCTGTTTACTCTAGTTCTGTTCCTTTTTTCATCTTTTGTCTATCAAGTTGCACAATGCTATTTGAAGTCAGGGACACTGCAGATGGTTTTCATGCTTATATGCCCACGAAATAGTGGTTACTTTGGGAGGCAAGCACATTGAGGAACTGACAGTCAATACCTCAAAAAAAATCTCGATTCCCTTCCCTAGGAGTAGGAATCTTAATTTCAGAGCTCAGGTTCCATTGGATAGACTTTGGAACTTTCTAGTTTCACCCTGGACAGTAAACTCAACAACTGGAAAAATACGTAAAAAATCATAAATGGTACTGTGGTTATACACTGCTCCTTGGAAGTGAGCACTCTGTTCTACAGGCAGAGACACTAGCTGTCTATAATTGAGCTGATGAATGACAGTCGATCCCTCAAAGACAACCCTGATTTCCTTCTCTAGAAAAAAGGGTCTTTATATCAGAGCTCTGGTTCTGAATGGACAGACCCTGGACCTTTCCAGTGATTTCAACTATCTGAGTTTCACCCTGGACAGTAAAATTAACTGGAAAAACAAGTAGAAAAAAACCCTTTCCAGTGCAATGGCGATCATGTGAGCCAACAAAAGACCCTTTGGAAAACATTGGGGATGAAACCAAGAATGGAACGGTGGTTATACACTGCCAGTTGTAAGTGAACACTCTGTTCTACAGGCAGAGACACTAGCTGTCTATACTCGAGCTCAAGAGAGGCAGTCAATCACACAAGGCAACCCTGATTCTCTTCTCTAGAAGAAGGAATCTTAACCTCAGAGCTCGGGTTATGAATGGACAGACTCTGAACCTTTCCAGTGTTTTCAACTATCTTGGTTTCACCCTGAATAGTAAACTTAACTGGAAAACACGTAGAACAAACCCTTTCCAGAGCAATGGCGATCATGTGGACCTGCAAAATTCTCTTTTTAAAACATTGGGGATGAAACCAGAAATGGTACTGTGGTTATACACTGCCAGTTGGAAGTGAACCCTCTGTTCTACAGGCAGAGATACTAGCTGTCTATACTAGAGCGAAAGAGTGACAGTCAATCCCTCAAGAACAACCCTGATTTTCTTCTCTAGAAAAAGGAAGACTCTGGACCTTTTCAGTCATTTCAACTATCTTTGTTTCACCCTTGACAGTAAACTTGACTGGTAAAACAGATAGAAAAAACCATTTCCAAAGCAATGGCGATAAGGTAGGCCTGCAGAAAACTCTTTGGAAAACATTGTGGATTAAACCAGAAATGGTATTGCAGTTATATACTGCCCCTTGGAAGTGAAACCTCTGTTCTACAAGCAGAGACACTAGCTGTCTATACTTGAGCTCAAGAGTGACAGCCAAACCATACTGGGGTCTTTGGAATCATACAGCCAGGAGTCTCGGCTGACATGGGAATATTCTGGAGAAATACTCCTAGTCTTGCTCAGGGAAAGAAATTCGAGGAATTCTCGCCTATCTACACCAGAAAGCTCATAAAACTACCACAAGCTGAACTTCAGGTGATGTTGGATCTGCTGACTGGACAATGATGATACAAACATCATTCTTTCATACCGCATGGGAAAGTCAGCAGATGAAATTTGCAGACTGTGTGGATCAGAAGAAGAAACGATTGAACACAGGGCATGCAAGTATCCAGAGCTGGTTGGTTTAAGAACCATTCACATGGGGAAGTATGGATTCTCATGAGGCTCCTGAAGATGTAGTTCTATTTATAAACGTCATTGATGTCCTTTTCGGGATTTGGGGGTGAAAAACAGAAGATCCTCTTGGTAGAAGTTTCCAAAAGGCTGAACCAAGCCATATCATCATTCACAACCTTACCAATATTTTCAGAAATCGCCCGCTATGACGGTCAAATCGAAGTCACCATCGACCTGAGGGTCCTAGGATTACCCACAGAGTTTGGCCTCAAATCTGTCACCCACAGAGACAACCTCCTTCTGGACCACACTGTGGACGTTCACTTTGAGAACGCCGCCAACAAATACAAATACAGCTTGTCCATCCATCCATCCCAGTTCGAGATTTCTCTCACCACTCCCAACAGAATCATCGCTCTTGAAGGACACGCTAAACTGCCAAGGTAAGCAACCGATTCAATCCAAAACGCGAGGGACTAATTGAAATTTCCCATTCAAGCGTTAACCTGCAGAACGGTGGAAAAGCTTCTGGAGAAATAGCCTTCTATACGGACAAAAAGAATAATCCTAACACCAAATCGTCTTTGACTGCTTCTGTCGATGTGGACGTTCAAAAAAGAACTGTAGATGCAGAGGCCAAATTGCACATAGTCAACATGAACAGGGTAAGTATAAGCCTAAATACTGATCTCCTGTATATTTACCAAATTCCCCTTTCAGCCTTTAGTGATCAAATACACCAAGACAGTCCCCAAACCCGATCTGGCATTATCAGGTTCTCAAAAATTGATCGTGGACATTTTCGCCAGCCCAGACCAAAAAATAGTCGTCTCCCAAACGTACTCAGCTCAATTCGACAAAACCACCCATAAGGCTCAGGCTCAGAACGCCATAACCTTGAAGAGTGCGGGCTTGGGTGTTGATGTAGCCATCAACAACGCTGCTTTTGTGGACCCGAAAGCCTTCAGCGGTAGCCTCAAAGCGAGCAGCAACGTTGGACTGAGCCAGAACAAATACGAGAACATCTTGAAGATGTCTGCGTCGCCTAAGGAGGCTAACCTCTTGATCAAAGCCTTGAATAACGTTATCGTTGAAGTCCAATCCACCATTTCTATAGGAAAGGGACAGATTGATGTTAACTCTGAAGTTAAGACGCTGGGATTGGAACCTATCGAAGCCGACCTCCAAATCAAGAATTACAACAGTATTACCTTCACCAGATTCTTCAAGAGTAAGTAGTGATGTTAAATCTTTTCTTGTACTTCAATTGAATCATTCTAGGTGATCCAAACAACAAGTTGGTGGTTAAAGCTGCGGTGATACCAGGCCAAACTGCTGAATTGGGAGTTGACCACCAAACTGGAGGATCATCTAAACCTCTTGTTCTTATATCTATCGGTTTGGGCGACAAGAACTTCTTGAAACCCGTGTTGAACATCGAAGGGGACAAGTTGAAGGAGCTCTCCTCTAAGATAAGAACCATTTCCGAGAAACAAGCCAAAGAAACTGCTGCTAAGGTCAGGGAGAGCGCAGAAAAATTGAGGAGTGATGGTCAAGCTCTATTGGAGAAAGCCAAGAAGTCTGTTCCAGATGCCACTCAAGCTGTGAAGTTCTACCAGAAGGAGGCAACAGCCTTCAAGGAAGAGCTAGCTTCTGACAAGACTCTTCAGGCCTTGGCCCAACTACTGTAAGTAAGATTGATGATTGGATTGAGGTAATCTGATGGATTCTTTATAGGGAGAATGTCTTCAACACAGTTGTCTCAGTTATCAGCAAGGTTATCACAGAAGCTTCAAATATCATCGGAAGGGTTGTCCAAGCCATCGTCAATGCTGTAACTGAGGTTGTTAAACACTTCCAAACTGTCTTGCTTCCAAAACTGGAGGCAATCGCTAAAGAAATCTGCCAATTCTTGAAGAACATCATGGATAAGGTCGAGGAAATCGTGGCTAGCCTCTTGGTCAAAGCCGGAGAAATCCTGAAATCTTTCGAGCCACAATTAGAAGTAATTGCATCGACAATTAACGAAGTCCTACAGGACGTATTCAAAGCCATAGCTTCAGTCTTGGAGAATATCAGAAACGCTCTCACCCAGCAATACAAGAATCTGCAGCAACAGCTCAAGAACTCCGCCATAGTTTCGGAGCTGAAGACCCAATACCACGACGTGAGTTTATCCAACGTTAATGTTTGTGTGAAAAAAAAAGATATTCGTGTTTCAGTTGATCAAGAACGGGCTACCATCTCAGGACGTCTTGGTGAACACCATGAGAGCCTCTTTTGGAGCATTGAGGGAGCTGATTCCTCTTCCTGAAGTCCAACAGCTGATAGATCAAGTTGCGCAGTATCTGGAGAAGGTGAGTGGAGTCAATTGCTTTTGGAGTTTGTGTATTGATTTCGTGGTTCTTCGAAGGTTATCACGAACAAACCTGTGGATGATGTGGCTGAAATTAGGAAGATTGGTGGCACTGCTGTTAACCTTGTGACGAAAATGTCCGCAGCTATAGCGAAAGAGATCATTCCGGACCTTCTGAGAGGATCGAAGGTATGAATCTTCAATACTTCTGGAGATTATTTCGATTATTTTTGGTACTTTCAGATTCCATCGTTGAACTTGGATCTCTTGAGGAGGTTGCCCAGTCTTGGAACTGTTAGGGTTTCAGCTTTGAACTATTTGCTTCGGGAGGACCTCACGCCTTTGGCTAGATTCTTGTTGAGCGCAGCTGTTACCCCAAGAGATTTCTTGATGTTTAGCGATTGTGAGTGAATCAGCGTTTTGGGAATTTTTGGTGAATGTTTTTTTTTTGCAGTGAGTGGTATTATTGCTCTGTCGAACGTCTTTACATTCGATGGGAAGATCTACCATCTGCCTGTTGAAAACTGCAACTACCTGCTGGCTGCAGATGCTGTTAACGGAAACTTCTCCATTGTTGGAACCTTCAAGAACAAAATCTTCAGCGCCATCACCTTGGATGACAGATCTGGTACCATCACTTTGAGGAGCGACAAGAAACTTCTACTGGATAATGGTGAGGTGTTTAGATTTCTTGTTCCTTGAGATTCTTAACAGTACTCTTTTTATCTCCAGCTGAGGTTGAGGTGCCAGTGCAGAAAGGAACCTTGAGGGTTTACAGGACCAAAGCTTTCTACTTCATCGAAAGCAGAACTGGAGTGCATATAGTGTGCGAGGTCAACTTACTGGGTTGTGAAATCAACATCTCCGGATTCTACCGAGGTCAACTGAGAGGTCTTCTAGGTAAGTCAGGATATACATTAATTATGATCCATAAAAAAATATCTTCGTTGAATTGTGCTGACATGGAATTAAAGTCATATACATTTTCAATGAGCATGATGTGCCTGATACAATATTGTTCCATATTTTTTCTTGAAGAAAAGCTGATACTTCACAGGTACCCAAATTCTGCACATGGAATTATATTGAAATCTTGCTCCCTAGTATCTTCTGAATCACAAATTTGTCCGATGCAATAATAAATCCAAGACAGAAGGCCAACCTGAAATCATTGAAAATAATTTATTCAACATCAGTCAATATTTTTCATGAAAGAATATTCTTTTTTTTTATTCCATCAAGTTTCGTTTCCTCCTGAATTTTTCAATATGTTGCCTTATTCTTGATTGTGAACAATCTAACGACTACGTGCTAGGATAAATAATTGTGAAAATTCTTTTGGCGAAGAGATAAAGAACTGATTTCTGATTCCTATCACTCAACACCTCTTAATGAGTGATATACCAGATTCAACTGAGAGGTCTTCTAGGTGAGTTATTGGTGACCCAAGCCACAATTGACAGAAGTTGGTTGTTGCCGGGTTAATTCCCCGTTTAGTGGACCGTATAGATTTTGAGGTTCACTCTGATTCTTCTGCTCAAGTTTATTTCGCGCAAAGTGCAATGAAGAGGCGACTAATCAAAACTACTCAAAACAAGCAATATTTTGACTCACCTTGAATTATGGCTCCAATGGCTTGTGGATCGCGGTTGGGCTATAGTTATCACGTTGTTTACGATAATTGCGGGTTTCTATGCACTATTCACGTGCACAATAACATGCGAGTCCTCAGGAATGTTTAAACAAAATCGGCACATCAAGTTTTTAAATTTTGTTCATTCAAATTTACAGTAGATTTTCAGTAAGTCAGGATATACATTAATTATGATCCATAAAAAATATCTTCGTTAAATTGTGCTGACATGGAATTAAAGTCATATACATTTTCAATGAGCATAATGTCCCTGATACAATATTGTTCCATATTTTTTCTTGAAGAAAAGCTGATCTTTACAAGTACCCAAATTCTGCACATGGAATTATATTGAAATCTTGCTCCCTAGTTTCTTCTGTATCACAAATTTGTCCGATGCAATAATAAATCCAAGACAGAAGGCCAACCTGAAATCATTAAAAATAATTTATTCAACATCAGTCAATATTTTTCATGAAAGAATATTCTTTTTTTTATTCCATCAAGTTTCGTTTCCTTCTGAATTTTTCAATATATTGCCTTATTCTTGATTGTGAACAATCTAACGACTACGTGCTAGGATAAATAATTGTGAAAATTCTTTTATCGAAGAGATAAAGAACTGATTTCTGATTCCTATAACTCAACACCTCATGATAAGAGATACACCAAATTCAACTGAGAGGTCTTCTAGGTGAGTTATTGGTGACCCAAGCCACAATTGACGGGGTTAATTCCCCGTTTAGTGGACCGTATAGATTTCAAGGTTCACTCTGATCCTTCTGCTCAAGATTATTTCGCGCAAAGTGAAATGAAGAGGCGACTAATCAAAACTACTCAAAACAAGCAATATTTTGACTCACCTTGAATTATGGCTCCAATGGCTTGTGGATCGCGGTTGAACTATAGGTATCACGTTAAATTGCGGGTTTCTATGCACTATACATGTGCACAATAACATGCGAGTACTCAGGAATGTTAAAAAAAATCGGCACATCAAATTTTTAAATTTTGTTTATTCAAATTTACAGTAGATTTTCAGTAAGTCAGGATATACATTAATTATGATCCATAAAAAATATCTTCGTTAAATTGTGCTGACATGGAATTAAAGTCATATACATTTTCAATGAGCATGATGTGCCTGATACAATATTGTTCCATATTTATTCTTGAAGAAAAGCTAATACTTCACAGGTACCCAAATTCTGCACATGGAATTATATTGAAATCTTGCTCCCTAGTATCTTCTGTATCACAAATTTGTCCGATGCACTAATAAATCCAAGACAGAAGGCCAACCTGAAATCATTAAAAATAATTTATTCAACATCAGTCAATATTTTTCATGAAAGAATATTCTTTTTTTTATTTCATCAAGTTTCGTTTCCTTCTGAATTTTTCAATATATTGCCTTATTCTTGGTTGTGAACAATCTAACGACTATGTGCTAGGATATATAATTGTGAAAATTCTTTTGGCGAAGAGATAAAGAACTGATTTCTGATTCCTATAACTCAACACCTCTTAATGAATGATTTACCAAATTTAACTGAGAGGTCTTCTAGGTGAGCTTATGGTGACCCAAGCCAAAATTGACACAAGTTGGTTGTTGCCGGGTTAATTCCCGATTTAGTGGACTGTATAGATTCAAGGGTTACTCTGATTCTTGTGCTCAAGATTATTTCGCGCAAAGTGCAATGAAGAGGCGACTAATCAAAACTACTCAAACAAGCAAGATTTTGACTCGCCTTGAATTATGGCTCCAATGGCTTGTGGATCGCGGTTTGACTATAGTTATCACGTTGTTCACGAGAATTGCGGGTTTCTATGCACTATACATGTGCACAATAACATGCGAGTCCTCAGGAATGTTTAAAAAAAATCGGCACATCAAGTTTTTGAATTTTGTTTATTCAAATTTACAGTAGATTTTCAGTAAGTCAGGATATACATTAATTATGATCCATAAAAAATATCTTCGTTAAATTGTGCTGAAATGGAATTAAAGTCATATACATTTTCAATGAGCTTGATGTGCCTGATACAATATTGTTCCATATTTATTCTTGAAGAAAAGCTAATACTTCACAGGTACCCAAATTCTGCACATGGAATTATATTGAAATCTTGCTCCCTAGTATCTTATGTATCACAAATTTGTATTCAATTTCGCATGCGCACGAGGAGACTAAGCCTACACAATGCCATTAGCCAATTCGAAAAGAATATTATTTACATGATACAAATTATTAAACATCTATATACACTTATATACAATGAAGACCGAACAGGAGTAATTCCTTAATTTGATTGTAGGAAACGGAAATAACGAACCATTCGACGATGGCATCCTACCCAACGGAAAAATCGTGAATAAACTCAGCGAAATAGCTTCTGCCTACGCTGTCGGTGCTCAATGCCCTCCAGCCCAGATGAAGGAGATCGAAGTACCTAAGAGCGACCCTCTTTGCGAGAAGATTTTCGACTTTGAGTCGCCATTAAGGCTGTGTTATCCTTTCGTCGACCGTAAGCCTCCGAAGAAGGCTTGCGACTACGGAGCTGCTCAAGGCGATAAGGACATCCACAGGATGATCGCTTCACTCTACTCTTACAAGTGTTACAAATCCAACATACCGGTGGAGATACCAGGGGACTTGAGTAAGATGTGCAACATCTTGGTGTGGGATTTTTTCTTAAAAGATTGACGTTTTAGGTGAGAAGTGTTCGAACTCTATCGTGCCAAGAAAGGTGGAGGAGCAGTTCAGTGTGAAACTCCCAGGAAAATCGGCTGATGTTCTCTTGTTGGTCAGCACTGATAAGGAAAACGAGGTGCTGTACTCAGAGTATGGACAGAGCTTGGTGACGGCGATGGTGAAGGAATTCAAGGCCAAGGGAATAGAGTGAGTACATTTTTTTCATCTGAAATATAATCCGGACAGGCAAAATTTTTGTCAAATTCAATACCCTGTATCTTTTTTCGTGGCTCTTCGATTTTGTTGGAATTTTCACTAGGTATAGTATTGGGTCTTGTTATGTTAACCTGAAATTTACTTTGCGAAAATACCTGTAGTTCATCCGTTATACAAGGTGGAACAAAACCTTGTTTTATACTCTTCATTTCTAAACACCCTGTGGAGAATTTGAGGCGGAAAATTTGATATCATTGTGTGACCCTTTTTCAACAAAATGTTTTTTGATTCACGTCAGTATCTGCTTTAAAAAAAAGATACACATTTTCAAAGAAAGTGTTGCATTTTTTCAATTTTTATAATAATTTAAAACATTACAATACCTTATCGACTAGCAATCATAAACAAACATCTGAAAATTAACAACGTGTATGTCCACCTCGCTTTCTCATCATTTCTACCATACGACGTGGCATATTTTCAATGCACTTCCAAATTGCTTCTGGGGGAAGCAACAATATCTGTTAATGCAGAACAATGCTAGGCCTCACGTTGCACGGGTTGTAACAAAATACTTTGAAGAGTCGAATATTCAACGATTCGTTTGGCCAGCCAGAAGGCCGGATTTAAATCCAATTGAACATGTATGGGATATGCTAGGTAGACATGTTCGAAATCGGCAGCCCAACACCTTGCCAGATTAACGAACAGCCCTTCTTGAAGAACGGGAAAATATTCCCCCAGAAGCAATTCGGAAATGCTTCAAATTGAAACTGAATTATATCAAATTTTCCCCCTCAAATTTACCACAGGGTGTTTAGAAATGAAGGGTATAAAACAAGGTTTCGTTTCACCCTGTATAACGGATGAACTACAGGTATTTTCGCAGAGTAAATTTCAGGTTAATATAGCAAGACCCAATACTATACCTGGTGAAAATTTCAACAAAATCGGACAGCCACGAAAAATGATACAGGGTGTTGAATTTGACAAAAATTTTGCCTGTTCGGAATTTATTGACGGGAAGTGTAGTTGGCCACCAGAATCTGAATTATTTCAATGGAGTAGAATCATTATGATCTTCTTCTGAACTCATTTGGTCTTTCTCATGTAAGATCCATCTGAAACCAAGAAGTTATAACCTGTGATGGAGTTATTTTTGAATACTTGGTTGTCTTTTTATGGTCTAAGCCAAGGAAAAAAGAATAATCTTCTGAACGAGAGTCGTTATAACGCAATAACTATAGTTTGGTTCAACTTTCTGGGAACTTAGACCAAGAGGATCTTTTGTTCTTCACTCAACTTGTTCATAATCCCAAGGAGGCCATCGATGGCGTTGATAAATCTAACTACATCTTTAGGAGCCTAATGAGAATTGTATAACCACAGTACCATTCTTGGTTTCATCCCCAATGTTTTCCAAAGGGTCTTTTGTTGGCCCAAATGATCGCCATTGCACAGGAAAGGGTTTTTTCTACTTGTTTTTCCAGTTAATTTTACTGTCCAGGGTGAAACTCAGATAGTTGAAATCACTGAAAAGGTTCAGAGTCTGTCTATTCAAAACCAGAGCTCTGAGATTAAGATTCCATCTTCTAGAGAAGGAAATCAGGGTTGCTTTGAGTGTTTGACTGTCACTCTTTCGCTCTAGTATAGACAGCTAGTGTCTCTGCCTGTAGAACAGAGCGTTCACTTCCAAGGAGCAGTGTATAACCACAGTACCATTTCTGGTTTTTTACGTATTTTTCCAGTTGTTGAGTTTACTGTCCAGGGTGAAACAAGAAAGTTCCATTGTCTATCCATTCGAACCTGAGCTCTGAAATTAAGATTCCTACTCCTAGGGAAGGCAATCGAGATTGTTTTTGAGGTATTGACTGTTACTCTATTACAGGGGGCAGTGTAAAACCACAGTACTATTCCTGCTTTCATCCCCAATGTTTTCCAAATAGTCTTTTGCAGGCCAATATAGCTCTGGAAAGGTTTTTTTCAGTTGATTCCAATGCCTAGAGTGACACCCAGTCTTACCACCTTACCTCCTTCTGATGATATTGTTAAAGGTATCTATTGCATCTATAGAGTCCTTCTCAGCTTTAGCCTTACGGTTCCTCAAATAAAGATACCTCAGGGTGTACCTGATCGCCTTCCTGATTTTTTCAATCTCTCCCTTTCTTCACAGTGATGTGGCATTCCATGCAATCGCCTATGGAGGGCCCAACCAAAAACCATCGTTCGTCACTGTTGGAGGAGACATCTCCTTCAAAGACAAGGCGCCGAAATTATCTTTCGGAGAGTCCCCCAAACCACAAAAACTGGTAACTGGAATCACAGACATCGACAGGATAATTGGTTTCGTCAGAACTCTCATCCACGACCTGAAGACTGTTCTTGGTAAGACGTACCATCTTAAAAAAAAAATCCCAAGTCAGCAAGAAAATTTCCTCTGCAGGTCTGACCTTGGAAAGCGACACTTATGCAGACGCCATCGACTATCCCTTCAGGGTGGAAGCCATAAGGACCACCGTGGCCATCACCAGTGAACCTTGCGAGCATGGTTTGTTGATTCCTCTGCAAGTCGCCAAGGCGGTTTTGTTGAACAAAAGGGACATCAACGTTAATCTCATAACACCAACTAAGGACTTCAAGGTTAAGGATGTTCAAACGACCAAGGACGTTATTGGGTTCAACTCAGAAAACGTGATAACCATCAGCGAAGCTTCTTCGAAGCCTACAGGATCTCCAGCGCTCCAGAAGTTCTTGACCTATAACGATTTATGCTCAGATTATACTGTTGGGGTGAGTACATTTCTTCTCTTGGAGTATCTTTGGTATTCTTGAATTGAAGATGAGGTAAAACCCTACTAATATCGTGTTTTTTTCAAGGTTGGAGGCAACGTATTTGTGTCAGACAATCTTTTGGCGAATAAGGATAAGAAAGACCAAATATCTCAAGCCATAGCTAAAACTATCGTGACTGGAGCAACGAACAAAAAAGTTGAATTGGAATGTACATGTGGATACACCCAGAAACACCCTGTGAATCCTTACAACCATTGCAAGCCGATTGAGATTAAAGAAGCGTGAGTTGACTAACTTATGTTGCTATCAGTTTTTCAAATAATTTTTTTTCAGGTGATTGATGGGGACAAATGAATCTTCGATCCAATATCGATTTCCAAGTGAACAAGTATTTCTACAAATGTATATAACAATGTAACTTACAATAAAACATTATTTCTTATTCCACGTTGTTTCATTTGAGTTGTCCTGAAATAGTTGGTGCAAAATGCAGAAGGCACTGATATTCTTCAAAATTCAAAAATAAGCCAAGATATGGCGAGTTTTTGAAAGAACGAATGAATATCTGAAAGATGAAAATATCAGAAAAAAATCGATACAAGACTCAGTTTTACTGAAATTCAAACACTAGAAATTCAATTTTGATGAAACTGAGTCTATGTGAACGAATTATCGTAACAGAATAATCGATTTCAGAGGTATTCAGATACCTGGAGCAGCCCCTGAAAATTTCCGAGTTAGGCAACCCGCAATACACATTCGACCAACAACGGGTTGCCTACGTCGAAAATTCTCAGGCGCTGCTCCGGGTATCTGAATACCTCCTCGCCCTCCTGTGATCCTAATACAATTTTTCTGAAATCGAAAATTTCGACGAAATTTTCACCCAAAAATTTTCGTTTCGACAGAAATTTGGTCCAAAAATTCGAAATTTGGAAAAATTGTATTAGGATCACAGGAGGGCGAGGAGGTATTCAGATACCCGGAGCAGCCCCTGAAAATTTTCGAGGTAGGCAACCCATCATTCGTGAATGTGTATTGTGGGTTGCCTATCTCTGAAATTTTCAGGCGCTGCTCCGGGTATCTGAATACCTCCTCGCCCTCCTGTGATCCTAATACAATTTTTCTGAAATCGAAAATTACGTCGAAATTTTCACCCAAAAATTTTCGTTTCGACAGAAATTTGGTCCAAAAATTCGAAATTTGGAAAAATTGTATTAGGATCACAGGAGGGCGAGGAGGTATTCAGATACCCGGAGCAGCCCCTGAAAATTTTCGAGGTAGGCAACCCATCATTCGTGAATGTGTATTGTGGGTTGCCTATCTCTGAAATTTTCAGGCGCTGCTCCGGGTATCTGAATACCTCCTCGCCCTCCTGTGATCCTAATACAATTTTTCTGAAATCGAAAATTACGTCGAAATTTTCACCCAAAAATTTTCGTTTCGACAGAAATTTGGTCCAAATTCATGAATCTCGGAAAAATTGTATTAGGATCACAGGAGGGCGAGGAGGTATTCAGATACCCGGAGCAGCCCCTGAAAATTTTCGGGGCAGACAACCCGTCTTTCGTTGAATGTGTATTGCGGGTTGCCTATCTCTGAAATTTTAAGGCGCTGCTCCGGGTATCTGAATACCTCCTCGCCCTCCTGTGATCCTAATACAATTTTTCTGAAATCGAAAATTTCGTCGAAATTTTCACCCAAAAATTTTCGTTTCGACAGAAATTTGGTCCAAATTCATGAATCTCGGAAAAATTGTATTAGGATCACAGGAGGGCGAGGAGGTATTCAGATACCCGGAGCAGCCCCTGAAAATTTTCGAGGTAGGCAACCCGTCGTTCGTCGAATGTGTATTGCGGGTTGCCTATCTCTGAAATTTTCAGGCGCTGCTCCGGGTATCTGAATACCACCTCGCCCTCCTGTGATCCTAATACAATTTTTCTGAAATCGAAAATTTCGTCGAAATTTTCACCCAAAAATTTTCGTTTCGACAGAAATTTGGTCCAAAAATTCGAAATTTGGAAAAATTGTATTAGGATCACAGGAGGGCGAGGAGGTATTCAGATACCCGGAGCAGCCCCTGAAAATTTTCGAGGTAGGCAACCCATCATTCGTGAATGTGTATTGTGGGTTGCCTATCTCTGAAATTTTCAGGCGCTGCTCCGGGTTTCTGAATACCTCCTCGCCCTCCTGTGATCCTAATACAATTTTTCTGAAATCGAAAATTACGTCGAAATTTTCACCCAAAAATTTTCGTTTCGACAGAAATTTGGTCCAAAAATTCGAAATTTGGAAAAATTGTATTAGGATCACAGGAGGGCGAGGAGGTATTCAGATACCCGGAGCAGCCCCTGAAAATTTTCGAGGTAGGCAACCCATCATTCGTGAATGTGTATTGTGGGTTGCCTATCTCTGAAATTTTCAGGCGCTGCTCCGGGTATCTGAATACCTCCTCGCCCTCCTGTGATCCTAATACAATTTTTCTGAAATCGAAAATTACGTCGAAATTTTCACCCAAAAATTTTCGTTTCGACAGAAATTTGGTCCAAAAATTCGAAATTTGGAAAAATTGTATTAGGATCACAGGAGGGCGAGGAGGTATTCAGATACCCGGAGCAGCCCCTGAAAATTTTCGGGGCAGACAACCCGTCTTTCGTTGAATGTGTATTGCGGGTTGCCTATCTCTGAAATTTTAAGGCGCTGCTCCGGGTATCTGAATACCTCCTCACCCTCCTGTGATCCTAATACAATTTTTCTGAAATCGAAAATTTCGTCGAAATTTTCACCCAAAAATTTTCGTTTCGACAGAAATTTGGTCCAAATTCATGAATCTCGGAAAAATTGTATTAGGATCACAGGAGGGCGAGGAGGTATTCAGATACCCGGAGCAGCCCCTGAAAATTTTCGGGCAGACAACCCGTCTTTCGTTGAATGTGTATTGCGGGTTGCCTATCTCTGAAATTTTAAGGCGCTGCTCCGGGTATCTGAATACCTCCTCGCCCTCCTGTGATCCTAATACAATTTTTCTGAAATCGAAAATTTCGTCGAAATTTTCACCCAAAAATTTTCGTTTCGACAGAAATTTGGTCCAAATTCATGAATCTCGGAAAAATTGTATTAGGATCACAGGAGGGCGAGGAGGTATTCAGATACCCGGAGCAGCCCCTGAAAATTTTCGAGGTAGGCAACCCGTCGTTCGTCGAATGTGTATTGCGGGTTGCCTATCTCTGAAATTTTCAGGCGCTGCTCCGGGTATCTGAATACCACCTCGCCCTCCTGTGATCCTAATACAATTTTTCTGAAATCGAAAATTTCGTCGAAATTTTCACCCAAAAATTTTCGTTTCGACAGAAATTTGGTCCAAAAATTCGAAATTTGGAAAAATTGTATTAGGATCACAGGAGGGCGAGGAGGTATTCAGATACCCGGAGCAGCCCCTGAAAATTTTCGAGGTAGGCAACCCATCATTCGTGAATGTGTATTGTGGGTTGCCTATCTCTGAAATTTTCAGGCGCTGCTCCGGGTTTCTGAATACCTCCTCGCCCTCCTGTGATCCTAATACAATTTTTCTGAAATCGAAAATTTCGTCGAAATTTTCACCCAAAAATTTTCGTTTCGACAGAAAATTTGGTCCAGAAATTCGAAATTTGAAAAAATTGTATTAGGATCACAGGAGGGCGAGGAGGTATTCAGATACCCGGAGCAGCCCCTGAAAATTTTCGAGGTAGGCAACCCATCATTCGTGAATGTGTATTGTGGGTTGCCTATCTCTGAAATTTTCAGGCGCTGCTCCGGGTATCTGAATACCTCCTCGCCCTCCTGTGATCCTAATACAATTTTTCTGAAATCGAAAATTTCGACGAAATTTTCACCCAAAAATTTTCGTTTCGACAGAAATTTGGTCCAAAAATTCGAAATTTGGAAAAATTGTATTAGGATCACAGGAGGGCGAGAAGGTATTCAGATACCCGGAGCAGCCCCTGAAAATTTTAGAGGTAGGCAACCCATCATTCGTGAATGTGTATTGTGGGTTGCCTATCTCTGAAATTTTCAGGCGCTGCTCCGGGTATCTGAATACCTCCTCGCCCTCCTGTGATCCTAATACAATTTTTCTGAAATCGAAAATTTCGTCGAAATTTTCACCCAAAAATTTTCGTTTCGACAGAAATTTGGTCCAAAAATTCGAAATTTGGAAAAATTGTATTAGGATCACAGGAGGGCGAGGAGGTATTCAGATACCCGGAGCAGCCCCTGAAAATTTTCGAGGTAGGCAACCCATCATTCGTGAATGTGTATTGTGGGTTGCCTATCTCTGAAATTTTCAGGCGCTGCTCCGGGTATCTGAATACCTCCTCGCCCTCCTGTGATCCTAATACAATTTTTCTGAAATCGAAAATTTCGTCGAAATTTTCACCCAAAAATTTTCGTTTCGACAGAAAATTTGGTCCAGAAATTCGAAATTTGGAAAAATTGTATTAGGATCACAGGAGGGCGAGGAGGTATTCAGATACCCGGAGCAGCCCCTGAAAATTTTCGAGGTAGGCAACCCATCATTCGTGAATGTGTATTGTGGGTTGCCTATCTCTGAAATTTTCAGGCGCTGCTCCGGGTATCTGAATACCTCCTCGCCCTCCTGTGATCCTAATACAATTTTTCTGAAATCGAAAATTTCGTCGAAATTTTCACCCAAAAATTTTCGTTTCGACAGAAAATTTGGTCCAGAAATTCGAAATTTGGAAAAATTGTATTAGGATCACAGGAGGGCGAGGAGGTATTCAGATACCCGGAGCAGCCCCTGAAAATTTTCGAGGTAGGCAACCCATCATTCGTGAATGTGTATTGTGGGTTGCCTATCTCTGAAATTTTCAGGCGCTGCTCCGGGTATCTGAATACCTCCTCGCCCTCCTGTGATCCTAATACAATTTTTCTGAAATCGAAAATTTCGACGAAATTTTCACCCAAAAATTTTCGTTTCGACAGAAATTTGGTCCAAAAATTCGAAATTTGGAAAAATTGTATTAGGATCACAGGAGGGCGAGGAGGTATTCAGATACCCGGAGCAGCCCCTGAAAATTTTCGAGGTAGGCAACCCATCATTCGTGAATGTGTATTGTGGGTTGCCTATCTCTGAAATTTTCAGGCGCTGCTCCGGGTATCTGAATACCTCCTCGCCCTCCTGTGATCCTAATACAATTTTTCTGAAATCGAAAATTTCGACGAAATTTTCACCCAAAAATTTTCGTTTCGACAGAAATTTGGTCCAAAAATTCGAAATTTGGAAAAATTGTATTAGGATCACAGGAGGGCGAGGAGGTATTCAGATACCCGGAGCAGCCCCTGAAAATTTTAGAGGTAGGCAACCCATCATTCGTGAATGTGTATTGTGGGTTGCCTATCTCTGAAATTTTCAGGCGCTGCTCCGGGTATCTGAATACCTCCTCGCCCTCCTGTGATCCTAATACAATTTTTCTGAAATCGAAAATTTCGTCGAAATTTTCACCCAAAAATTTTCGTTTCGACAGAAATTTGGTCCAAAAATTCGAAATTTGGAAAAATTGTATTAGGATCACAGGAGGGCGAGGAGGTATTCAGATACCCGGAGCAGCCCCTGAAAATTTTCGAGGTAGGCAACCCATCATTCGTGAATGTGTATTGTGGGTTGCCTATCTCTGAAATTTTCAGGCGCTGCTCCGGGTATCTGAATACCTCCTCGCCCTCCTGTGATCCTAATACAATATTTCTGAAATAGAAAATTTCGACGAAATTTTCACCCAAAAATTTTCGTTTCGACAGAAATTTGGTCCAAATTTTCGAAATTTAGAAAAATTGTATTAGGATCACAGGAAGGCGAGGAGGTATTCAGATACCCGGAGCAGCCCCTGAAAATTTTCGAGGTAGGCAACCCATCATTCGTGAATGTGTATTGTGGGTTGCCTATCTCTGAAATTTTCAGGCGCTGCTCCGGGTATCTGAATACCTCCTCGCCCTCCTGTGATCCTAATACAATTTTTCTGAAATCGAAAATTTCGACGAAATTTTCTCCCAAAATTTTTCGTTCCGACAGAAATTTGGTCCAAATTCATGAATCTCGGGAAAATTGTATTAGGATCACAGGAGGGCGAGGAGGTATTCAGATACCCGGAGCAGCCCCTGAAAATTTTCGAGGTAGGCAACCCATCATTCGTGAATGTGTATTGTTGGTTGCCTATCTCTGAAATTTTCAGGCGCTGCTCCGGGTATCTGAATACCTCCTCGCCCTCCTGTGATCCTAATACAATTTTTCTGGAATCGAAAATTTCGACGAAATTTTCACCCAAAATTTTCCGTTTCGACAGAAATTTGGTCCAAATTTTCGAAATTTGGAAAAATTGTATTAGGATCACAGGAGAGCGAGGAGGTATTCAGATACCCGGAGCAGCCCCTGAAAATTTTCGAGGTAGACAACCCGTCGTTCGTCGAATGTGTATTGTGGGTTGCCTATCTCTGAAATTTTAAGGCGCTGCTCCGGGTATCTGAATACCTCCTCGCCCTCCTGTGATCCTAATACAATATTTCTGAAATAGAAAATTTCGACGAAATTTTCACCCAAAATTTTCCGTTTCGACAGAAATTTGGTCCAAATTTTCGAAAGTTGGAAAAATTGTATTAGGATCAGTGTGGTTCTGATACCTCATTCGTTTCACATAAACTCAATTGTAACAATAATATGAGAGTCCTCAGGAATGGTTGAAAAAATAGGCAAAGCAATTTTTTAAAATTTATTTATTCAAATTTACAAGAGATTTCATTAAGTCAGGATATACATTCATTATTATTCATAAAAAAATCTTTGTTAAATTGTGCTGACATGGAATTAAAGTCATATACATTTTGGATGAGTTATTAAGAAATTCCTGATCCAATATTGTTCCATATTTTTTCTCGAAGAAAGGCTAATACTTTACAAGTACCCAAATTCTGCATTTGGAATTCTATTGAGATTTTGCTCCCTAGTTTCTTCTGAATTACAAATTTGTCGGATGCAATAATAAATCCATGACAGAAGGCCAACCTGAAATCATTAAATATTATTAATTCAACATCAGTGAATATTTTACATGAAAGAATAATCTTTTTTAAATCCATTGAGTTTCATTTCCTTCGAATTTCTGAATAGATTGCCTTATTCTTGATTGTGAACAATCTAACGACTACGTGCTAGGATAAATAATTGTGAAAATTCTTTCGGCGAAGAGATAAAGAACTGATTTCTGATTCCTATCACTCAACACCTCTTAATGAGTGATTTACCAAATTCAGATTTGAAGAAGGAAAAGCAATTGTTGTTAGGTTCATCTAAAGAACTAGAAAGTTCGTTTATTATTTTCAATTACTGATAACTATGGGAATGTAGATAAAACTATTTGTTGACTTCGATGGAACATTTCGAATAGGTTCTTAACTCACGTATTCTAAGGTCACATAGAAACAATCACATTAATCTAATAGTTGGAATATTTTTCATATCTGACGTATTAGGTCCATGTTTGGAAAAGAAAATGAAGGATTCTCTGGAATTTTCGGATAAATAGGTTCAAAAACTGTCGAAGGAAATCTAGAGCTCGAATATTTTCGATGGTGACTTCTGAAGAGTTTCAAACTTTATTCTTCTTTTACAATGAAAAACTCGTTTGAAATCCATGAAATGTATCAAATTTTTCTTGTGGATCCATCAGCAACAGAATCGTTGAACACTTGAAAATCTTGAAGTCAATAAAAAATTGATTTTCATTGCTCGGAAGATGAACTCATCAGATGAAGGCAAAAATATTCAAAGTGAAGAAGAATTCAGCCATGTATTGAACTACCATCGATAATATCGATAAAAAGAATCTTGAATTAGTATGAAAATTACAACACTAAGATGCAAATTCAATAGTAGGCGAAAAGGTTATCGATGTTTTCAATGTTATTACTGATTCACGATCAAACAACATATTTATCGTATACTCGAAAAAAATACGATCTAAGTTGAATTACTTGTTTGTATTGAAAAAAGAATCTTTTCTAATTATTTTTCACAACAAAATTTCAAAAACTGAATTTAGAGTATACAGATTTATAAGAGAAAAAAATTCACATAGATTTACGTCATAAATGAATCTGTTTGATCACCTTTCCAAAAAGTTTATCTGTACTTTTTTTGGGTCAAAAAAGAAGAAAAAACAAATTAAATTGAGTAGATTGCGGCAATTTTAGAATGAGGCTAATCGGAAAATTAATCTGGCAAGTTCAAAATAAATTTCTTACAACAGATTTGCTCTTCATGTTCAAAATTTTGTTAAATGATGTTGTTTCAGGGGGTGAGAGTGACAACCTTTGAAAGCGAAGATTCATAAAATGTTGTGAAGCATTCCATACAAAAAAGCCTCAATAATAAATACTTCATTTTTACTTCTCCAAAACTGACATACTCAGATGTGCCTGAAAAACCAAAATACTCCAGCCAAATTACTCATCAAAAAACAGATCGAGAATGCGACCTCTTCTTGTAGAGAGCTGTAGAAACGAAAAAATAAATCGAGATAAAAACTACAAGACAAACAACGACTTTCTGCGAATGCTCAATTCGTACCACTTGATAACCTTTGCAAGAACCGCAAATTTCGAACACACGAAAGCATTCCAGATGGAACCAGCCCAAAAAGAAGTTATCGTCATTGGGACAAAGGACTGTTAGCAGAACAAACATCAAATTGGCTCGGAGAGATTTTCTTATCATTTGTCAACTTCGGTCAGGGGTCATAATTATTCAAAAGATAGTATAAAAGAATTATCTGAAGCCACCAACGTCAGTTATGGTCAGCTATGGCTCAGCAAAGAACTAGCTGGGGTGGAATAACCCTCGCTTTTGGTACTTGTGTTGCATTGCGCTTTAGCTATTGGTGAGTAACATTTTTTTGTTAAGGTGCAAGTCAAGTAATAACTGTTCGCTCATCATAATTCAAAACCAAAAGAAATTATTGCCATCAATTCACCTTCATGAGAGTATTTCCCAATTTTTCCTTTCCCAATTTTTTTTAAATTAGTCAATTCATTCCTCCATCTTTAAATTTTGTTCACACAATGACACAATATGGTCTAACAGAAGTGCAATACAATAAAATTCTGGTTTTGCAAATAAAACCATGAAAATTGTGAAATGATTGTGAAAAAACTGTAACATCAAAACTCAAAATTTGAAATAGTTCCTTATCTACTTCCCTTTCACAATTCCCAGTGTATTTCTACTGACTTTTCTGGTTCCAAGAAGGTCTAAACTGTTCTAATACAATTAATTTATTGCAGAAATTTAATTGAGAAAAAAATTGATTTAGTATCTTCCTTTTTACTATTGGTATGCCAATAATTAATACAAAATTTTGTGCAGCTAAGGTCTTGTTTCTAAATATTCAATTCCTTCGAAACCTTTCATTTTTCAATTAGTTTTCTACGTGGATTGCAGCAGTTTACATTAACAGAACTTGATGACCTTATTCACCATAAATTAAAACTCTGCCCATCCAATGAAGTTATCACAAAATCATCACTTCCTTAATTTTTCAATCAGTTGTTCACATGAGTTACAACAGTTTTAATTGGCAGGCCTTCTTGAGCTTTTTAGTCATGTTTTAGTGCCCATAATCACCATTCAGGTTCAAAAATCCACCCATAACATGAATAATCACATTCATTCTCGAATTTCAAATCAAATTGTCAATTTTTAAATCATTTGTCCACATCTGGTTACATCAATTATAATTGAGGGACCTTGATGACCTTAATTTTTTATTCTCGATAATATTTTGTGCTCGAAACTCGGAATATTCCCGAAAATATTGACGGGTCCATAGTCCAGAGATAAAGTTGATAAAGATTAAGGTTCAAAATAAATCTACCGGTTTCGAAAAACTGATCTAGGGTCATCCTCATGTAATTAGGAATCGCAAGTCATTGAACAGGTCAAGTTCAGTTCAAATTCGATATCATAATGAAATGACTAATCGATAGGAACTGTAAAACTCAATAGAAGATAGCTTTGTCTTGATGGAAAATTCATATTTCACTTTTGGAGGTCAACCTTCAAACACCTTCATCGAATTTTCATGGATATCTTCGATATTTTACAGGTTATTTTTCAATTTTCGCAATTTTTTTCGAACACTCATATTCACGTTAAACATAGAAACAACAAAGGACTAAGAACTGAGCCTTGGGAAACTTCAAAACGACCCTTCATTCCTCACTTATCAAGAATATACCTGACATTTAAATAGTATTTTTCTCAGCAGAGATTTTCTCCAAATTATGTCAGAAGAAATTATCGCAAACGACTGATTTACCTATTAATTTTTTCAGACAAATGTAAGACCGGATGTGCTAAAGATTCTGGATTACTCAACCTCAAACCAGGAACAACCTACAAATATGACTATCACGGTAAAATAAGCATCCAACTCTCTAGCGCTGAAAACCAACAGACATCTACTGAAGTGAAAGCTAAGTTACTTCTGACCCAACAAGCTGATTGCAGTCAGGTTCTGAAGCTCCAAAATGTTCAAATCATTGGACCTGACGCCAAGGTTCGTAAAAAAAAATTCAAGTCAATATCAATCAATAAAATCGACTTTTTTTATTCTAGAAACGTATTGGAATACCTGACATCGAAAAACCCATTGTCTTAAACAGCAACAATGGGGATATCAGCGATTTCATCTGCTCAGAAAAAGACGACACTCAAAACTCCCTCAACTTGAAGAGAGCCATCGCTTCTTTCTTCCAAGCGAATCCAAATAAAAACACCGAGATCGATGTATTCGGGCAATGCCCTACCCAAACAACCAAAACCCAAGAAGGAGACTACGTCATCATCACCAAATCGAAGAACCTCAACAAATGCGCCTTCAGGGAATCGATCACCAACAGCTTCATCAGTTCTGCCTTCGACATCAACAGCAAAATCCACTCGAGTCCGGTACTGGACTCTCACTTGACTTCCACCCAAAAAATAAAGGCTGGAGTGTTGGAATCTGCCAAGGTTGAAGAGCACTACCAATTCGTTCCTTTCTCAGTGGGTCACAACGGTGCCAAGGCCACAGTCGAATCTAACATCGTCCTAACTGGAACTGGAAATGACAACCCAAACACCAAATGCCAAACCCCAAAGTCCATCATTTTCGAAAACCCCCATCCAGTCAACCTTCAGAAAACTAACGTCAACATCATCCTGAAGAAAGTCAAGGAAATCTCTGAGAAACTCCAAACAAACGTTGAAGACTCAACAGCTATCCAATTCATCGATTTGGTTAAACTGCTCAGAGTCAGCAAGAAAACAGACATCTTGTCTGTGTACAACCAAGTGAGGTCTGGTGTTGGATTCGCCGACAAAGATGCTTCCAAGAAAATCTTCCTCGATGCCATCTTGACTGCCGGAAATGGAGACACCATCCAAGTCGCCATTGAACTCTTGAAAAACAAAGAACTTGGCGTTTTCGAAGAACGTCAACTTTACGTCGGGCTCACAAGAGCCAGACACGTGACTGAAGCCTCCATCAAAACCGCCACCGACCTCTTGAACAAAGCCAATCTACCACGAGAAGCCTACCTTGGAATAGGTGCTCTTGCTGGTAGATACTGCGCCCACCACTCTTGCGAAAATGTAGACGCAATCAACAGGATAATCCAGAAGTTCTTGAGCAAATTGGGAGATTTGAAAGCAGCTAACAGGAAAGAGGAGAGTGAAATGATATTCGTCTTGAAAGGTTTGGCTAATATTGGATATCTCAACGACGCCATCCTCTCCAAACTTGTTTCTCTGGCTGAAGACAAGAAACAACCTATCCGTTTACGTGTTGCCACTTTGGAAGCATTCTTAGCTGCACCATGCAAAGATAAATTGAGGAACAGCGCTCTAAAAACCTTGAAGAAATCGAACAAGACTCTGAAATCAGAATCAAGGCCTACTTGGTGTTGGCAGAATGTCCAAACGACCAAATAGGCAACGCCATAAAGGCTCTTTTGGAAACTGAACCAAGCAACCAAGGTAAAGTTATAAAATAAACAAATTGTGTGTAAGATTCTATATATTTTTTTCCAGTTGGAGGATACATCGCTTCCCATATAAGAAACCTCAGATCATCAGCTAATCCAGACAAAGCTTTAGCGAAGAGCCATCTTGGATTCATCCACACCCCATCAAGATTCGTTATAGACCCAAGGAAATACTCAATAAACGCTGAGTTCTCCCATTCTGTTGATGCAGTTGGCGTGGCTAACAATGTTGAAGGAAACTTAATCTACTCTCAAAATTCTTGGCTACCAAGGTCAGCCAACTTAAATTTGACAGCCGAAGTATTCGGGCAAAGGTTGAACTTCTTGGAAATAGCAGCCAGGCAAGAGAACTTGGACAAAGTCATCGAACATTATCTGGGGCCTCAAGGAGTCCTCAGAAAAGCCACAGTCCAACAAAACTGGGACAGCCTTGCTAAACCAATCCAGAATGTCCTTAAGAATTTGAAGGAGAAAGTTGATAAGTCCTTGAGAGGTAAGATCAATTAAATCAAACCTTATCGAGTTCATTGTAATAAATGTTTTGTCCTTAAGCTCGTCGTGATGTTTCCAAAGCTGAGATCGATGCCATCAACAAGAAAGTTCAAATCCAAACCAACGATTTAGACAAGAATTTCGACTTGGATTTGAGCATCAAGAACTTTGGATCTGAGATCATTTTCATGAACTCTTTTGATCTCACCCAAAAATTATCGGTCCAAAGCATTATTGACAACTTGGTGAAGAAACTCAATGAAGGGTTGGACAACCTGAAGAGCTTTGAAGTGAGTATTTCAAAAATAACATTTCTTCTTAATTCTGATCCAACATCTTATCGCAGAAAACTTTAAGAGCCAATCTGTTGTTATTGGATGCTGAATTGTCCTACCCAACCTCTCTAGGATTTCCATTGAGACTTGGAATTGACGGAGCCTCAAACATCCAAATCAAAACAGAAGGAACCATCGACGTTCGTGAACTCTTGGCCAAGAGTGCAGAAAACGATGTTAACTTCAAGTTGTCCTTGATCCCAAGTGCCACAGTCACTGTTATCGGAAGATTCAGCTTCGACACTCCACTCTTAGAAAACGGACTCAAAGTAGAATCTACACTCCATACCTCCAGCGGTGGACAATTAATCGTCAGCACCTTCAAAGGAGGCTTGGGGTTGGATGTTAAATTCACCACGCCAGTCGAGAAACAAGAGTTGATCGGTTTCAAACACGACATAATCTTCCAAAGCAAGGAAAACGGTGTTATATTGAACAACCAACGTTTGAAGTTCTCACAGAACAAGGACTTTTCCATCTGTATTGACCATTTGGTCAACTATGTAGGCTTGGAATTTTGTGCAGACATCAATGGACCAAACCTATCTGGAAAGAAGGTGCCAATTCTCCCCTTCCCTCTATCTGGAGATGCTAAAGCTAGCTTGAGAATTGAGAGAGGAGATATTGATACCTTCCATTACAGGAGAGAGTTTATAACAGGAAGTAAGTTAGAGATAAAAAATAAATCGAATATTGTTCCTCAACGTATTTTTCTTAGGCAAGACCGGAATAGAAGCATTGTTCGAGACTTACGGAAAATCAAGCAAAGGCTTAAGTGTCAATGTAGAAGGTTACATCGCACCAGAAAAATACATCAAAGTCAACCTAAATTCCCCAATCAAGAACGGAGAAGCTGAAGCTCGTTTGATCTCCAATAACAAGGAGAAAATCATATCTGCCTATGTGAAAGATGAAGCCCATTTATACACAGCAAAGGCTGGTATCGCAATCGAAGGTGGAGGTGACAAAATGATCTATAAACCAGTTCTGGAGTACACAACACCCCAAACAAAAGGTAGGTTTCATTTAAAAACGATATCTAGAAATTCTAATCGATTGTTTGACTCTTCAGGACCTAAAGTACCACCGTTCCACGTTGAGGGAAAAATCGTTGCTGAAACCAAAGGCAGTGATGTGAAATACCATTTGGAGAACCTCAAACTGGTGATCCCAGGAAAGAAGGACATAAGCGTGAACGGTGTTGTTGGTACTGATGGTCCTGGTTACCAAGGTGACGTCACAGTTTCTGACGGTACCAACAGTGCATCACTCAAGGGTCACTTGGTTGCCCAAGCTCATCTCCTCAAACTCGAGGCTCAACTCAAGAACTCCATGAACCCCGAACTCAACTTCAACTTCAAAGGCGAATTCAAGAACACCAAAGGCATCGAGCATATTTCTAGCCACATCCAGCTCACCCATGGCTCAGACTTAAACTCCAAAACGAAAACTCTCACCTTGGTGAATCTCTTCAGCTTGAAAAACCCTGGTAAAGACGCCCACGTCATCACCAAGAACAAATTCGTGTACCCCTTGTTCAAAATCAACACCAAATTCGATCTTGAAAGAACCTCCAAGAATTTCGACTACGACGCACTTTTCCAGTATGGTGAGATCAAACTTGGATCTGAATTGAAACTTAACATCAACGCAAAGAGCGTTGGTGACTATCAACTGGAGTTCAAGGCCAACGGATTGAAGAACCACTTGGAAGTTAAATCTTTAAGACAAGTCGTAGGTAATGATGAATCCAAGATTGCTAACTCCGTCGTTTTGAATGGAAAGAAACTTGAAATAAACGGAAAAATCAAACATCGTGTTAAGCCACACGATATTAATGTTGGATCAGATTTGATCATCAAACTTCCCACCAGCAAAACTCCATTCAAGTGAGTTGAATCCTTCGACTCCACTTTATAAAATTCCCTAACACTTCTTCTCTTTTAGGTTGAATGAAGGCTATAGGATCACTTCAAAAGATGTTGATATTTTCATAAAATTATACGCTGGAAACAGTCCTTTGGTCGACGCACTTCTGAAGGCTAACATTGTTGGAAACGTTAATGGTCACATAAAGGTAAGTAAACAAAAATATCAGCAAATTTTAAACAAACATTAAACACATTTTGTTGCAGATTGATTTCAAAGAAATCCTCCATGTCAATGGACACATCAAAGCTCAGAAAGGTGTAGGAAATGGCAACCTCTTGGTAGATGCGAAATCATTCAAAAAATCAGCCAAACTCGAATCCAATTTCAACATCCACAGTCCAACTTACAACCTTGATGTTACTTTGTACCCAATTTTCAACGAAGACAAGAACAAAAAGATCGCCTTCTCTACCAAGAACAAAGTCACTGGACCAGAAATTGAATCTTCGTAAGTGAAACTCTTCAATATTAATTTGATTTGCATTGTTTGACTTTTAGATCACAGTTTATACCTTTCTGGATCCATTTCTCCTAAAATACTTGTTTTTCTAGGAGCACCTTAGATATTCTTGGCAGCAAAACTTCGCTCAACGCCAAAGCTAAAATTGGCAGTCCAATCAACGGCAAGACTCTGATAGACGTTGACCTCACCCTACCCACCAAACAATATCTAACTGGAAAACTCGTACGAGATGCTTCAACCAAGAATGGAGTCATGAACGTCGATACTCTGGTCGCTTTGGAACAGAGATCAGATAAAGCAACTCCAGGACGTAAAATTGTATTTAAAGGAGTAGCAAAGAACAGCAACTTCCAAGAAGGTATTGTGGATCTGGTATTTAACGTGAATGCTGATGACTCAGCTGGACACAACGTCAATGTAGATCTTGATGTCAAAAGGCAAAAGAACGGAGACAAATGGAATATCAATGTCAATGTAAGTTGAGTCTTTGAAGAACTTACCTCCTTTAATTTCCTCCTTTTTATAGAACAAAGTATCCAGTTCTTTCTTGAACCATCCAATTGTGACGACACTGAACTCTGAATACAAAGGATTATCCGGGAAATTCAACTTTGGTACCAAATCCTGCGAGAAAAGTCAAATTCAAGTACAAGGTAAAAACAATCTTAACATTAATCGAATAAAAATCAAGCAACACTTTTCTTAACACAGGAACCTACGACTTGAACGCAGAAAAAGGTCCGATATCTGGAGACCTCAACGTAGACCTGAAAACACCTCTTGAAGTCCTGTCAAGCCTAAAAACCAGCTATTCATTCAAGATATCGAACATTCAAGCCAAGGTTCCAGGTTCTGCTGAACTTTATGGTTCTCTACAAACCACCAGTGTGAGTAGAACAACAATATTTTAAAACACTCTGCCTGACTTATGCCACCAAGTATTTAAATTCATATATTTTTCAGTCCATCCCTCGTTTGAATGTCGACACTAAGGGAAGCCTCAAGTTTGGAGGTAACCAAGATGCTGGTAGTATTGAGCTTCATGGTGAGTTGAACAAACCTGTTCAAACATCACTCGACGCAACCGGCAACTTCAACATTGACTGGATTAAAAAAGCTGGTACAGTTAAAGGAGATTTCAAGGCTGTCCTTCTCCAAAACAAGGTTGTCAAGGGAAGTACACTCCTTACAAGAAATGGACCCAAGGCATATCATCTCGAAGCCACTCTTGATCTTCCTATTGAAAACCACAAATCCAACAAACTGATTGTGGACACCAAACACAACAATAGGGACATCAGCAGCCAGGTGCAACTGATCACTGATGGTCAGAAATACCTATTGAACACCGATTTAAGCCTCAGCGAGAAAACGCCAAGCATCAGTTTGAAATTAATAAGACCTGACGGTAAAATCAGCGAATTTTCTGCGAATGTAAACAGACAAAGTAATGCCAGACTTCTTGGTAACCTGAAGGTGAGCTTGATACGAATTTCCTTCAACTTACAAAAACTATAACTATACTTATTGTTCCAGCTACAAGAAGCCTTCAACGACTACCTTTTCGAAGGAAGTTTAGACGTTAACTCCGAGAACGTAAACAACTTCTACGTCCAAGTAACTGCCAACTCACCAAAGCTCAACCTAAATGACATCCTCCTGAAAATTGGCAACGCTGCAGGAAACTCTGGGAACAGTTTGAACGTCCTCATCACCTCAGCTAAGAAAAACATCCTCTCCGGAAGGTAAGACGAAATAACAACACTTTTTCCAGAAACTCATAAAAATCTCTGCGTAGTGCAACAGTGTCTTCACGCCAAGAACATGGTAAATTGATCGTGGAAGGCTCAGGAAACTTCAAATTGAAGGAAAAGGACCAATCTGGAAACTTCAAGTACATAAGAACCTCATTAACATCTGACAAGAATGGGGAAACTGGTGAAGAAGTAACCTTTGATGCAACCCTTGGAAACAAAGCAATCGATGCAGAACTCAAACTGACCAACAAAGAATTCAGGTACTTGAATTCGTACTGTGAGGAGTCCAAACAATGCGCCCATATCGAAGTCAACGCAAAGACCGACATTAATGGTGAACAATCTTAAAACTAATACACCTGATGGGTACTAACACCTCTTATTTTAGATCTGGAACATTTCAACAACCAGATTGAGGTCACCATCGACCTCAGAGTCTTAGGAGTACCGAATGAATTCGGACTTAAAGCAGTCACCAAAAGGGAAAAGTTCGTTTTGGACCACACTGTGGATGTCCACTTTGAAAACGCCTTGAACAAGTACCAATACAGCGTTTACGTCCATCCCAAACAAGCTGGTATTTCTTTGACAACACCAAAAAGAACAATTGCTCTAGAAGCTAATGCAGATATACAAAGGTAAGTTCACCAAAAAAAAAATCAAATTAGGGACCTCACCATTTATTTATCGCACAGGTTCAGCGTTCAATCAGGTGGTAGAGCAAATTTGGAAATCGCCTTCTACACCGACAAGAAAAACAATCCAAACTCCAAATCTTTGCTGAAGGGAGTCATTGATGTCGATGTTATCAAGAAACAAATTGATGCAGAAATTGCTTTGATAGCTGTTGGGCAAACGAAGGTATCCTCATCAACTTCATAGCTAATTCAGAGTGATTCAATTTTTTTTTCCAGCCCTTAACAATCATATATTCGAGAGACGAAAAACAAGAAGGACTCAGCTCTCAAGGATCTCAGCAACTTATCATCGACATCTTCGCTCATCCTGACCAGAAACTCGTTGTTTCTCAACAGTACTCCATTAAATTCTCCAAGGAAACTTACAAATTCGAAGGAGATGCCTCCTTGACTGCTAAGAGCTCAGGATTGGGCATCGACATAAGTGTTAGAAGGAATGCACTGTTAGATCCTAAAGCTTTCACCGCAAGCTTCGATGGTACCAGCTCCATCCAGCTCAAGACAATCAAACACAATTCTGCACTCAAGCTTAAGGCTACACCAAAAGACGTTAATGTCTTACTGAAACTTCTCAACAAAGTTCTCCTCCAAGTTGATTCTGACATCACTTTCCAAAAGGGTCTCATCAATGTTAAGACAATCTTGTCTGGACTTGGTTTGAAATCAGTTGAATCCCATTTGGAGATCAAAAACTACAACACTGTCAAACTGACTCAATTCTTGAAAGGTAAATTTACATTTCAGTCCCTGAGAAGTATATTTTAATACTCTCCTTTCCTTCCAGATGATCCAAACACCAAACTCCTTGCTTCTGCTGCTCTCATACCTGGACAAATAGCAGATGCTCGGGCTACTCTCGTAATTGGAGGAAACTCAAAAGAGCTCTTCCACGCCTCTATTCAACTCGACGAGAAGAATTTCCTTCACCCAGATGCTGCAGTGAACCAGGTCAACGTGAAAGAATTCGCAGACAAGGCCAGACAAGTCGGTACAGAGCAACTTAAACAATTGTCAGCCAACGTTCAAGAAGGAGCGAAAGAACTCACCGAAGATCTGAAGCAAATTGGTAACATCGTCAAGGAAACCGTTCCGGATGTCAGCAAAACACAGCAGTTCTACCTGTCTGAGTTGAACAAGATAAAAGAGGAGATCTCTTCTGATAAGTCATTGGAAAAGATTGCAGAAGTTCTGTAAGTATTTCAGAAAGATAGCATAGATTGAAAGCCTAACTCTTGGTTGTTTTTTCTAGGAAAAGTACCATCCAAATTGTAGTATCTGCAGTATCAGATATCATCACCAATGTTAGCACCATACTGGAAAAAGTTTCTGGCCCCTTGAACACTGCTTTCTCCTCGAGTCTCAACACCATTCAAACCAAAATTCTCCCCAAATTGAAGGAAATTGCAGAGGAACTGGCAACATCGCTCAGAGGTATCGCGGACAAACTCTTTGACATCGTTTTCACCCTACTGGGAAAAGTCTCTGTAATTCTTGAAACCGTGCAACCACAGCTTAACGCAATCGCTGCCACATTGTCCGAATTATCTGAAGAACTCCAGAGATTCCTCGTCAAGTCCAATGAGAGCATCAGGGTTGCCATCATGGAAGAAATCAAACACATCAAGGACGAACTCAAGGCTTCACCGTTGATTGCTAAGATCAAGGCTCAATTCGAACAAGTAAGTGTGAACTTATCATTGCTCTATTTTGGTCTCATAATAAATGAATGGCTTTGTTTTTAGATCATCAAGGAAGGACTGCTTCTAAAGAAATCCTCATCAACACCCTTAAAGCAGCAAGTGGTGCTTTGAAAGAAGTCGCATTACTTCCAGAGTTCCAGAACCTAATTGATCTGATTGAAACTTATCTTGAGAAGAAAATACTGAACAAACCTGTGGACGATGTTGCAGAGATAGAGAAGATTGTAAGGTTCCTCCTACAAGGTTTCCAGAAGCTCACTTCAGCTTTCACCAAAGAAATTCTGCCCGATTTCGCCAGCAAAATAAGGGTAAGTGTATTTTTAAACATTATTTCGAAATTTTCAAACTTTTTTTTAGGTCCCTTCAATCAACTTAGGTCTCCTGAACAGATTCCAATTAGGAAATGGCGATATCAAGGTTTCTGCAGTGGATTATGTCCTTAAGGAAGATACTAAACCTATTCTCAAGTTCTTATTGAGACTCTTATACGTACCTAAAGACTTCCTGATTCCAAGATCAAGTAAGAAAACCACTCCAAACTCGAAAATCAAAGCCTCACGAGGAAATCTTTCTTTTTTTCAGTGGTTGGAGATATAGCAGAAGATTTGGTCACATTCGACGATAAAATCTTCAACTTGCCATCCAGTTGCAGTTTCCTTCTTGCTAGGGATGCTGTTAATGGTAACTTCTCTGTGGTCAGTGAACACACCAACAACAAATTTAGTGCAATCACTTTCACTGCCAAGTCCACATCTGTTACGATTAAAGAAGGAAAAGTTTTGTTGAATAATGGTGAGTAACAGATCTCCTATTGACTATATAGAGAACATTTGCAAGATATTACAAATCTAGCAAAGGGCAGCTGAAATACTGCCTAACCCTACTATAAAATGTTGTAATAACAACAGAGTTAAAATAATCACTTTTTCTGTATATTATCCTCCAATTGTCACTCCACATTTCCCAAAATTCGAAAGTTGTATTAAAACAAACTTACCTTACAGTTGAAACTGATCTACCCATAGAGCAAGAAGGTCTTCACGTACATTATTTCCCAAGTATGATTGCCCTGGAAAGTGCAGTAGGTGTTAAAGTACTATGTTCCTTGAAGATGATTGGTTGTAGTGTCCAAGTATCTGGCTTCTACCATGGTCAGCTCAGAGGATTATTTGGTGAGATCCCTGTCTCCAATCTTTAAAATTTGAAATAACATGATTTTTCTCCAAAGGAAATGGAAATAACGAAGAATACGACGATTTATTGCTGCCCAATGGTAAAATCGCTAGCTCTATCTCTGAGTTTGCCAATGCGTACGCTTTAGGCAGTCAGTGTCCCAAAGTAAAGCCTTTGGAAGAGGCTAAGCCAAATCCAGGATGTGATAAGTTGTTTGGTTGGAGTTCATCTCTGAGAACTTGCTATCCTTTCTTGGACAGAAGCAAGTTCAAGAAGGCTTGTGAAATATCTGTGGCTGCTGGAAACAAGAACGCCCTCTTGACTTATGCCTCACATTATGCCTACAGGTGCTGGAAAGATAATATCCCAGCAATCGTGCCTGCTGAACATGGTAAGTCCTCTTATTGATTTCTAGTTTCTCTTGTTTCTTCACGATATTCTCCTCAAGGTCTCCCATGTGAAAACTCCTTGGTATCTCGCAAGGCTGAAGAAACTTTCGAGGTCAAACTCCCTGGAAAATCAGCCGACATATTACTAGTTGTTAACACCGACAAAAGCAGTGAAGTCTACTACAAGGAATACGTCAAACCTTTGGTTGGAAAACTTACCAACGAATACAAATCCAAAGGAATAACGTAAGGCAACAATCTGCTTTGTCTTCGACTAAAGTGATGACATAACTCTTCATTTTAGGGACGTTACATTCCAAATCTTGGCTTATGGAGGAGAACACCGCAAATTCACCTACGTTACTGTGAAGGGCAAACCTTCCTTCAATGGAAATGCTCCAGACCTCAAATTTTCTGACAGGCCAAAACCTTTCAAACTTGTTACTGGAATACACGATGTTGACAATGCTATAAAGCATGTTGTGGCTGTGCTAGAAGAACTCAAAATTGCTGTGGGTAAGTAATAAAATATCAAGCTGATTATGGAGATACTAAATGGTTGATTTCCAGGAGCTCATCTTCCTTTGGATACTCATCTAGAAGCTGTTACCTTCCCATTCAGGGCTGAAGCTGTGAAACATATCATCTACTTGGTGAACGAACCATGCCCTGACACTTCAATACTTACACTTCTCCTGGCACGCGCACCAGTCCAATACAAGAAAGAAATAACACTCAGCTACATATCTCCTCTTGGTCTGAAGACTAAGAACGAAAAGGTCACCAAGGAAATCATCGGATTCAGCTCAGAGAAGGTGTACACCCTATCGAATCCTCTTGGAACTCCACAGTTGAAGGACGATTTGCTCTTCGAAAACATCTGCGTTGACCATGTCTTAGCGGTGAGTTTATCAATTTTTTTTAGGTGTATTCCATACTAAAATTTAATATTCAAAAGGTTGGAGGTAGCTCTTACGTTGGAGAAAACATTCTGGCCAACAAAAACGACAAGGAGAAGGTTCTAGACATCATATCCAAGAATGTGGTAGCTCAGACTCTGGAAAAGGAAGTTCATGTGATTTGTACTTGTGGATATTCCTACCTCAACCCTTTCATCCCGTATAACAGATGCAAAGGTGTCCATGTTGTTGATAAGATTCTCTGAAGGAATCGCGTTTGAGCCACGAAAACCAACGGTGCAAACCACAAGAAGTATTCATGCTAACTTGACTGTGAATTAAAATTGTCAAATGTTTTAATCATTACGATGTGAATATAGTATAAGTTTATGCGAATTCAAAGTTTTATAATATATAATATTAACTATCAACACGACTTTCATCTGCACCCATAACCTGTTCTACCCTGGAATATGAACTACTTAATATATGCTCACTTGATTCAGGACAAAACTTTCTGCGAATGCTCAATTCGTACCACTTGATAACGTTTGCAAGAACCGCAAATTTCGAACACACGAAAGCATTCCACATGGAACCAGCCCAAACAGAAGTTATCGTCATTGTGACCAAGGACTGTTAGCGAAACAAACATCAAATTGGCTCAAAGAGATTTTCTTATCATTTGTCAACTTCGGTCAGGGGTCATAATTATTCCAAAGATAGTATAAAAGAATTATCTGAAGTCACCAACGCCAGTTATGGTCAGCTATGGCTCAGCAAAGAACTAGCTGGGGTGGAATAACCCTCGCTTTTGTACTTGTGTTGCATTGCGCTTTAGCTATTGGTGAGTAACATTTTTTTGTTAAAGTGCGAGTCAAGTTAGATCCGTTTGTGAGTTGTGTCGAAAAAATATGTTAGCTCATCATAATTCAAGACCAAAAAAAATTATTGCCATTAAATCACTTCCATTAATGTTTTTCGAATTTTATTAGTCACCTCTCCCAATTTTTTTCAATGGGTCAACTCATACCTCCATTTTTCAATTTTGTTCAGATAATATAAAAATATGGTCTAATGGAAGTGTAAAAAAATAAAATTCTGGTTCTTCTAATAAAACCATGAAAATTGTGAAATAATTTGGGAAATTGTAACACCAAAACTCAAAAATTCAAATATTATTTTATCTAATTCCGTTCCACAGTTCCCAGTGTATTTCAACCGATTTTTCTAGTTCCCAGAAGTTCTGAATGGTCCAATAAAATTAATTCAATGCGGAAATTTAATTGAGGAAAAAAATTGATTTAGTATCTTTTTTTTCTATTGGTATGCCCATCATCAATACAAAATTTTATAGACCTTGTCTCTAAATATTCAATTTTCTTCGAACTCATTCATTTTTCAATTAGTTTTCTCCGTAGGTTGCAGCAGTTTTCATTGACATACCTTGATGGCCTTATTCATCATATTTTATTCTTGGTATCGGCGTTTTGAATTGAAAATTTATCCATCCGATGGAGTTGTCACAAAATCATCACTTCAATAAGTTGTCCACATGAGTAAAAACAGTTTTAATTGACAGACCTTTATGACTTTTTTCGTAATTTTTAGTTCCCATAATCACCATTAATGTTGAAAAATCCACCCATAACATAAATAATCACATTCATTCTCGAATTTCAAATCTAAATTGTTAATTTTTAAATCATTTGTCCACATCCTGGTTACAGCAATTACAATTGAGGGACCTTGATGACCTTAATTTTCTATTCTGATATTATTTTGTGCTCGAAACTCGGAATATTCCCGAAAATGATGACGGGTCCATAGTCCAGAGATAAAGATTAAGGTCCTAAATAAATCTACCGGTTTCGAAAAACTGATCTAGGGTCATCTTCATGTAATTAGGAATCGCAAGTCATTGAACAGGTCAAGTTCAGTTCAAATTCGGTATCATAATGAAATGACTAATCGATAGGAACTGTACAACTCAATACAAGATAGCTTTATCTTAATGGAAAATTTATATTTCACTTTTGGAGGTCAACCTCCAAACACCTTCATCGAATTTTCATGGAAATCCTCGTTATTTTTCAATTTTCTCAAATTTTTTCAAACAAACATGTTCACGTTAAACATAGAAACTACAACGGACCAAGAACTGAGCCTTGGGAAACTGCAAAACGACCCTTCATTCCTCACTTATCAAGAATATACCTGACATTTAACTTGAATTTTTCTCAGCAGAAATTTTCCCAAATTATGTCAGAAAAACTAATGGCAAACGACTGAATTACCTATTAATTTTTTCAGACAAATGTAAGACCGGATGTGCCAAAGATTCTGGATTACTCAACCTCAAACCAGGAACAACCTACAAATATGACTATCACGGTAAAATAAGCATCCAACTCTCTAGCGCTGAAAACCAACAGACATCTACTGAAGTGAAAGCTAAGTTACTTCTGACCCAACAAGCTGATTGCAGTCAGGTTCTGAAGCTCCAAAATGTTCAGATCATTGGACCTGACGCCAAGGTTGGTAAAAAAACAATATTCAAATCAATACCGTTCAATAAAATCGACTTTATTCATTCTAGAAACGTATTGGAATACCTGACATCGAAAAACCCATTGTCTTAAACAGCAACAATGGAGATATCAGCGATTTCATCTGTTCAGAAAAAGACGACACTCAAAACTCCCTCAACTTGAAGAGAGCCATCGCTTCTTTCTTCCAAGCGAATCCAAATAAAAACACTGAGATCGATGTTTTCGGGCAATGTCCCACCCAAACAACCAAAACCCAAGAAGGAGACTACGTAATCATAACCAAATCGAAGAACCTCAACAAATGCGCCTTCAGGGAATCGATCACCAACAGTTTCATCAGTTCTGCCTTCGACATCAACAGCAAAATCCACTCGAGTCCGGTACTGGACTCTCACTTGACTTCCACCCAAAAAATAAAGGCAGGAGTGTTAGAATCTGCCAAGGTTGAAGAGCACTACCAATTCGTTCCTTTCTCAGTGGGTCACAACGGTGCCAAGGCCACAGTCGAATCCAACATCGTCCTAACTGGAACTGGAAATGACAACCCAAACACCAAATGCCAAACCCCAAAGTCCATAATTTTCGAGAACCCCCATCCAGTCAACCTTCAAAAAACCAACGTCAACATCATCCTGAAGAAAGTCAAGGAAATCTCTGAGAAACTCCAAACAAACGTTGAAGACTCAACAGCCATCCAATTCATCGATTTGGTTAAACTCCTCAGAGTCAGCAAGAAAACAGACATCTTTCTGTGTACAACCAAGTGAGGTCTGGTGTTGGATTCGCCGACAAAGATGCTTCCAAGAAAATCTTCCTCGATGCCATCTTGACTGCCGGAAATGGAGACACCATCCAAGTCGCCATCGAACTCTTGAAAAACAAAGAACTTGGTGTTTTCGAAGAACGTCAACTATACGTCGGGCTCACAAGAGCCAGACACGTGACTGAAGCCTCCATCAAAACCGCCACCGACCTTTTGAACAAAGCCAATCTACCACGAGAAGCCTACCTCGGAATTGGTGCCCTTGCTGGTAGATACTGCGCCCACCACTCTTGCGAAAATGTAGACGCAATCAACAGAATCATCCAGAAGTTCTTGAGCAAATTGGGAGATTTGAAAGCAGCTAACAGGAAAGAGGAGAGTGAAATGATATTCGTCTTGAAAGGTTTGGCTAATATTGGATATCTCAACGACGCCATCCTCTCCAAACTTGTTTCTCTGGCTGAAGACAAGAAACAACCTATCCGTTTACGTGTAGCCACTTTGGAAGCATTCTTAGCTGCACCATGCAAAGATAAATTGAGGAACAGCGCTCTTAAAACCTTGAAAGAAATCGAACAAGACTCTGAAATCAGAATCAAGGCCTACTTGGTGTTGGCAGAATGTCCAAACGACCAAATAGGCAACGCCTTAAAGGCTCTTTTGGAAACTGAACCAAGCAACCAAGGTAAAGTTATAAAATAAACAAATTGTGTGTAAGATTCTATATATTTTTTTCCAGTTGGAGGATACATCTCTTCCCATATAAGAAACCTCAGATCATCAGCTAATCCAGACAAAGCTTTAGCCAAGAGCCATCTTGGTTTCATCCACACCCCATCCAGATTCGTTATAGATCCAAGAAAATACTCGATCAACGCTGAGTTCTCCCATTCTGTTGATGCAGTTGGCGTGGCTAACAATGTTGAAGGAAACTTAATCTACTCTCAAAATTCTTGGCTACCAAGGTCAGCCAACTTAAACTTGACAGCCGAAGTATTCGGGCAAAGGTTGAACTTCTTGGAGATAGCAGCCAGGCAAGAGAACTTGGACAAAGTCATCGAACATTATCTGGGACCTCAAGGAGTCCTCAGGAAAGCCACAGTCCAACAAAACTGGGACAGCCTTGCTAAACCGATCCAGAATGTCCTTAAGAGTTTGAAGGAGAAAGTTGATAAGTCCTTGAGAGGTAAGATCAAGTAAATCATCCTTATCGAGTTCATATGTAATAAATGTTTTCTCCTTAAGCTCGTCGTGATGTTTCCAAAGCTGAGATTGATGCCATCAACAAGAAAGTTCAAATCCAAACCAACGATTTAGACAAGAATTTCGACTTGGATTTGAGCATCAAGAACTTTGGATCTGAGATCATTTTCATGAACTCTTTTGATCTCACCCAAAAATTATCGGTCCAAAGCATAATTGACAACTTGGTCAAGAAACTCAATGAAGGCTTGGACAATCTGAAGAGCTTTGAAGTGAGTATTTCAAAAACAACACTTCTTCTTAATTCTGATCAAACATCTTATTGCAGAAAACTTTGAGAGCCAATCTGTTGTTATTGGATGCTGAATTGTCCTACCCAACCTCTCTAGGTTTTCCATTGAGACTTGGAATTGACGGAGCCTCAAACATCCAAATTAAAACAGAAGGAACCATCGACGTTCGTGAACTCTTGGCCAAGAGTGCAGAAAACGATGTTAACTTCAAGTTGTCCTTGATCCCAAGTGCAACAGTCACTGTTATCGGAAGATTCAGCTTCGACACCCCACTCTTAGAAAACGGACTCAAAGTAGAATCTACCCTTCATACCTCCAGCGGTGGACAATTAATCGTCAGCACCTTCAAAGGAGGATTGGGGTTGGATGTTAAATTCACCACGCCAGTCGAGAAACAAGAGTTGATCGGTTTCAAACACGACATAATCTTCCAAAGCAAAGAAAACGGTGTTATATTGAACAACCAACGTTTGAAGTTCTCCCAGAATAAGGACTTTTCCATCTGTATTGACCATTTGGTCAACTATGTAGGCTTGGAATTCTGTGCAGACATCAATGGACCAAATCTATCTGGAAAGAAGGTGCCAATTCTCCCCTTCCCTCTATCTGGAGATGCTAAAGCTAGCTTGAGAATTGAGAGAGGAGATATCGATACCTTCCATTACAGGAGAGAGTTCATAACAGGAAGTAAGTTAGAGATAAAAATTAAATCGAATATTGTTCCTCAACATTTTTTTCTCAGGCAAGACCGGAATAGAAGCTTTGTTCGAGACTTACGGAAAATCAAGCAAAGGCTTAAGTGTCAATGTAGAAGGTTACATCTCACCAGAAAAATACATCAAAGTCAACCTCAATTCCCCAATCAAGAACGGAGAAGCTGAAGCTCGTTTGATCTCCAATAACAAGGAGAAAATCATATCTGCCTACGTTAAGGATGAAGCCCACTTATACACAGCTAAGGCTGGTATCACAATCGAAGGTGGAGGTGACAAAATGATCTATAAACCAGTTCTGGAGTACACAACACCCCAAACAAAAGGTAGGTTTGATTTACAATGAAATCTAGAAATTCTAATCGATTGTTTGACTCTTCAGGACCTCAAGTACCACCCTTCCACGTTGAGGGAAAAATCGTTGCTGAAACCAAAGGCAGTGATGTGAAATACCATTTGGAGAACCTCAAACTGGTGATCCCAGGAAAGAAGGACATAAGCGTCAATGGTCTTGTTGGTACTGATGGTCCTGGATACCAAGGAGACGTCACAGTTTCTGACGGTACCAACAGTGCATCACTCAAGGGTCACTTGGTTGCCCAAGCTCATCTCCTCAAACTCGAGGCTCAACTCAAGAACTCCATGAACCCCGAGCTCAACTTCAACTTCAAAGGCGAATTCAAGAACACCAAAGGCATCGAGCATATTTCTAGCCACATCCAGCTCACCCATGGCTCAGACTTAAACTCCAAAACGAAAACTCTCACCTTGGTGAATCTCTTCAGCTTGAAAAACCCTGGCAAAGACGCCCACGTCATCACCAAGAACAAATTCGTGTACCCCTTGTTCAAAATCAACACCAAATTCGATCTTGAAAGAACTTCCAAGAATTTCGACTACGACGCACTTTTCCAGTATGGTGAAATCAAACTTGGATCTGAATTGAAGCTTAACATCAACGCAAAGAGCGTTGGTGACTATCAACTGGAGTTCAAGGCTAACGGATTGAAGAACCATTTAGAAGTTAAATCTTTAAGACAAGTCGTAGGTAATGATGAATCCAAGATTGCTAACTCCGTCGTTTTGAATGGAAAGAAACTTGAAATAAACGGAAAAATCAAACATCGTGTTAAGCCACACGATATTAATGTTGGATCAGATTTGATCATCAAACTTCCCACCAGCAAAACTCCATTCAAGTGAGTTGAATCCTTCGACTCCACTTTATAAAATTCCCTAACACTTCTTCTCTTTTAGGTTGAATGAAGGCTATAGGATCACTTCAAAAGATGTTGATATTTTCATAAAATTATACGCTGGAAACAGTCCTTTGGTCGACGCACTTCTGAAGGCTAACATTGTTGGAAACGTTAATGGTCACATAAAGGTAAGTAAACAAAAATATCAGCAAATTTTGAACAAACATTAAACACATTTTGTTGCAGATTGATTTCAAAGAAATCCTTCATGTCAATGGACACATCAAAGCTCAGAAAGGTGTAGGAAATGGCAACATCTTGGTAGATGCGAAATCATTCAAAAAATCAGCGAAACTGGAATCCAATTTCAACATCCACAGTCCAACTTACAACCTTGATGTTACTTTGTACCCAATTTTCAACGAAGACAAGAACAAAAAGATCGCCTTCTCTACCAAGAACAAAGTCACTGGACCAGAAATTGAATCTTCGTAAGTGAAAGTCTTCAATATTGATTTGATTTGCATTGTTTGACTTTTAGATCACAGTTTATACCTTTCTGGATCCATTTCTCCTAAAATACTTGTTTTTCTAGGAGCACATTAGATATTCTTGGCAGCAAAACTTCGCTCAACGCCAAAGCTAAAATTGGCAGTCCAATCAACGGCAAGACTCTGATAGATGTTGACCTCACCCTACCCACCAAACAATATCTAACTGGAAAACTCGAACGAGATGCTTCAACCAAGAATGGAGTCATGAACGTCGATCTTTGGTCGCTTTAGAACAGAGATCAGATAAAGCAACTCCAGGACGTAAAATTGTATTCAAAGGAGTAGCAAAGAACAGCAACTTCCAAGAAGGTATTGTGGATCTGGTATTTAACGTGAATGCTGATGACTCAGCTGGACACAACGTCAATGTAGACCTCGATGTCAAAAGGCAAAAGAATGGAGACAAATGGAATATCAATGTCAATGTAAGTTGAGTCTTAAAAGAACTTACCTCCTTTAATTTCCTCCTTTTTATAGAACAAAGTATCCAGTTCTTTCTTGAACCATCCAATTGTGACGACACTGAACTCTGAATACAAAGGATTATCCGGGAAATTCAACTTTGGTACCAAATCCTGCGAGAAAAGTCAAATTCAAGTACAAGGTAAAAACAATCTCAACATTAATCGAATTAAAATCAAGCAACATTTTTCTTATCACAGGAACCTACGACTTGAACGCAGAAAAAGGTCCGATATCTGGAGACCTCAACGTTGATTTAAAAACACCTCTTGAAGTCCTGTCAAGCCTAAAAACCAGCTATTCATTCAAGATATCGAACATTCAAGCCAAGGTTCCAGGTTCTGCTGAACTTTATGGTTCTCTACAAACCACCAGTGTGAGTAGAACAATAATATTTCAAAACACTCTGCCTGATTTATGCCACCAAGTATTTAATTTCATATATTTTTCAGTCCATCCCTCGTTTGAATGTCGACACTAAGGGAAGCCTCAAGTTTGGAGGTAACCAAGATGCTGGTAGTATTGAGCTTCATGGTGAGTTGAACAAACCCGTTCAAACATCACTCGACGCAACCGGCAACTTCAACATTGACTGGATTGAAAAAGCTGGTACAGTTAAAGGAGATTTCAAGGCTGTCCTTCTCCAAAACAAGGTTGTCAAGGGAAGTACACTCCTGACAAGAAATGGACCCAAGGCATATCATCTCGAAGCCACTCTTGATCTTCCTATTGAAAACCACAAATCCAACAAACTGATTGTGGACACCAAACACAACAATAGGGACATCAGTAGCCAGGTGCAACTGATCACTGATGGTCAGAAATACTTATTGAACACTGATTTAAGCCTCAGCGAAAAAACGCCAAGCATCAGTCTGAAATTAATAAGACCTGACGGTAAAATCAGCGAATTTTCAGCGAATGTAAACAGACAAAGTAACGCCAGACTTCTTGGTAACCTGAAGGTGAGCTTGATACGAATTTCCTTCAAGCTACAAAAACTATAACTATACTTATTGTTCCAGCTACAAGAAGCCTTCAACGACTACCTTTTCGAAGGAAGTTTAGACGTTAACTCCGAGAACGTAAACAACTTCTACGTCCAAGTAACTGCCAACTCACCTAAGCTCAACTTGAATGACATACTCCTGAAAATTGGCAACGCTGCAGGAAACTCTGGGAACAGTTTAAACGTCCTCATCACCTCAGCTAAGAAAAATATCCTCTCGGGAAGGTAAGACGAAATAACAACACTTTTTCCAGAAACTCATAAAATCTCTGCGTAGTGCAACAGTGTCTTCACGCCAAGAACATGGTAAATTGATCGTGGAAGGCTCAGGAAACTTCAAATTGAAGGAAAAGGACCAATCTGGAAACTTCAAGTACATAAGAACCTCATTAACATCTGACAAGAATGGGGAAACTGGTGAAGAAGTAACCTTTGATGCAACCCTTGGAAACAAAGCAATCGATGCAGAACTTAAACTGACCAACAAAGAATTCAGGTACTTGAATTCGTACTGTGAGGAGTCCAAACAATGCGCACATATCGAAGTCAACGCAAAGACCGACATCAATGGTGAACAATCTTAAAACTTATAGACCTGAAGAGTACTCACACTTCTTATTTCAGATCTGGAACATTTCAACAACCAGATTGAGGTTACCATCGACCTCAGAGTCTTAGGAGTACCGAATGAATTCGGACTTAAAGCAGTCACCAAAAGAGAAAAGTTCGTTTTGGACCACACTGTGGATGTCCACTTTGAAAACGCCTTGAACAAGTACCAATACAGCGTTTACGTCCATCCCAAACAAGCTGGTATTTCTTTGACAACACCAAAAAGAACAATTGCTCTAGAAGCTAATGCAGATATACAACAGTAAGTTCCCAACAAAAAAAAAACTAGAATAGCGACATCACCATTTATTTATCGCACAGTTTCAGCGTCCAATCAGGTGGTAAAGCAAATTTGGAAATCGCCTTCTACACCGACAAGAAAAACAATCCAAACTCCAAATCTTTGCTAAAAGGTGCCATTGATATCGATGTCATCAAGAAACACATTGATGCAGAAATTACTTTGATAGCAGTTGGGCAACCGAAGGTATCCTCATCAACCTCATAGCCAATTCAAGGTGATTCAAATTTTTTTTTTTCAGCCCTTAACAATCCAATACACGAGAGACGACAAACAAGAAGGACTCAGCTCTGAAGGTACTCAAAAACTTACCATCGACATCTCCCCTCATCCTGGCCAAAAACTCATTATTGTCCAACACCACTCGATCAAATTCTCCAAGGAAACCTACAAATTCGAAGCAGATGCCACCCTGATGGCCAAGAGCTTTGGATTGGGCATCGACATCACTATTAGAAGGAATGCACTGTTAGATCCTAAAGCTTTCACCGCAAGCTTCGATGGTACTAGCTCCATCCACATCCAGGGAATCAATCACAATTCTGCACTCAAGCTTAAGGCTACACCAAAAGATGTTAATGTCTTGCTGAAACTCCTCGACAAGGTCCTCCTTCAGATTGATTTTGACATCACTTTCCAAAAGGGTCTCATCAATGTTAAGACTATCTTATCTGGACTTGGTCTCAAATCAGTTGAATCCCATTTGGAGATCAAAAACTACAACACTCTCAAATTGACTCAATTCTTAAAAGGTAAGTTTATATTTCACTCCCTGAGAAGTATATTTTAATACTCTCCTTTTTTTCCAGATGATCCATACACCAAACTCCTTGCTTCTGCTGCTCTCATACCTGGACAAATAGCAGATGTTCGGGCTACTCTCGTAATTGGAGGAAACTCAAAAGACCTTTTCCACGCCTCTATTTCGCTCGATGAGAAGTATTTCCTTCACCCAGATGCTGCAGTGAACCAGGCCAACGTGAAAGAATTCGCAGATAAGGCCAGACAAGTCGGTACAGAACAACTTAAACTATTGTCAGCCAACGTGCAAGAAGGAGCTCAAGAACTCACCGAAGACCTGAAGCAAATTGGTGACATCGTCAAAAAAACCGTTCCGGATGTCAGCAAAACACAGCAGTTCTACCTGTCTGAGTTGAACAAGATAAAGGAGGAGATCTCTTCTGATAAGTCATTGGAAAAGGTTGCAGAAGTTCTGTAAGTACTTTAGAAGAATGGTATAGATTGAAAGCCTAACTCTTGTTGGTTTTTTCTAGGAAAAGTACCATCCAAATTGTAGTATCTGCAGTATCAGATATCATCACCAACGTTAGCACCATACTGGAAAAAGTTTCTGGCCCCTTGAACACTGCTTTCTCCTCGAGTCTCAACACCATTCAAACCAAAATTCTCCCCAAATTGAAGGAAATTGCAGAGGAACTGGCAACATCGCTCAGAGGTATCGCAGACAAACTCTTTGACATCGTTTTCACCCTACTGGGAAAAGTCTCTGTAATTCTTGAAACCGTGCAACCACAGCTTAACGCAATCGCTGCCACATTGTCCGAATTATCTGAAGAACTCCAGAGATTCCTCGTCAAGTCCAATGAGAGCATCAGGGTTGCCATCATGGAAGAAATCAAACACATCAAGGACGAAATCAAGGCTTCACCCTTGATTGCCAAGATCAAGGAACAAGTTGAACAAGTAAGTGTGAACATTGCTCTATTTTGGTCTCATAATTAATGACTTTGTTTTAGTTCATCAAGGAAGGATTGCCTTCTAAGGAAATCCTCATCAACACCCTTAAAGCAGCAAGTGGTGCTTTAAAAGAAGTCGCATTACTTCCAGAGTTCCAGAACCTAATTGATCTGATTGAAACCTATCTTGAGAAGAAAATACTGAACAAACCTGTGGACGATGTTGCTGAGATAAACAAGATTGTAACGTTCCTTCTACAAGGTTTCCAGAAGCTGACTTCAGCTTTCACCAAAGAAATTCTGCCCGATTTCGCCAGCAAAATAAGGGTAATTGTATTTTTAAACATTATTTCGAAATTTTCAAACTTTTTTTTAGGTCCCTTCAATCAACTTAGGTCTCCTGAACAGATTCCAATTAGGAAATGGTGATATCAAGGTTTCTGCAGTGGATTATGTCCTTAAGGAAGATACTAAACCTATTCTCAAGTTCTTGTTGAGACTCATATACATACCTAAAGACTTCCTGATTCCAAGACCAAGTAAGAATGACAATTCCAAACTGGAATAAACCAAATCCTCACGAGGAAATCTTCCTTTTTTCAGTGTATGGAGACATAGCAGATAGTGTGGTCACATTCGATGATAAAATCTTCAACTTGCCATCCAGTTGCAGTTTCCTTCTTGCAAGGGATGCTGTTAATGGTAACTTCTCCGTGGTTAGTGAACACACCAACAATAAATTTAGTGCACTCATATTCACCGCCAAATCCACAACTGTAACGATTAAAGAAGGAAAAATTTTGTTGAATAATGGTGAGTGAAACTTATAACAGATCTGCTCAAATAAGGACACTATAAAGCGTAACATTTGAAAGATATTGTAAATCCAGGAAATAGCGTCAAGAGGCAGCTGAAATACAGCCTCTAACAATGAATAAGAAAAAGCCTGACAATCAAAACAATTATTCTTTTTCTAATTGTTACTCAGTACATTTCACGCAGAATTTTAAAGTTGTATTGTAATAAACCTACCTTCTAGTTGAAACTGACCTTCCCATTGACGAAGAAGGTCTGCACGTGCACTATCTCCCAAGTATGCTTCTGCTGGAAAGTGAAGTAGGTGTTACAGTATTCTGCTCCTTGGAGATGATCGGTTGTAGTGTCCAAGTATCTGGGTTCTATCATGGTCAGCTCAGAGGATTATTTGGTAAGGAATCTATCTTCAATCTTTAAAATTTGAAGTGACATTATTTTTCTTCCGAAGGCAATGGAAATAACGAAGAATACGACGATTTATTAATGCCCAATGGTAAAATCGCTAGCTCTATCTCTGAGTTCGCTAATGCGTACGCTTTAGGCACTGGGTGCCCTAAGATTAAACCTCTGGAAGATGCTAAGTCAGATCCAGGATGTGAAAAGATATTTGGTTGGGGCTCTTCGCTAAGAGCTTGCTATCCTTTCGTAGACCGTAACAAGTTCAAGAAGGCTTGTGATATATCTGTCGCTACTGGAAACAAGAATGCCCTCTTGAATCATGCCTCACATTATGCCTGTAGGTGCTGGAAAGATCATATCCCTGCAGTAGTGCCTGCTGAAATTGGTAAGCACCCTTCATTGTTATGTTAGAATCTCTAGTTTCACCACAATTTTCTCCTCCAGGTCTCCCATGTGAAAACTCCTTGGTATCTCGCAAGGCTGAAGAAACTTTCGAGGTCAAACTCCCTGGAAAATCAGCCGACATATTACTAGTTGTTAACACCGACAAAAGCAGTGAAGTCTACTACAAGGAATACGTCAAACCTTTGGTTGGAAAACTTACCAACGAATACAAATCCAAAGGAATAACGTAAGGCAACAATCTGCTTTGTCTTCGACTAAAGTGATGACATAACTCTTCATTTTAGGGACGTTACATTCCAAATCTTGGCTTATGGAGGAGAACACCGCAAATTCACCTACGTTACTGTGAAGGGCAAACCTTCCTTCAATGGAAATGCTCCAGACCTCAAATTTTCTGACAGACCAAAACCATTCAAACTTGTTACTGGAATACACGATGTTGACAATGCTATAAAGCATGTTGTGGCTGTGCTAGAAGAACTCAAAATTGCAGTGGGTAAGTAATAAAATATCAAGCTGATTATGGAGATACTAAATGGTTGATTTCCAGGAGCTCATCTTCCTTTGGATACTCATCTAGAGGCTGTTACCTTTCCATTCAGGGCTGAAGCTGTAAAACATATCATCTACTTGGTGAACGAACCATGCCCTGACACTTCAATACTTACACTTCTCCTGGCACGCGCACCAGTCCAATACAAGAAAGAGATAACACTCAGCTACATATCCCCTCTTGGTCTGAAGACTAAGAACGAAAAGGTCACCAAGGAAATCATCGGATTCAGCTCAGAGAAGGTGTACACCCTATCGAATCCTCTTGGAATTCCACAGTTGAAGGACGATTTGCTTTTCGACAACATCTGCGTTGACCATGTCTTAGCGGTGAGTTTATCAATTTTTTTTAGGTATATTCCATACTAAAATTCAATTTCCAATAGGTTGGAGGTAGCTCTTACGTTGGAGAAAACATTCTGGCAAACAAAAACGACAAGGAGAAGGTTCTAGACATCATATCCAAGAATGTAGTAGCTCAGACTCTGGAAAAGGAAGTTCATGTGATTTGCACTTGTGGATATTCCTACCTCAACCCTTTCATTCCGTATAACAGATGCAGAGGTGTCCATGTTGTCGATAAGATTCTCTGAAGGAATCGCGTTTGGACCTCGAAAACCAACGGTGCAAAATACAAGAAGTATTCATGCTAACTTGACTGTGAATTAAAATTGTCAAATGTTTTAATCATTACGATGTGAATATAGTATAAGTTTATGCGAATTCAAAGTTTAATAATAATATAATATTAACTATCAACACGATTTTTATCTGCACCCATAACCTGTTGGACCCTGGAATATGAAGTACATAATATATGCTCTCTTGATTCAGGGCAAAACATACAAGAATGCTCTAATCCTCGGATGCAGAGAGCAACTATAATTCTTCAAATATGAAAAGTTTATTCGAAAATGTACAAGTTCATAAACAAGTTTCTGGTATATATACAAAATTATTTAATACTGGTTGCATTATATAAATTCTCAAGTTCAAGTAAAGCTCATAAAAAACAAATACTTATGTACAAAGTCCCAAAAGTTTGGGATATAATCTTTAAAGATCAGAACAGTCTTTGAACCACCATCTTTAATATTGTAGTTGGCGAGAGATCCCAGAAAATAGAGGCACTGCAATTGATCTGGATTGAGCATTCACTGTAAAAATGCTCATATTAATAATAATTGTTCAAAAAAAATTTCAAGAAGACCTCAAAAATGAAACCTACCTAAATATACTCCGAAATGAAAACCTTCTTAAGATCTGGCACACTACCAGCGTAATGAAAATGTCTTCCATCTTCATTCCCAAAACTCTGCCGATGCACATATTTACAATTTTCAACGGCCCACACACTGGCCTCTGTGTTAGGCAGGCACTCCACGGATTTAATTTTTTTACCGATTTTGTAGGTTGAATCCGACACCTTTGAACTTGACCTCAACAGCTTGCTCTTCGCTTTTTGATCTTCTAGACTCAAATGAGAATTGGAACGTTTTATCTTATGATCGCATTGCAGCTGGCGATCTTCAAGAAACGCTTGAAAGTTTTCCAGGGATCTTTTTGAGTGCACCCTCTTCAAAAATGAGGATTCGCTGTTTTTCGGAGCGAAGCTCTCTAAGCTTGTATCACATCTGGAGTACTTGGCTAGGAGTAAATCGTTGTTGAACTTTTCCAAGTGGATGTTGATGTTGTCCCTCATCTTCTTCTCGTTGTTAGGGTTGATCTGGGAGCTCTGGTAGAAGTGGAAGTCTTCGTTAGCTTCAGTCGTAATGGAGCAGCTACTCCTAGAACTGGTATCGAAATTATGTACAACATTATCGTCGTACTCTTCGTCTGAGCTAGAAAAATCTAAAATTTGTTCGTTCTTCATCTCGATCTTCGTCTTATCTTCCTGGAAACTCAACAGAGGCTTACTGCTCAAACCACTAACATTCCTTTAACCTCCCTCAAACTATCCTCACTGTTACTCAGTTTGATCTTGTTCAACCTTGCCAAGTTTCTGGAGTTCTTCAGTATGGAGTTGCTGAGCCCAGAACTCACGTATACTGGGTTTTCCTCGATGCTCAAGCTCTCGTGGCTCATGGTACTCCTCATGGGCATCTGTTGGAACACCAGGTTGTTCTGGTTGAGAGCATTGAGCTTCTGGTTTATGTAGTTCGGACTGAGATGGTGCAGATTCGAATGGCTCGGACATTGGTCTGTTTCGCAGTTAGGACAGTTGAAGGAAGGCATGTCTGGCCTCTTCAGATGGAGGTTGTGGAGCGATGGATTGGAGGAAGTGTCTAGTTTGAGACCTAGAATGTTCAATTGAAAAATTTGAGGCTCTAATGGTGGATAACATACCTCTTTGATCTTTATTTCTGCGGTAATTGTGGATAACTGGCAACCTTCCATCGATACTTGTGTATAACGAACCATTCGTTATGGGAAATCGATGTTCGACTGTTTGGAGTGCCTTAAGGTTCCTTTCTTGGGCTATCTGGACTATTTCGAGGCTCTGGGGTTGGCTACCAAACGGTCGAAACTTCCCATCTAATCCAACTGCAATAAAAAAGTAGTTAATGATGAATTTCATATGTTTCATCTAGAAACACAAACCATGAGGAAGTTTATCATCCAGACGACTTCCAGAACACCTGTAAACATCTGATACCCAATTGCTGAACCTTGTATCAACCAAACCGAGTCCAATGGGAAGCAGAATGTCCTGAAGAAGTCCTAACCAAAGAACTGCTCCAGCAACTGGCCAAGGTTGAATAAGTTTGGGACACAGGCAAAGAATCTGCAAGGAAAAAATTCACTGTTGGTACAAATATTTGAGAAAGATGAGACTAAGACTTGTAGGCTCTGTGTATCAGAAATAAAAACAGCTACACACATGGTTAAAGTGTCCAGAGATGGCTGAACTAAGAACCCTTCACATGGCACTTGACCAAAAAAAAAAAAGATGAACTTCTCTCATCTAAGGAGTTTCCTGAAACCTACATCTGATGTATTTCCTTCTTGCGATACATTAGAGTAGACTTTATCTTTCCAGGAAGCAACAAATAACATCTATTTAGGAAATAACACACGAGCATTGATTACCTGTCGATGATTACATTACTCACACGTTAAAAAATAGTACAACAATCGTTACAACACAATTCAATTAACTCCCATAAGAAAACACAGAATCTTGCGTAACCATAGACCACACTCCACCGTGTTACAAATCACGAACGCAGAAGAAAAACGAAATAACAATGTTTAAAGTAGAAATCTATACAGTAAACCGGGTAAATTACACGCTGTGGTATAGATCGAAATCATCATTTTAACGTAACTGTATTGCACTTTCGTATTACTGGAATTTGATGTTGGTCATTTTTCAACGGTAACAACTGCGTGGTGTTATCTCGATGTGAAATGGAGCAAGGAATTCTGCATCTGTTCGAGGAAAGTGAAGATTGGTGCGTGAAGATCGAAGACTTACTCCGCTAGTTTTAAAGACTGCAAAATATAATATTTATTTCTCCAAGAAAACTTTTATACATAAACCTACCTCATAACCTTGAATTCTGAGAAACTAAATCAGATCTTTTTATAATTCAAATATGCATGAATCAACTGACTGGCACCAAACAGTTATTCAAGAAATAAAATGGTCTGTTTAAACGTAACAGTAAACGTTTGATATCCCACAAATTACGCAAATTAATTCAAAAAGATCCAATCTACCCAAGCATAAACAAGCATATTCAAACAATTTTCATGTTTGCGAACATGCAGTAAAAGAAGCATAAATTTGAATCGATTATTCACAATGCTGAACTTTCCCTGACACATTCAGCAACAATATATCGTGTTGACATTGTAAACTAAATCGATTCATTTGTTTCGAAGCTCCACCCACGAAGGAACAAAGTGCAGACCTATGTTGAAGTGATTCAAAGTAATGGTGAAACAATATTGGTTTCGAAATTCGTTGTTTTTTAATAAGGTAGGTCTAGATGAAACAACAGAGCATTAGTTACAGAGTAGTTTGGGGTACTACATAGAGTGCCTACACAAATGCATAAAAGGCACTGAAATAACAGAAATAACAGAAAAAATAAATGCAGAATGTAATCTGACAAAAAAAGTTGCCACAAAAACAAAATTACTCCAAATCGCATTAATAATAATCACGAATGACGAAATGGTCCAATAACAGAACAGGTAACCCGTACAAAAAACAAATCAACGTAAAAGAAAACACCAGAATAAGAGAATAAAGTACACGAAATTAGTATCGTCTACCTAATAATATATATATATATATATATATATATATAATATAAAATATAGGGAAAAAAACCTATAATTCTGACAGAAAATAATAGAGTCTTCTCCAATTTATCTGAAATTCTCAACCTGAAAGACAAATACAGAAAAATAGTTATTTATGATATGAGTGTTGAAAGTGACGTTTTATTTTGTGAGTGAAAAAGTTGGAGTTCATCAACTTTGTGGGGCAAATTTTCAATGTTGTTAAAAAAGGTGTGGATGTTAGTAAATATTTCAAGGTGATAACATATTTAAAACGGAAAAGTGAAGGATATCGTCCCAAAAAATCGAAAATTCTCACTCGTGAACAGGTTGAAAAGTTTATAAAGGAGGCACCAGATGAGAATTACTTGATGGTTAAGGTTGCAACTATTTTCGGATTATTCGGAGCCTGTCGGCGTGAAGAATTGTGTAATTGATCAGTGGAAGACATCGAAATAACAAATAAATCATTGGTTATACATCTTCCAAATACAAAAACGAAAGTCAGTCGTTCTTTCAGTAAATTATTGGGAAGTATGTAGACTATTTTCATAAGTACTTTGCATTGCGCCCTTCTGTCATCAAACATCGTCATTTTTTCCTGGAATACATGAATAATAAATGCACTGCCAATCCAGTTGGTATTAATACATTTGGGAAAATTCCATCTATTGTTGCCAAATTCCTCAAACTGCCAGAACCAAAGCAATATACAGGACACTGTTTTCGAAGATCCTCCGCTTCATTGCTAGCAGAATCAGGAGCAAATATCACGGATATGAAAAAAACATGGTGGATGGAAGTCTACGACGGTAGCCGAGGGCTATGTTGATCATTCCTTTGCATATAGAAATGTCATTGCTGAAAAAATTCCCCCACCTCAACAGATTTTGGATCATCATCATCTAATATTGTACTTCCGGTTTCTACAAGTACTGATGGTGCTGAGGATTCTAATAATGTGTTGCGAAGCTCCCTAACTCACAGGGTATTAATGTTAGTAATTGTTCTAGTTTTAAGATTAATATTAATGTTTATAAGTAATGATTGTTGAATTTTGATAATGCGTAAACAATCAATTTCAACATTGTTTGCTGTTATTAAAATTGTCACTTTTAATGGCAGTTGTACAAAAACAATTTTGTACGATAAATTAAGTTGGCAGCCTTCTTTGTTATGCCTGAAAAAAAAATTCAAGCGTCATTATGCGTTTCGATGTTCGCTCACAATACGAAACAATTCCTTGTTTAGAAACAATCCAGAAGAGCTGTTATTCCACCTCAGAGCTATCGACAAAATATTAACGCTTGTCCAATGACCGTGTTGTTATTAGTGCGAAATGCTAAAAACGTGAAACTGGTTGCAACACCCTTTATATTCATTTTCGAACGCATAAGTTCAACAAAAGCCGTTGAGCAACTGGGCTTAAGTCACGTTCTTAACATTAGCGACGTCAGAAGTGAAACATTCTCTTCGCAAATTAAAAGGAACAGAAATTGTTCACGTCGATCTTTATTAGACAAAAAAATTAGTGGACTAACACAGGGCTTCAAAATACACCCATATCAATTTGATCGACAGAGATCCACGACCATTATACATACTGAGAACTTCAGTATTAAGAAATTTAGAAATGAGCACGTTTAGTTAGTTTAATGTTTCGAATTATTGCTCATAATTCTTTCCTTCGCTCGTTAACCAATTATGCACACGATAATCAAGCCAGTCTATTTCATATTTCCCACGAACATTAACCATCTCGACATAAACAAAAAAATTCGTCACTTGTACGTTCCGCAATGATAAATCTAAATATTCAAAAACGAGACAACGTCCGCATTTATCTTAGTTATTCCTGACCGTAACATTTACATCATCAAGATGAAATATCGGTATCAAAACTGCTCGCTTTTTAATTAACTTCTTCCAATCTGTTGGTTCTGTTATATCATCCAATTCCACCGGTTTCTTCATCTTGAAAAACAGTTAGTTTCACGAAATGGGATTGTTGGTTTGTTAGTGATTTTTTTTGCAGTGAAAGAGCGATAATAAAACACATGTCCGGCATCATCAGAGATGATATGTAATTAAAGACATCGCAAATGTCTTGGTAAAACGAAATATGTGTTGATAAATGCAAAAGAATATTCAATTTTATCACCAAAAAGGGGGATAATTGAAAAACATTAATTCCAATACTTTTTTGTACAACTGCCATTGAAAGTGACACTTTTAATGACAGAAAACAGTGTTAAAATTGATTGTTTACGTGGAAGCGTGTTAAAAATATTTTTAACACTCCATTTTCTTATTATGAAATCAGATGAGAAAAATTAAGCAATTTCAAATTTTTATTATCAATATTTAACAATCATTAATTATGAACATTAATATTAATCGTAAAACTAGAACAATTACTAACATTAATGCCCTGTGACGTGAGAGAGCTTAGCAACACATTATAAGAATCCTCAGCACCATCAAACTTGTAGAAACCGAAAAATCAATATTGGATGATGATGATCCAAAAAGAATTTTTTCAGCAATGAAATTTCTTTATGCAATGGAATGATCAACATAGCCCTCGGCTATCGTCGTAGACTTCCATCCACCATGTTTTTTTATATCCGTAATGTTTGCTCCTGAGTTGCTCTTCTTGCAGACTCTTCAATATCCAGAGGAACAACCAAATCGTCACTTTTATTAATAATTGGACTCTCGACATACATATTAAGCAGTTAAAAACCCAAGACGAAAATTGGACAGGAACGAAATTCAAATGACATCGTCTTTTCTCATTTGTTAGTAATATTAACGTTGGCAACGTTTGCCATTCACAACAACCTTTAGATTATTTGAATATTGAAATGCATTTTAAAGTTTATTGCCATTGCAAATTCGCCCATTTCATTATCAAAATAGGGCAGTTGTACAAAAAACATTATATGGTATTTGTGTTAAAAGTGATTTTATTTTGTTCGTGAAATTGTACAATTCGCTGCGCTCATTTCACAAACTTTTTCACTCACAAAATAAAACGTCACTTTTAACACTCATATCATAATATGATAAGCAGCTCATTGAAATCTTTTTTATGTGAACCTAAATTGGTAAAGCTGTTGTAGAAACTCATTAGAAGAACTTTCTATCAAACTCCAAGTCCTTTTCATCTACCACCAAGCAGATGACATCATCAACTACCAGAAGATCAATTTAAAATCACGAAAGTTTCTTCAAAACCTTGTTTCACTCAACACACCTACACAATCTTCAATCAATCCATCAGAAATGAAGAACTTTCATCAGTCTAGTCTGCAATACCAAAACAAATTTTCCCATAATAACCATTAAAGAATCGAGTGTAACAAAGCATCGAACAAACTCATTTTCATTCCACTAACGTCTGTATCGTACCCATAAAAGCCAATATCGCATTCTTTGTAGAAACTGAATGACACAGTTTCCCATGGCTCCAATTTTTTATGGATTTTCTCCTACCAGCACGTATTTAACAAAGAAAGTACTCGTTAAAATTCGAAAATCGAACATTTTCGAATCAGAACATCCTGAAGGAGAAGGACCAAAGGCGTTCCACAGGGTTCTGTGTAGTGGAGATTTTTAAACATATTCAAATTGTGTTGGATGGTAATCCAGACTTAATGACCTTACTTTTTAATGGTTACCTTTCGTTGTTCAACATTCAATTCAATAAGATTTTAACCTGAGTTAATTGTCTTCGTGGAAAGAAAGATATAACAAGGAACTATCAGTTATTACCATATTTTATGGACCATAATATCTCTTACATTCAGGTCAAAGTAAGTTGCAGATAGCCCAAGGCTATGGGTCAACAGTTGAAAAGAGTTAAACTGTAACTTACCTAGTTGTAGTTACCTGAATAGTTCCGCAGATTTATCACGTGGTTTGGAGAGTTCAAGGTCGTGACTTGGCAATAAACCATTTTCACGACGAAATTCTATACAGTTCATCAATTATTGATGATGGTTCAGAATTGTTTTCGAAGCAGAGTAGGACTCTATATGTATGTTAACATCGGTTAAAAGGTCTTATACTGAGAAAAATATTGAGCTTGCGTTAGGTTAAGTCCTCTTCAATGGAGTTGCTGATAGACTTCGGATAACTTATTAGCAGTTCATTATGGCAGAGAAAGGAATACACCAAGGTCTTCAGATTGATCGTATTGACGAAACTTATACCTGAATGGCATGGATTGTTTTATCGATATTACAACAATGAACCACTGTTATTTATCGTCGATTGCTGTAGAAGGAAAGGAACTATGTTGCAAGATCCTCGGTCAAGACGTGCAACGGTTATTCAGCCATTTAATACATTTTATCTTCCAGGATGGAAATATTTATAGACTATTCAGCCTGAGTTGTTGTATTGTTGGTAAGGAAGCATACAGGTTTATTCGAGAATATTTTTAGGAAGAACACAAGATTCAGGATTGAAATTCTAAAAGCGAGCTTCAAGTAAGAAGACGACTTCTCGTAAATTTTTTTAAGGTTCTAGGATTTCTGGTTTTTCCAGAAGTGACATCAACTTTCGTTGGGAAGACCCATTCCTCATTGCATAAATAGATTCTCCATTGAATTCTGAATCTTTTTGATACTAAAAGTTTAAATTTTCCCGAGAAAATTCTCTTTAAATGAGGAAATACGAAAAAAAAACTCAAACTTGAACTCTGTTGGAATTCAGACAACTTCAAGGTTTTTTCAGTAAAAATTCTCATTTTTGAGAATATCCGAGAAGAAAAGCTGATGCTTGTTTTCCGATAGCGGGTCTTCCAGAATATGATACAGGAGGTCACAAATTCTGTGTCAAATTCAGAAGTGACGAAACTTCAAAAAATCGTTTTTTTTTCAAATTGGAACCCCATTTTTTCGAAGCATTTTCGAAATCTTCGTCAAAAAATAATAGGAGCATACGTCCAACTTTTCTCCCAAAATGAATATTTTCCGAGATATTCAGGAAAAACGATTTTGTCTCTAATTTTCAATCTCATTCCGAATGTGTTTTTTTACTGGAAAATAATCTCTGTTATCGAGAAATACCTAGTTCTAATGTACAATAGTCATTTTTTGAAGGATCTATCTTCCAGAATTGAGGTATTTTCATCAGGAATGCTGCGCAATTTTTTCACCTTCAGTTTGATAGATGAATAAAGAGACTCCGTTCTGATTACGATAAATAGTTCGTTTAAGTGCCATTCAAGGTTGAACTACATCATGCCCATGTTATTGTCATGCATCACATGTAAGAGTTTTAACAACATTCATTGAGATGGAACTGTTAGCCAAATCAGTTTCTGAAAGGATCAGGGTATTTTGCATATGGGAATAAGATATACGAAGAGCATTGATCAGATGAAGAAAAACTCAGCACCCACAAAAAAACCGACACGATTTATTCAATTTTTTTAATTCAATCTTCTTGGTTCGTGCCGTGTTACCTGAGTACCTTCCGCGTTCTTCAATATCCGCATATTCATCATCCGAATCACGTCAACGTCTCATTATAAACGAACAATCGATAAAAATACCGCGCCAAACAAAAACAAGGTAATTCAAAGCTCGTACACGAGACGTTAATAATGCCGATTTCGTATATATCCAAATTGCTTTTCCATACCTTGACGGTCTGTTGAAAACTTTCACCTCTGGACAGATCGAAGAAAGTGAAGATCTACGAGACGTTGAGGTGGTCGAATGGCAAAAAAAAACCTGCGATGATCCCAGATACTAATCTCGGTAATCAGTGCGTTATACGGTTTCAAGATGGCTCGAGTACGTGAAATCGTTTGTAAGGTTTCGTTTTAAATGAAAGCTTTCGACGACAGAAAGAATTCCATATGTTTCTCTCCGATCGATTTTAGAGGAGATACTCAACACTCGATATATCATTGGTTCCAAAAGTCATTTCCTCGGGTTGATCAAATAACTTTTCTCAATATCTTGTACAGATGATGCTTTGAGCAACCAAGATACATATAACTTGAAGAAGTAACAAAGAACTCCCAAGAAAGGAGGCTATAAAAAAATTAGAAATCGTAAGTGAAGGTTCTAAGAAGAAACGAAGATCTTACAGAGAAAGATTAGTGCATACAACAAACATCTTTTCTAATTAAAAGAAAGAAATAAAATCTTTGACTGCAACTAACTTTACCAAAGAAGTAACCAAGAACTTTCAAGTTGTGGAGAAAAAAATGAACACATAAGTGAAAGTTCTATACGAAGAAACAAAACTTAGGATAAATGTCGAGTATCTTAAAGAGAAGGATCAGTGCAGACAAAAATCTCTGTTATTGATTAAAAGAAAGAAATAAAATCTTGACTATAACTAACGCTATCAAGAAAGTAACCAAGAACTCTCAAGTAAGAGGGCTATAATTTGAGGAGAAAAAACATTCGAAAACGTTAGTGAAGTTTCTATAAAAAGAAACAAGATCTTACAGAGAAATATTAGTGCGGACAACAAAGCGATTTCCTAATTAAAAGAAAGAAATAAAATCTCTGACTAAAACTAACTCTATTGAAGAAGTATCCAAGAACTCTCAAGTAAGGGAGCTATAACTTGTGGAGAAAAAAGTTGAGAAACATGAGAGAAGGTTCTATAAGAAGAAACAGACCTTAGGATAAATGTTGAAGATCTTGAAGAGAAAAATTAGTGCAGACAACAAACCGCTTTCCTGCCTGATTAAAAGAAAGAACTAAAATCAAACTAAATCGAAGAAACAACCAAGAACTCTCAAGACTGGGGGCTATAACTTGTGGAGAAAAAAAAAGAAAACATAAGTGAAGGTTCTATAAGAAGAATCATAACTCAGGATAAATATCGAAGTTCTTAAAGAGAAAGTGCAGATAAAAAACGATGTTCCTGATTAAAAGAAGGATATAAAATCTTTGACTATAACTAACGCTATCAAAGAAGTAGCCAAGAACTCTCAAAAAAGAGGGCTATAATCTGTGGAGAAAAAACATTTGGAAACGTAAGTGAAGTTTCTATAAGAAGAAACAAGATTTTAAAGAGAAATATCAGTGCAGACAACGAAGCGATTTCCTGATTAAAAGAAAAAAATAAAATCTCTGACTAAAACTTACTCTATTGAAGAAGTATCCAAGAACTCTCAAGAAAGAGGGCTATAATTTATAGAGAAAAAACATTTGTAAACGTAAGTGAAGGTTCTATAAGAAGAAACAGAGATCTCACAGAGAAATATTAGTGCGGACAACAAACCCATTTCCTGATTAAAAACAGAATAAAAATCTTTGTTCGAAACTGACTCTACCAAAGAAGTAACCAAGAGCTCTATAATTTCTGGAGAAAAAACTTTCGAAAACGTAAGTGAAGGTTCTATAAGAAGAAACAGAGATCTTATAGAGAAATATTAGTGCAGATAACAAACCCCTTACTTATTAAGAAGAAATGAATAAAATCTTTGACCAAAACTTACTCTATAAATAAAATAATTATTTACTCACCAATACAGGCAGATGATACACCAAATAGCACACGATCAAAATAGGAATAATAGTCTCCAAACCAGTCCTGCAAGGCCTTCCATCGTTGCACTTCGATATACAGGGTTTCCTAGAATTCGTCGAACTCACAGTAGTCGACAGATTCGACACATCGCTATTCCATCCAGGTTCTCTACCGTGACAACATCCTACTTGATTCTGGTTGCCTCCCATGTATACATTCTGATGGCAATGGTTGCTTCGATGTATGGTATAAGTATCGTAGTAGTTCTTGTCGTTCGCTATAGTATTGTTGTTGCTGAAACTGGAATCGCTGAGGTCGGAATTTGACTTCTTGATGTAGTCGAAGGTTCTCGTCTTCATCGACCACAAGTTGCAGCAGATACAGATGAAGCACACGAAGGAAATGAAGACTAAGGACAAGTGAAGGACTATGATGAACACGTTGTATTTGAGGTCCAAATCGAATGGCATGAGTTTGCATGGGTTTATCGTGAATGTGGTAATGTTCACAAAGTCTCCAACCAGATTGTTTCTAGCCAACAAGGCTGCCACCCCAACGCATGCGCAAAGAGTCACCAAACAAAAAAGGTGATACAAAACATGAGAAGAATTCAAGTAATGCTTCAAAGTCTGCCTCTTCCTCTTCAACTTGGTTGATACAAGACCTATGACAGCCAGTGTGGACAAGTTGCTTGCTTGGAAAGTGTGGACGGAGTTGAAGGTCCACACCAAGATGCTGCAATACTCCATGTTGAATATGTGTTTGTTCAAGGTCAGCACCAGGACGTAGGTAAGGATGGTTAAGTTCCTGACGATGCTCAGCATGAACAGAGATACTATTGGTATGTCGTATGGAGCCCAATTCCGACGGTTTTTGAAGAATATGGCTGTTGTCCATACTAGGAAGATTGTTATTACTGGTATTGAGATGATGATGGCCAGTTGCTCGTAGGAATATTGGAGCATCTTCGGGGACAAGCTGAAACAAGAAGAGTTCTTTACTTTTATGAAGACATTCTTGGATAAATTATTCAATATGATGAATCATGAAACACTGAAGTTGAGAAAAGAAACTTACATAAACATTGCATGTTCTGATCAATAAATTTCATTGCCATTTAAATCAATTCAAAACAATCATTTAATGCAGATCAGGCTATATACAGGGTTATTCACGAATATCTATAGAATATAGAAAGACACAAGATTCAGGATTGAAATTCTAAAGGTGAGCTTCAAGTAAGAAGACGACTTCTCGTATATTTTTTAGTTCAACTTTCGTTTTTCAAATGGGAAGACCCATTTTTCATTGCATAAATAGATTCTCCATTGAATACCGAGTCTTTTTGATTCCAAAAGTTTGAATTTTTCCGAGAAAATTCTCTTTAAATGAGGAAATACGAAAAAAATCTCAAAATTGTACTCTGTTGAAATACAGACAACTTCGAGGTTTTTTCATTAAAAATTCTCATTTTTGAGAATCTCCGAGAAGAAAGGCTGATGCTTCTTTTCCGATAGCGTGATTTTCAGAATATGATACAGGAGGTCACAAATTCTTTGTCAAAATTAGAAGTGTCGAAACATCAAAAAATCGTTTTTTTCAAATTGGAACCCTACTTTTTCGAAGCATTTTCGAAGTCTTCGTCAAAAAATAATGGGAGCATACGTCCAAGACTTTTATCCCAAAATGAATATTCAGGAAAAACGATTTTGTCTTCAATTTTCAATCTCATTCCGAATGCGTTTTTTTTACTGAAAAATAATAAGCGGTCAAGTGACATTTTTTGGAAATCACTGTTATCGAGAAAATATTATCTTAAGTTTAGACGGGTTAAGTTCTTGAATTATCATTTGTTCTCAATGTGAGTATTAGTGAAGTCAATGTAAAAAATTCTCAGGAATGCAGAAAAAAATTATTTGTAATAATGTTTAATGCTTTCGAAAGAATAATTAACAGAACGTGTAACAATTTCATGACTGAAAATTCAAATTTCCCTACCATGACAAGGAAGGATTAATCCAGAATTAAGAATTTGCGGAAATTATCCAAAGCTTTTAAAAAAAGAAAAACTCGTCTGAACTATAAAAAAATATTTTCTCGATAACAGAGATTTCCAAAAATTTCACTTGACCACTAATTATTTTCCAGTAAACACATTCGGAATGAGAAAATTGAAAATTGAATCGTTTCTCTTGAATATCTCGGAAAATATTCATTTTGACGAAGATTTCGAAAATGCTTCGAAAAAATGGGTTTCCAATTTGATATAAACGATTGTTTGATGTTTCGTCATTCTACCTTTGACAAAGAATTTGTGACCTCCTGTATAATATTTTGAAAATCAGCCTTTCTTCTCAGAGATCCTCAAAAATGAGAATTTTTTATAAAAAACCTCGAAGTTGTCTGAATTTCAACAGATTTCATTTTTGAGATTTTTTTTCGTATTTTCTCATTCAAAGAGAATTTTCTCGGGAAAATTCAAACTTCTGGAATCAAAAAAACTCAGAATTCAATAAAGAATTCTTCCTTGAAGCTCACCCTTAGAATTTCGATCCTGAATCTTGTGTCTTTCCTTAAAAAATTCTATAGAGCCATATTCGTGAATAACCCTGTATAGCTGTTACCATTATTGGTATTCGTGTTGACTACATATTCATACCAAGCACACCCTCAAATTCTAATTCTGTTAGTCGTACTTATAGGTACTACGTGTTGATCCATTGTATTGCATCAAGCGAACAGGTTTTTTCTCATGTTCAATGTGACAATATTGTCAATTCTCCACGAGAGTTATGACTCACATAAAACGCATTGTTGTATCAATAAAATTCAAGTGTTTCGAAATGATTTAGTTCCATGGAAAGGTGCGTGAAGATTCTTCAAGAAAAAAAAAAACATTTTCTGTCTTGATAACTTGTGGAACAAGTTTGGGATCTTTTTCCATGATGTTGATTCCAGGTGGTGAATTGAAAAAAGCTATAAAAGGGAACCTTTTGGTTCTTGGATGATACCATTGTAGAATTCTGGTCACAATGCGAAAATCAAATCTAGCAATTCCACTGCATGGTTTAACTGTCGGTTTAACTGTAATTCGATACCCTGTAAAGTTCGGTTAGTGAGCAAGAGAAAGAATGCAAGTCTTATTTCTCACCTGTATCGTTTTACAACAGTGGAATCACTTGGATTTCGAGGAGATGCATCTCTGCGATATTTTAAAAATTCGGTCTACGTTGAGGTCAGGGAACTTCCGTATTAAATTCACTGACCAACCAAGTGTGGTTCCCTATTTCACAGAAGAGTGCATGCCATATTGCTCATGGACTGTTCAAAATTAGATGCTCTGACCCCACAGTAGAATTATTTGTTTATTCATCTCTACATATAGAATCAGAATTCATCTCTCAAAGGTTGCAGAGGAGAAAATACAATATCTCAAGAATTATAACCTGTATAGAGGATATCTCAGAAACCCTTCGAGCTACAAAATGAAAAGCACTTGTTCTTGAGATATTCAAACCGCAAACATATAAGTACAACTGTTTCAGAGTTATGAAAGAAAAATAGAAAATGGTATAAAATGAAAATTTCTCATACCTTCTTCATTACTGGTGCCATAAACATGAAAAAAACATTACAATCACTTTTCAGTGGAATTCATTTGCATATTCAATTTTTTCATAGTTAAGTTACAATACAAATCAAATAAAAGTCATTATAAGATGATTTTGAGGTAATAAGTTATGCATTGAATTGTAAAACTATTTCTCATTTCGTTTAATTATCTGATTTCGCTTTTTTCTAAGAGAATAATGGCTCAACTGGTCCCAAATACTCTGTCTTATGTCTTTATGATTTTTTAAGATTTCCCGGAAGAAAAAAAAAGAAAGCTTGATTTATATCAATTCGAATCTCTCTCAATATATACGTAAACAATCCTGGACATCGTAGGTTGAAGACAGGGTTGCCAATTCAGCATTTTTAATGCTAAATATGGCATATTTGATTCATGTTCAGCAGTTAAGCATATATTTTTAGCGTATAGCATATAGCATATTTCTCTTTTCCCTTTGTTTCTACAAATTATTGACGGACTTTACTAATATTTCGAAATCAACAGATGCACAAGAACCCACTTCTTTTACTATTACCCTCTTCAATGAAACCAACAAAGGAAGCGCGCAGAATTTTATAGCCCCAATAAATTTTTATGAGCTTGCAACAACCGATATATTTACAGGAAATATGTAAACAAACTTGGACAATTCTAATTGATCCGGCCGGACATCTGTCTCCTTTTCTTGGAAATTCCTATCTCTGAATAAACGCGAGGCTTTCGATAATATTCGAAATATTTTCAAATCCAATGTTCCACCTATAATATATTCAAGCACCCTTGGTCTTCGAGATTCGAAATTTCAAATGCTTTGGAAAAACGGTACCTTAACTTTTTTATCGTATAATTTTTTTGGAGCTGAGAAACCATGAAATGAAGAATGACAAACATTGGTTTTTGTATCAAAGCTTAAATCACCGTGATTCAAATTCAAGTTAGAATTTAAACGAACAGTTCTTCCGCATTCAGAAGTTTCCAGTTATTTGCATATCCATTTGAGAATATTAAGATATAACATATATCTATACCACAATAACCATATTTCAATTCATTCAAGTTTGAGAAAAACAGTTCTGAAAATAAAAAAATGAAAATTTAACCCAGGTTATAGGAATAATCTGAAATCTGATAATTTAGAAACCCAATATTCATTCACATTCAAGTGTTGTGAGTCGAAGAAGATTAATATTTCAGAAATAACTATAGAAAAAATTATCAATGAAAAAATAGCATTTTTTTTGGCACTTTCCCAAGAGATGGCAACACTGGTTGAAGATCAACGAACCCATATGGGTGTATATGGTATGCAACTGACGTTGAATTATGAAATACTGGTAGGATGCCAAGAAAATCCTCCTAGGAAGTGAATAAAGAGAAAATATGTGGGATTTTGATGAAAGAGCGCATCCTAGATATGCTATTGGGTGTATAATAAATCTGTGCCGATTATTACAGACAGGGGCGTAGGCGAAATGAGGACAAAGGCGTCTTGAATACAATTTGAATAATAATTGATGAATTTCAACAATGTTTTTCGTTATTCTCGCTATTATAATGAGTGTGGAGTCAATGTCTTCGTACTTTTCAACTTCTTGATTTAAAATCCGGTTTCCACCATAGTTTCAGAAAAGTTTGTGCGTGGAATTCAAATTAAAAAAATTAAACTTTTCTTCAAGATTGAAATTGATATGAATTCGACCTGCTTTCCTAATTTATCATTGCGAATTTTTAACCAAGACTAGAAATTTCGCAAACCTGGATCATTAAATATTTATATTTATCGCAATACAAACCCTGAAAACAGATTGCTTCCATAAAACCTGAGTTTTCGTTAATAGTGTATGACATAATAGATACCCAGCAAATATCGTGTTTCAATTCTTTAAACTTTCTCTCAAGTCACAGTCAAATAATCATAAAGAATACCTTTATTGTTCTAGATTTTGAGGTGATCATATTAGAATATGAATACGATAACTGGGATAACATCTGTTTTGATTACCCATTCTTGATCCTCTCGTTGAAAAAAATATGGAATTCAGTTTGAAGCTACTTCATTTGTCAAGATGAGTTTGATAAGACTTTGAGCCAATTCAGTGACCATTCAGGAAACGAATTCCAACAAGAAGAAAAACCTAGGAAAGCAGGCAGATTCGTACGCTCAGATATGATCTTCAGAAAGTGAAATTGTATGACTTAACCATTCTGTAATTGAACCAATCTTTATTAATTAATCCTTATATCTGAGTTCCTTCAAGCATACCACATAATAATCAGAGAGTGGAATTCAATGTTGACATTTTGTTCGACCATATTAAATTAATTCGTTAAAAGTCAAGTGAAATCAGATATTTGAAAGCAACGGGGCTTATTAAAAAATTTCCACTGTTTTCCTCTGGAATATTGTGATGTTAGAGATACATAAGTTAGCGTTTGTAAGACATAATTAGACGAAATAATTGTTAATATATGTGAAAACTGCCGCACCTCCATTTGTGAACGGTCTACCTTTCTTATACAGGGTGTGACGACGTGGCCTTGCCATGTGTTGGAGAATACATTCATTCTGATGAGAGTACACCTCTTTGAAATGCAATTAAATGAGTTTGAATATATTCTCGACATGGAAAATTATATCTCTACAATTTACTTTGAAACCAAGTATTTTACTGGACTTTTGTTATCCAATACGTTGCAGCACTCAACAACATTCCATCTTCGCTTAAATCAGTCAGTAGGTCACAATCTCTTACACGTATCGAAATAGAAATTTATCTTCCAGCTATTTTTACTCTCTGACAGGATGAATCTGGTATCGAAACAATCACTAGAGATCTTTGATCGAGCTCTGATATATGCTGTTTCAGATGTAGGTTTTTTTTAAAGATGAAATGAATTTGGAAAGAGATTAACACGATTTTGTTTGTTTGGAATTTACCGATCATTGTGTATATTAAATTGAAGTTAAAGGAATAAGGGACTCTAAATTGAAAATTTAAAAAAAAGCTTTAGAAGATCTCAGATAATAATCTCAACATACTGCCCCATTTGAGTATCAAATACGTACTTTGAAAAACTTTTTGAAGGTTCAGATACTTCCTCATCATAATGCTAACAAGATGAAGTAAATTATGTCCGGTATTCTCTCGCAATGGTTGCAAAAAATTGTTAATTCCTTCAATCTTCATTGAGTAACAGGAAACGTGGTAAACTTAATTAGCGACACCCAATTAAATAAACATATTTCAAAACCGAAACGTATACTTAAAAACAATCGATATCGAGCCTACTTCCTTCAAAAAACGGAATTTTAACTTGCTTATCGAGCGTAGTTCCAAAGTAACTGTACTTCCATACTTGTTAGGCATTCTTGGTGAGAAGAACATCCGTTCACAATGACCATGTTTCCTTTTTTCATTGTCAATCATTAATGAGATCAGCTTTATGAGCAGGCCTCGAAAACTATTGAATTAACATAATATCGATCGATATTCCGATATGAAGTTAAATTGGTTATATCTCGATTGGAAAACGTTTCCTTTTTTAGTTAGACGACAATATTTGGTGACTTTTAACCAAAATACTCGACAACAAAAACTTTGATCTACATTCTATTCAAAAACGCATTGAGCCTTGATTATTTGATTTCATAATTCATGCTGCGCTCATAATATTCAATCAATTCTAGGTCCCATATTGTTATTGGTCTTTCTACCTCTAGAGCGATGATGTCATGGACCCATCAGTGGATCTATTTCGTACCAACGAAGACAAAAAATCGATACATGTGGTTCAAATTGATTACCAATCCATTTTCTTGTACATCTGACCTTGACTATACCAAATTCGTGAATTGGTACCTGTAATCGGTTCATATTCATGGTCTTTATTATCTGTTGCTCTGTTTAAACCTTGACTTCTCCTATTTGAGAAGGGAGAGGTAGATAAAGTTGACTACGAAAAAATTATGAAGGTTTTTCGGTTGACTAAACTATATTCGTTTGTTTCCAATTCTTTACTAGCCTCGTCATCAAATATTGTTATTATTACTCATCAAATAGATGCAGGGATCTTGCAGCAAAATGAACACCCAAAACAAAGTTTTTTAATACGCCGCTCAGTATATTAAACTTCGAGTAATTTCAAATTGAATTTGTGTACAGTAACAGTCTTTTCAGTTTCTGAATCGAGACCGCTTTCATGCATGAATGCAGACGAAAACATTGTCAATCTTCTCAGTCTATTTATATACTCTCGATGTGCAACGAGACATATAATAAAGAGAAATTATCGACTCAGTACTTGGTCAATTGATTAAGACAAACGAATCAACCAGCTAAGCGTTATAAAGGGCAATGGGTTTAATTCAACGCTATAACAGTTTCAATGTTGACCAAATGGATGTACGATGTTCAATTCATAACTCTTTATTCTAATAACAGATGTCTTTCACACCTAGTTTTTTCTTGATCTCAGAAAATTCATTTTCATTTTCACGAGTGTAATCCACGATGTTACTTAGATACGTCCACTTTGGGACATCCTGTATAGTTCTGTTATGGTTTTACGATTTAAAGTCATCATAATTCTTAAAGTAGAATTAACTTGGTGTGATGCCATGAATTTAATGTTGAACTAATTATTCAAGTCAATTAACAAGCAGTGCTCTGGTCCAAAAAAGAGAAATTAATAGTAGCTAGATCGCTATCTTTCGCAAACTTTGCGTCCACAGTGTAAAAACTTTCAATTAGCGTTACTATTGGACAAATAAAAAAGTGGCAAAACGATTATTTGAACCGATCTAAATACTTTAACGTGAACCTTTTTGCGAAAGCGAAAGTTGAATTTGATGTTTATTATCATATTCCTTATGATACTAGAATAATTTTGATATCGCATAACAACATAGAATATGTTCTTTATTCTATGCATAATACGATGGAAAGTTCTAAAGTTGTTCTACATCCTTTTGAGAAAGACGCAAAAATATCATTTCTGAGTTGTTAGAAATAATCTTTTGGGAAATACATGAAAAATTTGAATGAGTCTACTTAGATTTTTTGCTCCAAAGGTCATTCCTAAGAACCGAAAAAAAAGGTATCTAATCTGAATTAACCGAATGAATATTCAAAAAGTTTTATGACTTACCCTAAACTGTTGCATTACAATTTGAGCTTTAGATATGTATGTCACATTTTTCCGAAAAATTACTTGTTATTTTAATTATGAGCGGTAAAAAAACTGGTGGTCTTTCACTTTGAACAATGAACTAATTTTCGAGAAATGTCAACAACAGAAGCACGGAAAAATATTTCGAATGAAGTCACAGAGACTTATATGAAAGCGCGAACATAGATGACATTCAATACCTCGCGTATTATATCATGCTCGTAGCAAACAGTTCTTACTGAAAATCTCGAAAATGGCACATTTTGGATGTAGGAAACCCTCAAAATACTGCACTTATTGTCAATGTTTCCATTTGAAAAAATCGAATTTTTGTTTTTTTTTTTAATTCAAACTTTGAGGCACTCATTTTACCTTCTCTCTTATCTACAGAGTGGAGTCAAATATCTTTTTGGTAAATCATTTCAAAAAACAGATCTGAGATAACGCATTGCGTCTATGGAATTTTTTTTCAAAAAAACAGTGAATAACTCGAAACTTTTTTCCAGATTTCATCTTGAAACACTTTTGAGAATTAGGAGATGAATTAGTGACAAGCAGACTCTTGGATATGAGGTACTGCACTTGTAAACTTGATATTTTGAATTTAATTTAAAAAAATCAAGTCTACGTTTAAAATTACTAGAGTAAATGAAGAATTTGTAACTTCAGTTCAGGATGGGATGTAAATTGTAGCTTTAAAGGATCGAATCATGTGCAAAATTGATAAATAACAATATAAACATTCACGAAAACCAAAACTTAAGATGGTGTTATTTTTTTTTTTTTAATTTCGACCCTCCAACTTACATCTTCTTTCTAATCCATATCCAAAGAAGGCGAACGGTCACACTTCACCACTCGAAACAAGCTCGAAAAATCGCGACAACAACAAAAAAAACACGAAGCGCGTTTAAAACACCGCCTGCAGCACCTTTCACATCTTTCGCTTACCTTCCGCAACCGCGAATCTAATCGAACTGAGGTCCGACTGGTCACGGAACCCACGGTAGAACGACGCGCAGCGAGCTGTTGCACCAACATTTCAGATCGGCAAGAGAAGAATGTTATTATCGGGCATCGTAATTAGGTTACAACAGCGAATACCAGTTTGTACGATTGTATCGCGAGCAATGGATCGAGAAGGCTTGCTGGAATCGTTCAGAATTAGATGCCCAATAACATAAAAGGGTAGCAGAACACGAACTGGCCTTTACCGATCAAATCCTGGGGCCCTAAACTACTTTCCAATGTTTTACTCTACACTTTTTCAACTCTGAATGCTCTTCATGCAACGTAATTCATTTGAAAAGTGAAAAGTTGCGAAGTACTTTGGTGTAATAGACCCCTGGTGGTAGAAAAACGGTTCTCCTCTTCTTAAAGACCACCTTCAGACTTCCAATTGGTCTCTAGAGCGATTGGTCATCACCTTGTAGTGGTGAGCAAGCTCAAGTAGTTGTGATGGACCCTAGGAACCATTTTCTTAGGGCGAGTAACCAAACCAAGAATGACCAGACCCTATGTCCCTCTCACAACATAGGTTAAGTATGTTTCAGAAGAGTCCCAAGGCAGCAAGAAGCACATAAAGAAGAAAGGAAGACATGCTGATTTCAAACGAAGCATCAAGCTGGCTACAAAAATCCGAATCTTCCTTTGGCGGTATCGTTCAAAATTAGCTGTCCAATAACATGAGAGGGTGGCAGTAACACAAACTTACCCTTGCTGATCAAGTTCTGGGGCCTTAAACTACTTTCCAATGTTTTACTCTACATTTATTCAACTCTGAATGCTTTTCGTACAACGTAATTCATTTGAAAAGTGAGAAGTTGTAAAGTACTTTGGTGTAATAAGCCCCTGATGGGAGAAAAAAGGTTCTTCTCTTCTTAAAGACCACCTTCAGACTTCCAATTGGTCTCTAGCACGATTGGTCATCACCTTGTAGTGGTGAGCAAGCTCAAGTAGTTGTGATGGACCCTAGGAACCATTTTCTTAGGGCGAGTAACCAAACCAAGAATGACCAGACCCTATGTCCCTCTCACAACATAGGTTAAGTATGTTTCAGAAGAGACCCAAGGCAGCAAGAAGCACATAGGGAAGAAAGGAAGACATGCTGATTTCAAACGAAGCATCAAGCTGGCTACAAGAAACAGAAACTTTCCTTGGCGGAACCATTCAAAAGTAGCTGTCCAATAACATTAGAGGGTGACAGTAACACAGACTTGCCCTACTGATCAAGTCCTGAGGCCTTGAACTACTTCGCAACTCTTCACTTTGCACTCTGGATGCTTTTCGAGCAACGTAATTCATTTGAAAAGTGAAACCTTCCAAAGAACTTTGGTGCAATTAGCTCCTGGTGGTAAAAAAAGGTTCTTCTCTTCTTAAAGGCCACCTTCAGACCTCCAATTGATCTCTAGCACGATTGGTCATCACCTTGTAGTGGTGTGCAAGCTCAAGTAGTTGTGATGGACCCTGAGAACCATTTTCTTATGGCGAGTAACCAAACCAAGAATTACCAGACCCTATGTCCCTCTCACAACATAGGTTAAGTATGTTTCAGAAGAGTCCCAAGGCAGCAAGAAGCACATAGGGAAGAAAGGAAGACATGCTGATTTCAAACGAAGCATCAAGCTGGCTACAAGAAACAGAAACTTTCCTTGGCGGAACCATTCAAAAGTAGCTGTCCAATAACATTAGAGGGTGACAGTAACACAGACTTGCCCCTACTGATCAAGTCCTGAGGCCTTGAACTACTTCGCAACTCTTCACTTTGCACTCTGGATGCTTTTCGAGCAACGTAATTCATTTGAAAAGTGAAAACTTGCAAAGAACTTTGGTGCAATTAGCCCCTGATGGTAAAAAAAAGGTTCTTCTCTTCTTAAAGACCACCTTCAGACCTCCAATTGATCTCTAGCACGATTGGTCATCACCTTGTAGTGGTGTGCAAGCTCAAGTAGTTGTGATGGACCCTAGGAACCATTTTCTTAGGGCGAGTAACCAAACCAAGAATGACCAGACCCTATGTCCCTCTCACAACATAGGTTAAGTATGTTTCAGAAGAGACCCAAGGCAGCAAGAAGCACATAGGGAAGAAAGGAAGACACCCTGATTTCAAACGAAGCATCAAGCTGGCTACAAGAACCAGAATCTTTCGTTGGCGGAATCATTCAAAATTAGCTGTCCAATAACATAAAAGGGTAGCAGTAACACAAACTTGCCCCTACTGATCAAGTCCTGGAGCCTTAAACCACTTTGCAACTCTTCATTTTGCACTCTGAATGCTTTTCGAGCAACGTAATGTATTTGAAAAGTGAAAACTTGCAAACTACTTTGGTGCAATAAGCCCCTGGTGGTAGAAAAAAGGATCTTCTCTTCTTAAAGTCCACCTTCAGACCTCCAATTGATCTCTAGCACGATTGGTCATCACCTCGTCATGATGTACAAGCTCAAGTAGTTGTGATGGACTCTGAGAACCATGTTCTTAGGGTGAGCAACGAAACCAAGAATGACCAGACCCTATGTCCCCCTTACAACATAGGTTAAGTATGTTTCAGAAGAAACCCAAGGCACCAAGAAGCAACTAGGGAAGATTTCAAACGAAGAATCAAGCTGGCTACAAAAACCAGAATCTTTCCTTGGCGGAATCGTTCAAAATTAGCTGTCCAATAACATTAGAGGGTGGCAGTAACACAAACTTGCCCTTACCGATCAAGTCCTGGGGCCCTAAACTACTTTCCAATGTTTTACTCTACACTTTTTCAACTCTGAACGCTTTTCATGCAATATATATTTGTAAATTATGTCTTTGTGTCAATTCGTTAGGAAAATGGTGGTATAACATAAAAAAGAAACATTTGGAAAATAATTTATTAACATACAAAGAAAATTAATGTTTGACGATTAAAAATTGTATAAACTTTAGGAATGAAAATATGGAAAAATTGACAGTTCAATCTGCTTCAAGCATCTTGTTCCAAGCAACTCTTACAGTGTGAACAATCTACCTTTGACTAGACCTCAGTAAAGCTATCAAACTGCATTCAATCATTTTATCTATACATTAACTATTTGAATCACATTGGGTTTCTTTGTCTGGTTTCTTGCAAATTCAACTAATAGACTAATTATCCCAGAATTCTTTACTGACATAATATCCAGCCGTGAAAGACTTCGTAACTAACTAAACCTATTAAAAAATTTATTTTTCGTTGTGCTATAACGGAGGGAAGGCTTTATCATCCTTGAACTTATCTGCAAAATTGGGCATCCAAGGTTGGTTATGATGAGATTGACTCGTACTAGAAGTAAAGTCAAACGGCTTAAATTTCGTCTTTTTCTTTTGGTTCTTCGATTTGGGTTTTGATGGTCCTTTTGATTCTTCTTTGTTAATCGTAGGTTCTATAGTTACATCATTGCCATTCATTTCGTTCTTCTGCAACATCAGAGCGACTACGGTTAGTAATAGTTATAGTTTTATTAGGAAACCTCATTTGAACAGATGTTTTCCATCAGCTGGTATTTCATTTGAATGAATTAATATTTCTCACTTGATCAATTTCGACTTCGTCCTTCTCCTTGTCTACGAAGTCATCATAAAACCGTGTCCCTTTGCCAGCTATCAGAATTCCAGGTACATCATTGTCATCGAAGATTCCCTGCGGAAGTACTTCTAAAGTTCGAGCCCTATATTCCGCAACAGATATCGGTGGGGCTCGCACGAAATTCTCATTGTGGAGTTCCATTTGGACATAATCGTAATTTTCTCGATTATAGTCATAAAAATCATCTGACACACGTTCGACTTCACATACGGACTTGGACATTTTACGAGTTTCTCACAGAAATTCCGTGGAAATGGAAATATCACTGCAACGAAAATTGGGGTGAACGAGGTTTGATAAAGAAATCGTTTTTTAACGAAGAGTATCTACCTGTTTAAACATCATTTTCGACATAAACACCAACACACAAACACACGAAGAAATTGTGGATAAATGCTCTTTACTTTTTAGGTTAGAACAATAAAAACTTTGTGTGACCACAGACAACTATGTAGGATCACAGAATATCACAATAACCACAGAATACTATAACGATCACAGAATATCATAACAATCACAGAGTATAACAATAAACACAGAATACCATAACGATCACAGAGTATCAGAATGATCATAGAGCATTAAATTGACACAGAATATTAATTTTGACCACAGATTACTATATGAGATCATAGATTTATATATTCAATTGTCATCGATAAATAATCTATGACAGTGTGAGGTTAGGTTAGACAGAGAAGCAATTCTTTCAAAAAATCAAATATGATTAAATCAATATATTTATTCTATTACATAATATAACATAACAATGAAAGAGGATACTTGATTCTTCCATTTGACTAATTGATATCAGTGATATCTCGAAATGTTGGTATAAATCGAATAATACATCGCTAAGATTTCTCAGTATATTTTTATTTCTGTTATTTGGTTACAATAAATAGAAAACCATTTCCTAGCAATTACAGGTTGTATAAATCTATACAAATATTGCTTTTGATTCAATTGATATTGACTTTCGATTAGTCTTAAGTTTATCTTAAATTGTATTCAAGAGGTTAAGACATGTTCATATTTCTAAAAAAATCAATAAATATAAAATAATTTGACGGAAATTACCAATAATTAGTTAATCTCTTCCACTACACTTTCCGTTTTCTAGCTCTTCTACATGTTTAGATGAAACCAGGTTCATATAGAGTACACTATTAGTTCAACATATTAGTCACGATAACAATAACAACCCTAAATTCGTTCTCAAATAAGGCGTAAGTACTTGAACTTTACTCTGGTGGAGTAAATTCAGGAAAATTAATTTAAGTATTTTGAATATAAATAAAATCGAGGCCAAGCCGCAGCACCTATAAATTTTCAACTTTGTCCACTTGAAGCATTCGATTTGCACAAATTCCAACAATTCTTCAATTTCACAATCACAATAAGACAAATACTCAACATTTTGAACAAATCGATATAACATGTCCAATTCGACATATTAACGATTGAATAGATCATGTAAAATCTGATAAATAACGACGGAGTAAATTACACCGCAATTCAATAATAATCATCTTGTGGCAACTTCGATATATGGCTGCTAAAAAAATCAAACGGACTGAAAGTATACCAAAGAAAAAAAAATAGATCAACCTTTAAAAAAATCGAAAAAAGTTATCACAGAGAAATAGATTGGTAATTGTCCCTAAGAAGTGATTCATACTCTAGTTCATCATCAGAACGCTAAAATTCATTATGATGGATTCAGCGTCCACCAGTTAATTTTTTTCTCAACGTGTATATACATAAGAAGTTCCTAATTAATTTCATTATATACAATAATATTATTGCGTTAAGGCGTAAACCAACTAGGTTTTAGTAACTTCGATTACTCTGGTCAGTGAAATATCGATAAAAGTAAATTAATAAACAACACCGTAATTTCAAACTCCTTTATACCTGTACTTCAAACCCCAAACCGTACTATAAACTCTTTGGCATTCGAATATTAATTTTATCTAATACGTTGAGTTCTTCGAAATAAAAAAGAATGTACCTCTAAATTGGTTCGGTTAAAAATCAAAATGCGAAGTACAAGCGTCGAATTTCCTTCATCGATTGAGCATTAATAAGTAATTTAACATACTGACTTTACCTTGTTTCGTTCCAAGATCCCCATTTCGATCTCTTCTTTCCCATCATTAAACTAAAATCAACGTTAACCTAAATACCTGCCATCTAATGAACCGACCCATCGCTATTCCGTCATTTCGTTGAAATAAATCTTCGTAACCACGATGTCTCCAGTACTCAACGTTTGAGTCTCCACATTGGAGTGATCGGCCTTCGGGGGCACATCTTCGGAATCCTGCACCACGTAACTTCCCCTAGGAATCACTTCCCTCTCGTTCTTCAAACCGTTCTGTTTGCCCGAGTGACAGTTGCAATGACACCTGTCAATTTCGACATTTGGACTGTCGATGTTAGAAGGAAGGAGAGCCGTAGCTGTAAGTATGGATTCTAAGCGGTCGATTTTGTCGAACCTGTCGATCTTCGAGTTGCTCAGGATGTTGTCCACCAGTTGCATGCTCTCGGTGAGACTCGTGGGGCCCGAGGTTTTCGGAGAGGTCATGTCGGATTCCAAACTGGGGTAATCCTGGTCGTTTTCGTCGTCGTCTGAGGAATCCTGCTCCTTCTCTTGTCCCAGGCTTTCTAATTTCTCCAGTTTTTTAGCCACCTTCGCTGAAGACTTGAGCTTCTCTTTCTCTTCTTCGGTGAGCTCGATGAACCTATTGGACAGATTGAGGACATTTAACATCATCGAGGGTAGAAATTGTTCCTGAATCCTCTTCAATATTAAATTCGTAATGAGTAAATGATGGTTGAATGAACCTAACCAACAACTACTGTCAAAAGTTTGAAAGGTGACATTTTTGACTGATATAAGGTGGTTCAACGAATTCAATATGTACTAAATACGATTGGTCTGAACTCCTACCTCAACAACCTATTGGACAGATTAACGACATTAAACATCATCGAGGGTAGAAATTGTTCCTGAATCTTCTACAATATTGAGTTCGTAATGAGTAAATGATAGTGGAATGAACCTAACCTACAACTACTGTCAAAAGTTTGAAAGGTGACATTTTTGACAGCTCATAAGGTAGTTCAACGAATTCAATATGTACTAAATATGATTGGTCTGAACTCCTGCCTCAACAACTATTGGACAGATTAAGGACATTTAATATCATCGAGGCTAAAAATTGTTCCTGAATCCTCTTCAATATTAAATTCGTAATGAGTAAATGATAATGGAATGAACCTAACCTACAACTACTGTCGAAAGTTTGAGAGGTGACATTTTTGACAGCTCATCAGGTGGTTCAACGAATTCAATATGTACTAAATACGATTGATCTGAATTCCTACCTCAACAACTATTGGACAGATTAAGGACATTTAACATCATCGAGGGCAGAAATTGTTCCTGAATCCTCTTCAATATTAAATTACTAATGAATAAATGCTAGTTGAATGAACCTATCCTACAACTACTGTCAAAAGTTTGAAAGGTGACATTTTTGACAGTTCATCGGTGGTTCAACGAATTCAATATGTACTAAATATGATTGGTCTGAACTCCTGCCTCAACAACTATTGGACAGATTAAGGACATTTAACATCATCGAGGGTAGAAATTGTTCCTGAATCCGCTTCAATATTAAATTCGTAATGAGTAAATGACAATTGAATGAACCTAACCTACAACTATTGTCAAAAGTTTGAAAGGTGACATTTTTGACAGCTCATCAGGTGATTCAACGAATTCAATATGTACTAAAAATGATTAATCTGAACTCCTACCTCAACAGCCTCACTTCTCTGTTGCTCAAAACAACGCTTCTCGAAGCCGTAGCTAACTTCGCCCTCAATTGAGTCACCTCTTTCTCCGTTTTCCTCTGTCGTTTTCTCAGTTTCACCTCATCCGGCGTTATATTCATAAAAATCTGTCGAAGATCCAAAATCCAATAAATATAAAACAATATTAAAAACATTAACAGTCACCTGTTCATGGCACAACTCGAGGAAAAGCTTCCTGTTCTCCTCCTGTATCGCCTGACTTATCGGATAATATATCTTCTCGTTCACCAAGCTCAAAACATCGGCTGAAGCATACAGAACCATCTCCCTGGTCAAGGGTCTCTTCGACCAGTACTTCTGATCCCTCCGGTATATGTTTTTCAGTTGATCTTTCATCGGGTTCGCTGGGGCACCATAGTACTCGCACAGGGCGTTCAAAGCGACGCATCTAGCCTTGTATACCGGCCTTCCTGTCTCTTGGTACGTAAGGACCGCGTGGGCTGCTTGGGTGTCGAAAACGCAACGCAGGACTATCCCGAATTGGTTGTAGAGATTTACAGAATCATTCCTGCAATCGTGGCTGATCTGAAATCGAAAACCGGTCGATTAAATGGAATCGGGAGGGATAAAAGTACAATTACTCACCTTTACCACGTTGGGGCTCTCCAGCAACCTCTTCAACCCAGCCTCTATCATGCCAGGACAAGAGATCAAATCAAAAACATACGAAAACCCGGTCATAGTTGCAATTTGAATCAAAGTTAGCTGCCCTTTGATTCCTAGGTTGATCCCTTCGCAATCAAAGCCCACGACAATCTTGTCTTCGGTAAACGGCCAATCATCATCGTCTCCGCCTTTCCTTGAAGAATTCGACTGGTTCTTCCTCATTATATCATTGATCACCGTCTGGCAGTCCTTTTCGTTGCATATAACGCGAGTGTTCTGGAAAACTTTCGATTTCCAAGAGTCGCTATGCAAAGAAGTGTTCTGATTGTTGAGCATGTTTTGCCTGTTTTCTCTACCGGTGTTCTCCTGAAGGGTTTTTAGTACGAGCGAGTTGATCCGTTCTTTCAGGCTTTGATTGGGGTTTTGGGTCCTCCTATTTGCATCTTGAGACATATTAGGTTCTTCTGTTGAATCTGAAGATTGTTTCTTGATAAGTGCTGAAATGTAATGTTTAATTCAATATTAAAGTAAACGTTAACTCCAATACATTTTACTTTATGTGTTAAACTGTTCAAAACAACAATTTCATGTAAAAAACAGAAACACAACGAAAAATATCAAAAATTCACTTGAGTAGACTTAGGGTCGATTTCACAAAACTTTGATTGTACCGTTAAATTAATTGGAGGTACCGCGATTCGTTGGCATTTCAAAACAAGAGATTCAATTGATTCAAATTGACCTAAGGTTTTTTGATCACACAATCAAAGTTTTGTGAAACCGACCCTTAGAATGACAGTGAAACATCATTAATAAATAATTTGATAAGAGTTAATTCCCAGATGAAAATTAAAGGTAGGTTTCACAAAACTTTGATTGCGCGATTAAGAAACCTCACAGTAAATTCGAAGCAATTGAATCACTTGTTTTGGAATTTCAACAAATCTCTTCAGCTTCAATCAATTTGACGGTGCGATCAAAGTTTTGTGAAATCGACCCTGAATGTTTGAAACACTGATAGGAACTAAAACGGTAAACATTTAATAAAAACAGTCATCTCTGCAAGTTATTTTTCGCTTTAAAATACCCTACTTTCGGTTTCACAAAACTTTGATTGTACCATTAAATTAATTGGAGCCACAGCGGTTTGAATTTACTTAAAGTTTTTTAATTGTTCAATTAAAGTTTTGTGGAACCCACCATATAACTTCCAAATTGCCTGATAAAAACTTGTATGAAGTAAAAGAAATTAATAGTCCGTCAAAATTCCAACAAACGATCAACTCACTTTGCTTAACGTTGAGTCCTTTGCTCCTATCGTCATGAGCTGTAACGGAAGGCATACTTTGCTGAGCAGGAGGTTCTGGGCTTTTTGCTTTCATGTTTTCGTTCAGTTTTTGCTGCAACTTCGGCTGTTTGAGCCTATCGCTTATAGATCTTGGACTTAAAGGTTGCGGTTGAATCGGAACTTTCTCAACAGACACGTTGTTGTTCACATTGTTAATGTTGTTCGTGTTATTCGAAATGATCGGAGTTGGTGTTGGGACGTTGTTTAAGTTTTGGTTTTTCTCATTTTGTATCGCTAGATCCTAAGAAAGATAAAATGACCTCATTATGAATAAAAAACCTAAAAACTGATTATCTACACCTAAATTTCGAGATTCAACTCACCATATTGGCCTTATTCTTCGCTGCGACATCCTTAATAACAGTGCTAATATGCTTCTGGTTTATTTTTGGAGGCTGCAGTAAAGTAACCAGATTGGACTGAATATGAAAGCTGTCAGAGAATAATCGCAGAAAACTGAGTAAATGTGTTGGAGTATTGAAGAGATTGGACCAAATATCCTCTGGAAGATTGCAGCACACAATTTGGAAGAGTTGTTCCACCAATATCGGCCCTTTCTTCAGGTCTATACAATGAGCAAGAAAATCTAGAATACAGACATTAATTCATTAAACTATCCACACAAATGATAAATTCACTCACCTAACAGAGTCTGAGTGCTTTCAGGATCAATTTTAACGTCTGGTTGGAAATGTAACTCAGGAGGGCAGTGGGATTTGACATCAGTATAATTGGCTAAAACCACACTTTCTTTCTCATCATCAACAGTGAACACATCGGGGTGTTTCAACAAAAATTCCCTGAATTCATGAAAATGTTGTCCAGAAACATGTCGCACCTCCGGATTCGCTTGCGAACGATGCCCCAATAGACTCCTAATTGGCACTTCTGTACCTTCCCCATACTGCGCGAGCTTCTCCGAGAAATATTCAACTGCTTGGGTGGTATAATCTTTACCTCCTGAATTAGAAAGAATGAGAAATTTTGAACTTGATTTAAAATGGATTTGTTACCTTCAGCATCTTTTCCTCCCTCAGGTTGAAACATGTTTATCATAACATATTCCCCATCAATCTTGAATAGACTTGGATATTGTCCTAGAAATTTTTTTAAGCCGCTCTGCGAACCCCCAGCAATTTGCCTCATTTCTTTAGTGAATCCTTTGGAACCAAACTGGCAGCTCAAATCGTGAAGAGTCCTGGGCTCTCCTTTATCCATAAGTCGTTCAAAAAAGAACAATAAAGTCATGTTTCTAGACAATTCATATTGCATTGCTTCCATTTTGCTTCTTCTTATTGCAGTTCAAACTGAGAAAATTGCGTTCATCCTAGAGTAATTACAACGAATATCGGTCATCAATGACTTTCAAAACTTAATACGTAGAAATAATCGTTCCAAATAATATATTCCATACATTAGTAGGCAATTTCCAATGGTCTGTTTGAAAAATAATCCACTCCTTAGGACTTGAAAGGCTTAAAACTTATACACATAACAAAAACAACACGTTTACAAGGACGGTAACAAAACATGGAGAGTTTGGATTTGGAATCAAATTAGAAATTCAAAAATTAGGAGTTCAAAATTTTTAATATTCAAAACGTCAAGTTGGCGAACGCCATCTTGAATTCCTAAGTCATAGAAACAAACAGATTGTGGGCGAACAGGATTTTCAGGTTATTTCCTTCTGGTAAGCTCCTATTTTGAAGAAAAAGAAAAATTAATTGGAGGTTATGTTAAATGTCAGAAATCTTTCAAATCTGTTGTTGCCGGATTATCACATGAAAATTTCAATTTTTTTAGGAAAGATCAAATTAATTCTCCTCATCATTAGAAAACAGGATGTCGGCACATACCATCCTTCTTGATTTCACCGTTGACCCAGCTAAAATTAAGGATGAGACTCAAGTTACTACCCTAACTACCAACATCGAGAATATCTTAAGAAATTATGTGAAGAATTTGAAGGAACTCTATCGTTCCAAGCTGAATGAAGGAATTTTAAAAATGTATTCTTGCGATTCTGATGCAGTTGTGAACCTCAGATTTTATAACAATGGTTTGATCACCGTCAACATAGATTATTACTGTACCGAGGAAAAAGAACCGCTATTCCCTTTTGATGTGAGTAACTGCTTCACACTGTATTCTTAGAAAGTTTCAAACGTTGAAAAGTTTGTTGGGATAGACTGGGACCTAGATATTTCCATCTTGATGCAAACTTTCTGATTTTCAGCAACTGAAAGCTATCGAAAAGCAATTAAAGACGACTTCGAACAGTTATCGTTCAAAACATTTCCCTCCAATCAAAAGAGGAGCTAAAATAGATGTTTACATTACAAGCTCAGGTTAGGCTCTGAGAATTTCAAGGAATTCCAGCATCCTTAATAATTTGCATGTATCGTTGTTATTATTTGGGATTGATCGTGAATCAAGCGTATTTCTTTTTGTTAAACATAAATCATGAATCCATCTGATTGAAATCGTATTATTGAAGGCAGTTCTTGTAATTTACAATTCTGATTTGAAATTTTCGATTTACATACTTGTATCATTTGATTTCTGCGATTGGTTTTTATTTTATAGAAAGTTAAAACTTTTGAACAAGAACTTAGCGAAAGGGTCAATGGGATTCTTAAATCGAGAGCTTTAACACCAATCAAAAGAAGCGTATACCCTCAATATTTTCCAACTTCAGGTTCGTACATTTCATTCTTTTCTCTTACACAATTTCAACGCTTACACTATTTTTTTTGAAGCTTTATTGTGGTTGATGAACTTTTATCGAGTTTTCTCATTTTCTCGGTCATTTATCTAGATGAGAGACTTCTGGAATACGACATTGACGAAGTTGTTTTCGAGGAAAAAACAAAGTTTCAAAAGGTCCAGATATTGCACTCTAAAAGTCTTGGGAATATGCTTGTTTTGGATGATCTTCAGAGTTAGTATTGTCGTGCGATGAATTTCTTGTTTTAACTGGTGATCTTGCAGATATTTCGGAGAGAGATGTCATCTACACCGATACTATCATGAAGAAAGAAACTGAGGATTATAAGCATAAAGAAATTGTTATATTAGGTGTGATTTTTCTTGGATTTTGAAGTTTATAGTATTGAATTCTTGAATTTGTAGGAGGGGGAGATGGGGCACTGCTTAACGAGTTGTTGAAAGAGAATCCTAAAGAAGTTATAATGCTTGAAATTGACGATGTTGTGATGAAGGCTTGCGCAAAGCATTTAAGATCTCTTTGTGGCGACGTTTTGGATAACATGTCTGGACCAAATTATAAGGTGAAGATTCCAATTTTCATGGCTTGAAACAATTCAAATTTCCGCAGTTGCATGAGGAAAAAATTTTTCAGTTTGTACGATATTTGAGAGCGTTTTAATTTTGCAGATAATGGTGTCCGATTGTTTGGTAGCTCTGGATGGATACATAAAGGAGGGAAGAAAGTTTGATTACGTCTTCGGTGATTTAACAGACGTCCCCATATCAGACGATCCCGAACTTTGGTCTTTCATGGAAAAAGTCCTCCAAAAGACCTTCAAAGTGATGAAACCCAACGGGAAACTCATGACGCAAGTTTGCGGGGCCATTTGTACAGATGCTCTGAAAAAATACGAAGATCTCCTGAAAAAACAGAAGCCTGCGGTGAAATTCGAGAAGACAAAAGCCTTTATCCCGAGTTTCATGGAAGATTGGATCTTTGGTTTCATAAGTTTCGAGGATGAATAGTTTATGTTTTTGTTAGGTTTTACTAACTTTGATCCAATTTGAAGAGATTAATTGAAGTTTTTTGGATGATTACTAAATTAGAATAAGTGAGAGTATTGTAATATTTTTTTGATTTGAGTTTTGTTGCATTTGTTGAAAGTTTATCGGAATTTGTTGAAATTGAAGGCTGTCCAAGGTCTGAAATAAGTTTAAAAGGTGTTTCAAATTGAAGAGAAGTTTTAAGACCTATCGGGATAAGTTTGTTTTGTTAACGTGTCTCTCTAGGATTGTTTAATGTCTTGTTGCCATTCGATAGTATTATATTTTATTTTACATGTATAGAAATATTTCAAATCTAACTGAATCTCCGGAAAAGTTACTGATTGTCAATTAAATAGTGAAATGAAGAAATTAAAGATATTCAAATGACATTTTTTATTTATTTTTTCAATCAACCAAGCAGTTTTTCTTATTTATCTTCGCAATTAATCTTACGGTACTTTGACATTCACTGAAATTATATTTATAATGTCTCCGACAATCGGCAGAATTACTGAAAAAAAAATACAGTTTTACAGCTTCCATTATCTCAGATCGTTCTTCAATTTACCTGACACGATTGTCAGAGTTTTCTCCGGCAGGAGAAGCAGTATATCGGTAATTTTTGTGATTGTTTCTAAAACTTCACGTCTCAATTCTGAAAAAAAATTTAAGTTACTCAAAAAATTTTTTTGCGGGTCTGATTGCTATACCTTCATTTATTTGTTGTTTGATTGAGTGTTCGTGATGTTTAGTTGTTGTTTGAATTGGTGTTGTTGTTGTTTCGACATCGTAGACGTGTGTTACTTCTTTCGGAGGAAGATCGGTTTTAGCAGGCTCTGTAGGAAAAGGTTGTGGATGAACTGGTAAAATCAAATATGGCTCTTGGGTTGTTGTTCGAACTGGAGGGAACAATTGGTGAAGTATCTTCCATAGATCGATATTGGAGAGGGTACATTCCACAATTGGAATATCTAAAAAAAAAATTGTGAATAAAAAATGCAAAAAGTAGAAATTAAACACTCACTGTTTGAAAGCGAAAAAATCAAAAATAAACCCACAACAACAGTTGGCTTCATCTTGAATTGGAACACTGTGGAATCCCGATATTCCATTCTATATATGAGCCCATTAATGAGTCCAATGAGTCAATTCTTCTGAAACGTGCTTTTGCGATACTTTTAAATTGCCGTTATTTAAAAAAAATAGGTAATTTACGATTGAAACAACTCCAATTCATTCGTACAAGATTATTAAGCAGTGATAAGGGAATTGATGATCTTTATTTAGAAAGATTCTTAGTTACAACAAAGTACAAAGAAATAGTGTTAAAACTCAATAGCTTCCAAAATTTTGGTTGAAATTTATGCCAGTATTGATTGTCGCCAATGCGTAAGCCAAACATTCCTGAAGAGAACATTTTTTTTCGAATAAAAACTGAAATTTTCAACAGTCATTTTCGTCTGAAACCTTTTTTCATCAGAGGCTTACTGAAGTGAATTTTTACATAACTTGAGAAGTCCTTATCCAGGGAAGCTTGGGGTATGTTTTGTTCAGGGGGTAAATAGTGTAGTTTTCACTACAAATTTCTTGCACATGCTGTAGACATCAAAACCTAGGAATTTCAATTTCACAGGCATTTAGAGAGTGCTAATATTCCATGATTTAGGAACATTATCATATTTGAAGAAAAGATAGGAAGAACAAAAATTATTTTCAAGCCTAATAAAGTAACCAGGAAATCAAATGAAACATATAGAATTTTCAAAAACGGGATTCGAAAAATACTGAATAAATCCATTTTCATATTGACTGATAAAGGGGACAAATCTGCTCTTTTGGATGAACGAACTCAACCAAAACATTTACACCAGAAACATACCCTAAAAATTTAAACGCTGTAAGTTTTTCAGAAGAAAAAAATTTTAAAAAATCTTTCATATTCAGATTACTTTATCCACGGAACCCTTGGTGAATTTGGACCATTTATCGAATTCAATCATCATAAACATATCCTAGAAACTTAAGGTTTTTCAAAAATTACCATGAACACAAAAAAAATCTGCAGTATTAAATATGTCGAGAAGAGATGAGGTACCAAGACAATATAGGAATAAAGTACCATCCAAAATTGAAGTAGAAGGGCCTAGAAAAACCCTATTTGAAGGGAAACATGTGAAGAAAGAGAATAAAAGAAGTCTTATTCAGAAGTAATTCTTTAAAAATACCTGAATCGAGCACCCTTATATTTTTACTGTTATTAGAAGTATTTAAATTCCCACAGGACTTTAGGTGATTGCTACAACAACTAGAATCAATAAGTACCTACTTTTTTGTCTTCATATAAAAATAAATAAAGGGATATATTTTTTTTATTCTCGATCTTCAGTCAGGTGGGTCGATTTTCACTAGTCCTTTATCACAAAAGTGATGGTACTTATGTTTTCTCTATTGAACATTATGGTAAATTACTTTCTTATGAAGATAATAGTAATGTCTTCATCATCAGATAATTCTTTTCAAGAATTCACTCTCAATTTCTCAAGAATGCAATGAACGTAAAATTGATACAACTGTTCAATTTGAAAGTATATTTATTAAATCATTTCCAAAACATTAATCAACATTTTCAAAACAATTTTACACGTATGCTTCAAGATTACATGTAATGCAAGGACAACTTAGCAAGTTCCACAGTCACAGGCAGAAATTCTGAAATCAAAAAATCGTTAATAAAAGAAAATTATTTCCTGATTGAACAAACCTTTAACAACCTCTAAATGCACCTCCTCAAGTGGTAAAATCACCTCTAAAATCTGCTTGATTATCTTCATCCGAGTTGATAGATCGTTCGCTAAAATTTAAAAAAAAAATTCTCAAAATTGCTTGGTTTGAATTTGGGAAATAAGGTATACCTGAACTTTGTGTTGTAGTGGGTGAATGTGTTGATTCTTGTTGAATTGTTGTTTCCTGCACTGTTGCTGGGCTTGGAGCAGACGTTACATCGGGCAAAGAAGGTAACAAAAGCTCATGCAATACAGTGACTGTCTCCGTTTGTCCGGAGACACCTAAGCGATCAAAATTTCAAATAAAATCTCAAAAAAATTTCAACTTACTTAATGTTGAAAGCAAAAGGGTTAGACAGGTGGCGATAAAAAACATTTCGAAGAAAAAAATTGATTGTAAAGGTGAACCGAAGTCGCTCCATGCTTCTGTCGAGTTTTATAAGAATTTTTAACAACGGTCATGTTTCAAACGTGACTTTTTTCTTGGTTTAAATTATGTTAAATAGAATTATGACGATTTATCTCAGTTGCGTGCTTTATCTCAAGAAGAATTACATGATCTTCTGATGTACCTAGTTTGTTTCCTAGAATTAAATTTTTTTCGTTAAATCATAACAGAGCTGATTCGGAAGATTCTGGGAGAGGTGAAAATTGAGTGTGAATGCAAATTATCTAAGTACTTTGGCATTTTCATTTTTTTTTGCTCTAAATTGAATATATTATTTTTTTGCTTTCTATTCTTTGTCAGTTTTTTTTTCATTTCGTTTAAACTTGTCCTAGTATTTCTTGAATTAGGGGAAACTATCAGAAGATATATTGAATTATATATTATATTTTCTATCAATATCACCTTGTTTTAAACAGCCAGCTGGTTCAAATTATATACATATATTCTTTGTATTTTCCAAAATATTGGAGATATCGGAATTGTGTTTACATATTCGTAATCTACGAGCTCGAATTAATATAATCTATTCATTTCGTTAATATAGAAGGAAAAAAAATTTTTTTTCGGACTTAAAACAATTTTTAGAAAAGGTATACCGAATATGAAAATTATTTTAAGTCCGAAAAAAAAATTTTTTTCTTTCTATATTAATCAAAGACATAGATTATATTAATTCGATGTCGTAGATTAAGAATATGTAATTACAATTTCGATATCTCCAATATTTTGGAAAATATTTCAAAAATTCCGAAAATTTTCGGAAAATTCGGTCAAATTTGGAGAGCAGATATAAGAAAAGTATAGATGCTATAGTTTTGATTTTTTCACCATATTATAGTACGTTTCTTGCAGAATGAAATGGTGTATTTACCTTTTTTCTATGAAGGATATTTCAGATTTCGTAACGTTTTCCGCGAAGGTCCTTTTTTCGGAAAATTCAAATCGTTCTAATTTCTAAAAAAATTGTGTTATAAAAAAACTAATTGCATATTCTTAATCTACGCCCTCGAATTAGATTATAAAATCAATTTGGTAGATGAATTCGAAAATCGAATTTTTGGCAATTTTTCCATACATATGTATGGAAAAATTTGCGATTTTTGGCCAAAATTTTTTTTTGGAATTGATCGACCAAATTAAGTTTATAGACTAATTCGAGGGCGTAGATTAAGAATATGCAATTAGTTTTTTTATAAAAAAATTTTTTTCAGAATTGGAACGATTTGAATTTTCCGAAAAATAGACCTTTTCGGAAAACGTTGAGAAATCTGAAATACCCTCCATAGAAAAAAGGTAAATATACCATTTTATTCTCAAAAAAACATACTATAATATGGTGAAAAGACCAAAACTATAGCATCTATACTTTTCCTATATCTGCTCTTCAAAGTTGACCGATTTTTCCGAAAAATTTCAGAATTTTTTGAATATTTGCCAAAATATTGGAGGTATCGATATTGTAATTACATATTCGTAATCTACGATCTCGAATTAATATAATCTATTCATTTCGTTAATATAGAAAGAAAAAATTTTTTTTCTCAAGAAGTAGTTTTGGAATGCCACACAAATATAAATTGAATAGAAGAGGTGCTAAAACTGAACTTTGTGGAAGACCATCATTCAAAGTTTCGAAATTACTACTATTATTGTCGACAAAAACTCGGAACTTTCTGTCGGATAATTTTCTAATAGTCTAACCATTTTTCCACATTTTAAATGATTATAGAGTTCATAAATTAATCCATCTTTCCAAACTGTATCATATGCAGCTGATAAATCCACAAATGCTTCGGTACAAATTAAGAAAAGAGACAAATTTCTCATTGTTTATTTAGTTCAACACTTATTTATAAAAATTTCCTTATCAACCTATAGTATCAATACTTTTAAATTTCGAAATTTCCGCCCCAATCTCATGCAATACATCTTTGGGATCTGAAACATCCTCTTCAATCTTCACGATCTTCGCACATTCAGAAATGTAGAAAATAAGGCCATCTTCTTGAATATCCCCGACAGATTCCATAAGAAATTTGTTGGTGAACTGAGCTAGTTTCGAGAAAACTGAACTGAAGGCTTCGTCTAGATCAAAGAGCTCTAGAGGTGGTAGTGGTAAGTCCCTGAAAGATGGTGGAAAAACAGCTGGTTGAAGAGGGGGATAAGGAGCCTCAAAAAGAGGGGTAATCAGTTTTAAAGGCTGATGCTTAACCTTCAGATCGTCATAAAGTTTGAGTACATCAGCCACTAGATTCGTGTTGATGGAATACATCCTGTGCTCTAAAAGTTCCTTCTGATCTACCGATAGTGTATGACTTATTGCGTCAGTAAGACAAAGTTTTGGTTTATTCGCAAGTTCTTCAGTATTCGGTAAAATATTCTTCTCCAAGATATCAATCTCATCATGATCAGTGTGCGATAACTTAACTTCGTTATTGTTAACAAGAAAATTGATCACAACTTCCCTGAATTTATCGTTGTTCTCTTGATCGATATATTTATCGGAAAACAAGTAACCACTGCCAATGGCTACAATTTTCCCACCTGTATTTCTGTTGTAGTATATCGCCCCCAAGGCTTGATCAGCTGGGAAAGATGCAGATCCACTCGTAAGAGCTGTTGCTGCAGGTTTATTAACACTTATCGTACAGCCGAAAGGGTAAACTAAAGTCATGTTTTCCTTTTCACTTTTAAGGCAAGAATTGAAATCACTGTCACTGACGTAAACTTCTTTAGGATGGAAATACTTGTAGTAATGGGTTCTAATCAAAACATCAACGTTAGGAATGATTCCATACTCTTCTAAAAATATATGTATATTGCTTTTATCGGTTGGGTTTTGTTCGGATAAAAGTACCAAAATACGACCACCTTTGTTGATAAACGTACTCATAGCGTTGAATTCATTCTCTTCAAGTGGTGACTGGGGCCCAGGAAGAATCAGCAATTCACAATTTGCTAAAAGCTGCATCGAAATTTCATCTTTGGTGTTTATCACAACCTTCCAATAAATTTTCAGCTTTCTATGAAGTATTTTCCAATTGTCGTGTACTTTAAATAACTCATTTTTCGAGGCATCTATCACTATTATGTTTTTATTATCTATCAAGTCCATTTGAACTATATTCAATGTTAATTTCTGGTAAATATAGTTGTGTTTGAATTGAAACCATGGCAACTAACAGGTTGATATTGATTCTTTATAGTGGCGTTTCTATGTGTGGGTTGATTAAAAATTGAATTCCAATGAGTTTTTAGATTCTCTATCACATAATACTTTCTTAATATCAAAGTTTCTTTAATCAAAATACGAAAAATTTTCTGTTTGAATTTCGTGATCAGCGCTCATAGAAAATATGGTCAGGGAATCACCGAATAGAACACAGAATTCGAAGATTATAGAATAGTTCTTATTGATTAATTAATATGAAAAAAATTCCACTTTTCTTTCGACAATTGATAATTACGATGAATTTAGATATGGCTTTGCCTTTTGAATTCATGAATTTGAAACAAATTGAACATTTGTCTGGCACGCACCCCTCCACGTCAAAACAATAAAGAGAGGTTAGATTTGCCAAATCTTCAAAATCAAATTGCAAGGACAAACATGTTTTCTCTCAGCTTTCTCTTGGATAAATTCAGACACGATTTTAATCAGATAATGAAGATACCACAATCTGGTCATTAACAATATTCCGAATCGTTCATTTTGGGTTCAAAGTTCATCAAACAATCACTTGGAAATATGGGAGATCAAGGGAGAAACCCTAGGGCTTACCAAACGAGAAGAATGACTTTCTCAGCTTGCCATCGCTTGCATAGGTACACCTGCTTTTAAATCTCTTCTGGGGCAGCTCTCGAAGTTCAAATTATGCTTGTTTTCCAGCCCCCTCTTGAGCGATGAAGAGAATAAAACAGTGTTTGGAAAATGCAATCACATTAACGGACATGGTCACAACTATACTGGTATGATATCTGTGGAATGGCCATGCGAACACAACATTTTTCTTGTATTTGTTAATCATGTCCAGTATCAAGAGTTTTTCGTTTGTATTTTCAGTGAAGGTGACTCTATTCGGAGAAATCGACCCCAAAACTGGGATGATAATGAACATGACTGACCTCAAGAAGAATATGGCTGAAGCAATCATGAAACCGATGGACCATAAGAATCTTGATGCTGATGTTGAATATTTCAAGACGAGACCTAGTACGACGGAGAATTTGACGGTTTTTATATGGAATCAGATGAAATTAGTCATGGAGAGACCAGAGCTTTTGTACGAGGTTGAAGTACATGAAACAGAGAATAATATTGTATCTTATAGAGGAGAATAATTCGCGCAATAAATTTTTTTTCTGCTTGTGAACAGCAAAACTGAGTTTTATTCATTTGAGATGATTCTAAAGAACCTAAAGTGTTCTAACGTAGACCTAGACTATTCGGTTTTACTTTACTACAACAAAATTTGTGATTAATCAATATTTAACAGAGTTATTTGCTTGGAGTTCAACTTCTCTGAACTGTATCAGGTAAACCAGGTAAGTTGATATTCCTGCCACCATCTGAAGAAAACCAAATGTTATCGAAACCAAGGAAAAACAGAACAGAACTCACCATATAAAGCAGGGTCCAATCGAAAGGAAAAAGTCCACACACTGACGCCTCAGACTGATTTAATTTGGAATTCAAGAGAAACAATTCCATCTGGAATTTCAAATTTGATTTATCTGAGAAGATTCTATCAAATTTTTGGCTTTTTTCAATCAGAAATGGAGCGTTGCGATACTCACACTTTTGTACGGAAGATTCTTTCTTCCTATTCTCATTTGAATCTCGTTGAACGTCTCTGCTACCTTTCTACTCTGAAAAAAAATATATAACTTATAGTAGAGTTCACAGTGTTATGAAATTTTGGTAGAAAAATATACAATGAAGAGTTTAAGCCAGTTAAAAATGAGGATGAGATAATTTCAGAATCACTTGGCCACCTGAATCTTCCGATTTGACACTGTTGGACCTGAAAATAAGAATCAGCCAGCAGAGTTTAGACTCATTCTGCTTGAGGAAACCTTGATTTTTGTACATAAATGATTTCATCCCATTTTTAATTTGACTTTTCTACACTCATGAACTTGTTGTTGCTTGAATAACTATTGAATTGTCGTTTTGCTTTATTGTATCAGCTTTTATTCACCTCTTTTTTATTCCTTTCATCAATCCAAATGAAGCTGAGGAACGCAGATGAATGTATGGCCAAACTAGTGATTCTCATCTTGTAAAAAATGACGTAATACTCCGCAACATAAGACAGATCAGCAAAAATATAAATGAGAATGTGGAAAAAGATATGAAACGTGTTCGCCATTAAATACAAATTGAATATCTTGAAAAAATCATCGCGGAAATACTTCAAAGAACGCATTTTTTCTTGGACCTTTTTTAAAGACGCATTATCTTTCACTGTATATGCTAGTTTCATCAGTGTTTTCAAGAATTTTCCATTCGTATTGCAGAGGTATAAGCGTAGAATGTTGAACTGGGTAAAGAATAGGAGATAAGGACAATTTATTAGGATTTGGTAAAATATACAAAAGTCGAACTTTTTCTCCGAGAAAAAGAAAGCTAGATTGACGAAATATAGCACAACAAGAATACTTTGGCAAGTGAAAAATGCTAGAATTATACCCATTTCATCGACAATCATCACATTGTCCTTTCGGAACTCTTTGCCCAGCTTCTTTATGAAAGTAAGAAGATTGCAAATTTCTTTTTTGAACCCATAAAACGTATAGCAGCAAACAACATTGTTAAAGATCATGGACAAGCCATAAAATCTGATCAAATGAAGTTTTAAATCTGCAATTCTATTGTTGAAAAGTATGATTATATAAAATTCCACGATGAAGAGAAGACAGTGGAGGAATATTCTTTTCTTGCTGATTGAATACACAAAACTTCTTTCGGAAACGATGTAAGATATTCTTGGATACAAAGGGGATATATTCCAGTATTTTAAAAAGGTATTCAAGGACTGCATTTTGCTTATAAGCGAACGAGTAGACTTAAACTGCATCATCTATGATGATTAGAGTGGTTAAATGCATCGGTAAATGTTTTGATCGTGAGCTTTTTCGAGTTGAACGAACAGAAAATATTTTCCTTCGATCTATTGAGTTGTCTTGAACCATAAAAATGTTCTATAAACATATACGAGTGAGGTGGATTAATATATTATATGTGTACCCAACAATTTCAATAATTTTCTATCAATAAATTGAAAGATTTGTGTCATTATGAAATATCATCACTAAATAAAGATTGTGGGAATAAAATGACCTTTTCTTCTCTCCTCTTTCATTTTCTATTATTAAAAAAGCTTGAGAGTTCCCGGAAGAAATGTACTTACAGCTTTAAAAAGTATATAGCAACAATAAACAGTATTATTATTGACGATTTTCTTCAATTTGTGGAACAGCAATAAGAACTAGAAGAATTTGATGATTTTCTACTCTAATTGCTCATTAAATATTGATTAAAAGCTATTTTTGTATGGTTCAAGATCCAATCAATTAATACATGCATCAATTTAATCTGAATGTATAATTCATTGAGCAGTCCAGACCGAAATATTGTTCAATCATGTCCTCTTTCGGAAAATTTTTCAACTTATGGAACAAATTTCCATTGTACCCAAGTTTTAATTTGATTTCTAGCCGCTTGAAAGTAGAATCTGTTGCAAATCGTTGTAGAAAATCGTTTTTTCTTATAGTTTTCACACTGAAACTCTTCTTTGTTGCTTATATGAATTGGGGATCAGATGAAGTTGATTCCCAACTAAACAGATACAGTTCTGTTTATGTAGTATGGATTGCTTTTTACTTCATATTAAATTTTTACCTCTCTGAGAAGAATTTGGAGAAGAATCTTTCAGATCTATATTTCTTGTGCGGAAAAATCAGTAGAAAACGACCTATTGGTGAAAAAACTCTGAAGATAACAGTACTGAATCTTGTTGTCCAAATTTTTTTTTATGTTTTCGTTATTCTCTCAGAAATTCTCTTGATGTTCAGAGGTGACTCAATCCCAATTTGGTATGATTACCCAGTGGTTTATTCATGTCGTGTTTTCGACATGTTCTTCCTAATGTTTTATTTCTACATGACCTTAATTCAATTGGAGTTGATGAAGTCTTTTTCATACTTTAATCTTGAAGCTGATGGTATTGAGATTAAAGATACTTGCATATTCTGTTCTCGATTGAAATTAAATTGCATCGAATTTTCTGAAACATTTTCTGGTTCCATATTGAACAGATTTGGATTTTCGGCTTTATGCATTTTGATGGACATTTTTTCAACCGTTGAATTCTATTACATATCTGAGGATTCTTATATAACCTTGGCACTAGTCATGCTTTGCGTTTCCGATTTTTTACTACAAGTTTTCGTGGTTTTATCCTTCATCCGTGTTGGGGAGGCTTTAGCTCAAGAAGTGAGTAAAAGTATGTATTCATGAATCAGTGTTAAAAAAATTAAGTAAACTTTTGGATTAGTTGAGTGCAGGAATAAGCTTATTTTTTATTAAGCCATTTGAGTGTGTTCAATTAAATGCATGATGTGGCCCCGTATTTTTTTTTTTTCAGAGTAAGAAGGCAGTCGAAATCATCTACGATATCCAAATGAAAATAGGAAGAAAGAATTTGCCCTATAAAAGTGTAAGTATGAGTAACTATTTCCTCATTTTTGATAAAGGTATATTCAAATAAACTTTTTGTAGACTGCAAGGGTTAAAAAGCACCTTTGGTTGAACTACCAATGTTTTTTATATTGATTTTCACATTTCAGGTGGAGTTGTTTCTACTGAATTCAAAATTGAACCAGTTGAAAATATCAGTATGTGGCTTCTTTTCTCTGGATTGGTCTCTAATATTTTCGGTAATCTTTCATGTCTCTCTCTCCCAGAACCTTATTAAAACTTTTTTTTTCAGATGGTTGCTGGTATAACAACTTATCTCGTCTATCTCATACAGTTTCGCGAAGTGGAAATACAGAAAAATGGCATTTAATATTTGTGAAAATCGGTCGACAAACTTACAATTGAAATTGTTGAATAATCATCTCGCGTTCTTTAGTATATTGAAGTAACAAGCTAATTTGAATAGTTTAAAAGATGGACAAATTTAAAACTCCCAATGCATATCTGAAGATATTTGTTGAACTATACCAACACAATATAATTGTAACCTTCGATAATCACCACACATCACAGTAATATACTAATGGAATTATTGATTAATTCACGTCGAAGTGACGAATTCATCATCGAATTAAAGAAAACCCCTTATGTTAACCCAGACCTAGAAGTATACAGCTGGTATACTATAGTCTGAAAAAAAAATTAAAAATGTGGTATTTCGCACAAAATTTGTTGTTCAAATTTTGGAGATACGGATTAGTGTTGCCACAATTCGTCTACGATCCTGTAGAAAAAGTATTCAGATACAAAAAGAATTATCGTCGTTTATTCTTCTTTCTTATTAATTTCTTGATAATGATATTTCTTGTACAGCCAAGTGCAAATATGAACTTTTCGCCAACAGATTTGACTATATACATGATTCATTACTTCTCTATGGTCACCAAAACTTGTCTATCAGTAATAATCGTCCACATGGCTGTTAAAAAAATTGAAAAGCTATCTAGAGATACGAGAATAATAAAGGAATTAGATAAGAGAATTTGTTTGAGAACTACAAGAAGAAGAACAAAAATAGAAGTTATTTGGTTGATTTATTTGACAACACTTTTAATCGTGATGTTTTGTTGCGATATCATTTTGATAATGGTGGATTCTAGATTTAGTAAAATCGGTGTACTCATTCTTTATTCCTATTATTTGATTGATATGAAATTACAACAGATTCTCGTCACTTTCGAGTGTATTATTCTATACTATTTTCAAAATTTCAATGAGTCGTTGAGGACATTTACTGGCAATGTGATCGACAAAAAAAATTTGGAATTGCTGGATAAACTCAAGATAACAATAAGCGATTTCATGGGGATCTTTTCTCCTATCTTTTTTTTGAGATGTATGCATTCGTCAACTTCTATCACTTTCACCTCATATTTAAATGAACGACATGAAGATTTCAACTTTGAGGGGATTGTCAATATGGTAGCTTGGTTAGCTCTTGCTGTATGGATTCTTGTTGAGTGTTCTATGATCATATCTGTTGTTTACCTAGATGCTGAAATACAAAAACAGGTAGGTAAATCCTTACTTACCTAATATATTATTCAAAACTCCCTGTTGACAGAGTAATTTTCAACGTATTAAACATTTTTTTAATCACACTTCAATAATGAATTATAGAATTCGCTGAAGCATCTTTGTTTATATACGATGAATTTCAAATTATCGTTTAATGGATATATGAATTAATTATTCGTTGAGATAAATAGATCAATAAGAACGTGGAAGGTTCTAACACATCTAATATTGTGAATATGGCTGAACACAAAGTGTATAGTCCTCCTTTAGCGCAAATATTCCTTTTCAAATTATGGAAATACGGGTTGATTTTGCCATTATTTGTGTACGATTCTAACGAAGGAGTGTTTAAATATAAAAAAAAATTCGCCAGACGGTTGTTTCTCGTCATTATGATTGCGATGAGCCTCTTTGCTGTACAAGTATGTTACGTAATTCCTTTGTCAGCAGTAACACTTGTTCTTATGAACATTTACTACGTTTTTATGACTTTAAAAAGTTGGTTTAGGGCAATTTTTGTTCATTTCATCGTTGGCAAGATTCAGGAAGTATTTAAATCTTTGAGAATCATTGTGGAATTGGAAGAACAATATGGCGTATACAAAGATGGAGGACGAAGAAGTATCGAGATCTATTGGTTGATATTCGTAACAATTTCATACATCGGTCTAATGTTTTGCGATGTGTACTTGATGACATTCGAGTACAATCTCGGATTTTTTTTAATATTGAACAATTTTTGCTACTATATCCTAGATATAGAAATGCAACAGTTTTTGGTGACAGTCAAAAGTACCATCATATACAATTTCAGACATTTGAATGAATCGTTGAATAAAAAATCAGTAAAGTACGAAAATATAATGACTTGCATACATTTGCACAATAAATTGCATAGTGTGATCAATAGCTTCATGGCAGTTTTCTCTCCTCTTATTCTTGTAGAGTGCCTATATGTTTTATCCACTATAACGACATCTCTGTTCATGTTCTTGGAGATGGAAGATAAAAATCAAAGTATGTTGACTTTCATCATCACTCATATTTCGACTACGATTTGGGTAATAATAGAATTTTCCATGGTTGGATTTCTTATCCATCTAGATAATGTTATCCTCAGTCAGGTAGGTCACGTCATGTTGGCACTCATCAAATCAAACTGTTTGATACTCTTAGAATCTCGAAGAATTTTCTGATTTGCTAAAGTTTGATTGTTCACCAAGAATTGTTGGACATTTTCGTTTGTTACAGAGCAAGCTGGCAGTTGAGAATATCTACAATATCCAAATTAGAAATGGTCAAAAGAATCTGCCATATAAGAGCGTGAGTAAAAAGCATCGAGAGAAATGTTTTTTTTTCATAAATTTTGGAGAAAACGTTCAAATTTAGCAAAATTTCAAACATAACACTGTAAAACCAGCCTCGATTAATGAAATTGATATTAATCTTTTTATTTTAGATGGAACTTTTTCTGTTAAACTCTAAACTGAATGAGCTGAAATTTTCTGTATGTGGTTTGTTCCCTCTAGACTGGACATTGGTTTACTCGGTGAGTACTCAGTGAGTGAGCTCTATTTAAAATAGTTTCCTTCAATCTCGAAATGTCATGTCCTTTCATCAGGTGAAAAATCAGCATCTCGTTAATGATACCTTCTGTTTGTGAATACCGAGTAATGTTACCTTTTAAATCTGAGAAAACTATAATAAGTTTTTCTGAGTATAAAATTTCCTAAATCAAACCTCGCTCAACTTACAAATAAGCAAAAAATTAATTTTGATTTTCTCGTCTGGAATTGTTTCGAAAAAATGTGTAATTATTAGCGTTTTTCTAACCAAAATATTTTCATTAAGATCGTACCTATACCTTTTTTTTCAGATGGTGGCTGGAAGTACAACTTATTTGGTTTATCTGATACAGTTCAGAGAAATGGAACAGAAATATTTGAAGAGAGTGAAGTAAAGTTGCAACTAGAAGAATCAAAACGGACAATTATAATTATATGATTTTCAAATAAATAACAAAAATTGACGTTAACACTGATTCATCAATGACCTTTGATAAACTCTTTTACTCCGTTCTTCCCCAAATCAAGAAACTTTTTCTCCTATGTTTCTTTTGAGATGCATGCATTCAGCAACTTCTATCACTTATATCTCATAAATTGTGATGATAATTCTCCTAATTTTCAGAATTTTATCATTATACCTTGGGTTCTGAATAACAAGAGACCACAGATATCGAAACACCTCCCACCAAATTGAATTGCATTATACAGGCTGTTTCATGAAGCTGTAGAAGTAACTGAATGTAAATTTGTTAGTGACTTTGGGACCACCCTGAGATTTTCAAAATAAGATACCAAAAAGTATGTTGTTCTGTGTGGAAAGTTTCATCAATGTACAAAGAACAGTTGCAAAATTATTCATGTTTTGATTCTGATTTCATACAATTTTTCTTCAAAACTTATCTGCAGTTAGCATTGCTGACAAGTAATAAAGGTTTTCGTTCAGTATAAATATTATGATAGGTATTGACAGTCGGTCCAAAGGTGTTTTTATTTAGGAATTTACAGGGTGATTCACTTATATTGGTCACCCCAATTTTCTCTGAAACGTCCAAATATTTTTTCATTCTGTTGTCTTGGAATGAGCGTTAAAATCTGCGAAAAAAATAAAGACGCCTATGTATTGTTCCTAAGGCACACATTTCCTAAGTAAGGAACTATCCTTTGGATAGTTTGAAAGATGTAAAAATTCAAAACTCACGATGCATATCTGAAATTATTTGTTGAACTGATCACAATTATAGAAAGCCATACTGAATATAATTGTAACCTTCGATAATCACCACACATCAGTAATATACTAATGGAATTATTGATTAATTCACGTCGAAGTGACCAACTCATCGAAGAATTAATAAAAACCTCTTTATATTCACCCAGAACTGGAAGTATACAGCTGGTACACTATAGTCTGAAAAAAATTTTAAAAATGTGGTATTTCGCACAAAACTTGTTGTTCAAATTTTGGAGATACGGATTAGTGTTGCCACAATTCGTCTACGATCCTGTAGAAGAAGTGTTCAGATACAGAAAGAGTTATCGTTGTTTGTCTGTTTTTCTTTTTAATTTTTTGATGATGAAATTTTTGATACATCCAAGTGATAAAATGAACCATTCGTCAACAGATTTAACTATCAACATCATTCACGACTTCACTATGGTCACCAAAACTTGGCTATCAGTATTAATCGTCCACATGGCTGTTAAAAAAATTGAAAAGCTGTCTAGAGATACGAGAATAATAAAGGAATTAGATACGAGAATTTGTGTGAGAACTACAAGAAGAAGAACAAAAATAGAATTTATTTGGTTGATTTATTTGACAACACTTTTAATCGTGATGTTTTGTTGGGATATTTTCTTGATAATGGTGGATTCTAGGTTGAGTAAAATCGGTATACTCATTCTTTATTCCTATTATTTGATTGATATGAAATTACAACAGATTCTCGTCACTTTTGAGGGTATCATTCTATACTATTTTCAAAATTTAAATGATTCGTTGAGGACGTTTACTGGCAATGTGATCGACAAAAAAAGTTTGGAATTGCTGGATAAACTCAAGATGACAATCAGCGATTTCATGGAGATTTTCTCTCCTATCTTTTTTTTGAGATTTATGCATTCCTCAACTTCTGTCACTTTCACCGGATATTTAAATGAAAGAGCAGAAGAGTTCAACTTTGATGGTATTGTCAATATGGTTTCTTGGTTAACCCTTGCAGTATGGATTCTTATCGAGTGTTCTTTAATTATATCTGTTGTTTATCTGGATGCTGAAATACAAAAACAGGTAGGTAATTCCTTTCTTACCTATTATTATTCAAAACTCCCTGTTGTCAGGGTTATTTTCAACGTATTAAACATTTTTTTTAATCACCTGGGTGTCTAGTAAAATCCCACGCTTCAAAAATGTATTTATAGGATTCGCTGTTTCATGTTTGTGTACAATGAATTTCAAATTATCGTATAATGGATATATGAATTAATTATTTGTTGCGTCAAATAGATCAATAAGAACGTGGATGGGTCCAACAGATCTAATATTGTGAAGATGGCTGAACACAAAGTATATCGTCCGCCTTCAGCGCAAATATTCCTTTTCAAATTTTGGAAATACGGCTTGATTTTACCATTATTCGTATACGATTCTAACGAAGGAGTTTTTAAATATAAGAAAAATTGCGCCAGACGGTTGTTTCTCATCATTATGATTGCAATGAGCGTCTCGCCAATACGAATATGTTTTGGAACTCTTAGTATGTCATCAATTACACTTTATCTCACGATCATATTCTACATTATTATAACTTTCAAAACTTGGTTTATAGTCAGTTTCGTTTATTTCGTCGTTGACAAGATCCAGGAAGTATTTAAAAGTATGAGAATCATTGAGGAATTGGAAGAACAATATGGCGTATACAAAGATGGAGGACGAAGAAGTGTCGAGATCAATTGGTTGATATTCGTAACAATTTTGTACATCAGTCTACTGTTTTGCGATGTCTATGTGCTCACAATGGAGAACAATCTAGGCGTTTCTGTAATACTAATCAATTATTGCTACTTTATTCTAGATATAGAAATACAACAGTTCTTGGTCACAGTCAAAAGTACTATCATGTACAATTTCAGAAATCTTAATGAATCGTTTAATGAAAAATCAGTAAAGTACGAAAATATAATGGCGTGCATACATTTGCACAATAAATTACACAGTGCGATCAATAGCTTCATGGCAATTTTCTATCCTCTTATTCTTGTAAAGTGCCTATATGTTTTATCCACTATAACGATATCACTGTTCATGTTCTTGGAGATAGAAGATTTAGATCAAAGTATGTTGACTTTTATCATCACTCATATTGCGACTGCGATTTGGATAGTTATAGAATTTTCCATGGTTGGATTTCTTATCCATCTGGACAATGTTATCCTCAGTCAGGTAGGTCACGTCATGTTGGCACTCATCAAATCAAACTGTTTGATACTCTTAGAATCTCGAAGAATTTTTTGATTTGCTATAGTTTGAATATTCACCAAGAATTGTTAGACATTTTTGTTTGTTACAGAGCAAGCTGGCAGTTGAGAATATCTACAATATCCAAATTAGAAATGGTCGAAAGAATCTTCCATATAAGAGCGTGAGTGAAGAACATCGGGAGAAATGTTTTTTTTTTTCATAAATTTTGGGGAAAACGTTCAAATTTAGCAAAATTTCAAACATAACACTGTAAAACCAGCCTCGATTAATGAAATTGATATTAATCTTTTTATTTTAGATGGAACTTTTTCTGTTAAACTCTAAACTGAATGAGCTGAAATTTTCTGTATGTGGTTTGTTTCCTCTAGACTGGACATTGGTTTACTCGGTGAGTACTCAGTGAGTGAGCTCTATTTAAAATAGTTTCCTTCAATCTGGAAATGACCTTTCATCAGATAAAAAATCAACATCTCGTTAATGATACCTTCTATTTGTGAATACCGAGTAATGTCAACTGTTAAATCTGAGAAAAATATAAGTTTTATTGACGAATAAAATTTACTTGATGAAACTCGCTCAACTTTCAAAAAAGCAGAAAATTAAGTTTAATTTTTTCGTCTCTAATTCGTTTTGAAAATATGTGTCATCATTGTCGTAATTTTTGAACGAAAATACTTTTATCGAGATCCGAATATACCTATATACCATATTTCTATTTTCAGATGGTGGCAGGAAGTACAACTTATTTGGTTTATCTGATACAGTTCAGAGAAATGGAGCAGAAATATTTGAAGAGAGTGAAGTAAAGTGGAAATTAGAAAAATCAATATGTACAATTATAATTATATGATTTTCAAATAAATTTTAAAAAGATGACGTCAACACTGATTCATCAATGACCTCTGATAACTCTTTTACTCTGTTCATCCCTGAACCAAGAAACTTTTTCTCCAATGGTTCTTTTGAGATGAATGCATTGCTCAACTTCTATCTCTTATATCTCATATTAAAATGAACGAGCAGAAGATTTCAACTTTGACGGGATTGTCAATATGGTATCTTGGTTAGCCCAGGGACGGGCCCAAGGGGGGGGATGGGGGGGGGATGATCCCCCCCCAATGTTGAATGAAGTTGGCAAATTTTCAAAGCAGTCGGAAGATTTTCAAATTAGTTGGAAAAATTTCAAAGCAGTTGGGAAATTTTCAAAGCGGTTGGAAAAATTTCGAAGCAGTTGGAAAACATTTCAAAGCAGTTGGCAAAATTTCAAACCAGTGGGAAAAAATTCCAAAGCAGTTGGAAAATGTTCAAAGCAGTTGCGGTAAAATTTCAAAGCAGTTGAAATACATAATTCCGGGAGAGATATGAAATACGAAGGAATCTGAATTAGAAAAAACAAGTTTGCAGTCAGTACTTGACAATATATTTATAGCCGGCAATAAATGGTATTCAACCCAATATTTTTACTATCAAGTATTGGGAGAGATGCGGCCCCAAGAAGTAGGTACCTAGCTGTAAATTTTTCAGTTACGTCGCATGGACTGTGTCATAAAAAAACCATCTGGTATCATAAATGGAATCATCTTTATGCACGCTCTTCGTACATTGTGTTAGAGTTTTGCGAATAAACAATATGTATAAATAAATTTGAATATTGAACCAAAAAAGATTCAAAGTGAAGTTTGAGTTATGTGGTGCCTTATAAAAATTCAAAAAAAAAATTTTATGAACAGAAAATGCCTGAAAGACAACAAGTGTGAGAGAAAATTATGGGTAGTGACCACAGAATACCCTAAGTCACAACAAAAATCGTTCGAAACACTAAATACATCTCGATTCCAAACACTAATTGAAATAAACGCTGCAAAGAGATCGAAATCGCCAACTCAAATTAGCAAATTTTGTTCAAAATTGTTTCTTCAATATAAATGATTTAGGTCAAAATCGTTCCCCTCCTAAATTGGGAATCTGTTTTTTTTTAAGGAATTTTCTTGATTCATGAGACACACTTTGACATACATTTTCTGTTTTATTCCCTAGTTATGTTGCTTTTCTTTATTTCATGGAATGTGTAAGCAGAAGTAAGGCTCATTTTTATCAAACGAAATATATTTTCTGAAAATTTTGTTCCTTTTATTCTGTAAAATGGACCCATGTTACATATGAGCAGTTTCAATATTATGAATCTCATCAAAGTATTCAGTAACTATCATTGATTTTTCATCCACCCAACATTCAATCATGTATATTTCTTTATTTTATGGAATCTGCTTTTTTCGTGAAAAATATCTTGTTTTATTATCATGCTTGAAATTTTGAGATACACCAAAGAATGAATCTGAACTAAATGAAAGAATGAAACAAAAAGTGTGTCTCAAAGATTCAAACATACTTCAAGGTATTCCTCATAAAAAAAAGATTCCATAAAATAAAGAAACTCACATTATTGAATATTCGGTAATTGGAAAATTAACGTTAATTTCTCATAACTTTGATTCCCAATATTTACTCCTTTCTCGTAATAAAAAGAATATATTAAAAAAAAAAAATTTTCTCTGATGAAAATGAGCCTTGCCCTCGCTTTTAGATTTCATGAAATAAATAATTAAAGAAGGGCTACATAACTGAAGAAACAAACAAGTAGTGTTTCTCAAAGTTTCAAGCAACATCAAGATACTCTTCATGAAAAAACAAACTCCATAAAATCTACTTAATTAAATGTTCGGTAGATGGAAAAAAAGTTAATTACTCCCCACTCTGTTGAAATTCATCATTTTGAATTTTTTTTACCGAAACAAATATTATACCATAATATGTATAACGGTGTCCTGTTAATTCAATGTCCAGTTGGAAAATTTTCGATGGATTTCCCCCCCCCAAAATTTGGCTTCGGCCCGTCCCTGGGTTAGCCCTTGAAGTATGGATTCTTATTGATTGTTCTTTGATTATATCTACTGTTCATCTGGATGCTGAAATACAAAAACAGGTAGATAATTCGTTACTCAATATTATTCAAAACTCCCTGTTGTCAGAGTTATTTTCAACGTATTAAACATTTTTTTAATCACCTGGTGCCAAGTAAAATCCCACACTACAATTATGTCATTAAAGAATACGCTATTTCATCCTTGTGTACAATGAATTTCAAATTATCGTTTAATGGAAATATGAATTATTCATTTGATGCGTCAAACAGATCAATAAGAATGGGGAAGGTTCCTACAGTTCTAATATTGTGAAGATGGCTGAACACAAAGTATATAGACCTCCTTTAGCGCAAATATTCCTTTTCAAATTATGGAAATACGGGTTGATTTTGCCATTATTTGTGTACGATTCTAACGAAGGAGTGTTTAAATATAAAAAAAAATTCGCCAGACGGTTGTTTCTCATCATTATGATTGCAACGAGTGTCGCGACAATACGAATATATCTTAGATTTCCTAGTATGTCATCAATTACACTTTTTCTCACGATCATTTACTCCATTCTTATGACTATCAAAACTTTGTTTAGAGTCAGTTTTGTTTATTTCGTCGTTGACAAGATCCAGGAAGTATTTAAAAGTATGAGAATGGTTGTGGAATTGGAAGAAGAATATGGCGTATACAAAGATGGAGGACGAAGAAGTATCGAGATCTATTGGTGGATATTCGTAACAATTTTATACATCGGTCAGCTGTTTTGCGATGTGTACTTGATGACATTCGAGTACAATCACGGATTTTTTTCAATATTAAACAATTTTTTCTACTATATCTTAGATATAGAATTGCAACAGTTCTTGGTTACAGTCAAAAGTACCATCATGTACAATTACAAAAATCTGAATGAATCTTTGTATGAAAAATCAGTAAAGTACGAAAATATAATGGCTTGCATAAATTTGCACAATAAATTGCACAGTGCGATCAATAGCTTCATGGCAGTATTCTCTCCTCTTATTCTTGTAAACTGCATATATGTTTTATCCACTATAACGACATCTCTGTTCATGTTCTTGGAGATAGAAGATTTGGATCAAAGTATGTCGAGTTATATCATCATTCATATTTCGACTATGCTTTGGATAGTGATAGAATTTTCCATGGTTGGAATTCTTATCTATCTGGACAATGTTATCCTCAGTCAGGTAGGTCACGTTATGTTCTCATCAATGATGACTCTAAGAATCTCGAAGAATTTTCTGATTTGCTAAAGTTAGATTTTCCACCAAGAATTGTTCGACATTTTCATTTGTTACAGAGCAAGCTGGCAGTTGAGAATATCTACAATATCCAAATTAGAAATGGTGGAAAGAATCTACCATATAAGAGCGTAAGTAAAGAGCATCGAGAGAAATAGTTTTTTTCATGAATTTTGGAAAGAACTTCAAATTTTTCAAAATTTCAAACATAACACAGTAAAACCAGCCTTGATTAATGAAATTGATATTTTTTATCTTTTTTATTTGTAGATGGAACTTTTTCTGTTAAACTCTAAACTGAATGAGCTGAAATTTTCTGTATGTGGTTTGTTCCCTCTGGACTGGACATTGGTTTACTCGGTGAGTACTCAGTGAGTGAGCTCTATTTAAAATAGTTTCCTTCAATCTGGAAATGTGCTTCCATCAGATGAAAAAATCAGCATCTCGTTAATGATACATTCTGTTTGTGAATACCGAGAAATGTTACCCTTAAATCTGAGAAAAATATAAGTTTTTTTGAGTATAAAATTTGCTTAATTAAAACCTCGCTCAACTTACAAGAAAACAAAAAATTAATTTAAATTTTTCGTCTGATATTGTTTCGAGAAAATGTTGGCATTATTTTCAAAATGAAAATTTTTTATCAAGATCAGAACGTACCTATACTATCTTTGTTTTTTTTCAGATGGTGGCAGGAAGTACAACTTATTTGGTTTATCTGATACAGTTCAGAAAAATGGAGCAGAAATATTTGAAGAGGGTGAAGTAAAGTTGAAACTAAAAGAATCAATATGGACAATTATAATCACATCATTTGATTTTCAAATAAATTAAAAACAAATCAACTGCCCTAGTACTCTGGGGAGGACATATATTTCATATAGAAACCAAGAAACAAATTTCGTTCAAATCTTCAAAATTCGAAAACAACGTTTCAAACAAATTTCTGAATCAAAAAACCTTCTGAGTGAAAACATTTAATTGCTCATACATTAAAATTTAGGAACCATCCACAATAACTGGACGTAGCTCAATATAAACCACAAAGAACAGTGATTTCGCATAAATTAAATTACATAAATATAAATAAAGTTATCGTCGACATAAATTAAAATCACATACTTCATCAAACACATAACAAACACACAAACAAAATAAATATGTACAAAAAGCAATATCACAAACGAGGCCATCAGTTAAGGCATTTTTTTTTGGCGTTTTTACAAATTTGGGATTTGGACTTTGGACAATTTATATTGCCTTAAATCCTCATCTTGGGGTAGTTGTTTAAGGGTTTCTCTCACTGGGGTCCCGTCAGGATAAACCCTGACTTCCATTGGTCCTGTGAGAGGGGTATCGATGTATATACTGGGCGTTTTTAAAGTCGTGGTCGTATATCTTTGGGCTATGTTCCCCTTATTGGTCCTTGTGATGTATTGGTAATTGTGGGGGTAAGTATACAAGGGTTTTCCAGTTTCCGCCTTGAAAACAAACCCTTTTGGAGGGGGCACACGATATATAGTATCAATTCTTGCAGACCCTGCCCCTTCATTTCCAAATTCTTCATCAAATGAATGATCATCGTAACTGTTTGGTTTTGCAGTTGTTGTAGCCGCATTCTGTGGTTTAGGGGTTGTACTCGCCATCTTGTGACCTTCCATCATGGCGTCCCAAACTGAAACAAACATCCGTTGAAGAAAAAACACATTCAAAAATAAACTATTCACTTCCTCTATAGTTTCAACGTGACATTTGAAAATCCTTGCCATAAATGCACTTAACAACAAGTTAATCTTGAACTAATAATTCTTAGTAGGAAGAAAGAGTATATCGAAGGTTAGAAATTCACAAAAGATGACTTCAGTGCTGACATTTGAGGCTAAACTTCACCGACCTTCGTTCTAATATAGGAAATGCTGAGTTAAAAGGCAACAATGGTGGTAAATGGTACATAGTGAAGATTCTATTGTATGCAAGTCGATTTTTCTACATGTCTCGTTTCATTAGACTTCAATCGACAAAGGAGGTCAATCAAAACCAGCGTTTGAATGATGTCAGTCCTCAATTTCGGTTATTATTCACGTTGGATGTAAAGTTGAAGGTTGGTAAAGATCTAGAGGTTTATCAATGCCAGAATACGATTATTCCAATAGGATATCCGTATTGGCGGCATAAATTTGAATATTCAAACGAGATTCTGAAGAAATCACGAATTACACTGAGCCATTTTTTGTTTTTCAGAATGGATAAAGATATCGAATTCCGAATGAATTAGAATTCATTTCTGGTTTTGGGTGTAGGATGTTTCATAAATTAACGTTTTCTAACATTGCGAATACTCTCGATTGACAAACCGATCAGAATTTAAACGCCATGAAATTTGCCGTATACGAAAATTGTTATGGTTATATAATGCATGTTTACACACTTGTGTTGGTAAATATGCGTGTTCTGAATTTTAATAATCAATTTTCGTAATGGTTTGATGGTTCTTCGTCGATTTTTTCCAGAACTAGGTGTAATTTTGTAATAATTTCTAGCGATCGTAGTTCGTCTCTTGACCCGACGTTGAAGTCTCCGAAACTTTCTTCAAATTGAAGGATTTTAGGCATTTTTGATGAAAAAAATTGTTGGAAAATGAATGTTGACCACTAATATTATTCTATCTGGGTCTTCTGAATTTAAGAAACACGGTTTTGTGATAAATAGCGTATATTAATTTTTTAAAAATGTAGATTTGTCGATATAAAGTTTCCATTTCTAGCCGTAGAGGTTCGTGTCTTGACCCAACGTTGAAGTCTCTGAAACTTTCATCATATTGAAGGTTTTTGGACATTTTCGATGATGAAAATTGTTGAAAGATTAATGTTTCTCACTGAAATGATTGCATCTGGGTCTCATGAATATTAGAAATTAGTTTTTTTATGGAAAGCCGATTATTTCTTTCCTAAATTCCAATTCAAGAGTCAATTTTGCAATTTAAAGTTTCTCCTTCTGGCAATCAAGGTTCGTGTCTTAGCCTGACGTTGAAGTCTCCGAGAATTTCTTCAATTTGAAGGTTTTTAGGTATTTTAGATGATGAAAATTATTGAAAGATGAATGTTGAGCACTCATATTATTGGATCTGGGTCTCCGAATTTAAGAAGTCAATTTTTTTCGCAAAATTTCGATTCAAGCTCGATTTTGCACAGAAATTTTCTAATTAAGCAATGGTTTTCCGGCATTTTCATGACTTAAACCGAAAGATGTTCCTCGATATCAACAACTCTTAGTGTCCCGAATTACGAAACTCAATTTTCGAGATTCAAAATTAAGATTCATCCCTTAATTTCGCTGTTTCGTGTCCTAACCCACCGTTAAAGTCTCCGAATGATCTCCGCATATTAAAATTGTGGATATTCGAAAGGAACTCACTTATATTGCTGGCTCCTCTCTGATAAGGGTCCATTGTGTCCAAATGATCCTCAGACATGTCCTTCAATTTGTCCAGACCGTACTTCAGCAGTTCGTGATTGCAGTTTTTCATACCGGACGTTTCACAAAACTCCTCCACTTGATTGGCGAACATGGAGTAGAGATACGACATCTGAAAGAAATCCGGAATGTTTTAATGAAGAAAAGTAGAAATGCAGAAAGTTGCAGTAGCCTGGAGGTGTGAAAGCGGCTTCACAGCTTTCGAACGCTTAAAAAAATTGAAAAACCTCCTCTTACCTTCTCCTGCTTGCTAAGGTATTCCCACATGGGTATGGCAGATCCATACAACTGTCCAATTAATGCACAAAAACACATAACTTTAGCGAAAGATTCCATCTTGTCGAAAATACGTTGTTTATACTCGTGCGTAGTTTCACTTCGACGTTCACTGTTTGTTTGTCGAGTTTCTCAACGCATCAGTTGTTTTATAGAAGCCTACTCGATTCAGATGACGTCACAGCCATCCGCATTCCAAAATCCAGTTGATCTGGGGAATCCTCAGTTCATCTGTTTTGATGACGTCCAGAGCCAAAGAGTGACGGCACAGGAGATGATTTTCAAAAATTGAATAGACTATTCTATGATTTAACGGTTCGTCAAAGTTTTTTCCTACATTAAACAAGGTATTTAAGTATTTGCCGAAATTATTATTATTTATTTAGCAAGTGTTTAGAATTCTTCAAATTCAAGAAGTAATTAAATGTTTGAATTACGATTGAAGATTAATGAAAGAATACAAAGAAGGAAAGAAAAAAAAAACATCTTCCTAAGATTGGAGTTTCCATGCCCAGTCTAACTCAATTTGAAACATTTCAAGTGATGGGAATGAATATTTTTGCACTCCAACATATCAAAAGTTGACTGTTAAAATCCTTGTGTTAGTGTTCTTATTTTTAAGTTATTTTCTTATTTCTAATGGTCTTTATGTGTTTTCTTTTTAAGTTTTTCCATAAATTCAGGGAATGTAGTAAAGACAACATTTAGAGGTTTACTTTTCGTTAATATATTCTCCCCGTCAATAAATTCCGGACAGGCAAAATTTTTGTCAAATCAACACCCTGTATCTTTTTTCGTGGTTCTCCGATTTTGTTGAAATTTTCACCAGGTATAGTATTGGGTTTTCTTATATTAACCTGAAATTTACTTTGCGAAAATACCTGTAGTTCAACCGTTATACAGGGTGAAACAAAACCTTGTTTTATACCCTTCATTTCTAAACACCCTGTGGAGAATTTGAGGCGGAAAATTTGATATCGTTCAGTTTTAAGGTGAAGTGTGACCCTTTTTAACAAAATGTTTTTTGATTTACGTCAGTATCGGATTAAAAAAAAGATACACATTTTCAAAGAAAGTGTTGCACCTAAATCAAAAAACATTTTGTTGAGAAAGGGTCACACTTCAACTTCAAACTGAATGATATCAAATTTTCCGCCTCAAATTCTCCACAGGTTGTTTAGAAATGAAGGGTATAAAACAAGGTTTTGTTTCACCCTGTATAACGGATGAACTACAGGCATTTTCGCAAAGTAAATTTCAGGTTGATATAACAAGACCCAATACTACCCATACCTGGTGAAAATTTCAACAAAATCGGAGAACCACGAAAAAAGATACAGGGTGTTGAATTTGACAAAAATTCTGCCTGTCCGGAATTTATTGACGGGGAGTGTAGATCTCTAATGATTTTGTGTTTTGAAAAAGGTTTTTATATCGCATTTGGAATTAATTTTTTCCTAATGACTATAAATAGTAGGAATTCAATTCTTCAGTTTTCCTGATATTTATTTGAATTTTGATGGAACTCTTCCCCTCAATTTCATATTGTTTTTTTCATAAAGCCTGCTAGGTATTGATAATCCATCTCATTATTTCTAATTTCGAGTTGAGTTTTGCAAAGAAACTCGAAGAAAAAGAAAAAGTAAAAATCTCAACCCCACCAACAATTACTTAAGATGAAATGAATAACAACAGTCTTGACCAAATAAAAAGCAATTTACTTCGAAAACACCCCTCTTTTTCTTTCGAAATTCCTCCCATTCAAATTAAAAAAATTGGGTCTTCTACTGAACCAGTTTTTTCAAATAAATGGCGATTTAATTCCGATTTAAAAGTGATAGTCCCATCATTTCGACCTCTATGCAATCTAATCTCATTGCATATTCCGATCGACTGAGCTTTTTGTGCATGAAAAACCCATTCTAATCGCCTAGCGAAGGACCAGAATGATCATTCTGAGAACTGGCGAATGATTGAAGTACATTCGGTGCTTCTAAGTCAGAAAAAGTGTTGAATACCCACTGGTAATCACCTGAAATGAATATAAGGTGATAATTATCTACAATTTCGAGCACACCTCTTGCACAACTTCTAAAAATAGTTCCAACAAAACAACCACGCTTATCTTCTTAATAGGAGAGCATATTTTCCTGGATGATTCATTCTTTGTTTCCCAGTGTTATTTTCCCAGGTAACTCGTTGATTTTGATGAGATATCTACCTTAAATTACTCCATTTACCATAAATTTTGAATTCGTTGGTTGAATGAGAAAAACAACATGTTTTGGCGAAATATTACAGTCCACTTGGATGTTGATCATATGATCATTAGTTGATTTAACATCATGAAATCTGAGAAAAGACCTTGCAATCTATATCGTTGTGGGTTATAAGTTATCACTATTTTCTATTTGAATATCAGGAAAACAAACAATAATTTCGTTCTACTTGAATAATCAATGTGACATTAGATTATTTCGAACAAATTTCCAGTTGCTCTTCATCAATTTCGAAATGAATATTCAATATGGCATTCATTAGTCACTCAGTAATTTGCTTCTGGTTTTATGGTAAAAGGAAGAGCGTTGTTATGGTTTTTATGGCTCGATAATGCGAACTTCATATTCCATTATGTAAACATAATAAACATATCTCTTTCCTCTGCTCTATTAACAGCGACCTCAAGTCAGGATGGTTAAATTAGCCATAAATTCTTGAGTTTGTTGAGACGAAGTTTCAGAGGAGACCTTGACGTTGAATTCTCTTGTTTTTGGGGTTCCGTAGACATGCAACGAACTGTCAACGTTCAAAATCTGATTTGGGAAGAAAAAAAAAGTATGAAAGTGCTTTTCTCGTCCACAATAACCGCATAAGAGACAATTTAAGCCACAAGAATAATCTTTTTTGCAAAAATGCGAAGTTCTTCTTTGAAACACCCCTATAAATCAAGTTTTAAATTATCTGAGCTTCCAAGAAAGGAATATAAAGTATCACAAGAGTGTCAAAAAAAAAGATTTCGAAATAGCTTGAAAGTATCAGGATTTATTGTTGGTAAACAAGTGGAGGTGGCAAAAGAATCATTTTAAATCCTTGATCATGTTGAGATCAGTCTTTATAAGAGCTACAATAAAATTCATCGCTTAAAAGACAATAACATCGATGCAAAGGGAATTTTTGCAAGTACCACCATCATTTTTGAAAATTGAAATCCCCGGAATCAAATTTTTTTTATAAATTATATTTTGAACCTAGAAAATCTTGTTTTGGGACAGAAATGATTCACCAGAAGACACATTCCATGAAAAAATCTCCATACAAGCCGAAACCTAACCACCAATCCATATTTAAAAAAATGCGCCTCATATGAAGCTCACCAATCAAGGAGACACATAAAACGTGGACAATAACGACCAGTTTGTAGCCTTTGAAGATCCTGTATCAACTTCACGTGTGCAGTTAGCAGAAATGCCTAGCGTAGGCGCCTGAATTCTTAATTTGGTGTTATTTGGGTTCTGTCTTCGTATTCTAAACCCGTTTAATCAAATAAATTATGTTTTACTATCTTAAATGTTAAATAGTTTCGACGGTGTTGATCATTCGCTGCTTCTTGGAATATAACTGCTGAGGTTTTGGTATATCCTAATCCAGGTCCAATAGAAACTAGAAGATATTTTTTTTTAACTCAAGAAGCAAAGTTGGAATTGAATTTTTTTATTTGTTGTTGGCCATTTTCCTCTTTTGCTTTGGGTTGAATTTAGGGTAGCCAGTAACTTCAACTTTTCCTTTACCCTAGGAATTAAAACGTAGAAATCTAATTCCATGGTTTATACTCAGTTTGAAAAATTTCCTTTGTCTAGAAGATAGGGGCAAAAGTTAGAAAAGTTACAGCTTTATTAAGCAATTTTTCTCTCAATGACTCTTCAACAAAGATGGGTCCTAAAAGTGTTTATTTCTGCATTTTGCATCAGCTGTTCCATTCTTTAATTCAGTGCAGTTGCAGTATCAACTTGAACTGGATCAGAAGATCATATAGTTGTCCTTTCATTTAATGTTCTATGAAAGCCAACAGTCCAAGAAGGATTTGTATTCAAGTAATATATATTCAACTTCCTCAGGAGCAAATACTGATCCTAAACAAGGTCATACAGTCTGCGAAACTGTTAATTTGTTGTCATAACTCTTCAATAATACCTAATTTCGTCCCAAACAACTCGCAAATTATCATAGCAACGCTACAATCCGCGATTACTGTAAAAAATCGAGCAATGATCTTGCGAAATTCCCATGTTCTAATGACTCACAGCTTCAATAAGCAAACGTCAGCCACATTCCAACAAATCTACCAAAAAACACCGAATGGTCCTCCTTTTAACGGATGTCCAACAGATCCTGGAATCTTTCTTGATGAATATTAGAGTGGCCTCGTGCAAAAAAATAAACTAATAAACAAGATCGACCATCTGCATTCCTCAGTCAGACGTGAAAACGTCCATTGGCGGGTCTACAGGTTGAGAATCGGGTTATCGGTTGCAAAACAGACAATGCCTCTATCCATGTTGCACAGAAATCCAATTTGGTCGTATTCTCAATAACCAAATCATGATTATTTGTTTCAAGAATTTGTGTCTGTCAAATAACCCCGCCACTGGTGGAAAACTATTAGTGGAAAAATAGCAGTTATAACAGCATTTGATTCATATTTTGTCTCCATGTTCATGGTACATCTGAACTAAAATCGATACCAATTAAATTCATCAACATTTTTGATGAATGCCTGAGATAACCAAGAAATAAATGAGACCTTATAGATTCTGGCACATAATTGATGAGATAATAGGATTTTTGGGTGCATATTCATGGTGCATCTGAATCACAAGCGATACCAATTAAATTGATCAACTTTTTTTGGAATATAATTGTGCAACCAAAGAATAAATGAAGATATGGTAACTCCAATAACAATCCCAATGACGAAACATGAACGTTGTTGAGACGATACCAATTAATTTTTTTTGTTGCAATCAGGATTCGGTAAAGATCTGATAGCTCCAGCAACAATTTTCAGACAGAAATGCAGTTGTGATACATTTCTGCCTCATGATCACTATTGAGATGAAGGCTTTTCGACTCTACTTCATGGTACCTTGAACTACGAGCGATACCAATTAAATTCATCAACATTTTTGATGAATTCCTCAGATAACCAAGAAATAAATGACGACCTTATAGTTTCTGGCACATAATTTATGATCTAATAAAATTTTGGCTTAATATTCATGATGCATCTGAATCAAAAGCGATACCAATTAAATTGATCCTCATACAACCAAAGAATAAGTGAAGATATGATAACTTCAATAACTGTCCTAATGAAGAAATCCAGTTATGCATCAATTTCTGAACATTAACGTTGTTGAGACGATATCAATTAATTTTTTTTATTACAATCAGGAGTAGATGAAGATCTGATAGCTCCAGCAACAATTTTCAGACAGAAATGCAGTCGTGCATAAATTTCTGGCACATGAACACTGTTAAGACAAAGGCTTATCGACTCTTTTTTATGGAACCCTGAACCACGAGAAATACCAATTAAATTCATCAACATTTTTGATGAATTCCTCAGATAACCAAGAAATAAATGAAGACCTCATAGTTTCTGGCACATAAATGATGAGATAATCAGATTTTCGGCTCCATATTCATGGTGCATCTGAACCACAAGCGATACCAATTAAATTGATCGACTGTTTTTGAAATATTCTCATGCAACCGAAGAATATGTGAAGATATGGTAACTCCAATAACAATCCCCAATGACGAAATCCAGTTATGCATCAATATTTGAATATGAACGTTGTTGGGACGATACCAATTAATTTCTTTTGTGACAAACAGGTGTAGGTGAAGATCTGATAGCTCCAGCAACAATTTTCAGACAGAAATGCAGTCGTGCATAAATTTCTGGCCCATGATCACTGTCAAGACGAAGGCTTTTCGACTCTATTTCATGGTACCTTGAGCTACGAGCGATACCAATTAAATTCATCAACATTTTTGATGAATTCCTGAGATAACCAAGAAATAAATGAAGACCATATAGTTTCTGGCACATTATTGATGAGATAATAAGATTTTCGGCTCCATATTCATGGTGCATCTGGAGCACAAGCGATACCAATTAAATTGATCAATATTTTGAAATATTCTCATGCAACCAAAGAATATATGAACATCTGGTAACTCCATTAACAATCTCAATGAAGAATTTCAGTTGATCATTGTTGAAACAAACAACTTTTTACTCTATTTTCATAACAATACCAATTAATTTCTTTTGATACAATCAGGAGTAGGTGTAGATCTGATAGCTCCAGCAACAATTTTCAGACAGAAATGCAGTTTGCATAAATTTCTGGCATATGAACACTGTTAAGATGAAGGCTTTTTGACTCTACCAGCGGTACTAATTAAATTCATAGATCTTTTAATCATCAGGCAATCAGGGGAGGTGAGGATCTGATGGTTTCAGCAACAATTTCTAGGAGAAATGCAGTTGTGCATAAATTTTCGGCACATGAATACTCTTGAGACAAACGGCTTTTTGGTTCAATTTTATGGTTGATTTGAACTACAAACGATACCAATTCAATTCATTTCAGGCAATCAGGTGTAGGTGAAGATCTGATAGATCCAGCGACGATCTTCAAAGAGAAATGCAGTTTTGGCACATGAGCCTTGATGAGATGATGGTATTTTGACTCTATTTTCATGAGACATATGAACTACTAGAAATACCAATTAATTTTATGAACTTTTTCAGATTTCTCTCGTGTTTTTCAACATCTGTCGTACATCCTGCACGCCTATGCCGAAGATATTGTCAAAGTGTTATCAATTCGTGAAAAAAAAAACAAGGAGGCATCGTCTTGCGGGCGCCAGATTCTCCACAAGGTCGCCTGACGACCTTCTCGTCGTCTTCGGATGCCTCGTGGATGTCACATCCTAGAGTTCAACGATAAGTTCAAGATTGTTGGGTTTCGAGTAGTACCGGGTGTTGTATCAGCGGAAGTCTTCGTGCTGCAGTTGAAACCTTGGTCGGGGATGAAGAGGATATTATGTTCTTGTTTTTTACAGTTGTGTATATGGGTTTGGCTCGAGAGGAAACGAAGAGTTTGATTAACAGCATCAAGGTTCATATTTAACATTTTAAGGTGTTGGAATATACTCCCTGTCAATAAATTTCGGTCAGGCAAAATTTTTGTCGAATTCAACACCCTATATCTTTTTTCGTGGTTCTCCGATTTTGTTGAAATTTTCACCAGGTATAGTATGGGGTCTTGTTATATTAACCTGAAATTAACTTTGCGAAAATACCTGTAGTTCATCCGTTATACAGGGTGAAACAAAACCTTGTTTTATACCCTTCATTTCTAAACACCCTGTGGTGAATTTGAGGCGGAAAATTTGATATCATTCAGTTTAAAGTTGAGGTGTGACCCTTTCTTAACAAAATGTTTCTTGATTTACGTCAGTATCTGATTTAAAAAAAAAGATACACATTTTGAAAGAAAGTGTTGTATTTTTTCAATTTTTGTAACAATTTAAAACATTGCAATACCTTATCCACTATTAAACATAAACAAACATCTGAAAACTAATAGCATGTATTTCCACCTTGCCTTCTCATCACTTCTACTATACGACGTAGCATACTTTCAATGCATTTACGAATTGCTTCTGGGGTAAGCTCAATTTCTGTTAATGCAGAACAATGCTAGGCCTCACGTTGCACGGGTTGTAACAGAATACTTTGAAGAGGCGAATATTAAATGATTCATGTGGCCAGCCAGAAGGCCGGATTCAAATCCAATTGAACATTTATAGGATATGCTAGGTAGACTTGTTCAAAATCGGCAGCCCAACACCTTGCCCGATTTACGAACAGCCCTTCTTGAAGAACGGGAAAATATTCCCCCAGAAGCAATTCGGAAATGCATTGAAAGTATGCCACGTCGTATGGTAGAAGTGATGAGAAAGCGAGGTGGAAATACACGTTATTAATTTCCAGATGTTTGTTCATGTTTACAAGTCGTTAAGGTATTGCAATGTTTTAAATTGTTAGAAAAATTAAAAAATGCAACAATTTCTTTGAAAATGTGTATCTTTTTTTTTAAAGCAGATACTGACGTAAATCAAAAAACATTTTGTTAAGGAAGGGTCACACATCACCTTAAAACTGAATGATATAAAATTTTCCGCCTCAAATTCACCACAGGGTGTTTAAAAATGAAGGGTATAAACAAGGTTTTGTTTCACCCTGTATAACGGATGAACTACAGGTATTTTCGCAAAGTAAATTTCAGGTTAATATAACAAGACCCAATACTATACCTTGTGAAAATTTCAATAAAATCGGAGAACCACGAAAAAAGATACAGGGTGTTGAATTTGACAAAAATTTTGCCTGTCCGGAATTTATTTACGGGGAGTGTATGTTTTTTAGATTGTGAATTTTACCAAAACTTCATTCATTAGACCATTATGCATCTCATTCACTTTTTTTTCAAGGAAAGAAGGATTAATTTGGTCTAGCAAGGGTGTGTTATTCTTCAGATTGCTGACGACATGTTGCATGATTATTTTATTGAAAGTGACAGATTTATCTTTGATATCCGATATGAAAAGATTATATCTACCGTTATGGTAGCTCCTCCTTAGAAAGTGGTAGTTAATAGCGTTCATTGACACTGACTACCCGTTTTAGTGAAGAAAGTGCAGGAGATCTCAACACGCAATGCCGTATTTTGTTCGCTGAAGAAGCAATGTCAAGATCGTGTGCTATGAAATATAAAATTACTGTTGATGGCTCGTATAATGGTAATACACGTGAATACCATCTCTTCAGCCATTAACCTCCATTAGAAATCTACCACGACGGATTTGATGGTGCGTTATACTCATGGTACATTAGAAGCAGCAATTCATTGAAGAAAAAATTTTCAGCATTCATTCGATGAAAGTTACAATTCTCAGCTTCAATATCTGATGATTTGTACTAGACATTTGCAGACTGTAGCAAAAAACTAAGTTATCTAAAAGACTCAGTACTCTCATTTGCATCAATGAAGTCTCCTTTCACTTTCGAATGCAATAAAAATCATGTCATTGCGTATTTTTCCACTTGAACTGTCTCATTTTTCCTCAGATGACATTTTCCTCGATCTTACGTCATGAAAAGATGCTAAACACCATTTTTATTACGAAAGATATGATTAATATTCAAATGGCGAAAACCTAACCAGATGGAACTAGTTTTTATGAAGATTCAAATGGACAACTGTTTGTTATGACGACTGATTTTCAGGGAAAACTCTTTAAGTCGAAGAATTCAATTAGAATTCCAAACAGGCATTCTTGAAGATTTTCATCTAGTGCTTGTCAATGCAAGGTTGTTCTTTTCGAGAATATTCAATCGTCAAATCAAATAATGTTAATTCGCTCAATAAACAATCATTTTATTCGTCTAGGATGTCCTTATGATAATTTATCTAATTAGTAAGCATCGATTAGGACGAATTTCATTCGATTTCAGTTGTTGAACTTCGAACTCTTAACTTCTGCTCTCTCATTCTCTTCAAACTAGAAAGTGTTTCGTCGAATACATCAGAAACGTGTATACAGGGTGAGCCAGTGGTTTTACGAAACTTGGTGCATTAGTTCTGGTTCGTTTCTTGATCTCAATCAATTAGAAGGTTAGGTATTTTTTATTCAGAATGAGGAGGCACTCACGTAAAATAAACAATTTTTTGTACAACTGCCATTGAAAGTGACAATTTTAATGACAGCAAACAATGTTAAAATTGATTGTTTACGTGGATTCGTGTTGAAAATATTTTTAAATTTTCTTATGATGAAATCAGATGATAAAATTCCAGCAATTGCTAATTTTTATTATCAATATTTAACAATCATTACTTATGAACATTTATATTAATCGTAAAACTGGAAAAATTACTAACATCAATGCCCTGTGACGTTAGGGAGCTTCGCAACACATTATTAGAATCCTCAGCACCATCAGTACTTGTAGAAACCGGAAGTACAATATTGGATGATGATGATCCGAAATCTGTTGAGGTTGGGAGAATTTTTTCAGCAATTACATTTCTATATGCAATGAATGATCAACATAACCCTCGGCTACCGTCGTAGACTTCCATCCACCATGTTTTTTTATATCCGTAATATTTGCTCCTGATTCTGCTAGCAATGAAGCGGAGGATCTTCGAAATCAGTGTGCCGTTTATTGCTTTAGTTCTGGCAGTTTGAGGAATTCGGCAACAATAGATGGAATTTTCCCAAATGTATTAATACCTACTGAATTGGCAGTGCATTTATTATTCGTGTATATCAGGAAAAAACGACGATGTTTGATGACAGAAGGGCGCAGGGCAAAGTACTTATGAAAATAATCTACATACTTCCCAATAATACTGAAATAACGACTGACTTTCTTTTTTGTATTTGGAAGTTGTAAAACTAATGATTTATTTGTTTTTTCGATGTCTTCCACTGATAAACTACACAATTCTTCACGCCGACAGGCTCCAAATAATCCGAAAATAGTTGCAACCTTAACCATCAAGTTTTTCTCATCTGCTGCCTCCTTCATAAACTTTTCAACTTATTCACGAGTGAGAATTTTCGATTTTTTGGGACGATATCCTTCACTTTTCCGTTTTAAATATGCTATTGCCTTAAAATATTTACTAACACCCACTCCATTTTTAACAAGGGCTCTTGACTTCATCATTGAAAATTTGCACCACAAATCCATATTTTGGTATGCCAGGAAAACAGTTTCACTGAAGTTCCCTTCTACATTTGTCAATTTACACCAGGCCAGGAAATTGTTATATGCAATATCGTACTGCTGAACAGATTTTTAAGGTAGCAGTTCTAGATTTCCTCTTCTTGCAGACTCTTCAATATCCAGAGGAACAACCAAATCGTCACTTTTATCAATAATTGGACTCTCGACAAACATATTGAGCAGTTAAAAATCCAAGACGAAAATTGGACAGGAACGAAATTCAAATTACAGCTTCTTTTCCCATTTGTTAGTAATTATAACGTTGGCAACGTTTGCCATTCACAATAACTTTTTGATTATTTGAATATTAAAATGCATTTTGAAGTTTATTGACATTGCAAATTCGCCCATTTCATTATCAAAATAGGGCAGTTGTACAAAAAACATTGTATCCTATCATAAATAACTATTGAGACATTTTTAGATGCTGAAATATTCTCCAGAAACTTACACTGTTCCTTTTGGGCTGTTAGACCTTATTGAATCTCCTTTGTTAATAATCTCTCGAACTTCAAGCAAGACCATATAAACAATCAAAAGTTCAAGATCTCACCAAATAAAAACACATGTAGATCAGATTATTATGGTCTGGCATTCTTGGAATAGATTGCTCCATCCGCCTCCAATGAAAACGAAAGACATGGTAGCATTCACATTGTGTGGAGATTTGAGTGTTCTTCAGTGTTAAACCATGATTGATTATTCCGGAAACAATTTGAAATGCAAATCATTTTATGAGTAAGCCTTGAACTTAAGTTCCGGTTGATTTATGATTCTCTGTCGGTGCAATAAAACTGAGAAATTACAAGGCGTTCAATTTTTTTAAGCTAGGATAGTAGGACTATGTTGAATTGAAGGATTCTGTGATCTTTATGGTGCTAGAGATAATTCAACAACGTTCTTCTGAACTTAATTGGTGTATTTTATGTTTTTTTTCTCATACAACCACTTGGTATTAAACAAATTATGGTATTTAAAAAAAAATTCCGATGAACTGAAAATATTCTGTTGTATTATTTAAATTTTTTTCAATCTTTCACTTCGTACCGAAACATTCTTTTATGTGCAACAGAATTTCGCATTATTCAACGAGAAGGTAGATAACTTACAATACTTCTTCGTGTTAGATGTGCTGCCAACACCTAGAGATCTTCAGGCTGATAACAGCATAAGATTTTTCTGGAGATCATTTCGGATTTTCTGAAGGGTATAAACATATCTATACTCCCTCCATTGTAGGGTGGAGGTGGAAGAATAAAAATCAAATTTATTCATTTTACATAAATCAAACAAAACAATAAAAAAAAATTCCGCGAGTATACCAACAAATCTTAATAGGTCTTCTATCTTCTGATTTCTCAGAAAAATCCAACGGTGATTCGTAGAAAAAAACAACAACTTTGCTATGCGGAACTTCGAGATCGTAATTGGCCACACGATATTATTTATATGATTTTATTAATCGAATTTTTATGCGAATGTAGTAGTGGCGCCAAGAATTCAGAAAGGAGTCAGACGACAATAAATTAAACTCAGAGAATCGCGAAAAATAAATTGCTGAATTATTCAACAATTTGCTCATGCAGAATGAATACGGAGAAATTGGATGCTTTTTGTTCTGAGCGATTGTTCGAAAAAGGAGAAAAACTTAACAACTGAGGTGAAAGAATATAAGCATGAAAATTTTTGTTCACAATAACGTAATGTATCACAGTTTAGGCAAGGGTTGGATTGAATATGATTATTAAAATCAATTGCGACAATTTCAAGCAATTTATTAAAAAAAATACGTAGTAGATTCGTCTATTTGTTGTTTACTTGTTGATCAACACCAACTTCAACAATAAGACAGTAATAAACTTCTTTATATGTTATGTCTGTAACTTTTACAGTAATTCTGAATTTTCCAAGCCTGACTGGAGCATTCAGTTGTGAAAAGTCGAAAACGTGGTTGTCCATATGATAGTATCCCTGAAAAAATTAATTTCTACCTTGGTTAAGATAATTTCTCAACGAAAATTAAAAAAAATTAAAACAGTGATTTTTTCGCCAGTATCGCATGCAAATTCATTGAAAAAATGTATTTTTACCGCTGGAATAGGACATCTTTCAGGGTGAGTTACATTAGTGTTTTTCATCGAATCCAACCAAATACTTGGAAAAAGTTTCATCATAGTGTTGCACATATCTTTCTGTCTTGGTAAAAAAGGCCATTCTACCCACCCACCCCCATCAGACCATCGCTCTAACTTCACCGTGAACTTAAAAAAAATCCAGTGAATTTCCATTAAAAATTTTTTTTTTAAAGATGAATGTCAAAATCAGGAAATTTTTTAAACACCATGTAAAAAAATTTCTTAAATCTTCAAGCCTTACCCCTGTTTTATCGTCAATGTCTTTAGGATATGCATAGTCCATGCTGAGAGCTGAATGCGTTTTGTTGATTTTCGTAAATTTCAAGTTTCTCATTGGAATCTCCATTTTATCATTTTCAGGGCAAACTTGGACGTTCTTAATTTCAACATTTTTGCGCAAACCCACCTGAAATGGACCCAGAATAAGTAAACGAAGAATTCACCTCCTCAAATCTAAACCAACAAAATAAAAAAATTTAAAAACTTACTGATGCCCCAAAATGAAGATAATTCAATAGTATAAGAAATGTTAACTCTTGGAAAATCATGTCATATAACGTTATTCGTTCATCACATCTTTAATAATGATTGGGTCGTCCCATAAAATAACAATAGTCTGATTTATGGGTAATTATGTACAAAACTTCCAAATTTTTTGCCTTGTTCTAGATTCAGTCATGATAAATCTAATGATACCTTTTTATGGTAGTTGAGGTGAAAAAATTTAATCTCTTGAATCGAAGCAAACGATCATCAATCGTAATTAACGGTAATTTCAGTTATTTAACTGGAAATTTGAAGCACATTTCAAGAATCGCTCATTTTTGTTGGAAATACCTTATTACATAGTAAATAAAACATTTGGAAGCTTGATATTATTCAGATTAAAGCCTTGGAAAAGCGAAATGTTGCATTAAGGAAACAATCCCTACCCTCCTGTTGAAAGAACTACCGGAACCTACCCCATTTCTGATCTGACTCGAGTTGTCAAATCTGACACCAGTAATCATAGGTTAGAATCATTGTTATTGTTTATTAAATTTTCAAATGGGTAATATGAAATAATTGCAATTGTGCGTAAAGTCATTATATAGTGAACCACATTGAACTTCCGTAAGGATCATTAAAAATTACGATAAAAATGATTTAGCCAACGAGAAAAACTGCAAAGAACAGTTATACGTATCAGATCGACGTAAGTCTAAAGTAGATCAAGTAATGCATAAAATAGATATAGATGAATTCAGTGATACTGAAATTGGTCAAATCGATGCTACCAAGAAATTATTGACGAAGAAATCAAGGAACATATGTTACACATCAATATGGAGGATTATTGCTGTAATAACAACAGTGTTCGTTCTTTTATCAGTTGTGTTCTTATTGAGATACTACATGAGATTCTTGTTGCTATGGCTGGAACACCAAGATGGGGCCGTAAAAATGATGGCCATAGTGATATTATTCTGCCTTGTAGCCCTGCCGATTTCCATCGGTTACCTAGTGTTGGTTTGCATTTCTGGTTACCTCTACGGCTTTTGTTTTGGACTTCCGTTGGTGGTTTTCGGAGCCAATTTTGGACTGTTGGTTGCTAATGTTATCCTTAGGAATATTGGGCATCATCCGGTTGTTTTGAGGATGACGGAGAATCCTACAGCTCAAGCGATCAAGAGACTCATATCAGGGCCTTCCAGTTTCAAGATTGTTTTATGTGCTCGGGTGACTCCAATCCCCTTTGGATTGCAGAACACCATTTTTGCGGTGAGTAGACAATAATTCATTTTAATTCGGTCAGAGAAGAAGTAAATGAAATAATAGACTGAATATATGAATTTTTTTTGTTTCTCATTTGTGAACTTCAGTTTCCAAAAACACAATATTAATCAAGAAAGTTTATTTTATCAAGTCATTAACTTGTAAAACTGACAGTTAACTTGCAAAAGTTTTACAAGTTAGTAGTAATATTTACATTAGAAAATTTTGTTTAATCGTCATATATGTTGAAAATCATGATACAATTGTTATTTCGAGTAACACAGATTTTTGATGATGAAAGAGTTGATACTCATGATGATGAACCATCTGTTGACTCAGAAACTGCTGAACTCGAGGACTGCAGAACATTTGTACTCTCCTTACTACCAAATAATTTGCTAGACATTTCGATTTTTTTGTTGGCTGAATCATCGACATAACTCATCGCAATTTCGGTGCTCTTCCACCCTCCTGCACGCTTTAGTGCTAAAATATCTCCACCCGAATCCGCAACCATAGTGGCTCCAGTTCTGTGAAAAGAGTGGCCGGTGTATAACTCTGGGTCTTTCAAACCTAAATATTTCGCTATTTGCTTTGGGACACCACCAATAGTGTGCTGGCCAGCATTAAGGGAAATACACTTTCTTGTCGGTATGTCAAAAAAAATCTTAGGTTTCTGTTCCAGGAGGCCGAAGATTTACATATTTTCTGTATAACATGCAGGGCTTGAAGCTGCAGCCATCATCAGTTATGGTGAATCTTCTTGTTGTTAAATTTTTTGTTTGACTCAATGTCACAATAACGTATTTTTCCATATCTTCTACATCATTCATGTTTAAGGAGAGAATTTCGTCACATCGACAACATCCAAAAATTCCAAATATTGTTACAATTTTCGCCAGAAACCACTGGTCATCAGGAGCATGTAAAAGAAATTGTTCAGCCTTTTCTTTACTTAATTCCTTGGCCTTTTTTGGCGTATAACGCTCATTTCTTCGTTTCAGAAACGCTATTACTTTTTGAAATCTGCAAATGACAACTAAACGTCATATTTTCCAATAAATTTTTTAAGGCAAACAAACCTGCAAACAGAGGCATTTTCTTTAATTTCCAAGCAGCTTTTCAGCATAGACCATCTTGCCTATAAAGTATTAGGGCTGAATCTAGCTGATAGTTGATTCAAGGAGACCAACAAAATATCTTCAGTTACCCCAATCACACTATTTTTGTTTTGCCACTTTTTGAAGTCGTCGTATTCTCGCTCGTACCTTGAAGCTGATTTTGCAGGTAATAAACTTGATGCTACACTGCTGGCTGCCTCAATAATTTCTTTTGGTACATTCATTTTCGCTTTCGCCAAAACAAATGTAAAGAAAAATAAACAGACATGTTCATGGCAACGCTTCCATAGCTTACGACATTTGCGACAAATTATTGAGATTTTTTTGGAATTTATCTAACCTTTTTACAAATGAGAAACAAATAAAATATAAAAAAATACACGCAAAGTCACGGGTTTTACTGGCTCAAGGAGGTATCCTCCATTCGCCAGTAAAAACCCTCTTACCTTGCTAGTAATATTATATACTATTTCAATTGATGCTAGGTTTTATACTGGTTTATATAATATTATGTGTTGCCAGTCAAATTTTGAAAGTGTCATTACGTTTATTATGTTCCCTGCTCATCTGAGTCGAGCAATAATGGTCAATATATGGAATAAGACAGCTGAAAAGCAAGAAAATAGACAAAATTCCTCAAATTGAACACTTGTTCAAAAACCTTTCATTTTATTTTATTTATTCATTCATTTCATTCAGAATTTTATTCTAGTTTCAAGTTGTCCATCCTTAAATTATTTCACAGTTATCGAAGTGTTATTGACAATTCTAATCATATCTTGTATCTATTCTCATTATGATATTGTTAAAAATAATTTTTGAGCAACCTGTCGGTCCGTTACTAAGCAACACAAAAATTAATTGATTGAAACATAGTTTGGATCTGACAGTTCATTATTCAATGAAAAATCTACCGGAGTTTGCATTGCAATTGGCCTCATTGGATTTATGTTCTCGCACTTTACATGTATATAGGTTCTCTTCGATGATCTATCCGTTTTCATTTCCGGAAAAAGAAACCATTCATCATTTCCTTTGTTGCCTCAACATGTTAAACACCGGCCTTTTCTCATTTTTGATCGAGTGGTATGTCCCTCATACGTTATGAGTGTCGAATATTCAAGCAGGTTGGCGAGGGAAGACGATATATAACCATTTTTTTATTTATTCCTCTTCCAATAGCAATAAATCGCAAATCTGACACGAAATGGAGCAGGATAAGCTTTAACTGTGTTAAAAATTCATACTCTCCAGTTTCTCAACAATTTACACAATAAATTCCGATGTTATATGCATTTATAGTTCATTAAAAATGCTTTCAAACTTCAACAGGTGCTATCTAGGTTAGGAATGGCAACCTCGCATTTCGAGTTGACTGGCAACGTTCGAATATTTTAACGCCCTCTCTTTGCTATTTCTTCAAATTATTCTTGATGAAAAGAAACTCGATTGTGTTACGAAAATAATCAATTTATTTCAGCTGAGCAACGTAAATCCAAGAATGTATCATCTGGCTTCCATTGTTGGCTTGTTTCCAACCCAAATTCTTGGGGTTTATCTTGGGAGCACCCTTAGAGCGATGCAAGATGCTTGGGAACATAAGAACTTCTCAACATCAGCATATGTAGTGATAACAATACAGGTTTGTATTTTTTATTTTATTTTATTTTTTTTTACGTGAAATTAATACTTTTTGTATCAAAAAATTAATCTGATTCTGAGTGGCTGTCGCCACAGTCAATTATTTCATCTTTGCCAAAGATTGGACAACTGTTTTGGAAGTTAACACCTGCACATTCCTCACATGTTGCGTTACAAAAAAGACTTAGTTTTCTGCAGGTGCATTGCATCTTTTTTGCAGTTACAAAAACTCATTTTCAACAATTTTTGTGGTGCAGGTGTTTTTTGCATTTTTGTAGGCTGCAAATATCTATTGGTACTATTACAACAGCAATAAACTGAATTGAGAGCTTTATTACCAAGCCAAATTTGAAACTGATGATTTAAGGCAAGCATTTATTTAATCGGCAGCTGTCGATTTTGGAATTACCGGTAATGGTTGTCGGAAGTCACCAGATAAAAGAATCAATGCTCCCCCAAAACATCCGTTTAGGCAACTCAAAATACACAGTCATTGTTTACATATACAATAGTAGAATGGAGATTTGTTCAAAACATTTCGTCATAAAATTTTCCGTAGTGTTCGGAAGAAAGATAGGTGTAATAACACATGGACTCAGATGCGTTAATATTATTAGAAAATGTAGTTCACCGAATTAATATCAAATATAATACTTTCACGAAAACGCTATTAACCGTAGCGACACCTACTGGCGTTATTCGCAAGAAGAAAAATAATTTCCCATTTTTTTTCCATTAAATCAAATTTTTCAGAGTTTTAATGTATTTTATGTTAACCCCGCCGTAGAAAAATCCAAAAAAAAATCTTTCATAACAAACAGTTCATCCAATCTTGAGTTATAAATGGTGTAACCAACAAAACGGCCTACTTAGTTTTATATATTAAGATACATAAATTATAAATTTTTTTTTAGCTCATCATGGACAGTTTGATGATGATGTGGGTTGGATACAAAGCAAGAAAAGAACTGGCGAGAGTCTTATCAGATGCAGATAACATAGGACCAATCTTAATGTAAGAAACAAACGAATTTACATGTACCTTTTCTCGAAGCCAAATATTCGATATTAAGATCAAAAGATATTTTTGTAATTTATTGTATGAGTAAAACTATATTATTTTTATTTATTGAGGAAATATAACGAATCTAAACGAAACATTCTTTTCATTCGCACCCTTGGGATAAAAATAAATAACCACATTCAAATAATTATTTAATCTTAACAATGAAAATGCTTTTTGATATGTTTCACAAAATATAGGTTATCGTAATACTACAAAAAGGTCATCGTATATTTACATTATTGGTTAGTCGAAATTTGCATACACCCTAATGAAACACATTTAAAATTGGAAACGTCCAAATCCTTACAACCATTTTTTCGAGGTGATCAACCCTATCGAACAAAAAGGTTTTCGCTAAGATGATCCGATGGCAGCAATTAAAATCGTTGAGATTGAAGCGTATGAAGATGAGTTACGAAAAAAAAACGTAGATAAGGGTATAAAAACTCTTATTCGTTAATCTGAACACAAAGGTTAACAATTGGAAAGACAGGTATAAAAATTATCATCATGGATAAATATACACACATAATGTCAAGATTACTAGATCGGTCCTCATTCATTCTACACTCCCCGTCAATAAATTCCGGACAGGCAAAATTTTTGTCAAATTCAACACCCTGTATCTTTTTTCGTGGTTCTCCGATTTTGTTGAAATTTTCACCATGTATAGTATTGGGTCTTGTTATATTAACCTGAAATTTACATTGCGAAAATACCTGTAGTTCATCCGTTATACAGGGTGAAACAAAACCTTGTTTTATACCCTTCATTTCTAAACACCCTGTGGTGAATTTGAGGCGGAAAATTTGATATCATTCAGTTTTAATTTGAAGTGTGACCCTTTCTCAACAAGATGTTTTTTGATTTAGATCAGTATCTGCTGTAAAAAAAAGATACACATTTTCAAAGAAAGTGTTGCATTTTTTCAATTTTTATAACAATTTAAAACATTACAATACCTTATCGACTAGTAAACATGAACTAACATCTGAAAATTAATAGCGTGTATTTCCACCTCGCTTTCTCATCACTTCTACTATACGACGTGGCATACTTTCAATGCATTTCCGAATTGCTTCTGGGGGAATATTTTCCTGTTCTTCAAGAAGGGCTGTTGGTAAATCGGGCAAGGTGTTTGGCTGCCGATTTCGAACCTGTCTACCTAGCATATCCCATACATGTTCAATTGGATGTAAATCCGGACTTCTGGCTGGCCAAACGAATCGTTGAATATTCGCCTCTTCGAAGTATTCTGTTACAACCCGTGCAATGTGAGGCCTAGCATTGTTCTGCATTAACAGAAATTGTTGCTTCCCACAGAAGCAATTCGTAAATGCATTGAAAGTATGCCACGTCGTATGGTAGAAGTGATGAGAAAGCGAGGTGGAAATACACACTATTAATTTTCAGATGTTTGTTTATGTTTACTAGTCGATGAAGTATTGTAATGTTTTAAATTGTTATAAAAATTGAAAAAATGCAACACTTTGTTTGAACTTGTGTATCTTTTTTTTCAAAGCAGATACTGACGTAAATAAAAAAACATTTTGTTAAGAAAGGATCACACTTCAAATTAAAACTGAATGATATCAAATTTTCAGCCTCAAATTCACCACAGGGTGTTTAGAAATGAAGGGTATAACACAAGATTTTGTTCCACCCTGTATAACGGATGAACTACAGGTATTTTCACAACGAAAATTTCAGATAAATATAACAAGACCCAATACTATACCTGGTGAAAATTTCAACAAAATCGGAGAACCACGAAAAAAGATACAGGGTGTTGACAAAAATTTTGCCTGTCCGGAATTTATTGACGGAGAATATAGTTACTAAATTTTTTATGTATTTCCACTTTTGAATCTCTTGGGTGTTAAGTACCAAACTGAAAAATGCAGAACAAAATTCTCGTTTCTAGTAATCTTGTTGGATCCCTTTTACATACTTTACGAAGGAGTTCAAACGAAAATAAAAGCTTTTTCTGAGGAACATTGCTCCACTGAACAGTCTTCACTGGTTTCTTTGACAGATCTAAGCCATTTCCCGTGACAATGAGGAGCTGAAAGTGCCGACCAACGTGTGATGCGACCCTTAACTCCGTGACCTTGACATCTCCACCCAAGGCTTTCGTGGAGAGCCTCAGACTCGCATCGCACGCAGATGTGCTCACCTGAAATAGAAAAACATCGATCAGATTGATATTATGGTAGGTTGAGTCTACTCATCTATAGCTGTTTTGCTTCGTATAATTTTTCTTTTTCATTTTTCTACGGCACAACGTTGGTCCAGTTCATACCATCCGCATCCAATCTATTTTCTATTCCAAACTCTCTTCAAATCCAATCCAGTTACATTCGAATTTTCCGGCACCAAAGTTTCAATAATATATTTCCCGGCAACTACACTCTCCATTTATATAATTTCCAAAAGCAATTTTAATCAGACAGACGAGTCGGCTGCATCAAAGCTACTCGCTCAGCGATCTCTGGATACGGGCAAATTCCATTCGGAAAGCAATTCCGAGCATGAATGTGTTTTTCATCCGAACAAAGACAAACACGTGAAAGGTTAGATAATTAAGCTGTTCCGGTGTTTTCGGGCCCGTTGGATCACGCAAACAGGATTATATCAGAATCTGGCCGGATGCATAATTCTGTGTGTTTAACTCTTGGTTGCCTTCGGCGGTTGGTTTTGGTAACGCCAAGAAAATAGTGAAATGCGAAATTTGGATAGAAACTGATTCAAACTCTAGCAGGAATTAGGATGATTTCAAAACAGCGTACTTTTTTTTGTCTTTCATGTTCTTTTTATGAGATCCAGTGTTAGAGAAACTCAGAGCTTAAGAGATGTCAATAGGATGCCATGAATCTTCAGAGTGTTTCTATTACCATAGGAATATGGGTTGTAGGGTTTTTAGGAAGTGTATTCAACTCAGCATGGCTACAACATATAGAATACAATTCTATTTCATATGTTTTAGCCTCAATTAAGGCAGAATAGGTTCAGCAGTTTATAAAATGAGAGGAATAGGATAACACTTTTGAGTTATGGGTAGGGTTGTTCTTCTTATGACGTCATGAGGTCCAGTGTTAAAGAGACTCAGAGCCTAAGAGATGTCAATAGGATGCCATGAATCTTCAGAGTGTTCCCATCACTATAGGAATATGGATTGTAGGGTTTTTAGGAAGTCTACTTACCTCAGCATGGCTAAAACATATAGAATACAATTCTATTCCATACGTTTTAGCCTCAATTAAGGCAGAATATGTTCAGCAGTTTATAAAATGAGCGGAATAAGATAACATTTTTGAGTTATGATTAGGTTTGTTCTTCTTATGAGGCCCTGAGGTCCAGTGTTCAAGAGACTCAGAGCCTAAGAGATGTCAATAGGATGCCATGAATCGTAAGAGTATTCTTATCACCATAGGAATATGGGTTGTAGGGTTTTTAGGAAGTGTACTTAACTCAGCATGGCTAGAACATATAGAATACAATTCTATTCCATATGTTTTAGCCACAGCCAAGGCAGAATATGTTCAGCAGTTTATAAAATGAGCGGAATAAGAAAACACTTTTGTGTTATGGATAAGGTTGATCCTCTTATTAGGCCATGAGGTCCAGTGTTAAAGAGACTCACAGCCTAAGAGATGTTAATAGGATGCTATGAATCGTTAGAGTGTTTTTATCACCATAGGAATATGGATTGTAGGGTTTTTAGGAAGTCTACTTAACTCAGCATGGCTGAAACATATAGAATACAATTCTATTCCATATGTTTTAGCCTCAATTAAGGCAGAATATATTCAACAGTTTACAAAATGAACGGAATAAGATAACACTTTTGAGTTATGGATAGGGTTGTTCTTCTTATGACGCCATGAGGTCTAGTGTTAAAGAGACTCAGAAACTAAGAGATATCATTAGGATGCCATGAATCGTTAGAGTGTTTTTATCACCATAGGAATATGGGTTGTAGGGATTTTAGGAAGTGTATTTAGCTCAGCATGGCTACAACATATGGAATACAATTCGATTCCATATGTTTTAGCCTCAATTAAGGCGGAATATGTTCAGCAGTTTATAAAATGAGCGGAATAAAATAATACTTTTGAGTTATGGATAGGTTTGTTCTTCTTATGAGGCCATGGGGTCCAGTGTTAAAGAGCCTAAGAGATGTCAATAGAATGCCATGAATCGTTAGAGTGTTTTTATCACCATAGGAATATGGGTTGTAGGGTTTTCAGGAAGTGTACTCTACTAAGCATGGCTACAACATATAGAATACAATACTATTTTATATGTTTTAGCCTCACTTCAGTCAGAATGTGTTCAGCAGTTTTATATCCACTTGGACTTGAGCCCTTCCAATGAAGTTTTCTTTTAAATGAGAATACTAATGAATTTACCTTCTTTCAATGCTTGGAAACTGGCTTCCTTCCTGCACGCCTTCGATGCTTTCAAAACTTCAAAACTCAAGCAGTATCTGAAAAAAAAAACAAACTCAATTAAACTCACAAACCAACCAAACAAATTCAAGATAATCGCTAACACCCAACCACCCAAGAAACATTCTTTCATGTTAAAAAAATTTATACCTTTCCCTTCGCTCCAAACCGAACGCAAATGAAAAAATTGATTCCCCTGACACCTCAAGGTGTACCTCAATCTTCCAGAAGGGTCGTTTTACCCGGACCCTATCCCAGTATCGGCGACCAGTCCGGATGTTTTATGCTCTCTTCTTCTCACGTTGGCCCCTTACATCTGTACGTTGTTCCATCGTTTGTAGGGTGTTTGGATAATTGGATTTTCCACGGCTGAATCAATCTTTCGAAGGTGTGTACAGCTTGTCGGAGGTAAGGGAGGAAAAAGGGAGTTTTTAGATTTGTACAGGAGCGTATCCAGCCGTAAAAACATCGATTTGTAGGTTGCATTTTGAATTGCACCTAATCCTGTTTCTGTTGAGAAACTAAATGAACGCTTTTGTGGAAAACAAGAAGAAGGTTTAATGCGACAGTAACCAGACCCTATCCTGCAATTATATCACGTTTCGGCTTCCGAGAGAGCTTTCTCTGGATGCACTAAGCGTTAAACTCCTTTATCCAGAACCTTCGCCCAATAATATGACTCTTACTCGTCCTTTTCCAGTTCCAGTTGGCTTTGTAATTAGCGGTTGTTCTCTCCAATTTACTACTGTGCAGGAATTAACACCGACATGTTCCCTAGAGGATAAAAGGGTCCATTACTCTTACGTGTCTGCTTCCAACGATCCTGATGAGCAAGAGATTTGGGGACATCAGGATATGAGATCGTGTTAATTTGTACGAAGAATCTTCAGCTTTTCCTTTTTCATACTGTTTGATTTACACCCCAATCTCCCCATTCCCGTAGGTCATTTCTCAGGCAAAGTAACCTCAGGGTTTTTCACATTTAACAGCGGTTTCAACTGGTGATTGGTGTTGAGCTGAGGCCATTTGTCGATGTCGTAACCGTTATTCTCAGCTTGTCGCGTGATTTGTTCGTGTTTGGGATCTCGAGGGGTATTTTTCCGGTAGATATGGCTTGGAGGTTTGGGGTAAATCAAGTTTACAACAGAGATCTGTCCAGAGAAAATAAGAGATCCTGTTTGAGATCTGTCCTCATGTATTCATCTGGAATTCGTGCTGAAATTCATGGCTACAAAATATAGAATACAATTCTATTCCATATGTTTTAGCCTCAGTTAAGGCAGAATATGTTCATCAGTTTATAAAATGAGCCGAATAAGGTAACACTTATGAGTTATGGATAGGGTTGTTCTTCTTATGAGGCCAGCGGGTCCAGTGTTAAAGAGGCTCAGAGCCTAAGAGATGTCAATAGGATGCCATGAATCGTTAGAGTGTTCCTATAACCATAGGAATATAGGTTGTAGGGTTTTCAGAAAGTGCACTTAACTCAGAATGGCTACAAAATATAGAATACAATTCTATTCCATATGTTTTAGCCTCAGTTAAGGCAGAATATGTTCAGCAGTTTATAAACTGAGCGGACTTAGATAACACCTTTGAGTTATGAATAGGGTTGTTCTTCTTATGAGGTCATATGGTCCAGTGTTAAAGAGACTCAGAGCCTAAGAGATGTCAATAGGATGCCATGAATCGTTAGAGTGTTCCTATAACCATAGGAATATAGGTTGTAGGGTTTTTAGGAAGTGCACTTAACTCAGCATGGCTACAAAATATAGAATACAATTCTATTCCATATGTTTCAGCCTCAATTAAGGCCGAATATGTTCAGCAGTTTATAAAATGAGCGGAATAGGATAACACTTTCGAGTTATGGATAGAGTTGTTCGCCTTATGAGACCATGGGGTCCAGTGTTAAAAAGAATCAGAGCCTAAGAGATGTCTCCATGAGGCCATGAATCGTCAGAGAGAATAGGGATTGTAAGGTTTTTAGGAAGTGTACTTATCCCAGTATGTCTACAATTCTTTTCCATATGTTAAAGCCCCACTATAGACAGAATGTGTTCAGCAGTTTCGTACCCAGTTGGTCTGTTCTGCATTACAGACTCCCAATGATGGTTTCTTCTAAACAAGTGTATTAATGGCTGTCAGAGACATTTCTTTGAATATATTATAGAAAACCTTGATATTTCGATTGATTGAATTTATACAACTTTTTGTAATTTCCAAGTAATAGACTTATAGAAAGATCATTCATATTTTGCTTATAAAAACTGTTAAACCTGGTACAGTTTTTTCCAATGGCCATATTCGAAAGGACCAACAAGAGCCTCTCTGAGTTGCTCATTCAAACACTCAACCGATTTGGAGTCGAATCAAGACTGCTGTTGGACTTAAAAAAATATTCCAGAAACCCAAAAAGTCCTACCGAAGAGATCGTTCCACTCTTGCCCCCAAAGGGAACCGTGAGGGGTTCATTATTTCCTAATGCCCCCACTTATATTCCGCCAAAGAGAGTCTAGACTATCCGGCAAACGTTCCGTTGATCCCTTCAGAGAAAATGCGGAAAAAACGCCTCCCGATTGAATGAAATTGAATAAAACATAAACCGTTTCCTCTTTTTCGTGCATCCGCGTTTTGTCGGCGAACACTGTCGCCTCTCACGTCCCTACGGGACGAGACTATCGTCGGCGACATGAAAGGCTAATGAAAATGGCCCCGTTTTCCGCGGGAAAACGCTAGAGGTCGCTGCATCGAACATGTGCGCCAATTTGAGTTTTAACCGAAGAAGGCAGCACAGATTAAATCTCACTTATCATCCGACCAATTCCGGCTCGAAGGACCATCTAGTTCTATGACATGGATGAAATCCTTCTTAACACGTGTTGCTTCTGCACTCAACAGTCGGTATCTTCCTGCCATAAACGAAATTATGACTATCCAATCAGAGGAGGAGATAAACAGTCCGAATTCAAATTGAATAATTTCCCCAGACAGTATAATCCGAACGTGAACTATAAAATGCCGTCTCTTTCTCCCCTCCTGTTCATGAAGGTTCGAAATGAGTTTTCCAATTTACATCAATTTTATTCCACTCGGTGGAGCGTGCAATGATTCGAATGCTTGTCTGAATGCTTGATGAAATTTAGGTTATTGTCGCTTCAGTTCATGCCACTGGTATGAACGTCGTGTCTTACTGCTCTGAATTCATCCAGTTTGTCCTGGAGATGGTTACGATATTTAATGTTGTGGTTTTTATCTGTGTACCACTTGAAGATATGTATTTCGAATGATTTGGGTTGATTAACTTTTTAACTCTTCGTTTCTACTCAGCATTATGGTTGAGTTTTGAGTGCTTCATCTCCTTAAATCAGCTTCTAAGGATTGGAGAAGAGGAAATAAACGGAAAACAGTCTATATTCCACAGTTTTCCGAGGAAACTCCCCATAAACGTGGTGAAAACGCATAAATAACTCATATCAACTATTATCTCCTATTGTATGTGACAGTCATTGACGTCTCCTCATCCAGAGAATGATATATCGCTTCCCATTCGCCTGTCACTGTTTAATATGAATGTGAAGCAGAAGATGATGTCTGCAGAGGCGTTCCATCATCCCTGATCGGCAAACGACAGCTAAAGTGGAAGGTTTCAGATATCCATCACGCCATCAGTGATACTTTATGCAGTAATACTCTGATTATCGATGAGATGCCATCGAAATACTGTGGGGCTTCACGAGTATATCAAAGAGGACAAATCGAGAAAAAACGCCCAGTATTTCACTCGAAATCACTCCCAGTACCCAACCTATGTTTACCTCCAAACACCATCAGTTTCAGTATAAAAACATCGGTCTGAACACAAACAACATTAACATTTCCGAAGTGAGTAAGATTCTCCGGTGGAACGCCCCAAACTTCTTTATATTCCCTCTAGAAAGAGAAAAATCGACCCGTGGATGGAAAACACAAGTCGTGATGGTTTATCTCCGTACGTGGGAGACTCCAAAACGCCCCCCCACTCTTGGAGATATCTATGGAAATAAATCCGTTCCTCCCTCTGAGCATCGAATGTAAAGTTTCCTCCTGAAATTCAACGTTTCGGCGAGAATTTGTTACCCACCTCGTTGTTACAGATTCAGATGTGATAAAATCTCGACGGTTCTCTTGACAGATCAGAAATCGCAAGATGCAGAGAGAACAACTCTAAATAGAACAGTTCTGTTCCAAAGATCGGTTCCTTTTGTTCCTTCAGGAACGTTCGATTTGTTTCAACATTCATACTTTCAGTGTTAAGGACTTATTCACCTTCTTTTTGGAGTCCTCTCTCCCTTCTAACATTAACCTAACGATTAGGTTAGGTTAGGTGCGGTAAGGTTAGGTTAGGTGAGGTTAGGTTAGGTTAGGTGAGGTTAGGTTAGGTTAGGTTAGGTTAGGTTAGGTTAGGTTAGGTGAGATTTGGTTAGGTTATGTCCTAACCTATGATGAAGTCCTTCTTGAACGAAATATTGTGCGGTTATTAAATCTTTCACAACTTCCAGCTACCTTTTCAACTATTCTTTACAGGAATTTTCCTCTGGGATGGTTGTCCAAATCTCATCAACATTTTACCGAATCTTTCAAGTTCCTCATGAGATCCACCCTTCGAAAAATAATGAACTCAAACCCTGTAATTTTCCGGAACATAAAACGGCGATAAAGGCATCGATAGTTGACGTCAGGCTGTGCGAATCGCATCAAGATGATTTATGTTGAACCTGCAACGGTCGACGATTACTCACAATCACCGTCAGCCGGCAATATATATGGAACAGGAGAAGTGGACCATTTACCTCAATTCCGGATGGACGATATTGGAACCCAACTTTGTGGAAACCCAAGAACGTAACTCCTGTAGTTTTTGGATAGGCCAAACACTAATTTGCCAATTTGTCTCTGTCGAAAGAAAACAATATTTCTCGGGACCAAAACTAGTCAACCTCATCCTATAAAATCCTGGATCCTATCTGAATATCCAGATTGCCTGGAAAATAATGGAATCACATCTCAACGTTCGGATTGTCCGAAAAAATTGCCACGAAATAAGAAAAGGGATGAGTAGGACCCGCCCATAAAATATAGACAAAGCTCCCACGGGAAATTCAGAGCGGGACGATTCTCTTTGAATTTCCCCGAACGGGATATAACAGGAGTAGAATCAATAGACTATTGTCGGAATATCTTCTTCCCGCCTGATTGCATTTCGATCTCCAACGCGGTATGGGAGACTGATAATGGAAAAATGCAGGAAGAAAATAAGGAATGATACATAACATTCGTTAAGAGTAAACATATCACCTTCAAATTTTTCCAAAGTTCATAAATATCCCTGAATATTGAGATAATTCGACAATCTGGCAACGCGCATGATATGATTGTCCGGTATGTTAGATGTCCAATACGAGGCATTCCCTCCACACTATGTTGTCAATTGGGCGTTCCAACCTGATTTGTATCTACTCCTTCTGTCATTTTTCTTCTTTTTCTTTCCCATCATAGATCTTTCATGTTATGCAGTCAATTTAACATTTCTTGTGTTATAACATGTTTTGGTTTATCTATGGGAGATGATTGCCTTTCATTGGGGTCCCGTAACGGTCTTCAAACATCTGAAGTGGCGAAAAATCATCACCTGGAAGGTCGTATCCGCTTTGAAAAACCCTCACAACCAGAGAGCAAGAATTTGTGAATTTTGAATTTGAATATCGAAGGAATTTCGAAAGACAAGTGTGATTACGTCTCCAAATTAGCTGGTGAACATGGTATCGAAGTGATTCTTTTTCAAGAAACCCACACGGCAACAGAAAAAAATCCTCGTGAAAGAGGACAGTTGAAAGGTTATGTATTAATTGATTTTTCACAAGTTTAGCTTGTTATGTTAAAAAATTATCAGTTCGTAATTTTCGAGAGATTCGGAAAGGGGAAATTGATGCAGTGTTTTTTTCATTTCTTTCAAATTTTGTGGCATTTCTGTTTTTTAAAGTAGTAAATGCATTTCCAAAATGCATTTTTTTCTGCTTTTGTCTATTTTTATTTTAGATTAAGAATTGCGAGTCGTTTTGGGAAGAATCTGTTTATCCGAGCCCATCGACGGATAACATGAAGATTATAACACTGATGTCTTTCAAGATTTTCCTGATATTTAATATTTTATGTTATTTTTTACGGGGAGACAGTTTTTTTCGGCTGAGGTTGTTTCCCCTGGCTGTATAGTATCGTATGATACTAGTGATGATAGTATCGTATGATTCTATAGTATCATACGAAGAATGATGTGGTACCCCGTTTTTTTTTACCTCAGCTTAGGTACTTTTTGTTTCAACATTTATTGTATTATTTTAGCTCTCTTTTTCATAAGAATATATATATATATATATATATATATATATATATATAAATATATCTATATAACATTTTTTTTACTTAATTTTGCGATAGAATGAAAACAATAAGCTTCTTCGACGACAATATAAATTCTATTTCATCTGGATGTTCTTCCACCTCAAAAAATACCCTCCCCAGATGAAAAATTCATACGGCATAAATTTCAATCGGAATTCTCCATCCTCAGACAACCGTATTCTGGACCAAGGAATACAATTCGAACTCGACATATCGTTGTCGAACCTCTCAAGTGGTATGTAACGCCCATATGAATCTTTTATTGCGCCCAGGAAGAATCCTGAACTTCTCCCCGATCCCTTTTCGCATTATTCGCGCTATAATCGAACAGCCAGATACCTTGAGATATGCACTGCACGAAAATAAGAGTGGATAATGTATAAAATTAGGTATCTATTCACATTTAATCTCCCTGAAGTATCAACATAACCAAAAGCACATCAAAAAGATTTGTGGGCTTCATAAAATCCTCATTAAACTGAAGACCCGTTCTCGCCACAACATTATTCGCAAATTAAAAATCTAGAAGTCATCTTTGAACAAGCAAGAAAAACATTATGAGAACCAAAGTTATACTCACGTTTTTTTAGGGTCATACTGAGGATATCTTTCTGGATCTCTGAGCCTCAAGTTCTTCCTTATATCAGACGTTGCGTTTGCGACCCTGCTGTGGGAAAGGGTTCCTGGTAATAGCATAGCCATCTCTGAAAAAAAAATAAACATTCTTCAATCGACATATACACCAACAAGACTAGAATATCGGTAAAAAATTAATGTTGACACGATTCAAATCCACAATCCGATCATTCCTCATCCAAATCCGATCGGAATTGTCAGCCACGTGGTGCCAGATCATCGAGCAAGAAAGATAATCCAGGCTGATTGCCTCCCATCCCACGAGGAATGCCTCAGTCGGTGATTTCGTTATTGCAGCGCCATCTAGCGGGATCCGATTTTCGCCGCGGCTTCGATCCAATAAAGCCGCATTGCATGCGATAAATCAAATTAAGTCTTCACGGTAAACCGATCTCAGTCGGTTCTGCATACAGACCCGCTCCTGTCGGATGCTGTTATTAAGATGTCCCCAGAGGGTACCTTTTACGATCTCGAAATGGCGATATTGATACCCACTTTAGGAGTTGGGAAAGGAATCAGTAAATCGTTATGGTTCATAAAGAGGTCTGTCTATTGCGAAGTTAAAAAAACGAACTTGGAATGACAGGAACTTTGTATAATAGAGAAAGACTATTAAGGTAAATATGTAGCATCTTTTTGAAGGCACTTTCTGGCTCAAAATGTCCTTTTGATATAAAATATTCAAGGTTGTCCGGACAGGAAAGATTAAACGGGAAAGACTGATAAATAAACGTTCATATATCATTTTTATATCCGTTTTGTATCAGCTTAATATCCGTTTTGTATCGGTATAATTTACCGATTTCAATTTCAAAGATTTTCGGAACGTTCTGAATCAAGGATCAATTAAAGGAATCAAAAACTAGTCCTGCAATCTTTTCGTTGGAAGATTCCATTTTTCTCGGTTACCTACTACTCGGTTTCTTTCTTATAAGCGGTATTCAATTCAGATCTTTTCGTTTTCGCACTTCCTACATCTGAGAAGTCGTGGTACCGTTCCCTCATTCTCGGTAAACTAAATTGTTTGTGGCGATTGATAAATATCGGTGAGTACAAAATTGATCAGACAATCAATGTTTTATTTTTGATAATAGTTCGTTTGTTTCATGTGAGTGAAGTACTTGAGTAACACGCTTCGGTTCTGCCATTTTGAGAATCATGTAACTTTTCATCTGATTTCCTCAATTATCTGATGAATCAACTTTCCTTCTAGATCAGTTTATCTTAATTATAGAGTGCGATTTGCGAATGTAGTATGACGTCACATCGCCGCGAGGAATTGAATATTCACGGGGTTGTAAAATCCGAACTACTAGGGTAAAACCCGGATAGATGCCCCACTTTTCGAAATTGCCTCATATTTCCGAAAATATCGATTTTATCTGAATAATTTTTATGAAAGTAGCTAGACTTGTTATTTGAGTTAAAATACTGTGGTTTTTTTCTGACCTAGCATTAGCAGATCTCACAGAATTTTGATTTTTGTGGAACATTATTTCTGGGGATAGATGCCTACAGGTATGGATAGTTGCCCCACTATGAAAATACTGAGAGGGATAGATGCCTTCAGTCCGGGATAGATGCCCTTCATATAATGTGATCCAATAACAAAGCCAAATTCAATGAAATCTCTTATCGTTATGTCTGTTATAATCGTAATATAACTTGAATCAGCCTACTTAATGAAATTTCGAAAGTATTTATTAAACGAAAATATAAATTCTTTATATCATAAAATATCAGGTAGGTATCAACAAATAAGTAAACGAATTTTTTATTGTTGTTATAAAATATTAAATACCTAATAGGTTTTGACAGAAATAGAAATATGTACTCTTTTTAAAACAAAACCAAACAACGAAGAGGGGATCAGTCAGATAGTGTTTCAAGTTTTCCACATCTTGAGCAGTAGTTCCGAAAAAGTGTACAGGTTTCATGAAGCCAGTTGTGATATCTTATACACTGAATCCAGTCGGATTTTCATTCATATTTTCTTATTTCAGTGGCACAACGTAATGTTCTGTCTCATCGGAAGCTGCTTCGAGTTGTTCTGTGTTCCAAGAGCAAACTTGACCTTGTACTCCTTCTTTTCTTTCATACTTTCGCGACATGGTTTTGCTACAATCAGTAAAGAGTTCAGATCGGTACACATACTATAACAGAACATTAAAATATTTAAAAGAATGAATACTCAGACTATAAAAGTGTATGGGTTGTATAGAGATATATATGTCCCCTAAGGGCATCTATACCTCGAAAAATCAGGGCAACTATCCTTTTCGGTACGGATAGATGCCCATGCACTTTTTTTGCAAATTAAAAACAAAAAAGCAACTGGTCATACTTAGATGCACATTTGAAGAACCAGTTTATTGATATAATAAAAAATTTGATCGAATTTATAACTACTTCAAAAGTTCTACAACGGCAAATACTAGCCTTTGAAACTTTTACATGTTTCCGAAGTTCATTACGGAGATAATCACATACACTTGCAAAACGCGTCCTCACTGTACTATATTTCGTTACCAACTGAAGTTAAGGGTGACAGTGGATCATTCTTACACTATCAATTATTAGTGGAGAGTTTGGGAAGTTAGGTATTTTGAAAATGGGGCATCTATCCCACTGGGGCATCTATCCGGGTTTTACCCTAGGTCTTTTCGACTGAAACAAAAACTAGTGATTTCATATACATATAGGTTATACTGTGACGAAGTTTTGATCGATTTTGCATACCTGTGAACATTCCTCATTGCAGATATTCTTGTTCTCATATTTTGATGTTTCAACTTGTAATAATAGATATTGTAAATAGCTATTGTCATTAGAGAAGAATAAATCTCGACTGTTCAAGTTTTGATTATCATTAGCCAGAGTAAAAGCATATTGTCTCATTTTGCCTCATGTGAAATGTAAGGTGATGCTATGACTAGCTAGGGCATTTAGTGTTAAATTATAACCTTACAAAGTGTATGGGAGAAGTGTTAGAAGCGAGCTTTTTCTTCTCAATAGCGAAATAAACATGTCCCAGGACTCAAATATTCCGATAGTATCGCATAGAGAGAATCAGCCCGGATAATAAATAACTAAACTCGAACGCAACCCGCCGAGCTATTCCTGTAAATCCGGCACGTCTACGAACGGTCGTAGACCGTGGGCCTAAGGCGTTAAGCCCCGTTTAAACCGAGGAAGATCAGTCCCGACGCATTGTCCCCATATTTATTCCCAGACAGTTGTAAATAGTCTGTAGGTGTTACGCGGCAGCACGCCCTGAAACCGTGTCCCGAATTTATCGCCCAAATGAGGCACGACGCAATCAACTTTCATTACCGTCGGTATTTCGAAGTGTGCTCCAGCCCTCACTAGGATATTTCGAGTTGCGTTTGCAGCGCCGAATGATTAATGCGAATGTTCCTCTTGGTATGGTTCGAGTTGTAGGGAACACCATTTGTCGGGTGCTTCAGCGAAGCGGCTTTTATATGTGATTCATTGGGAGGGAATCGTTCAACGAGAACTTGCTGCACAGATGAATTATGGTCCGTTTCAACCGGCGAAAACGCTTTTAGTTGATGAAAATAACTCCTCGATGAGAGCTTCTGTCTATCCTACTTCCTCGAAAGCCATCCAGCGTCTTAATTCTCTACTATTTTTGTTGATCATTTACTCATGGATAATGTCATACAAGCAGTCTTTTTGGTCGCTGAAAGCGACACCTAGCGAATGTCCATCCAAGCTCGATCCCACGCGGTACTCAAAAAGTAGATCCCTGTAAATCTCAACGCATTTAACCAGTTTCAGGTCCGAATGGAGGTTGAATGCGCTTGGATTTCGCGTCAGTAATCAAAATGAGAATGAATTTACGTTAAACTCCTGATAAAGAATTCAATTCTTTCAAAACACGCGACGTGGGAGAACCTTTTGTCGCACCCTGTATCTCCTAGGCTCCACAGCGAGTTCAGAGCGTAATAATCGAATAAATCAATGTCTCCCTTTCGACAAATGTCCTGGCCTAAGCCCCCGATGAAAAGGACCAATAAATTATCGAAATGTAATGGATGCCATCAAAGAGATTCCCCAACTGTACCGCGTTTTCCTACCTGAAAACCTACACAAAGACCTCAATTACTGTCGAGGTGAAAATTCTCGAAACGACGAAAATGAGATCGCCTTGGAGAAGTGGGGGGATTAGGTCTTTGTTGACAATGAAAGACAGGGCCTCGTATTATGGCTAGAAGACGTTTTTTAATACTCCTCTCGATGAGGGAGTTGTCTGGGAGGATCCATCAAATTTCTCATTTCAGAAGGAGTTTTATGGGCGTTTCTTCCATTGAGAAGGGGAGAAAGGAGTGAATCTGGAGAGAAGAGAAGTCTGGGCTGAAAAAGAAACCAGGTCTACAACAAGAGAGGAATCCTACGATATTTAACAGGCCAGAATGTTGCTTTAAAATGCGACGTTGCCGGAACTCCCACAAAGGGTTGTACCAGGCTCAGAGTGTTACGATTTTGCACTTGCAGTTCTGTTTTGAAGCGTAACATCTGATAGTTCGCATCAGAAATTCGACCGGGAAACGTATAAAAACGTTTCTGTTTTTTTCGTGTTCGTGTGATCTGTTTTTCAATCACTAAATGAAGTGAAAATAAGTGTTGCAGTTGCAAGAACAGTGTGTATCGGGTTTGTGATTGGATTTTTCGACTTTTAGTGTTCATACCTGGAAGGATTATCAACAGGAAGATTTTCCATTTTAATATTTATTGGAATTTCATTTGGAAATCTTTGATTTGAGTACCATGCCTCGTGCCGTTTGCAAAAGCAACTATATAAATCTACTAATCAGAAAGTTTCGGTATTTAGATTTCCGAAAGATCCCGCGAGGAGAAGAAAATGGCTTAACGCAGTTCATAGAGAAAGTAGTTTTAAAGTCAACGATGACAGTGTTCGGCGGATTATGAACGTCGTTAAACTCTTTTCATGATGACAGTGTAGTTTGTATAAAATATTTTGTAGATTCCCATATCTTGAGAAATAACACTTATCCAACCGCCGAAGGTCCAGTCATTAATATACCCCGAAAAATTCCTAAATCAACTGATTTCCTTCAATTTTCCCAAATCGGCCGATGATCCTGAGGAACGGAGACAAAAATTAGTTGTCCATTATGATAATGTTTACGCCGATTTGGACAAACAAGATCAGATCGATTTTCCGACTTTTGTTATCATTTCAAAGACAAGGCAATTTTCATTTTCTTTTTCAACGTTAAAGAAAATAACTTTGTTCAGTTTTACAATATAGATTTTGAGGGGGCATTTAAGAAGATATCATCGGGGTTTAAGATCTCGAGTAATTTGAGAATTGAAGTCGTATTTAGAGACGAAGTAAACGTACCCATTTCTAATTTAAAGTGGTTATTAGGTGACATGTATAGTCGTGACTTTTTTTCCTCTTTTGATGTCCATTCACCTACTTTATTCGTTTCAGAAGTAAAATAATTTTCATTCTGATTGTAATCTTGTGTAACTCAATACAACAGCTACCTCCTCGTGGTGAGTTCTGGATTATTTGCGATAAAATATTGAGAAATTATCCGCAGATAAACGAAATGCTGTTTTGTTTTCCTCCCTTCAATTCTTTATTTAATTGTGAATTGAAATAAATTCGAAATTATATCGAAAACCTAACCTAAGTTTCCTATCCAATAAAGACATAAATATTTCCCTTTGTACTATATTTTCCACCCAAACCCATTCATATTCCCCTGGAAATGAACCAGTTCTCCTACCACTCCAACTTTAATCAAATATGGTAACGAGGTCTCGTAAAATATTTGATCGCCAGATATTCCGCTGAAAAGTTTCAAAGAGACCTTCCTTGAATTTCAACTTGTACTTCTCCTTCATGAATTTCGAAACACCGCGAAAGGTATACACGTGAATGTGAAACATGGGAGGGAGGGGAGTTGCCTTGGAGGTCCCGGAAGGAGGAAGTTTGGGAAGTTTTGTTGGATTTCGGTCGTGATTTGGGGGCTTCGCCATTGTTTGTCTCGAGTCGCTTCAATTAACTGGTTGAATGTGGAGAAATTTTGTTTCTATGGTTCCTCGGGGATTTTGATTGTTTTAAAAGTTAATCCATTTCGTTTAATTTCGGAGGTAGAATGGGTGGAAGATCATTATAGGAGAGCTATCTGTAAGGCGGTTTAGAGGAAATTTGGGGTCGAAAACCTGTTTTTGTACAAGTGTCACTTTTAGTGACAGCAAACAATGTTAAAATTGATTGTTTACGTGGAACCGTATTAAAAATATTTTTAACATTAGTGTTAAAAATATTTTTAGCACTCCATTTTCTCATGATGAAATCAGATGAGAAAAATTCAGCAATTGAAAATTTGTATTATCAATATTTAACAATCATTACTTATGAACATTAATATTGATCGTAAAACTAGAACAATTACTAACATTAATGCCCTGTGACGTTAGGGAGCTTCGCAACACATTATCAGAATCCTCAGCACCATCAGTACTTGTAGAAACCGGAAGTACAATATTGGATGATGATGATCCAAAATCTGTTGAGGTTGGGAAAATTTTTTCAGCAATGACATTTCTATATGCGATGGAATGATCACCATAGCCCTCGGCTACCGTCGTAAAATTCCATCCACCATGTTTTTTATATCCGTAATATTTGCTCCTGACTCTGCTAGCAATGAAGCGGAGGATCTTCGAAAACAGTGTCCTGTTTATTGCTTTAGTTCTGGCAGTTTGAGGAATTCGGCAAAAATAGATGGAAATTTCCCAAATGTATTAATGCCAACTGGATTGGCAGTGCATTTATTGTTCATGTATTTCAGGAAAAAAGGACAATGTTTGATGACAGAAGGGCGCAGTGCAAAGTACTTATGAAAATAGTCTACATACTTCCCAATAATACTGAAAGAACGACTGACTTTCGTTTTTGTATTTGGAAGTTGTATAACCAATGATTTTTTTGTTATTTCGATGTCTTCCACTGATAAATTACACAATTCTTCACGTCGACAGGCTCCAAATAATCCTAAAATAGTTTCAACCTTAACCATCAAGTATATCTCATCTGGTGCCTCCTTTATAAACTTTTCAACTTGTTCACGAGTGAGAATTTTCGATTTTTTTGGACGATATCCTTCACTTTTCTGTTTCAAATAAGCTATTAACTCGAAATATTTACTAACATCCACACCATTTTTAACAAGGGCGCTTGACTTCATCATTAAAAATTTGCTCCGCAAAGTTGATGAACTCCATATTTTTTATTTTTCTTCTAAATATGTCAGGAAAATAGTTTCACTGTTCGCCCTTCTACATTTTTCAATTTACACCAGGCCAGGAAATTGTTATATGCAATATCTTACTGCTGAACAGATTTTTTAGGTAGGAGTTCCAGATTGGCTCTTCTTGCAGACTCTTCAATATCCAGAGGAACAACCAAATCGTCACTTTCATTAATAATTGGACTCTCGATAACATATTGCAGTTAAAAACCCAAGACGAAAATTGGACAGGAACGAAATTCAAAAGACAGCGTCTTTTCTCATTTGTTAGTAATCATATCGTTGGCAACGTTTGTCATTCACAACGACCTTTTGATTATTCGAATATTAAAATGCATTTCGAAGTTTATTGTCGTTGCAAATTCGCCCATTTCATTATCAAAATAGGGCAGTTGTACAAAAAACATTATATGGTATTTGTGTTGGAAGTGATTTTTATTTTGTTCGTGAAATTGTTCAATTCGCTCCGCTCATTTCACAAACTTCTTCACTCACAAAATGAAACGTCACTTTTAAAACTCATATCATAAATAACTATGATGTTATTTTTCTAGGAATTTTGAATGAAATAAGGGCAGAAGCCCTGCTATCAAATCTTACATTGCATAGCAAAGAATGCTTGTTTCAAGGTTTTATACGTAATTAAATCTCGTTCCAGCAATGCCAGATCAAAATATTCCAGATAAAGAACAATCTCACCATAAAATCTCAACTTTTCTGACCGTGTCCGGCTCGAAGGACCATGTAGTCTGATAATTTTTAATTTCGAATTTTAATTCCGCCACCATATTGAATCGGTGCCCTGTGATCGTCCAACGTATCCTCAGAGGAAATCATCGTTACCATATTATAACTTCCCGGAATCGAGAACCAATTTCAGCTCCATCCCCCAACAGGACCCCAACACACAATATCAACAATTCATATCCGACAACAATACGAACCAGAGACAATTAGCAGGTGAGAAACTCAATTAAGCCGGATCCTCGCTGCAAATATACCACTTCTGGGCAGAGTTCGTTTCGTGATCTTCCTTTAATTGGGCAAATTTGGCTGGCACGTTCCGGAAATTAACACGGCAGCCGGTTTTGGCACGTCCTGCCCCTTTCCTTTATTTTTGTTTGCGGTCGCAGCAGCAGATATTGGACAGTCCGAGGTTTCGTTTCGAAACGAGTTTCGTCTCACTGGGAACGGTTTATATTCGAAGTTTCCTGGATCGGGGGAAATTTTAGGTGATCTGGCAACTGGGGAGCGTTGTCCCAGCCTCCTTGAATTTCTTTCATTTAGTGTTGGGTAGTACACGTATTTAAATTGAGTTTGTAAGAGGAGCCTCAATCACTGTTTTCTTGTGCAATTCGCACTGTTTTCGATATAATTTCGAATTTATTTCAATTCACAATGAGAAAAAGAACTGTAGGTAGGAAAACAAAACAGCATTTCGTCGATCAGCGAATAATTTCTCAATATTTCATCGCAAATAATCCAGAACTCAACACGAGGAGGTAGCTGGATGATTTTCTGATCTTCTCAGCATTCTATTGAGGTTGTCAGAAACCTGCTCAATCGGATTGGATCTGGACTTCTTGCTGGCCTTTCCATTCGAGAGACTATAACCTCTACAAGGTACTCCTTAACGATGCGCGCAAGATAGGGTCTGGCATTATAGCCAATAAAAATGATATTTTCACCAATGTATGGGGCAAATGGCACTACATGCTCTTCAAGAATGTTCCTTATATACTTATCAGCATTCATAGCTCCATTATCAACGATCACTAGGTCTGTGCGTGCAGTCAAAGATATTCCACCCCATACCATAACCGATCCTCCCCCGAAACCAGTAGTATTCAGGAAATTGCACTGCACATATCTTTTATGTGGATCTCTGTATACAAGGGAACGTCGATCACAATGGTAGAGGCAGAATCTAGACTCATCTGTGAAGAGAACTCTTTCCCAATCGGCCTCTTCCTAATGGATGTGCTCTCTCGCAAAATCCAAACGCGCCCTTCGATGGGCTGGGGTAAGAGCTGGGCCTCTTGCCGCGACACGAGGCCTTGAATCATATTCTCTGAGGCGATTTCTTATTGTCTGAGTGCTAATTTGCACCCTATAAGTTTGCAAGCTCTCAAGTAACGTTCTTGAATGGCAGTTGTTACCCCCGTGGTCTACCCTGTTCTGGTCTTCGGACATTCATACCTGTCTCCCCGAATTGCTGCAACATTCTGGACACACTTGTATGGGAAACTCCAAACCTTTCTGCAATTCTTGTGTATGTTCACCATTCTTCTCGCAAAATTACCGCTTGGGCACATTCCTCTTGGGTCAAATTGCGTGTTTTGCGTTGCATAGCGATCGAGTGTAGAAAATCAAACGAAAGAAAAACTATTGATCACTAGAATTGATCGAGAACAACTGATTTTAGAATGGAGCCAATACATTCTGAATCTGATAATATAATCTCTTTTTATTCCTGCTGGGAAAAAATATTTGTATTGAAGGAAACGTTGAAAGTGGATAACATATGCATGCATAATTTTGATTAAAATAATATTCATTGACAACACCCTCAGTTGTAGAATAAATTTGAGATTTCCATAATGTGCGTTAATTTTTTTGCGCAGTATAACGAAGTGGTGGACGTTTACCGGGGTTAATTTTGTTATAATTCGAAAGAATATAAAGAAAAACGCTGAATCACCCCTCTGGATCCCCCTCAATCGGTGAAAGCAACCGGAGCAAGAACAAACGTGTAAAACACAATCAGACGCCCCGATTTCCCAGAGCTTGCATTTTCCTCAGAGAGCTTCGAAACGATATCCGATTTACCTCGGCGTTTCCACGGCCAACTTCGACGGTTTCTCGAAACGTGTCCGCTCACACGGAAGGTGACTGTCCCAGGCCAGACAGCCGGGCTTTGTTTCCTTATCGCCCCCCCCAATCCACCCAATTCTCACCGCCCCGGGCGAAAATCCTTAAACAGAAGGTATTCAGCGCAAACTGTTATAATGCCGGCCGAATTCATGCTGCAGGTGCTGACAGGTAGAGAGGATCTGTTCGTTGCTTGTCTTCGCTTGTTCCGCACGACCGAGTTCGTGGCTGGTTGGAGCGACCTCTACATGTCACGCGGAAAGGTTTAGATAATCCTCTGTGGGGGCCTCATTAAATTAGTTTGGAGTTATACTCACTGACATGAGAACTGTATCAACTATCTTTTGTGTTAGCAAGTCAGACCACACAAATTATGCACCCAAACTCATATGAAACTAAGGCGCCACCTTCACAAGAAACAGGTTATGGGCCCAGTCCATGGGAAATTGATTTTCTTGATATTGAAGACACTCGCGTAGTTTGGATTCGAATGTTTTCTCCTTCCATTGCTTGGTGATGCTTTTCACATTGAGATATTCTGTAACTTTTTGTCATTAGAGGTTTAAAACTGGTTACTTCAAGAAGTAGAAGTTCCAAGCTGATTTATAAAGTTTCCTTAAAACTAGAAAACGAAGCTTCGTCCCTCAGAAAATCATCACAGATAATTCCTTCGGACTGGCACGTCAAACCAGCGACATCAAATGACGCTCAAAGAGCTAACAGGTCCTCAAATTCGCTGTGTGTTTCAAATTCGCTGGAACGAACTCCGAATAACTTCTGCATGGACGACATTTCCAATTAGAGACGAGGATTAGAGGAAACCAGCATCGCAAATCCCTCCCATTTATTTCGAGGTCTAATTTGTGTGAACTTTACAATTTTTACGGCCATACCATGAACAAGAACCTGACAGATGGACGTAAGGATTCGGAAAAATTTATCGGTAAGCATTAGTTGTTTGCCGCGTAGTTTTTTCGTTTAATTCATGCGGAATTGATGTTTTTATCTGTGGACCCTGGTTCGGGCAAATCCTCATAAATGTTGTATTAGGTCTGGAGGGGTTAAAGTGGACGGTCATCATCGTTATTAACTTTATGGTTCGGGGCTTCCACCCAATGGATTTAGATGTTGTCATAATATTTATGACGAAGGGACAATTGGAGTTGAACCTTTTTAATTCGCAAGTTCATTTATTTTGAAATACAATTCATGTAGCCTAAATTCCCAGCAATCAGAATTTCGTCATCAATATCTCAAACAAAGCCAGAATAAGGGTATGAAAACAATTATCTTCAAACAATCCGAAGTCGTCTCTCATCTCATTGGAATTGACATAAGCCACCAATGAGGATCGTTGAAAACGCACTACGAAGAAGAGCTACTGTGGATCAATTATGACTGAGACAATAAAGCAAAGCACTCATCTAAATGGCTGGTATTCGAACAGTTCGTAACTTCGGTATATCAGAGTCAAATCGGTTGAATTTCTGTTAATATAGTTGGTGAACTATTTGCATGATGGATCGTTCATCTTCGCAGAAATTCTGCGTTACATCGCTATGAGGTGCTTGTAATGCTGTTTGTCGGATGTGAAACGTTTCAAGAATTCGCGGAATTTTTTCTGTTTCAAAACCCGTTCCCATGATTTGAGTTCATTCTCGTGATTTTTAATCAGGAAAAATTCTTTTTTCTTCCTTGTTTAATACACTTAAGGTACAAAGGAACTACCGGTTCAATTCATCTGAACGTTCAATTCATTCATCGGTACAATTGATCTACCACGTCAATTCTACGTATTGGTTCAATCGATCTAAAGGTCATAATGCCGAATTTCTCGTCGAGAAATTCGTCAGATCCTTTCAAGAATAGTCGTAAATCATTGGCAAACATCATCTCTGATTAAATCGGACGCGACTTGCGAAAATTCCGAATTGAATCCCGAGGAAAACTCAATTATTTCCGTCAGCGGAAAGGAAGCGGAAAAGAACATTGTAGCGCAGCCTGAAGGGTTGTAATTATCGAGAACAAAAGGCCGATGATCACGGCAGAACAGACACGGTATACGTGAGGATTATAGGTTGACGGGGAGTTAATGAATGCCAGATGTCCCCGTTCGAACGTTTTTCGACTACGACGTGTTCATTTAACTGTAGGATTTACTTGGAGATGACGATTGTAATTTAAATATAGTAGAAAGCATAATTCATAATTTTTTTTTGAAGCAAGATCTTCATGGTTGTACCTATGAAATTTGTTTTACTTTGCAACACCTAGAGCTGTGAAAATAAAGTTTGTATTTGAATTGAGTATCCTTAAAAAACCTTCAAACCTCCCACAAACAAAAAACATCAAACTTTCTGTAGGATTAATTCTTTTTCTCGAAGACTCATCCCACCGCTGTCACCATTGCGAGAACTCAATCGGGAACCACTGCTGTCTCAATATCAGCCGGCAGATCCGAGTGGGCGGATGTTTTTCCGGGGTTTTCCCGGGAAAATTGTTGACAAATGACGAGCGCAGCAATCTATCAGGACCTAATTACATCCCAACGAAAAAGTGGAGGTTGTCAGGTAGTCCTCTACCAATTAATATATTTTTCGGAGCGTGGGAGGTTCTCGTTAGGTTCTTCATCGAGATAAGTGATGAAGACGTGGAGAAATAGGTTTGAAAAGAGAGGATCATGAACGTTTTTATTTGAGAGTGAGCTATATGAGTTTTCCCGAAGTTTTACTCTTGGATTCCTGAAATTGAGTCGAATAGTAAACTTTTCCCATTTTCAATATTTCCAGCGATACTTAACATTACAAAACTTTTTCTCTTTCCTCAAGTACAACCAGTGAATATTTCCGGAGTCACTTAGACAAATTCTTTCTGAATTCAGATCTCAAATCGAACGTAAATAACCTCTGGGTACCCTTTGCACAATCACCATAATGAAAATGGTCTTAACCATCTGAAGCCAGCCATATTCTCCACCTCAGAGTGTGAAACCATGTTTATCTTCAACAAAATATGTGGTTGAACGAATGTTCTTAGAAACAATTAAGAATGTCGCCCTTGTAGAGGAATGTTCTGACATTTCCTCAAAAACAGCACCTACTAACTCATCATTTGATCTAGTTCATATTCACGTATCTTGTCCATGATATATATTTCGTAATTTTCATGGAAATATCTCAACAATTGGCCGAGATATGATGTGATTTATATGGGTACTGCGCTGACAATGCCAGTACTCGTTTGGAATTACGTACAGCATGTCGAGAGGTATTGAATATTCATCGAATTTTGGAAATAAAGTGAGCTGAAGAGGAAATAACTCTGAGAAAGTTGTAATATTGCGAAGAATCTTGTAGTTTTCAAGAGATTAAAATGAATAATGCTTGCAGATATACGAAATATAACATAATTTAAATGGCTCATCACTGTAACGCTCTCATATTAATTAACTCATCCATAGATATTGAATACGGATAGAAATTACCCATGTTTATCAATTATGTTCCGTTGAAAATGTACAAAATCAGTATTATATTATATTGAATGCCCGAACACTCTACTCAGCATATCACATTGCCACTAATTAGCGAAATAGCTGCTAATTTCTGGCAAAGCGCAAACAGCCATGTCCCTGGGCTGGTTGAATAAATTGATTCATCACCAATTCATATGAAATCAGGTTCGCCGAAAAGTGTATAACGTGACGGTATGACGACACGAAATGGTGGAATCGCATCGAGGTTTTGAATGAAACTATTGTCATCATCAGGGTTTCGCTGAAATAGATTTAGCTTCTCAGTGATGGACTTCTTCGCATTGTAGAACTGAAAATGGAAATTATCGTCATGCTCATATCCATAATTTCATATCATGACGACACAATGAAAAAGGGGACAATGAATAATGAATCCAAACAGTTTGTGACTCTGTGGATTCGTCCTTTTATGCAAAATGAAAATAAAGTGGAGCCGGCTGAAAAGGCCAAATATGCATGGTTATGCCTTGGACCGCTGAAAAAATGTAACGGCTAATTTGAAATTCAGATATTTGGCTACTGGAATCTCACAGTGTTGCATTAATATGGAAGTGGTTGTACTGTGATATATACAGACTATTTCATTGGTCTTTGATCAGGAACCAACTGAATTACAACTCAAACTGACCAGATCTTATGTTCCTGACCATGGGAATTCTTGCTTTGGATGAATTACTTAATAAGACATGTAGACATTCTGATTTTAAGATTTTTTTCGCATGAAGAAGAGATTCCCAATTCAGCCAAGATAACTTCGAAATAATTCTGTTAGACTTTGTGAAGCTGATTACTCGTTGAAACCAGTTTCGTATATTTTATAATGCTCCTCTCGCCCAGTTCCAACACTGATTTTATCGCCCTCAGGCATAATTCTCGCACTATGCCAGCATCAGGCGATTTTTCGCGTCCCAAAAATGCAAAACAACGATTGTCGAACAGCTTTTTTTCCGGCTTTTAGTACAAGCCGTTTTTCCAATCTCCTGAAAAGGAGGTCATTTTCGATGACACTGCGGATAAAGAACGGCATTGTTTTCAGCCAAACATCGGGTTGAAAGGGATCGAACGCGATGTCATGGGGATCTCAACGGCAGTATATTGATGGGTTTTATGTTTTTGCAATGCGATTTCAGCCGTTTGGAGGGAGAGGGAGGTGGTGAAGCACGTTATATTCGTCCACGATACGCTCTCGCTCAGAATCAGGGGAAAATATGAACAATCTGTGTTCCTCCAGGAATCATTAGAGCAGTAAAAATTTTTTTTATTTTGGAAAATATCGACTGGTTACTCGTCAAAAGATGTGGGGGTAGAACGAAACACTTTTTTCTTTCTCTGGTACAATCAGTGAATATTCCCTAAGTCACTTACAAAAATTCTTCTTGAATTCAGATCTCAAATTGAACGTAAATACCCTCTGGGCACCCTTTGCACGATTACCATAATATAAAATGGTCATAACTATCTGAAGCCCGCCCGTAGTATGGAAAGCCATATTCTCCAAGTCGGAGTCTGAAACCGAGTTTAATATTTTTGTTGGCCACGAGGCATAAAGTCGAGATAATAGCATTTCCCGAGTGAACCGAAATCCTCATTGGTTACTGAGGTATGCCTGGAGCTTAACATATAATTGAAGTGCATGCATTCGTATACAGATCTTCGAAGTCCGTGGATTTCAGAATAGAACCCATCTTTAACAGAATATGTAGTTAAACGAACGTTTCACCCCTTAGAAGAAACAATTGAGGATGGCGCCCTTGCAGGAGAATGTTCTGATATTTCCTCGAAAACAGCACCTATTAACTCACCATTTGATCTAGTTTCTATTCACGTTTCTTGCCCATAACATATATTTCGAATTTCTCATGAAAATATCAAAAATTGATCGAGATATGAGATGATTTACACAGGTATTGCGCTGACAATGCCAGTACTCGTTACGAATTACTTACCGCAATATCGGGAGGTACTGAGGAGATGCCATTGTTGATTATTCATCGACTTCATTTGTGGAAATCTTCCGAATTAGCTGAGGATGCAAGACGTCAACTTCTATAGAAACATGGGAATTGCAAAAGATGTGGGGTCAAACGAAACAATTTTTTTTTACCATTTCTTTTTTTCCTTAATTTTTTTCATCTGTATCTTTCTGATACAAATGGGGATGAGTAACTTCTTCAATTTTTTAATTGTTTCTTCAACCCGCTTTCTTTTTTCCCTAACAAAATGTTATCGTTGGTCTCAGCACGCCCCACTGATCTCCTCAAGACCAACCCTTCTCCATACTCCACCGAAAAACCTTCCGAATCTCATCAAACCGAACGAGATAAGGTCCCTGCCGCATCCCCAACGGACCATTATCTCATCGCGGCTGAAAGGGATTCGAAATAGCCTGGAAATAGATCCATTTTCGGCGTTCTTCGTCGGACCGAACTTTAAAAAACAATCGAAAATCCATTAAACATCCAGCCGCCTAGATATCTCCATTGAACGGACCGAAACAAAACCGAATCGGTCGAGGGAACAAAAGAGCCCGACGTGAGTCGCTATCGGGACGCCTGGCGTCGTTTAACTGAAAGGGAACGGAAGACTGAACAGAAAACATCAATTTCTGTTGGGAATCCAACATCGCCCTCATGTCTGGGACGCTTATAGGGCCCAAACTGTTTCCAAAGAGGAACATTATACTTCTAATCTCACTTCTACTACTCCTGGTAATATAAATGCAGAAGTTTGTATGTTTGTTACCATTTCACGTAAAAACAACCGAACGGATTCCGATGAAACTTCACATAAATATTGTTTATACATCAGAACAACACATGGGCTACTTCCAATAAAGAAGTGCAACCAGTGAATGTCTCCGGAGTCACTCAGACAAATTCTTCCTGAATTCAGATCTGAAATCGAACGTAAATAACCTCTAGGTACCCTTTGCACAATCACCATAATAAAAATGGTCTTAACTATCTGAAGCCAGCCATATTCTCCACCTCGGAGTCTGAAACCAAGTTCATCTCCAACAAAATATGTGGTTGAATGAATGTTCTTAGGAACAATTGAGAATGGCGCCCTTGTAGGGGAATGTTCTGACATTTCCTCGAAAACAGCACCTACCAACTCATCATCTAATCTAGTTTCTATTCACGTTTCTTGCCCATAATATATATTTCGAAATTTTCATGGAAATATCTCAAAAATTGGCCGAGATATGATGTGATTTAAATTGGAACCGCGCTGACAATGCCAGTACTCGTTTATAATTATGTACAGAATTATTGGAAGGTATTCAGTAGCTGCTACTGTTGATTATACATCGAAATATGTTGAGCTGAAGAGGAAATAAGTCTGAGAAAGTTTTAGTATTAAAAAGAATCTCGTAGCCTTTAGGAGAGTTAAGATTGAAATGAATTATTTATGATACACGAAATATAACATAATTTAAATAGCTCATCGCTGTAATGCTCTCATATTAATAATTAACACATCCATAGATATTGAATGCGGATGAAACTGAATATAAATATTGTTTCTCTATTTCAGTATCGTAATGAGTTCATTACAGTACTAAAAGTAGTGCTGTAATGAAATTCATCACAGCATTGTTTTCAGTTATATTTATCGTTTTGTGATTGTCAGAATTTTCAAATCAAATCAATTTAAATTCCGTAATCTGTCAAATTTCGTAAATCACACCAATTGCCAAGATACAATACAAAAGTCACTAGTACCTGTTTTTATTTGAATTTCGAGAGTGTTTCACAAATCTTGACTGAAATAGGAAAAATATCGTCTAATACTCGTTGCAGAAGGCAATTCCAACACTGATGCTTTCGAAAACTCGCTCCTTCGTCGCTCGTTTTCGAACTACGCATTAGTGTTGGAATAGGAGCTCATTCTGCAACTTCTTTTAGAATATATTATTTATTATACATCAGAATAACACATGGGCTACTTCTAATAGAGAAGTTCTTGGTATTTCCAACTTCCTTACTTCTTGCAACTACAGATGTTTAACGATACCATCATTATCGTCGACCTAAAAACCCATAATTCGATCTGCCGCATTCCTCGAAATCGAGTGCAGATTTCTTGTTAGTTTAACACCGTAACACGAGACTGCCTTCTGGTAAATACGGAAGGTAATTCGTTCCATATTGCCCCATCGTAAATTCTTCAGTTGAACAAACGATTTTTGCTGTAGAACTTCAGCGAGAGCAGTAACTGTCGTATTTACGACTTCATAAAAACGTTCAGAGATGCTTGTGCAAGAGATGCTGAAGATTTTTACGATTCTCGTTCATTTTAGACCAGGAACTTCTTGTAAAATCCCAATTTACTTTTAGTAATTGATCCAGCTTCAAGAAATCTTGTCATCTCAGTCCTTCGTTGATCAAAACAGAAGCCATATCGAGTCACAAGTTTCCAAGTCGAAAATAAATCTACTCTCGAACTTTTCCTCAACACAAACACCTCTGAAGGGTCTCATACCGCTTCCAACCTCCAATAAAGCCTTCAAATCCACCCCGAACTTCACACTGTCAATAATGACTCGATTCGAAACGGGTTGGCTCGCTAGACCCCAAAGTTCCAAACTCCACTTCGCGTCTTTAGGAGGTATATATATTGAAGATTTATCTAATAACTGAAGTTCTTGGAAAGAACTAAGCCGCGGTTAATAAGGAGACCGGAGGAAGTCGACGCTGAAGTTTTCGATACTTTATTAGGTCCCGAGATTCGGAAAGGGGTAATATTCATGTGGGGGCGTTTAATTCCAATGAACTATGGAGCGAGCTAGGGGTTAGTACATCTCTGCTTCGCCAAATCACGATGTTTTTCGACAATATCTCGTTTCCTTCGCTTTTAATCGAATCAACCTACATTGTGAAAGTTGTAGAGGACAAAATTTTCCATAAATTATGTTCCTAAATTTTTTTCGTACGCCAAACCGTTTATGAAATATAGGATGCCGAAGATAGAGCTTGTCTTACTTCAGTGTAGATCGATTGTGAGAAAAACAGTTCACCGTACGAAAGAAAGTTGAGGAAAAAGTTTATTAAGAATTTTGTTCCCTACAATTTTCACCATGAATTTAAATTCGATTAGAAAAAAATGATTTTGTGACTTTTAATTTGGCTCATGGTACTTTTAAGTCAACAGACAACATTCTTACCCTCATACCTCAGGAACAGATCAATAAAAAATGATGCCTAACAATAAAACAAACAAGAAAACTATCAAAATCAACAACCTTTCAAACTCTGACATCATCATAAAAACCCAAAATCCTCAATCTGACAACTCTAGTGAAACGTCAAAAACTTTAGGATTTCCTCCAAATTATCCAGTGTTTCCAAATCCCCAAGATTGATGCTTTTAAGATGGGATTACAGTTGTCCAGACTCGAAATCGATGGATCATTTGCGATCCTAAACCCAGAGAAATACTTGCAAGAACTTGAAGATGAAGGCTATGGAGAAGATAATATCTTGTACGCAGACTTTGATGTAGAAGATTTTGCTGGTGAACCATTTCCTGAGCACGGAGAAGGTAAGTAGAAGAGTTTTCAAGGTGGATTAGTAGGTGTTTTCTTTTGCAAATGATCTAAAACCAAAGTGAGAACAATTCAGTCGTTGTTGCAGACATTGTTCTGTACAGAGAACATTGCTGTCGTTGTTACTACCACTTGGAACCTTCAAGACAAGAAGCTATATTGAAATAGTTTTGGATTGATTCCACGTAGATCCAAGTAGATAACTTTAATAGTTTCTGCTATACGACCATAAGAAGTAAACCCTTTTCTGTAGCTCCATATAGCCTCTTAACTTCATTTGTAGGGAACTTGTTCATCTCATTGAAGGGATTTAAGTCTTTATTTGAGCCTGAACTGTCGACTATTGTGGACGTCCTCAAGATGAAGTTTTCAAATAAAGAAATAACATGACTGGAATTCATACAGCTCCAAGTCTTCATCATGGAATAAAAGCTCCTACTGAAATCCAACGTTACATGATATTTCAATCCCAACATCCTCTCTCTGATGGCATAAGAAAAAACTATCTCAAAGGTGCATTGTCGCCTGGAATCTCTCCTCTCGACAAAGACCATTCTCTCAGATCCTTCTTATTGCTCTCGTTTCAACACCTCACCCTGAAAAGACACCTCAGATCTGCAGTTCATCCGCAATCCAGAGATTGCGATTTATCTCGGGCTTCTCATTGTTGACACTCTCCTTACATCTGGAGAATTTTCAACGTTTTTCTTTCTGGATATCTTCATCCGGACACCTTGCGGTTTCAGCGGACGAAAATATTTACCAGATACGGATCCCCTCTGGATTCCTTTATATCCTCTTGGATTTCTCGTGATTGTCAGAGAAAATGGAGGAGTTATTATGGCTGTTGAAATGTCCGATAAAAATGGAACATGCTTCTGTTGAAGTAGAAATCATTAAATGAGGTAGTTTCAGTTATTTCTCTTGTTTCCTCCTCTGTTTCGTTTTCCAAAGCCCACCCTGTATACAATGCATTCCCTCTCCTGCTCCTTAAATGCGGAGAATATTCGAGAGCATCATCAGACCCAATACTTGACCTCTTTGAACGCTGTTGCTTTCTTTACATTTCAGGAGACAATGGCAGTCCTCGACAAATTCACCCTGCAGCGACTTCAAGAGCAGAAATCCCTCAAACTAGGGGGGAAGTGGTTAAAAAGAGGAGCAGAAGAACAGAGGTGTGCCGTAGGGCAGCTAAAAGAAAGCCGGTTGAAAAGTAACATCGTCAATCGATTTTTTAAGAATGAAGAGAGGAGAATGGACCTTCAGAGTATCTCAAAGATTGAATAGGATATTTTGTCAGTGAAAAAATGTGATATGTCTTGTGATATACATCATTACAGAAATTTTCGGGTTTAATAAGCTTCATTTTTCATTATTTCTCTAAGTCTCTGTGAAAAAATATTGTTTTTTCTGGACGCTTGTGTATTCTCGTTCTTTTCTTCCAACGCGCAAGAGCAGAAGATATTCGAATACCAATAGCAGCAAATGTGGAGCATGCGCGTAAACCACAGCAATCTTCTACAGGTTTAATTAGCAGCACCTTGAGGACTGCACAATGGCTTTCCTAAAGCTGATGATGTAGTCCTTAATTTGTTCTTCCATCAGACTAATACTTCAAATGCCCCCTACATTCTCCAAGTGAGTCTTTCTCCTATTGGGTTGGTGAAAAAAAAGTTCCATTTCAGTTCTACGATCGTGCAATTCCCAAGGCATGATAGGCGGATTGAATATTTGTCAGAATTCGCAAACTCCATTTATTCATATTCAACTAGATGTCCTTCAATAGAGTTTACAACCACTCCCTTCTAGAAACATTCAGATTATAAACAAACTTCCCGAAACTTTTCGTCGGCTGAAACTTCTCAGTTTGGCGAATTTGCTGAAAAATGGAGTGAATTCCAAAGTGGATACGAAAACTTTCGAATTATACTGGCCGAACGCCGAATGAAATATTCACCTGTTATACCGCCTTTAACCGAGGATATTTTCTCGTTTTTTTTACTTTTCTTTTCCTTGTGGATTCAAAACGTCTAGAGATCGCAGAAAGATATCAGTACTCGACGAATGTTAGAAACAATTCTATAAAAACTGACGGTACCAATGTGCAATAAACAGATTAATGAATTTTAGATTTTGTATCAACTGTAGAGATCACAAGAAGGATTTTGACCATCATAAAAGAAAAATGGTGAAGTCCAGTTGTATTTTGTCAGAGCCAGATAATAGTCCAGTGATTGTGAGAAGTTTTACGGTTGTATCTTTGGGTTGCCTGAATCCCTATGCGGTTCGGATATTGGCGACCTCTGTTGGTCAATAGCCGAACGAGAGAGCTTTTGGGCTGATTATTTCCTTGATTGTTTCCTACTATATTTTTGGGTGATTTTTGTTGAAAAATGAAGTGTATTAAAAAGTGTTGTAACCATCATCGAATATTCTTAATTTAACACCTCCATACCCTTAAAATGCCCAAGGCGAGGCGATCAAAAACGATTAGATTCAACCAAATCATCCCTTCTTAATCGTTCCTGATGTCCCAGACCAATTCTGAAGCTCGAAATCAAATACATCACGAACGTTGTCAACAACAACTAATCCTTTACGATTATAACGGTTTTCCGCTCTAAACAGAAGCGATCTTTCGTCGTAAACTGTAACTTCCATTTCCTCCTCTATACCAGCATTCTGAAGATGACGGTGCGAGGGTATAAGACTCAAGTCCATTAATATTAATATCTGGAAAGCTTAAACTAGGACTTGGGAGGGAAATATGGGTCCTGTTGAATAATGTTGGAAGTTTTAGCTACAAACGCTCCAGAAGGTGTTCGTTTCATTTTCTTGATGTTTTCATTGCTTTCTGTACCTGATAAGAAACTGCAACAGTTGAGAATTCCTCAAAATTGGTATTTCCATGATGGTGAAGGTCTCTGTCCCTATTTGGGGCTGCTTAGATTGGTAGGATCCTATTCGCAAAATTACCTACTACGAAAATGGAAATGTTCAGTCGACAAAAGCAACTGAAAAGAGTTTTTCTTCAATATCCTAATCGGTAATCAGGGAAATTCGAAACATTGTAAAAGCAGGGGGACTTAAAGAGATAAGAAACTTCGAACAAAACAAGTTAGGGCGGTATTCCTCCAAAACTTTAAGGGAGTTAGGAGAAGGTGCCTGATTGCATTCAGAACATGAACCGTATCGCAATTTTTGGAAACCTCCCCAGTGAGTAAACTTTCCAGATAGGTACCTCAATCAGGACAAACATATCGAAGGCCAGAATTAACTTCTTTGTCTGACAGGCAAAATTTTTGTCAAATTCAACACCCTGTATCTTTTTTCGTGGTTCTCCGATTTTGTTGAAATTTTTCCCAGGTATAGTATTGGGTATTGTTATATTAACCTGAATTTTACTTAGCGAAAATACCTAAAGTTCATCCGTTATACAGGGTGAAACAAAACCTTGTTTTATACCCTTCATTTCTAAACACCCTGTGGTGAATTTGAGGCGGAAAATTTTATATCATTTAGTTTTAATTTGAAGTGCGACCCTTTCTTAACGAAATGTTTTTTTATTTACGTCAGTATCTGCTTTAAAAAAAAAGATACACATTTTCAAAGAAAGTGTTGCATTTTTTCAATTTTTATAACAATTTAAAACATTACAATACCTTATCGACTAGTAAACATAAACAAACATCTGAAAATTAATAGCGTGTATTTCCACCTCGCTTTCTCATCACTTCTACCATACGACGTAGTATACTTTCAATGCATTCACGAATTGCTTCTGGGGGAAGCAACAATTTCTGTTAATGCAAAACAATGCTAGGCCTCACGTTGCACGGGTTGTAACAGAATATTCAACGATTCGTGTGGCCAGCCAGAAAGCCGGATTTAAATCCAATTGAACATGTATGGGATATGTTAGGTAGACATGTTCGAAATCGGCAGCCCAACACCTTGCCCGATTTACGAACAGCCCTTCTTGAAGAACAGGAAAATATTCCCCCAGAAGCAATTTGGAAATGTATTGAAAGTATGCCACGTCGTATGGTAGAAGAGATGAGAAAGCGAGGTGAAAATACACGCTATTAATTTTCGGATGTTTGTTTATGTTTACTAGTCGATAAGGTATTGTAATGTTTTAAATTGTTATAAAAATTGAAAAAATACAACACTTTCTTTCAAAATGTGTATCCTCTTTTTTAAAGCAGATACTGACGTAAATCAAAAAAAATTTTGTTAAGAAAGGGTCACACTTCACCTTAAAACTGAATGATATCAAACTTTCCTCCTCAAACTCACCACAGGGTGTTTAGAAATGAAAGGTATAGAACAAGGTTTTGTTTCACCCTCTATAACGGATGAACTACAGGTTTTTTGCAAAGTAAATTTCGGGTTAATATAACAAGACTCAATACTATACCTGGTGAAAATTTCAACAAAATCGGAAGGACACGAAAAAAGATACAGGGTGATGAATTTGACAACAATTTTGCCTGTCCGGAATTCATTGACGGGGAGTGTACTTGGAAAATTTGGAGTGTTATACGACCAAAATTAAGGAAAACCTTTTTCTGCAGCCTCATTGTCTCATATAGACGTAACCTGTTCATCTCGTTGGAGCCTGAACCGACCAAGACGAATTCTAATAATCTCCAAGAGGAGAAAAGAACTCAGAGTACCAATTTCCCGATGAGTTTCCACGAAAAACCAACCGGAAAATTCCCGAACAGCACAGTTTTCCTCGGGAGAAAACGACGAGCCGAGAATTCAATTGTTTCAAGGGCACGCTTCTCTCCTGACAAGGTTTCCGAGGCAGACGGTCGGAAAATAGGAAAATTACAAATTCAAATTGGACGCCAATGGATAGGGTCCCTACGGATGAAGGGGCAAGTCCAGGAAGGATTGGAATAATTCATTTGGACTGTTGTACAAACGGAGAAAGTTAAGACCGAATTGATTGTACGAGGGCGAACAAAAAAAAAATTGAAAAATCACTTTTAATGCAGTCATATTCCAGTTATTCATGTTATTCTGTATCGCATAAACATCACGCACCTATTGTTAGCCATAAATAACGATGAGAGTAGGATGACCAAGCGACACAGCAATATTTCATCGCAAAATTATTACCACCATAACAGATCCACGCATTTATTAATAGATTACATTGTTCGACATTCTGGACAGCTAATTATAGGGAATTGATTAAAAATCAATTAACTTGTTCCTGCGATACCTAAACCAGTTACACGATTCTGTAAGATTCGCTCTGATAGCAAATAACAGAAAGAAACGTCAATAGGATCTTAAAAAGGTACCCTTTACCTGTAGTTTTTCGTTGACAAATTCTGCAATATATTCTATGAATTGAATATCATTATCTCCCATTAAAAATGGAAAATGAATAGACATAATAATCTAGTCAATTGTTAAGTACTTGTTGTATTTTGTTAGAGCCAGATAATAATCCAGCCAATTAGTGAGAAGTCTTAGAGTTGTTTCTTTGGGTTGCCTAGATTTCTAAGCGTTTTCGATACTGGAGACCTCTATCGGTCTGTTTAAAATTGAGTATTGCACCCCTCAGACCTCATCTCATCTACGCCTATAGTTACGTCGCAGCTCCACGTCCACTCCACTCCGTACAGCTCTATGGTCAGCTGATTGATTGCTCGCGTAGAATTAACCTCTTCTATATATTTATCAGCTGACAGATTAACTCATGTTCATTAATTGAATCAATAATTGATCGTCCTCTTTTGTAATCCAGCTCTGCCTGTGAATAGACCTCCTCTTGTACTAATCTTGTAAATTAGAATTTTCAATAAGTCACCTCGCATAATCACTGTTCATCTCGTTCATTTCTTGGAGTAAGTAATCACAAAGGTAAGTGAATTCTCAGAATCATTAATTGGTGCAGTTTCCATGATATTTTCCTGCTTTTTATAAAGTTTGAAAATTTGTCCACGTTTCAGATCATGAAAATCTATAAGAATATTGGTAATCCTCTCTCACTTTATTCTAATAAGATCTCTATTGCGTTGAACTAATATGTATTTGAATCCTCTAAGATATATATTCTGGAATATTTTTGCAGTTCTCATAGATTTTTCAGATATCTCTAGACTCCCCACATGGAAATGATTACTAGCTCAAGGAATAAACATTCCTATGTTACTCTGTGGTAATAAATACTGGTTTATTTTATTCTCATGTGCATCTCATTCTCTCAATCAATTCTCCTCATTTCTCAACTATTCACTTCTCATAACACTTGCTAATTATTGTTCTCGAGTTTCAGATGAATGAAAATCCTCAAACGCAAAGGTGAATCATGGAATCAGTCTTCCCTCTCAATAAAACCAAGTGAACTTCTCTGAAGTTTTTCAACGATCAGGTAGTTTAAACATTGAACATGATTGACAGTCTCAATCCCTGCTTCACCTTAAGCGGTTTACTCTGAAATTTTAAAACCATTCAACTGGTATGATCTTTTCATTATAAATAAGAAATTCTCAATTTCATTCATCTGAACCACTTAGCAAGTAAGATCTCATGCCTTCTGCCTTCTCAAAACCAAAGGATTAGTGGTTTTAATTCATACATAGTACTCTCATGTTATAATCCTTGAAATTTTCAATTGTATCCTCTATTTTTCTGATGAACACTAATTCTGCTTACTAAGAGCAGTTTGTCGCTGTACCTATTGTATCAATTGATTAATTAGCCTTCTCTTATAGACCAAAGTTATAGATTATAAATATTGATTTCTCAATAATGATGTGTAATAATCTCAATGAAGAACAGACCTAGACTACTCAGTTTTTAATCCACGTATCTCCTGTAAGGCCTGATCTCACTTTTATTACAACTCAGCCTACTTTAATGATTCAAACACCTTCTGTTTTTCTGATGGAATAAAAAGGCTCTCGCAATCAATTTGGATTGTTTTATCACTGTAAACGTTGAGTTTAATTTTGAATTAATGGAACTGTATCAAAGTATAAGTCTGACTTCATCTGATCTCTTATTTTAAACTTTTCTAGATTACCTCCGTTTTTAGTTGAATAATTCACTATGAGTTTATAGATGACTTCAATATTGGTGTTTTTACTGTATTAACTTCATGCAAGTGAATTATTCATTCTATGCTTGTGAATGATGCCAATAAATTCGAAGTTTTCTTGTTCGTATTGTAAAGTTTAATTGCTATGATATTTTTGTCATATTCCCGAACACCATAAGCCATCAACATCATATCTGATGGAGATAAAACACCTCCCCCAAGCTTCTTCAACGTAAAGCAGTCAATTTTCCAGTTCCCCTCCCGAGATGACGACCATAACAGAGTTATTCAAAACCGTAGGTTTTACGCCGTTCCCCCCTCGATACGAAAAAGGGAATTTTCCAACCACATCCTAGGAGGCAGTAAAAAAGTCCTTTCCCCCCAAATTATAGCTCTTCATTCCGTTCCGTTGCCGGGAGAAATTAGGGTATGGGAGGAAGATCATCATATTCGTCTTCATGTTGAATATTCGCGAACGTATTCGTTATTTCTGTCATCCTTCTCGTCTCTTCCGGAGCTCTTTTCCAGTTTGGAATGTGAGGAAATGATACTAAGAGCCCTGAGTGTATTTCACAATCGAGAGGACGCAGATATCATAGTTAGTAACTCGTATTTCCATCAACGTCGGTCAATGAAGACCTCCCATACATCACAAACTCAAGTGGAGGGAATGAACATCCAACATTCCATTCGGATTCATCCTCCAACATGGCAGCAATACCAGGATGGAGGGAACGTTTAATGAGGGTGTGTAATTGATGGATTCCTGTCTAGATTGCATCATTTCTGGATGACAAAATACCCATTCGTCAAATTATCAAGCTAGATTCGGGAATTACTGGATTTACGCAAATTCCTCTGGGCATATTTCAGAGTGCACTCGAAGTTCTTTGATGAAACATTCCAGCAGGAAACATATGGTTGCTAATGAGGGAATTTCACCGGGTTGTCGAGCTGTATAAGGATCTATCACATCGAAGATTCGAGTTTAATTTTGTCTCAGAGTCGAACCAAGATCATTTTTACTGGACCAATGAGTCTCTGGCTTTTAACAAAGGGTAGACATGATGTTACCTACCTTTGATGGCTGGATCTGGATGATGGTGGCATGTAGACACTTGACATCCCCTCCTCTGTTCCAAACTGGGGCAATGCTTTCCGCCATTTTCAGATTGCACCTTGACCGATCTCTTCCTAGACATTGTCCCAGCACCGCAATCAACGTCACAAGAAGACCATGGCCCCCATCCAGTCACCTGACAGTCAACCACTGAAAAAGAAACAAAGAGTTATTTCCAATCATAAGTGATAACTTGCTTCAAGAATCAACATTCTCATGTTTCTCTGTGGTAATAAATACTGATTTATTATATTCTCATTTGCATCTCATTATCTCAATCAGGTCATTACATTTCTCAACTATTCACTTCTCATAACACTTGCTAATTATTGTTCTCGAGTTTCAGATGAATGAAAATCCTCAAACGTAAAGGTGAATCATGGAATCAGTCTTCTCTCTCAATAAAACCAAGTGAACTTCTTTGAAGTATTTGAACGATCAAGTAGTTTGAACATTGAACCTGATTGACAGTCTCAGTCCCTGCTTCACCTTGAGTGGTCTCCTCCACTATTGGTAAAATCATTGAATTGGTATGATCTCCTCTTTATAAATAAGAAATTCTCGATTTCGTTCATCTGAACCTCTTAGCAAGTAAGATCTCAACTGTAAATGTCGTCTCAATTGATTAATTAGCATTCTCTTCATAGACCAACGTTATAGATTATAAATATTGATTTCTCGATCATGATATTCTCACATTGTTGGAATCTCAATGAAGAGCAGACTTAGACTACTAAGTTTTTAATACAAGTATCTCCTCTTAGGCCTGATCTCACTTTTATTACAGCTCAGCCTACTTTAATGATTCATTATTCAACCTCTTGTTTTTCTGATGGAATAACGAGTATCTCGCAATCAATTTCGATTGCTTCATCACTGTGAACGTTGAGTTTAATTTTGAATTAATGGAACTATCTCAAATTCTAAGTCTGACTCTTTTAACATCTCGAGATTACCTATGTTTTAAGTTGAATAATTCATTCTGAGTTTATAGATGACTTGTATGTTTACTATATTAACTTCATGCGAGTGACTTATTCATTTTATGATTGTGAACGATGTCAATAAATGTTTTAACACTACCATCTATAACTCAATTATCTGGATATAGTCCACAGTAATTTAACAAAATCAGAACAACCCCGATTTTGAACAAAGGTGTCTCCTCTTTACCACACAATACTTTGCCATTGTAAGCCTAAGGAACCAATGCTTTGGTCAAGACACTTGTAGGAGTGAGGAGTTTCATTAGATTTCTGCAACTGGAATATGTCATAATACTTGAACTTCTAGTACGTAGACTCTGTTATATAAGTTGAGCATTTATTCTTGCGGTTATCGAGAAAATAATTGCTACAGGATGAGCTGGAATTCTCGGCCAAGAATGATAAGTTCTTCACGAAAAGCTTTGTCTGGCTTCTTCAAACGCTATCCCTGTTTTAGGCCAGAACGCTCTCATATAATGAAAGCTGCCAAAAGAGGCTTCATCTTAGAGCATCCCTTGTTTTTATATTGCCTCATAAAGGCACTCCTCCTCATAACTACGGCATAATGAAGATATCGCTGTCTCCGACTCCTGGGATAATATCCTTTCTTTGATCGGCGCTGTTGCGGGTTAGAATATTGAGGAAAAGTGCCTCCGATATTACTCTGATGATTGAACATTTCGTATTCATGAAAAGGAAGAGAAAGTCTTATATGGGTTCATCGTTTTTTATTCGTCCGAAAGAGAAGAGTTTCTTCGTGGATTATAAAGTTTCTGGTGGACCCTTTGAGGAAGAAGCTTAGGAAATGCGACAATCAACGTTAGTTTAATTCGAATCAGGCAAGGTCAGGTTAGGTTAGGTTAGGAAACAATGCTTTGGTCAAGAAACTTGTAGAAGTGAGGAATTAGCATCGCTGTAGTTGTCACAGATATTGGATTTCCTGAGATTTCTGCAACTGGAAGATGTCATAATACTTGAACTTTAAATACGTACACTCTTTCATATAAGTTTAGCGTCAGGATTAGTTAGAATTCTAGGCCAAGAATGATAAAGTTCTTCACGAAAAGCTTTGTCTGGCTTCTTCAAACGCAATCCACTGTTGTAGGCCAGAACTCTCTCATATAATGAAAGCTGCCAAAAGAGGCTTCATCTTAGAGCATCCCTTGTTTTTATATTGCCTCATAAAGGCACTCCTCCTCATAACTACGGCATAATGAAGATATCGCTGTCTCCGACTCCTGGGATAATATCCTTTCTTTGATCGCCGCTGTTGCGGGTTAAAATATTGAGGAAAAGTGGCTCCGATATTACTCTGATGATTGAACATTTCGTATTCATGAAAAAGAAGAGAAAGTCTTATATGGGTTCATCATTTTTATTCGTCTGAAAGAGGAGAGTTTCTTCGTGGATTATAAAGTTTCTGGTGGACTCTTTGTGGAAGAAGCTTAGAAAATGCGACAATCAACGTTAGTTTAATTCGAATCAGGTTAGGTCAGGTTAGGTTAGGTTAGGTTAGGTTAGGTTAGGTTAGGTTGAGCTGGGATAGGTTAGGTTAAGTTTACGAGGAGATCATCGTGAAAAGTTTATTCCGTTAAGAGCTTCATATTTCTTTTCCTCTGTAAGTTGGGCCTAATCCCACCCTTCCATCAACTTTATCGCTCGTCATAATACCAAGAGACACCGTAAAGAACCTTTTCCTTTCCCGAAAAATCGACGGCAAGAATGGAACGTTGAGTAATGTGTTCCCATATTGACCACTACCCTTCGACGTCGTTCTAGGATTTTCCGGAGGGAAACTCACTAATGGGGCTATTTGTATAGCGCCTTCCATTAGGCTTCCACGCTGAAAAATCGCTCGTTTTGAGGTCGAGATGGGTCCAGATTTAATTGGTTATTCCGCCGTGGAGATGAAATATTGGAGGCTTGATTATATCTCGGTGAAGTTATTGGGAGAGTCATTAAGGTTGGTTAGTTTTTGGTCCTGAAAAATATTCTGTTTTCTTGTGTTAGGACATGTTTGGTTTATCTATGGGAGATTATTGCCTTTCATTGGGGTCCCGTAGCGGTCTTCAAACATCTGAAGTGCCGAAAAATCATCACCTGGAAGGTCGTATCCGGTTTGAAAAACCCTCACGACCAGAGAGCAAGAATTTGTGGATTTTGAATTTGATTATCGCAGGAATTTCGAAAGACAAGTGTGATTACGTCTCCAAATTAGCTGATGAACATGGTATCGAAGTGATTCTTCTGCAAGAAACCCACATGGCAACAGAAAAAAAATCCTGGTGAAAGAGGACAGTTGAAAGTTATGTATTAATTGATTTTTTACAAGTTTAGCTTGTTATGTTAAAAAATTATCAGTTCGTGAATTTCAACAGATTCGGAAAGGGGAAATTGATGGAGCTTTTTCATTTCTTTCGAATTTTGTGACATTTCTGTCATAAATATTTATAAACCTCCGAACATTATTTGACCAAGAAATCTGAATGTTGATGTTTTTTAAAGTACCAAATGCATTTGATTTATTCTGAATAATCGGTTTCTTTTCTGCTCTTGTCTTTTTTCATTTCAGATTAAAAATTGCGAGTCGTTTTGGGAAGAATCTGTCTATCCGAGCCCATCGACGGATAACATGAAGATGATCACACTGATGTCTTTCGAGATTTTCCTGATATTTAATATTTTACGTTATTTTTTTTACGGGGAGACAGGTTTTTTCGGCTGAGGTTTTTTCCCCTACTGTATAGTATCGTATGATACTTGTCACTTGTCTCGAGAAAGTCAAACAAACACTCACACCAAAAAAGAATTCAGAGTGCCGCAACAAAATTTATCATATAAATAAAGAGACAAAGCCATGATGAATGTTGTCAGACTGTCTAACATTTTTGGAATATCGTCCAATCAGTTCATTATCGGTTATTTTTTTTTATTAGGTATTGAATGCTTCTTCCTCCAATTTTCTGGTGGCCAGAGTTTCAATCTGAGGAACGCTGTCGACTGCACAAAACGCGTATGACGAAAACCTTCCGTGCCAAAACGAATTCCATCAATCGTGGAAGGGAACTGCATTAAAAAGTCATGATTGCGGACCATTCGCGTGCCTCGAAATCGCCCATTATAAACCATAAATAAAAGGGGACCGGCGAAGTAATGATCCGAGAGTTGTGCATGCGGGAATCCTTCGGAATGGTTTTACGAAAATGAGGTTCGGTCGCTTTTCAATTCGACCGAATCAAGGAAGAGAAGTCGGTAAGACGAGCTCATGTGGTACTGGCGAGCTCTAAAATACTCTCCTGGGCTTGTTCTAGAGTCTTCTCCGATTCATTCGTGAAAATTTAATATTATACATAGGTAATAGTCATTCATTATATGAGTGTTAAAAATGACGTTTTATTTTGTGAGTGAAATGAGCAGAGCGAATTGAACAATTTCACGAACAAAATAAAATCACTTTTAACACAAATACCATACAATGTTTTTCGTACAACTGCCCTATTTTAATAATTAAATGGGCGAATTTGCAATGACAATAAACTTCAAAATGCATTTTAATATTCAAATAATCAAAAGGTTGTCATTTGAATTTCGTTCCTTTCCAATTTTCATCTTGGGTTTTCAACTGCGCTTAATATGTTTGTCGAGAGTCCAATTATTAATAAAAGTGACGATTTAGTTGTTCCTCTGGATATGGAAGAGTCTGCAAGAAGAGCAAATCTGGAACTGCTACCTCAAAAATCGGTTCAGCAGTACAATATTGCATATAACAATTTCCTGGCCTGGTGTAAATTGAAAAATGTACAAGGGAACTTCAGTGAAACTGTTCTCCTGGCATACTTAGAAGAAAAATCGAAAATATGGAGTTTATCAACTTTGTGGAGCAAATTTTCAATGATAAAGTCAAGCGCCCTCTTGTGGATGCTAGTAAATATTTTAAGTTAATAGCATAGTTAAAACAGAAAAGAGAAGGATATCGTCCTAAAAAATCGAAAATTCTCACTTGTGAACAAGTTGAAAAGTTCATAAAGGAGGCGCCAGATGAGAAATACTCGATGGTTAAAGTTGCAACTATTTTCGGATTATTTGGAGCCTGTCGACGTGAAGAATTGTGTAATTTATCAGTGGAAGACATCGAAATAACAAATTAATCATTGGTTATACAACTTCCAAATACAAAAACGAAAGTCAGTAGTTCATTCAGAATTATTGGGAAGTATGTAGACTATTTTCATAAGTACTTTGCACTGCGCCCTTCTGTCATCAAACATCGTCGTTTTTTCCTGAAATACATGAATAATAAATGCACGGCCAATCCAGTTGGTATTAATATATTTGGGAAAATTCCATCTATTGTTTCCGAATTCCTCAAACTGCCAGAACCAAAGCAATATACAGGACACTGTTTTCGAAGATCCTCCGCTTCATTGCTAGCAGAATCAGGAGCAAACATTACGGATATAAAAAAACATGGTGGATGGAATTCTACGACGGTAGCCGAGGGCTATGTTGATCATTCCATTGCATATAGAAATGTCATTGCTGAAAAAATTCTCCCAACCTAAACAGATTTTGGATCATCATCATCCAATATTTTACTTCCGGTTTCTACAAGTACTGATGATGCTGAGGATTCTAATAATGTGTTGCGAAGCTCCCTAACGTCACAGGGCATTAATGTTAGTAATTGTTCCAGTTTTACGATTAATATTAATGTTCATGAGTAATGATTGTTAAATTTTGACAATAAAAATTTGCAATTGCTGAATTTTTGTCATCTGATTTCATCATAAGAAAATGGAGTGCTTAAAATGTTTTTAACACGCTTCCACGTGAACAATCAATTGTAACATTGTTTGCTGTTATTGAAAGGGTCGCTTTCAATGACAGTTGTACAAAAATATATTCGTCGAATCTCATTACATGCGAGCATTCTCATTCTTCCGCGATGTTCATTACAAAAAATAACGAACCGAAAAATTGAAAAGAACTAGATCGTTGTTTGCCTCCTCGCCTCCTTTCAAAACTAGTATCCGGCAATTTTCCCTCCTCATTAAGGACGCAGAACAACTTCATCGCCGGGTACGAAACAACCTGGGCGTGAAGAATATCAGCCGTTGGGAAGTTTTGGCGCCCAACGTGGGGCTTTGGCGAGAATCATCGGGAAATGTGAATTATTCGGAAAGTTGGGAACGGCGACCGGAGTTTTCCGATCGCGATTTATCGCGAGGTTGTTTCTCGGGCGTGAATCCGGGCGCCTTGGAACACTGGCGCCGGTTTGAAGGGGTGAAAAGGGTTGGAAAGGATTTCAGGTAGACAAGTGTAGTTTAGTTTAGTTCAAAAGGGATGAAAATCCACTGTGACCTGATGGTTCATTGTGCTGTTCTCGCCACGCCATTTACAGCTAGCCTTCCAGTTCCAGAAATCTGATAGTATTCAAAATCTGGGAAGGCTTCAGCAAGACTAAGGAATTAGCCCCAAGTTTCTAGACCAAGGTATTATTTTCTTTGGCTCACAATAGCAAAGCATTCCGTTACTTGATGAAGAGGAATTTCTTTCTCCTACCCACAGTTTTTTTCATTTTTTTTTTTTTTAATAAAAAAAATATACTTTTTAAGTTCCGAAGAAACTTCCTGGAGTGATCCATCCCTAGGATATTATGCCAGAATGTTCCCTTTCGGCCTCCCCTTCTGTAGAAACTCCATTTATTTCCCTCCTGTTGTGATTTTGGTCTATTTCAATCGTCACGGTCATTTATTCATCTTTTGAATCACACTTTCTTCATGTTTCGTTTTCTACTTTCCTTTTATACCCCTTAATACTGTGTTTTACAATTCCTTAGAATTTGTACGACAAAATCAACACTCCGAATTTTTTGCTTCACAATAATTTCAGGGTGATTAATATTTTTTTCTGCAACTGCCATCACACTTTTAATGACAGCATACAATATAAAAATTGATTGTTTACGTGGAAGCGTGTTAAAAATATTTCTCTATTTCAGTATCGTAATGAGTTCATTACAGTACTGAAAGTTGTGCTGTAATGAAACTCATTACAGCATTGTTTTCAGTTATATTTTTCGTTTTGTGGTTGTCAGTACTGACCTCCGATCCACTCAATTTTCGAATCAAATCCATTCAAATTCCGCAATCTGTCAAATTTCGTTAGTGACACCAACTGCCAAGATACAATATAAAAGTCACTAATCTGAATTTTTATTTGAATTTCGAAAGTTTTCCACCAAACTTTACTGAAATAGAGAAAAAATCGTCTAATACTCGTTGCAGAAGGCAATTCCAACACTCATGCTTTCGAAATTCGCATTCGTGTTGGAATAGGAGCTCATTCTGCAACTTGTTTTAGAATATACTATTTTAGCACTCCATTTTCTTATGATGAAAACAGATGAGAAAATTTCAGCAAATGCAAATTTTTATTATCATTATTAAACAATCATTACTCATGAACATTCATATCAATCGTAAAACTAGAACAATTACTAAATTAATGCCCTGTGACGTTAGGGAGCTTCGCAACACATTATTACAATCGTCAGCACCATCAGTACTTGTAGAAACCGGAAATACAATATTGGATGATGATGATCCAAAATCTGTTGAGGTTGGGAGAATTTTTTCAGCAATGTCAATTCTATATGCAATGGAATGATCAACATAACCCTCGGCTACCGTCGTAGTCTTCCATCCATCATGTTTTTTTATATCCGTAATATTTGCTCCTGATTCTGCTAGCAATGAAGCGGAAGATCTTCTAAAACTGTGTCCTGTATATTGCTTTGGTTCTGGCAGTTTGGGGAATTCGGCAACAATAGGTGGAATTTTCCCAAATGAATTAATACCAACAGGATTGGCAGTGCATTTATTATTCATGTATTTCAGGAAAAAACGACGATGTTTGATGACAGAAGGGCGCTGTGCAGAGTACTTATGAAAATAGTCTACATACTTCCCAATAATACTGAAAGAACGACTGACTTTCGTTTTTGTTTTTGGAAGTTGTATAACCAATGATTTATTTGTTTTTGCGATGTCTTCCACGATGAATTACACAATTCTTCACGCCGACAGAATCCGAATAATTCGAAGATAGTTGCAACCTTAACCATCAAGTATTTTTCATCTGGTGCCTTCTTCATAAACTTTTCAACTTGTTCACGACTGAGAATTTTCGATTTTTTGGGACGATATCCTTCACTTTTCCGTTTTAAATATGCTATTACCTTGAAATATTTACTGAAATCCACACCATTTTCAACAAGGGCGCTTGACTTTATCATTGAAAATTTGCTCCACAAATGATGAACTCCATATTTTTTATTTTTCTTCTGCGTATGCCATGAAAACAGTTTCACTGAAGTTCCCTTCTTCATTTTTCAATTAACACTAGGCCAGGAAATTGTTATATGCAATTTAGTACTGCTGAACAGATTTTTTAGGTAGCAGTTCCAGATTTGCTCTTCTTGCAGACTCTTCAATATCCAGAGGAACAACCAAATCGTCACTTTTATTAATAATTGGACTCTCGACAAACATATTGAAGTTAAAAACTCAAGAACGAAATTCAAATAAGTACAAGTTGTACAAAAAACATTGTATGGTATTTGTGTTAAAAGTGATTTTATTTCGTTCGTGAAATTTTTCAATTCGCTCCACTCATTTCACAAACTTTTTCACTCGCAAAAAAAAACGTCACTTTTAACACTCATATCATTAATAACTATTTCTACGTTTTTTCGAGCAGATCTCTCAATTTTTGAAGAAAATTACACCAAACCATTACAATTTATATAGATTAATTTGAAAATTGCTTTGATTGCAAAATGGTGAATGCGCAGGGAACCCTAAATTTTATCGAATTTTCAACACTCAGCAGCATTTTTTTGATACTTTCTTTCATGAAGACTCTCTTATGACAATGAAAATCACTACAAAAAAAGAATCATCGAAATTGGTATAGCCATTCAGAAGATATTTGCTGACAATGCAACACAGAGTTCCTTTTTTTGGAATTTGCAATTTTATATAATTTTGCCAGTGCACTTTTTGATGCTGATCGCAGATGTTTCCATCAAAATAGATGTCAATATTGAAGTTCCTGAGCAACTTTATTCATCGTGACGTCCAAATCTTCAAAATATTGAAAAACAAATACAAAAACAAAATAAATATGCTATTCTTCAGTCTCAAATCCAATGTAGGATTTCTCCAGATGGTCTGACCACATGCGGACAACACCCTCTCCTTGTTATCACGTAACGACAATCAAGATCAGAATCTGAATCACAAACAGCTATTATGTCACCATCTAATCTAGACAGCAAACTGCAATTAGGCTACGCTGTTTGCACCATAATAAGGTGATTAGGGTTTCAATCAGCAGTTACCCGTGATCTGCAAATATCAACAAGTCCTCGATCCCATCGTCATTAATCCCCTGATTTTCATAACTTAAAGGCTTTAAGAATTGCTCTGGTAGGATTTTATAATCTTTGAAATCAACTCATTTCACAATCAGGCTATAAATGTTTTTGGTCCTGAAAAATATTCTGTTTTCTTGTAATATTACATGTTTGGTTTATCTATGGGAGATGATTGCCTTTCATTTGGGTCCCGTAGCGGTCTTCAAACATCTGAAGTGCCGAAAAATCATCACCTGGAAGGTCGTATCCGGTTTGAAAAACCCTCACGACCAGAGAGCGAGAATTTGTGGATTTTGAATTTGAATATCGAAGGAATTTCGAAAGACAAGTGTGATTACGTCTCCAAATTAGCTGATGAACATGGTATCGGAGTGATTCTTCTGCAAGAAACCGACAACAGAAAAAAATCCTCGTGAAAGAGGACAGTTGAATTGATTTTTTACAAGTTTAGCTTGTTCTGTTAAAAATTATCAGTTCGTGAATTTCAAGAGATTCGGAAAGGGGAAATTGATGGAGCTTTTTCATTTCTTTCAAATTTTGTGACATTTCTGTCATAAATATTTATAAACCTCCGAACATTATTTGGCCAAGAAATCTGAATGTTGATGTTTTTTAATGTACCAAATGCATTTGATTCATTCTGAATAATCGGTTCCTTTTCTGCTCTTGTCTTTTTTCATTTCAGATCAAGAATTGCGAGTCGTTTTGGGAAGAATCTCTTTATCCGAGCCCATCGACGGATAATATGAAGATGATCACACTGATGTCTTTCAAGATTTTCCTGATATTTAATATTTTATGTTACGTTTTTTACGGGGAGACAGGTTTTTTCGGCTGAGGTTTTCTCCCCTGGCTCTATAGTATCGTATGATACTAGTGATGATAGTATCGTATGATTCTACAGTATTATACGAAGAATGTTATGATACCCCTTTTCTTTTTTTACCTCAGCTTAGGTACTTTTGTTTCAACATTATTTTAGCTCTCTTTTTCATAAGAATATAATGTTTTTTTCAGAATCCAGGCAGATTAATCCATGCATCTGTATTTCCACGATTGAAAACACTGAAAAACCACACAACTGCAGATTTAATCAACCAAAAAACCATACATAGCGAGTTCCTCGTCTGCACGCGAAAAAAATTCGAGCATGGAAGCGAACACCGTGAAATGTTGAGCCTATATCGCCCGACATGCGGTGAACGAGTCAGCAATCCGAAATTATATACATCCCCTGGTCAGATTAATCGCGGAAGGGTTCAATTTTACGCTTAATTTAAACGTGCAGTCGCAGAGCGACATTATAAATTCCACGGTGCCTGGATCATGTTCGGACTCACTTGCGGTGAGATTTGGTAACGTCGATGCGTAATCCGACGCCCTACCAGGCCTATTTCGCGATTTGAACTTGATCGATGACTCCCGATTCACGAAAACGATAATTTTTAGTACCTGACGCATTCGCCATTTTGCACCCCAACTACACAATTTCCCATTGTAATTCAGAAATTGTCAATTGGCATTCAGAAAACTTCACTTGTATTTCAGATTAGTCGACTGTATTTCAGAAAACATCAAACGTACACTGCGCATCTTCCCTAGAAAACACTGTAACGGTTATGGGCCCAGTCCATGGGAAATTGATTTTCTTGATAATAAAGACACACTCGCGTGGTTTGGAGTCGAATGTTTTCTTTGGTATAGCGTTTCCATTGCTTGGTGATACTTTTCACATTGAGAGATTCTGTAACTACACTGCGCAAAAAAACTAACGCACATTATGGAAATCTCAAATTTATTCTACAACTGAAGGTGTTCTCAATGATGATTATTTTTATCAGAATTATGCATGCATATGTTATCCACTTTCAACGTTTTTCTTCAATACAGATGTTTTTTCCCATCAGGAATGAAAAAAGATGAAATTATCAGATTTTGAATGTAAGGATCCATTCGAAAATCAGTTGTTCTGGATCAATTCTAGTGATCGATAGTTTTTCTTTCGTTTGATTTTCTACACTCGATCGCTATGCAACGCGAAATACTCAATTTGACCAAGAGGAATGTGCCCAAGCGGTAGTTTTGCGAGAAGAAGGGTGGACATACACAAGAATTACAGAAAGGTTTGGAGTTTCCCATACAAGTGTGTCCAGAATGTTGAAGCGATTCAGGGAGACAGGAATGAATGTCCGAAGACCAGGACAGGGTAGACCACAGGTAACAACTGCCATTCAAAAAAGTTACTTGAGAGTTTCTTCGTTGCGACAACGGTTTGCAACCGCTCGCCTCCTTCAAAATCAGCTTAAGCAAACGTCCACATGAAAGATATGCTCAGTGCAATTTCCTGAATACTACTGGTTTCAGGGGAGGATCGATTATGGTATGGGGTGGAATATCCTTGACTGCTCGCACAGACCTAGTAGTCGTTGATAATGGAACTATGAATGCTGATAAGTATATAAGGAACATTCTTAAAGAGCTTGTAGTGCCATTTGCCCCATACATTGGTGAAAATTTCATTTTTATGGACGATTATGCCAGACCCCATCGTGCGCGCATCGTTCAGGAGTACCTTGAAGAGGTTGAAGTCTCTCGAATGGAATGGCCAGCAAGAAGTCCAGATCTCAATCCGATTGAGCAGGTTTGGGACAACCTCAATAGAAGGCTGAGAAGTTCAGAAAATCATCCAGCTACTCTTAATGACTTAGGAATCCAACTCTGAGAAATCTGAGAAGGATAAGATCAGAACATTTTAAGATCACTCATTTTGAGTATGAACCGTCGTTGCCGAGCTGTAATTATCGCAAGGGGCGGAAATACCAAGTATTTAATCACTTATCAGCATTTCAGTATTTTGAAAAATGTTCCTTTCTCTTCTTTCACGTTAGATTCGGTGAAATCCTGAATTTTTTTCATTTAATGTGTTTTGTTTCGTTCAAAACCTTCCCGAGAGAACATAAGAAATATGTTATGAAGTCAATGTAGAGTTAACTTTCATTAAAATTGGGATTTCCAGAATTACAGTGATTTCAATGCCCAGTCCCTCCACCATTTTGCAACTCGAAATAAACAACAACAAAAACTATAATTACGACATAAAGCTTGTTGGAGCCAGAACGAAAGTGTTTCGAACATGTTGAAAACTTTCGAATGGAACGTGGCCTTTGATTATAAATTAATTATGAAAGTTTCTCACTAGGGGTTTCGCCAAAGGAAATTTCATAAACATTTTAAATATTTGTGTGAGAATTTCAGACAAAACAAATGTCTCGAGGAACAATTCGAATTATTCCGTTGTTTCTATATATACAGAATGTATAGACGATCTGGTGTAATCAAAATTTCAAGAAACATCAGAGGAACTAATCTCCACCTAAAGGTATAAATACGAGTGAGGTAAATCGAGAACAATCCGAAACAAGATAACTATTATGTAAACTCTTGGATACTGATCGATGAGTGTAAAACACGTTATGCCCCAAGGCACAACAGTTTACGGTACAACCAACAAACAGGAGGGTGCAAATTAGTTCTCTTCTCCATCTCACCCCACTGATGTTCATCCAGCTGATTAAACTTGTTTATTCTCCAACGCCCACAACGCTGTCATTTTCTCGAAGATATCCCCTATAAATTCGTGCTTATTCACGGTTCAGCACCGTGGAATTCTTCCACATTTACAGGGCTAGAGCTGCGACTAACCCAGGAAAACGAAACATTAAAAAAAAATTAAGTAAAAAATTTTTTTTTTATTCGTCCAATCATTATATTGATTTTCCCCCTTTATTCTTCGGCCACAATATAAAGCTTCTTTGTATCCCACGCACGTTCATTTGTTTCGGAACGGCCATTGTAGTGCAACACATGCCAAAATAACAATGACCTTAGATGGTGCTGATAATCTTTATGGACTTCTTGTGACTTTTGCCCATTGTTGAGAAAGGGGTCAGATAAGGCGTGAATTTTGTGTGTTTGAAATTCGTTACACGAGATTAACGATCTGATTTTTATCAGCAGGGTGGTGTTTGTTGGGTCGGGAAAATATACACTTCTATCATCTCACTATTTCGACCAAAAAAAAATTATACCTATGAAGGTTTAGCAGCTCGAAAAATGTTTGTTTGCGGTGTCGGTAATAGAAGGTAAAGATACACTGCGACAAAAAATTAACGCACATTCTGAAAATCTCAATTTTAATGAAAGTTAACTCTACATTGACTTTATAACTTATTTTTTATGTTCTCTCGGGAAGGTTTTGAACGGAACAAGACACATTAAATGGAAGAAAAATTCAGGATTTCACCGAATCTCATGTGAAAGAAGAGAAATGAACAATTTTCAGAATACTGAAATGCTGATAAGTGATTTAATACTTGGTATTTCCACCCCTTGCGTTAATTACATCTCGACAACGACGGTTCATACTCAAAATGAGTGATCTTGAAATGTTCTGATCTAATCCTTCCCAGATTTCTCCGAGTTGGATTCCTAAGTCATTAAGAGTAGCTGGATGATTTTCTGAACTTCTCAGCCTTCTATTGAGGTTGTCCCAAACCTGCTCAATTGGATTGAGATCTGGACTTCTTGCTGGACATTCCATTCGAGAGACTTCAACCTCTTCAAGGTACTCCTGAACGATGCGCGCACGATGGGGTCTGGCATTATCGTCCATAAAAATTAAATTTTCACCAATGTATGGGGCAAATGGCACTACATGCTCTTCAAGAATGTTCCTTAAATACTTATCAGCATTCATAGCTCCATTATCAACGACCACTAGATCTGTGCGAGCAGTCAAAGATATTCCACCCATACCATAATCGATCCTCCCCCGAAACCAGTAGTATTCAGGAAATTGCACTGAGCATATCTTCTATGTGGACGTCTGTATATAAGGTAACGTCGATCACAATGGTAGAGGCAGAATCTAGACTCATCTGTGAAGAGAACTCTTGCCCAATCAGCCTCTTCCCAATGGATATGCTCTCTCGCAAAATCCAAACGCGCCCGTCGATGGGCCTTAAATCATATTCTCTGAGGCGATTTCTCATTGTCTGAGTGCTAATTTGCACCCCATGAGTTTGCTCAAGCTGATTTTGAAGGAGGCGAGCGGTTGCAAACCTTTGTCTCAACTAAGAAACTCTCAAGTAACGTTCTTGAATGGCAGTTGTTACACGTGGTCTACCCTGTCTTGGTCTTCGGACATTCATACTTGTCTCCCTGAATCGCTGCAACATTCTGTACACACTTGTATGGGAAACTCCAAACCTTTCTGCAATTCTTGTGTATGTCCACCCTTCTTCTCGCAAAACTACCGCTTGGGCACATTCCTCTTGGTCAAATTGCGTGTTTCGCGTTCCATAGCGATCGAGTGTAGAAAATCAAACGAAAGAAAAACTATTGATCACTAGGATTGATCGAGAACAACTGACTTTAGAATGGAGCTAATAAATTCAAAATCTGATAATATCATCATTTTTTATTCCTGCTGGGAAAAAACATCTGTATTGAAGAAAAACGTTGAAAGTGGATAACATATGCATGCATAATTCTGATAAAAATAATCATCATTGAGAACACCTTCAGTTGTAGAATAAATTCGAGATTTCCATAATGTGCGTTAATTTTTTTGCGCAGTGTATTTCAAACACTTCGCTCCAGCCTCCATTATCCCGAACAGAGGCAGACGATATCGCTAGTTAAATTGAGACCGAGTATTTATTTTAATCAGGCTTGGGGTGGCGAGATTCTATAAATAATTTATCTGGATCCGGTCTATATAAATAGACGCCAGTTGGTGACGGCTTGACGTATGGCCATAAAACCAGACGGATGCACTACGGTTGGTTAATGCGGCTTAAGAGATTGATGGTTCACCAGAGTGGATGCTGCGGATGAGAACTGTAGATGGACCATTAGAGAAAATTGATTTTTCGGATGCTCGGTGAAAGCAGAATCACTTCTCCGAAAAAGTATTAAGGTTGCAACCTCCTTCAGGTCTGTCAAAATTAACTTATCCAGGATATTTATAAAAATCTCTCATATACGCACAAAAATACATACATAAACCCTCAGATATTCACGTTTGTTTCCTTGCAATCAGTTGTACCAGGAGAAAAACCGTCATTTAATACCAATAAATGTAACACCCCATCTTCAAAACTGCAGATTTTTGGGTGGCGCCCAACGTGGGGCTCAAAATTAAAAAATCTCTTATATAGCATATTAAACAATTGGTATGTCGAAATTCTGATTCCACGATATCGCTTATGTATGAATTAACCCTTCTCTGTCCTTTCAGGGCTCTACAAAAATGTTCCCTCGTATCTTTTTCGTCTCACATTCGAATACCGATGAAATAGAGACAATTCAGTTCCGTACATTCTTTTGAGCGCAGAGGCCGCTTTGATGTAGTTATTATCCAGGCATTACGCTTCCAAACTGACGTCGAGCCTCAATGGACGGAAGTTTACAACCCCTGTATCGGGGGAGCAACGAGAATGAATGCTGCATAGGCTGAGAAATTTCAGTTATCGAGCATAACCGAAATGCTTCATGCGAAAAATTCCAGAAATATTGCATTCACTTCGTGCGGTTCTCGCGTATAAATATTCATTGATCAAACAACTGACATAGACTGACGTGAATACCTGAATTTATCATTTCCTGCTTCTCGTTGAATTCGAGTTGACAGGTCTGAGGATTTGGAAAAGCTACACAGCGATAAAATGTTACGATCTTGATTAAAAGCCTGAAGAATGAAGAACGTCCATTATGAAATTTGAAACGTGGCAGATTTCACCCCGAGAAATCTAACATCATCAGGAAACTGTATCATGAAACTTTTATTGTAGGTTCTTCATTAATATGACAACTTAGAAAACAGTAACGATGATGTTTAAAAGATGCATTGACATGCATCAAGGTTGACAGAATGTTTCGACCAATTTGTCAGTTGAAGACCTCTTGAAGCCTACGAAATATCACATCTAAATCGGAGACCTAGCAGAAAAAGCCTTTTTTGAAACATAGATGAATTCAAAATAGTAATCATGGAAATTAATACCATTTTCAATTCCCAGGCTCAGAGATCTTTTATCATGAGGTTGGAGAAATGATATTAGATTTTGTTCACTATTTTGAATTCATCTATGTTTCGGAAATGTTCTCGATTTGGCCTTCGTAAAGGCAAAGAATTTTCTTTTTCTTAGAAAAAGCCTTCCATAATTATCTTAAGGAAAGCCACACAACTGAAGAACCATAGGTATATGTATAACTAGCTGACAGAGCAGACTTCGTACTGCCTCAATCGATCAAATATACTCCCCGTCAATAAATTCCGGACAGGCAAAATTTTTGTCAAATTCAACACCCTGTATCTTTTTTCGTAGTTCTCCGATTTTGTTGGAATTTTCACCAGGTATAGTATTGGGTCTTGTTATATTCACCTACTTTGCGAAAATACCTATAGTTCATCCGTTAAACAGGGTGAAACAAAAACTTGTTTTATACCCTTCATTTCTAAACACCCTGTGGAGAATTTGAGGCGGAAAATTTGATATCATTCAGTTTTAATGTGAAGTGTGACCCTTTCTTAACCAAATTTTCTTTGATTTACGTCAGTATCTGCTTTAAAAAAAGATACACATTTTCAAAGAAAGTGTTGCATTTTTTCAATTTTTATGACAATTTAAAACATTACAATACCTTATCGACTAGTAAACATAAACAAACATCTGAAAATTAATAGCGTGTATTTCCACCTCGCTTTCTCATCACTTCTACCATACGACGTGGCATACTTTCAATGCAATTCCGAATTGCTTCTGGGAGAAGGAACAATTTTGCTAGTCCTCACGTTGCACGGGTTGTAACAGAATACTTTAAAGAGGCGAATATTCAATGATTCGTGTGGCCAGCCAGAGTCCGGATTTAAATCCAATTGAACATGTATAGAATATGCTAGGTAGACATGTTCGAAATCGGTAGCCCAACACCTTGCCCGATTTACGAACAGCCCTTCTTGAAGAACGGGAAAATATTCCCCCAGAAGCAATTCGGAAAAGCATTGAAAGTATGCCACGTCGTATGGTAGAAGTGATGGGAAAACGAGGTGGAAATACAAGCTATTAATTTTCAGATGTTTGTTTATGATTGCTAGTCGATAAGGTATTGTAATGTTTTAAATTGTTATAAAAATTGAAAAAATGCAACACTTTCTTTTCTCTAAAGCATATACTGACGTGAATCAAAGAGCATTTTGTTAAGAAAGAGTCACACTTCAAATTAAAACTGAAGATATCAAATTTTCCGCCTCAAATTCACCACAGGGTGTTTAGAAATGAAGGGTATAAAACAAGGTTTTGTTTCACCCCGTATAACGGATGAACTACAGGTATTTTCGCAAAGTAAATTTCAGGTTAATATAACAAGACCCAATACTATACCTGGAGAGAATTTCAGCAAAATCGGAGAACCACGAAAAAAGATACAGGGTGTTGAATTTGACAAAAATTTTGCCTGTCCGGAATTTATTGACGGGGAGTATATTATCAGAAAATGTAGTTTACCGAATTAATATCTACTGGCATTATTCGCAAGAAAAAAAATTATTTTCTTATTTTTTTCCATTTCATCAAATTTTTCAGGGTTTTATGGTATTTTATGTTAACCCCACCGTAGAAGAAACCAACAAAAAATATTTCATAACAAACAGTTCATCCAATCTTGAGTTATAAATGGTGTAACCAACAATAGTCTTATACATAAAGATATTAATGGGCCTACTACGGATCCCTGGGGCACCCCTCCAATCATTTCCTCCGTCGATTTCCTGCTCTGAAGCAGCCACGGAGCAAATCTGGGCAGCCCCAGAAAAAATCCCGTGACCTTCCGATAAACCTGTCCCGTAAATAACCCTCAGTGTCCAACTTTATGGTTTACCGTAACTTCGGCGGTTTTATCTGTGGCCCCGGGGTTAATCAGCGCCAACCCGATTGTTTCACGTCCAGACAAATTACGTATCTTTTATACGGTCACCCCGCTGGCTACTGACACTCGCAATTAGAGGGCGCTGTCGAACGGAACGGATAGGGTTGTTAGGCAAGAGGGTAAGTTATCGGGGTAGTTTGGGGTGAACGAGATTCTGTAGGTGCTTGATTAACCAGAGAAATATATGGCTGCAATTGGATGATATACGATGGTTTTGAACACGTCCGCCATCTTTAAATTGTGTTCAAAAATAGCTATGATCTTCACAATCAACTTTGTTCTTTGCCTTTACGTAGGCCACATCGAGAACATTTTCGAAACAGAGATTAATTCAAAATAGTAATCATCGAAATGAATACTATTTTCAATTCCCAAGCTCAGAGATCTTTCATGATGAGGTTAGAGAAATGGTATTAGGTTTTGTCACTGAGATGAGATATACCGGTTTAGGCCTTGTTGAGCCTCATCAGTATCTCGTACATCTCGGGACAAAATCTTCATAAAAAACTTCTAAATTTAAAGCAATTGGTTGTGAAGTAATGAGTAAAATATTACAAAGCACTAAGGTGGTGACATCCAATTGCGTCAAAATGAAGTTTCACATCTCCAATCAAATGCAAAAAAAGAAATCTGTACTTTCTCTTTCACTGAATGAGATTTTAGCAGTGGCTCTATTCAAAATCTAATATCATTTCTTCAACCTCATGATGAAAGATCTCTGAGCCTAGGAATTGAAAATGAGTACTATTTTGAATTCATCTATGTTTCAAAAACAACTTTGTTATGTCAAGAAACATCACGAGTTTATGCTGGATATTGATGAAAAATTGAATCTCCTTATTTGAATGAACATACAAATGATGTGTTCAAGGAATGTCAGAAAAAATTTCATGATTCAAATTGAAAACAAGGGATGTTTCGAAGGTGAGGCTTATTTTCAACATTTAATATAACCCAACAAAATAAGTCATATATCCTTCATGTAAAACAAGCTGACCCGGTAGATTTCGATATTGTAATAAACTATTATGGTATAATACCTTGAAAGTGGATAAAAAATTTTCCTGTCAATTAGGGCGAAAATTAGGGCGAAAATTAGGCATTATTTACGAATTCTATCAAGATGCTTCGATTTTGATGGATTTTGGATATAAGCTTTTGGATATACTTGTCTCCTATTCCTACCCTATGCCGAATTATGCTTATTACTTTTAAGAGGTGAAAACAACCCCTTTATCCAAAATTAAAAGAAACTAGCGTTTTATGAAGTGTAATGAAGGTCTTCATATACTTCAAGACCGTATAAACCACCCCCTTTCAGCAAAAAAATGCGTAAAAATGGGTCTCTATTAATATCATTTCAATCAATTTTATAACAGTATTTTGGATCAATGTTAGATTTAGTTATTATTATTTTTCAACCCCTAAAAGCACCCCTATCTGTTCAAAATAACAAAATGGAAATATCATTTAAACATTTCATTTATTCACGTGAAATCAATAATTTTTGTGTCAATAAATTAATCAGATTCTGAGTGGCTGTCGTAACTGTCAATTATTTCTTCATATTTGCCAAAGCTTGGACAACTGTTTTGGCAGTTAACACCTGCACATTCCCCACATGTATCGTTACAAAAAAGACTCAGTTTTCTGCAGGTGCATGATGCATTGCATCCTTTTTTGCAGTTAAAAAAAATCATTTTCAACAATTTTTATGGTGCAGGTGTTTTTTTGCATTTTCCCTTGGTACAATTCCAACCGCAATCAACTGAACTGAGAGTTTTATAACCAAGCCAAATATGAAGTTGGTGATTTTAGGCAAGCATTTATTTAATCGGCAGCTGTCGATTTTGGAATTACCGATAATGGTTGTCGGAAGTCACCAGAAAAACGAATCAATGCGCCCACAAAACATCCGTTTAGGCAACCCAAAATACAAAGTTATTGTTTACATAAATAATAGTAGAATGGAGATTTGTTCGCAATATTTCGTCATAAAATTTTTCGTAGTGTTCGGAAGAAAGATAGGTGTAAAAACAGACGGACTCAGATGCGTTAATATTATTAGAAAATGTTTTTCACCGAATTCATATCAAATATGACACTATTACGCTATCAACCGAAGCGACACCTATTGGCGTTATTCGCAAGAAAGAAAATTATTTCCATTTTTTTTTTCCATTTCATTAAATTTTTCAGGGATTTAATGTATTTTATGTTAACCCGTTCGTAGAAGAATCCAAAAAAAAATCTTTCATAACAAACCGTACATCCAATCTTGAGTTATAAATGGTGTAACCAACAAAATAGCCGACTTAGTTTTATATATCAAGATATGCACCAGGAACGATATATTTGAAACCAAATCTGGTGGTCCAATTTCCCAAGAAAGTTTCAATCGATGCAGAATATTCCCACAATTATAATATACAATGTTCCCAATGTCTATTTCCACCGATATCCACCCTTCAATCACGGTCAGAATAATATGTATGAATAAAATATCAATCCCCATAATCATACCGCCATTAATTGCGAATTAAACTCGACCAACCTACGAGCTATATTTCGGTTTATCAATTTCCATAATGGTTTCATTATATTCCAAATGGTGAATAATGGGAATGCACTGATTGAAATCCGACCTACTTTCTCTCTGGATCGATCCGAAATTTCGCGAACAAATGTAGTTCGGATTATAATGCAATTTCCCACGGTTATGGTGATTGAATTATAGCTGAAAGACTCGATGCAGGACATAAGAACAAGTAATGCACCATTATCGGTTTGTATATAGAAAAAAATTATGGAAAATACTCGATAATAGACCTTAGAACGAGTAAACTGCAGAAAGTAGTACTTTTAAAAGTGGCGCCCAACGTGGGGCTCAAAGTTTACGAATCTCTCTTACCCAGGATATTAAATGACTGGTATGTCCAATCGATAATGTGATTAATTTAGACCTAAGAGGATATTCGAAAAGTTCTCTTTTTCTGCTACCAGCAGGTTTTCCGATATTATAAAGAAGGCAAATTAAATGCGATTGGAGGTAACATTCCCTGGAAACCCACCTCCAACAACTCGATAATAGACCGTGGAGCGAGTAAACGTAACTAACGAAACACAGTGAGAGCTTTCAGCCGTTGAACCCGTAAAAATTCTCATATGAAAATGCAAATCGAGAAATTCCACTAATTAAGGAACGAAATTCGGCTGAAAGTCCTGCCTGGTTCCGTTGAAAGGTACATGCAAAGCTTTCAGGGTTTCGTTACAATGGTTCGGAAAATATCCCGTTACCACAGCTTAATGGTCGAGGTAATTAAACGGTAAAAAAGCTGCTTATTATGTTCCGCCTTTAGGAAGGGTGTTTTTCGCGGACTTCAAAGAAAACCAGACCAGGCTCAGTTCTTTCGGGCTTCTTAAACGCTCGCTACGCATTGGACAAGAAATTCGGAGTCGAGTGAGAGGCCAAGGTCATTCATCCACCCTAATTTTTGATATCTTCGAAGAATTCAATAAAGTTTGGTGGGATTTCCCGGAAAAAAAATCCACGAGGAAATTCTAAATCCGGTGAGGTTAGGTTAGGTTGGGTTAGGCTGCTATAGAGCTTTTTTCCTACATCTCCAGGCCAAGAAAAAAAAAAGGTGAGGTTAGGTTAGGTTAGGTGAGGTTGAGTTAGAAATTCAAAAATCGTCAAATTTTAAACCTCAACTTAATACATAAACTCCAAGACAAGGCTGATGCAATGGATCCACGGATATACACTGCGCAAAAAAATTAACGCACATTCTGAAAATCTTAATTTTAATGAAAGTTAACTCTACATTGACTTTATAACTTATTTTTTATGTTCTCCCGGGAAAGTATTGAACGAAAAAAGACACATTAAATGGAAGAAACATTCAGGGAAGATGAGAAATGAACAATTTTCAAAATACTGAAATGCTGATAAGTGATTTAATACTTGGTTTTTCCAGCCCTTGCGTTAATTACAGCTCGGCAACGACGGTTCATACTCGAAATGAGTGATCTTAAAATGTTCTGATCTAATCCTTCCCAGATTTCTCCGAGTTGGATCACTAGAATTGATCGAGAACAACTGACTTTAGAATGGAGCCAATACATTCAAAATCTGATAATATCATCTTTTTTTATTCCTGCTGGGAAAAAACATATGTATTGAAGAAAAACGTTGAAAGTGGATAACACATGCACACATAACTCTGATAAAAATAATTATCATTGAAGACACCTTCAGTTGTAGAATAAATTTGAGATTTCCTTCCTTTACTTTCACTCAGATTTCACCTTAACCACCTTCTCAATGGTGAATCTTCGATGGAAACAGACTCAAATTGAAATTACCCTACTCAGAAACCTACCGACCCTTCCAAAATCTCCCTAAACCCTCTCCAGTAACAACAGATCTCTCCGACCCTCAAAACGCGATAAAAAAACCATCCTGTTCATCTTCCCAGAGACCAGAGAATCCGACGAGGCAGTTAAGGCTCGTCACGAATCAATTAAAAATTGCTCGGAGCAGATCTTGTCGATCTTTCGACCGAAAGGTTCTCCATTATGTTTGTCCGACAAAGTGTTCCCTAATTGAGTTTTAACAGGTCGATGGTGATCCCCTTCGATCTCTTTCGGTTTGCATCTCGAATCAGCCTTCCCACTTCGTCAGCTGTTTAATTGCCCGTTCTTGGAGAGCGGAATTACAGGATTCTGTAAGACTCCCCCTGCATTTCTGCCAGGGAACCAATATAAAATGTCAGGTAAAAAGAAGTATATATATATATACATATATTCTTATGAAAAAGAGAGCTAAGATAATACAATGAATGTTGAAACAAAAAGTACCTAAGCTGAGGTAAAAAAAGAACGGGGTATCATAACATTCTTCGTATGATACTATAAAATCATACGATACTATCATCACTAGTATCATACGATACTATACAGCCAGGGGAAAAAACCTCAGCCGAAAAAACCTGTCTCCCCGTAAAAAAATTACATATTAAATATCAGGAAAATCTTGAAAGACATCAGTGTGATCATCTTCATGTTATTCGTAGATGGGTTCGGATAAACAAATTCTTCCCTAAACGACTCGTAATTCTTAATCTGAAATGAAAAAAGACAAAAGCATAAATCTGTTGAAAGTTACGAACTGATAATTTTTCAACATAACAAGCTAAACTTGTGAAAAATCAATTAATACATAACTTTCAACTGTCCTCTTTCACGAGGATTTTTTTCTGTTGCCGTGTGGGTTTCTTGCAGAAGAATAACTTCGATACCATGTTCATCAGCTAATTTCTAGACGTAATCACATTTGTCTTTCGAAATTTCTTCGATATTCAAATTCAAAATCCACAAATTCTCGCTCTCTGGTCGTGAGGGTTTTTCAAACCGGATACGACCTTCCAGGTGATGATTTTTCGGCACTTCAGATGTTTGAAGACCGCTACGGGACCCCAATGAAAGGCAATCATCTCCCATAGATAAACCAAACATGTTATAACACAAGAAAACAGAATATTTTTCAGGACCAAAAACTACGGCATATTCCGAGAATTGTCATTCTGACAAAAAGTAAAAACCCTTCAACCTATATGATTGGAAATCCATCAATTCTAACTTACTTTTCTCATTGACCCCAATGTTGGTGTGATCCATCATCCTAACCAACAACTCGCTAAGCCTCCAAACTTTTCCTCAGTCTCAATTATTAATTTCCAACTTCCTGGAAAGGCCAACAAGTAGTTTTCAAACTCGAACGTGTCGATGAAGTTAAACCGGCAGTGCCAACAACATCCTAACCTAATCACTTTATTCCGCAGATGGCCGATCCTAGATCCATCACTCAACGTTCCAAATTGCTCACATGAAAAGGACTTATCACCCTCGGTAAGTGACGGCGGGTTTAATTTGTTGACGCAGTCGGCGTTGAAACGATTTACGCACATCGCAAACTTTCCGATGCCGAATAGTTAAAGTGGAAACTATGCCGGCATAACGAAAAGTTGGGTAACGTGGCGGAAGGGCTTTAGCTGCGAGAGAGCTCGAATGGCGGCAATTTTGGGATATTAAAATTCCTCCTTCGACGATATGAATTCTCCGGGACGAAGAATTTTTATCTGTTTCGGATGATTCGAGTTCAACACGAATCATGACATAACAGAGATTTGCTCACGATTGAAGAATCTGATTGAAAATGTCCTTAACTTCACCTCTCCGAGATTCAAGGTCAAAGCGAGAAGGAGCATAAACCATAAAGATTTCCTGGAGAATTTTCGTTGAATCTTGCGAGTATTGCCACCCAAAGGAGAATCTCCTTCTGGTCTAGGAAAACCTTACCATTTGGAGGAAAACACAACTCTGGAAATGAAGATCATGCTGTGGATAGTGTAGCAGCTTTGATTGGAGACAATAAACCCTCAAGTCTACCTACTACACTCCGCCAAAAATTAACGCACATAATGAAAATCTCAAATTTATTCTACAATTGAAGGTGTTCTCAATGATAATTATTTTTATCAGAATAATGCATGCATATGTTATCCACTTTCAACGTTTTTCTTCAATACAGATGTTTTTTCCCAGCAGGAATAAAAAAAGATGATATTATCAGATTTTAAATGTATTGGCTCCATTCTGAAATCAGTTGTTTCCAATCAATTTTAAAGATCAATAGTTTTTCTTTCGTTTGATTTTCTACACTCGATCGCTATGCAACGCGAAACACGCAATTTGACCCAAGAGGAATGTGCCCAAGCAGTAGTTTTGCGAGAAGAAGGGTGGACATGCACAAGAATTGCAGAAAGGTTTGGAGTTTCCCATACAAGTGTATCCAGAATGTTGCAGCGATTCAGGGAGACAGGTATGAATGTCCGAAGACCAGGACAGGGTAGACCACAGGTAACAACTGCCATTCAAGAACGTTACTTGAGAGTTTCTTCGTTGAGACAACAGTTTGCAACCGCTCGCCTCCTTCAAAATCAGCTTGAGCAGACTCATGGCGTGCAAATTAGCACTCAGACAATAAGAAATCGCCTCAGAGAATATGATTTAAGGCCTCGTGTCGCGGCAAGAGGCCCAGCTCTTACCCCAGCCCATCGAAAGGCGCGTTTGGATTTTGCGATAGAGCATATCTATTGGGAAGAGGCCGATTGGGAAAGAGTTCTCTTCACAGATGAGTCTAGATTCTACCTCTACCATTGTGATCGACGTTCCCTTGTATACAGACGTCCACATGAAAGATTTACTCAGTGCAATTTCCTGAATACTACTGGTTTCGGGAGAGGATTGATTATGGTATGGGGTGGAATATCTTTGACTTCTCGCACAGATCTAGTTGATAATGGAGCTATGAATGCTGATAAGTCTATAAGGAACATTCTTGAAGAGCATTTAGTGCCATTTGCCCCATACATTGGTGAATATTTCATTTTTATGGACGATAATGCCAGACCCCATCGTGCGCGCATCGTTCAGGAGTACCTTGAAGAGGTTGAAGTCTCTCGAATGGAATGGCTAGCAAGAAGTCCAGATCTCAATCCGATTGAACAGGTTTGGGACAACCTCAATAGGAGGCTGAGAAGTTCAGAAAATCATCCAGCTACTCTTAATGACTTAGGAATCCAACTCGGAGAAATCTGGGAAGGATTAGATCAGAACATTTCAAGATCACTTATTTTGAGTATGAACCGTCGTTGCCGAGCTGTAATTAACGCAAGGGGTAGAAATACCAAGTAGTAAATCACTTATCAGCATTTCAGTATTTTGAAAATTGTTCATTTCTTTTCTTTCACATAAGATTCAGTGAAATCCTGAATTTTTCTCCCATTGAATGTGTCTTGTTTCGTTCAAAACCTTCCCGAGAGAACTAAAAAAATAAGTTATGAAGTCAATGTAGAGTTAACTTTCATTAAAATTGAGATTTGAGAATGTGCGTTAATTTTTTTGCGCAGTGTACAAAGGGTATTAGGTTGATTCAACATTAGCCATGAAGACCACATTTCCCATTGAGATGACGACAATTGACTCAAAGGTACAAGAACAATTCTTCAGTCTTATGCAGTCAATTGAAGTTGAGGATTTAGCAAGAAGATACTGGAGAATGAGACAGTCAAAAGACACCCTAACGGCAGAAACTCACAAGGATATATGTAGAGAGAGGGATGTACTGACGTTAAAAAAAAACTGCTCAGAGCCCATCACAAATGAAATTCCCAGAAATTACACCAAATCATCTCCCTCCCCGTTGATTTTTTATCAAGCACCTGAGCGCCTGGAGAACACTCCAATCTAACCCCCGAGTTTAATTCCGACCGCCCCACTGAAAAATACCCACACTCCTCCCTTGCGAGATTCAATAAAACACTCCAGTTGGCTACGACCTACCGTGATCCATTATATCGTTCCCAGTTTCATTAAGGATTGCGAAGTTGTAAACTTCCAAGCAAAATAAAACCAAGTGGCCTCTGGATAGGATTGTATCGGGAGGGGAACCCCCCACCCGAAGCAATTAATCGAATGGCCGAGGGTCAGATGTATGTACCGAGAGGAAAAAAATTTCTAGGAGAAAATATTTTTATTTGTTTCTCATTTGTAAACGTCAGTTTCCAAAAACACAATATTAATCAAGCATGTTTATTTTATCAAGTCACTAACTTGTAAAACTGACAGTTAACTTGCAAAATCTTTACAAGTTAGTAGTATTATTTACATTAGAAAATTTTGTTTTATCGTCATATATGTTGAAAATCATGGTACAATTGTTATTTCCAGTAACACAGATTTTTGATAATGAAAGATTGGATACTGATGATGATGAACCATCTGTTGACTCAGAAACTGCTGAACTCGAGGACTGCAGAACATTTATACTCTCCTTACTACCAAATAATTTGCTAGACATTTCGATTTTTTTGTTGACCGAATCATCAACATAACTCATCGCACTTTCGGTGCACTTCCACCCTCCTGCACGCTTTAGTGCTAAAATATCTCCACCGGAATCCGCAACCATAGTGGCTCCAGTTCTGCGAAAAGAGTGGCCTGGTGTATAAATCTGGGTCTTTTAAACATAAATATTTCGCTATTTGCTTTGGGACACCACCAATAGTGTGCTGGCCAGCATTAAGGAAAATGCACTTTCCATGTCGGTATGTCAAAAAAAATTTTAGGCTTTCTGTTCCAGGAGGCCGAAGATTTAAATATTTTCTGTATAACATGCAGGGCTATAAGCTACAGCCATCATCGGTTATAGTTAATCTTCTTGTTGTTAAATTTTTTGTTTGCCGCAATGTCACAATAACGTATTTTTGCATATCTTCCACATCATTCATGTTTAAGAAGAGAATTTCGTCACATATCGACAACATTCAAAAATCCCAAATATTGTTACAATTTTCGCCAGCAACCACTGATCATCAGGAGCATGTAAAAGAAATTGTTCAGCCTCTTCTTTACTTAATACCTTGGCCTTTTTTGGCGTATAACGCTCATTTTTTCGTTTCAGAAATGCTATTACCTTTTGAAATCTGCAACTGACAACTAAACGTCATATTTTTCAATAAATTGTTTAAGGAAAACAAACCTGCGAACAGGGGCATTTTCTTTGATTTCCAAGCTGCTTTTCAACATAGACCATTTTGCCCATTAAGTATTAGGGCTGAATCTAGCTGATAGTTGATTCAAGTAGACCAACAAAACATCTTCAGTTACCCAATCACACTATTTTGGTTTTGTCATTTTTTTAAGTCGTCGTATTCTCGCTCGTACCTTGAAGCTGATTTTGCAGGTAATAAACTTGATGCAACACTGCTGGCTGCCTCAATAATTTCTTTTGGTACTTTCGCTTCCGCCGAAACGAATGTAAAGAAAAATAAACAGATATGTTCATGGCAACGCTTCCATAGCTTACGACATTTTCGACAAATTATTGAGATTTTTTTGGAATCTATCTAACCTTTTTACAAATGAGAAAAAAATAAATTATAAAACAATACACGCAAGGTAACGGGTTTTACTGGCTCAAGGAGGTAACTGCGGCTCGTCAGTTATATCCTCCATTCGCTAGTAAAAACCCTCTTACCTTGCTAGTAATGTTATATAGTATATTACGTACTCTCTTCATGAAACTCTTCTCGTTAAGTTTTTACGATTTATGATCAATATACCTTGGAGGACTGTACAACTTTCCATCCAAATCCTTCCTGTAGAAAATGAAACGATAACAACGACCTCAGAAACGTTTAATTTTCTCAACTCTTCCAGTTGATGATAAAAACACTTGCATGACCGAATCCCCAAATTAATATTCTGGGAACGTTAATGAAACCCTCACGAAACATTATGAATTAATCGAAAGTTGAGTCTTGGGGTTCGGAAGTTAAAATGAAACCGTTAAAGGTGGAGGGTGTCTTTCTTGGAGCAGAAATTAATCAAGAATGTTATTGTTTGGCTTTCTCCCGTCCGTTGCCTGAAATAATGGTCCCTTTCAAGGTGAAACTCCCTCCTTGTATTCAACGCAACAATATATCAGTCCTGGAATTCGAGAAATATGTCTTGAATACCTCTCTGGCAAGGAACAAAGGTAAAATAGTGATATATACGCGGTAGTTGAAGTGTATTTTTATAAGGTTCAATTGGATATTCAATTGCTCAAGCCCCACGTTGGGCGCCATTGTAAAAAAGTTATCTAGTGTGAGTTCTAAGGGAATTCTTCGTCTGCAAGGAGGAACTTGAAGCTATTACACTGTCAATATTGTTTCACGCTTCCTTACTCCTTAAAAACCCATCCATAAAGAAAGATATAACCCCAAAATGTCAAACAATCGAATGAATGTCATTCGATGATTAACAAATCTCCGATATCCCCTTGTCTCTTCAGAAATTCACTCGGGGAAATTGTAATGAAGCAATTGGCATCATCGTTCGCTGTATGTAAAGTGCTTTTCGAGATCGTCGTTCGCATACAACACATCTTCTCGTTAAAATTCAGTAGACGGCGCATTGAACAATCGGGGTTGGCCTTGTTCTGCATTCAGTGCCATCCGAAACCCGGATCTTGTCCGGAAGTTTGCGAGAAAAATGGGAGAGAAATCTGCAGATGGTCCCTTTTTTCAGTCAGATCGAAAGTATAACAAGTCTCTGATTCATAAATATGAATCATAATAAACTCGAAACGCGAAATTATCTTTCTGATATCGATAAATTTGCGAACGAAATCATGATAGGGCGAGGAAAGTCAACTTTTACGAGCTTCCTCCTAGATTTATTTGCAAAAAGCTTCACTTTTTCGTACGGAGGCAAAAACCCTAAAGCCAGAGTTCGAGTCGACGTTAGGTAAACTGAACTTTGAAATGTTCGCTTTCTGTTTATTTTCCTCACATTTGGTCGGGTTTCGAGACTGGGGAATAGAACAAGGATAAATTTGAAATATCACATTCCGTCTGTATTTTCCAGTTGTTTCTCTCGTAACATTTTGAATAGGCAGAGCCGAGAGTGGATGAGTTTGAGTAGAAAAACATTCGAGAGGATTTACATTGTCAAATTAAATTTCACACTGTTATTGAAAGTATTACTAAACGGCTGTAACATCATAACTTGAATGTGGGTACAAAAGAACTCAAGGTACCTCCTTTCGAATCTATATTCATATCTTAACACGACAATATTTCATGTCGAAAAAATGAATAATTTGTTCTCATATACCTCAGTGAGAAAAAACGAATGCAGAAATAATAACAAACAACAATAATGATCACAACGAATCGTATATTGGGATCTACTATTGGTTATTTAATTATTAGGGCCCCACGTTGGGCGCCACCGACAACCAAGGAACCAAGAGATTTACGGAATTCTTCAAATTCTGACCATTTAAAAATGATGAAAGACAGTTTTTGTACTAGATTCCAAATGATTTGTTTTTTATAAAGGTTCTCTGGCACAGAAAATAGTAGTAACATTACTAGCAAGGTGAGAGGGTTTTTACTGGCGAATGGAGGATACCTTCTTGAGCCAGTAAAACCCGTTACCTTGCGTATATTTTTTATATTTTATTTGTTTCTCATTTTCAAAAAGTTGGATAAATTCCAAAAAAATCTCAATAATTTGTCGCAAATGTCGTAAGCTATGGAAGCGTTGCCATGAACAGGTCTGTTTATTTTTCTTTACATTTGTTTTGGCGAAAGCGAAAATTATTATTATTAAGTGAAGATAAGTAGATTAAGTAAAGAGGAGGCTGAACAATTTCTTTTACATGCTCCTAATGACCAGTGGTTGCTGGCGAAAATTGTAACAATATTTGGTATTTTTGGATGTTGTTGATGTGACGAATTTCTCTCCTTAAACATGAATGATGTAGAAGATATGGAAAAATAAGTTATTGTGATATTGCGGCAAACAAAAAATTTAACAACAAGAAGATTCATCATAACCGATGATGGCTGCAGCTTCAAGTCCTGCATGTTATACAGAAAATATGTAAATCTTCGGCCTTCTGGAACAGAAAGCCTAAGATTTTTTTTTGACATACCGACATGGAAAGTGCATTTCCCTTAATGCTGACCAGGAAGGACACTATTGGTGGTTTCCCCAAAGCAAATAGCGAAATATTTAGGTTCAAAAGACCCAGAGTTATACACCGGCCACTCTTTTCTCAGAACTGGAGCCACTATGGTTGCGGATTCGTGTGGAGATATTTTAGCACTAAAGCGTGCAGGAGGGTGGAAGAGCACCGAAATTGCGATGAGGTATGTCGATGATTTGGTCAACAAAAAAATCGAAATGTCTAGCAAATTATTTGGTAGTAAGGAGAGTACAAATGTTCTGCAGTCCTCGAGTTCAGCAGTTTCTGAGTCAACAGATGATTCATCATCATCAGTATCATTCTTTCATCATCAAGAATCTGTGTTACTAGAAATAACAATTGTACTATGATTCTCAACATATATGGCGATAAAACAAAATTTTCTTATGTATATAATACTACTAAGTTGTAAAAATTTTGCAATCTAACTGTCAGTTTTACAAGTTAGTGACTTGATGAAATAAACTTTCTTGATTAATATTGTGTTTTTGGAAACTGACGTTTACAAATGAGCAACAAATAAAACCTATATCGTTCTTGAGCTCTGCAGCATTTGGAAAGAAATACGTAATCTCACGACCTTCATCCGATCCAGGATATCACTTTTCCACAGGACGGAAGCAAAGGACAGAAGGGGAAAATTTACAATTTGAATACTTCTGTTGATGGCGGCAGAGGGACTCCCAATTCAACGAACAAAACGGTCTCTGTTAGACCCTTGTGTGGTCCTGAAATAATATTGACTGTGGATCGGCAATCTCTTCTCTGGAATCCAGACCGTCTGTATTTGAATAATTTAATCCCCACAGAGCATTTTGTCTTTCGGAAAGGTGCCCCCTTCGAATAGAATGAAATTCAGGATCCAAATCATCCTCAAGTATGGGTGGTATGCATTAAGTCTTGTTCATACCAAGAAATTCCTCGATTTCATACCCAAACTTGTACGAAATGACATCTTTCTCAATCTCCAAGAGATCCCTGTGTTCATACGTAAGAAATAAAACCAGAAAAATGAAAATGGATGGACACTACAGACGTCTAGAAGTGATTCCTTCAAACCCTATCTTCATGTGGTCTTCGCCACACTTCATCAATCTTTCTAGCCGTCTTTTTTCATCTTTCGGTAAACTACCGTTAATGGAAATCAGTCGAGAAGCCTCATTCTTCTGGTGATTATTTACGATTTCTCCCTGCACGTGAGAGGTTAGAAAATAGGGGTGTTTTCCTCCCGGGTTATCTGGAGTGGTTGAAGTGACCCTCGATGAAAAATTATGTTGGGAGGTTTGGAGAAAATTGATGTTTTTATACCTGAGATTATTGAGCGCAAGAAATTGGAGAAGGAAAGTTGTGGAAATGTTATAGAGTAAGATCCCAGGCCCCCAGACGTTACTTAACGAATTTTACAGTATAGCTAGTCCTATATGTGTTCAATACTGGGTGCATACTCGCTAGCTTGGCTAGGCGGCCCATTCGCAGGTAGCAGTTAGAAAAGATGAAAAAAAACATACCGAACTTTTCTTAAATTCGAAGAACTGATTTTTATATATGTCGAACAGAATATTATGAAAAATGAATATTTCATATGGCCAGACCGTTTCCGTGGGCCGTAATTCCTCCCAGACGCTTTCAATTTCAATAAAAAATCAGTTAAAAACATTGTTGCGAAATGGCCAGATTCAGCACTTTTGTTGAATTTGAAGCGCTGATTTTTATATATATCACGCAGAATATTATGAAAAATAAATATTTCATATGGCCAGACCGTTTCCGTGGGCCGTAATTCCTCCCAGACGGTTTCAATTTCAATAAAAAAATCAGTTAGAAACATTGTTGCGAAATGGCCAGATTCAGCACTTTTGTTGAATTTGAAGCGCTGATTTTTATATATGTCACGCAGAATATTATGAAACAGAAATATTTCATATTGCCAGACTGTTTCCGTGGGCCGTAATTCCTCCCAGACGCTTTCAATTTCAGTAAAAAAAATCAGTTAGAAACATTGTTGCGAAATGGCCAGATTCAGCACTTTTGTTGAATTTGAAGCGCTGATTTTTATATATGTCACGCAGAATATTATGAAAATAAATATTTCATATTTCAAGACCGTTTCCGTGGGCCGTAATTCCTCCCAGACGCTTTAAATTTCTTTAAAAAAACTTTTCTTACATATAGTATTCAATTTTGAATACAATCCTTGGGGGATTATTTTAATAACTTTTGTGGAAAGCCAGACCAATCCCCAGGGTAAAATATTCTGCCAGTACACAATCAGAATTTTTATTAGTTTCCTAGAAACTATGAATTTTTTGCCTACAATGTGTATGCGAGGAATTACGGCCCACAAGACAGGTTCTACCAACTCGAGGAAATTCGAAGAACCCATAGTTAAGAAACCTCTATTAATAAAAATATTGTAAAACGCCAGGTACGAGTTAACCATCGAGTGAGGCTGACAATGAAGATTAAGATGAAAAAGATTATATTTTTTGATTTCTGTTATAATTATAATAATAAATTGTTGTTACCATAATTCGATGTTGAAAACATACACTTTGTAGGCAAAAAAATTAATAGTTTCTAGGGACCTAACAAAATTTTGATTGCGTTTGGCAGAATGCTTGGCCCTTGGTATTGGTCTGGCTTTCCACAAAAAGTATCAAAATGATCACCTGAAGACTTCGACTGTAAAAAAGTTTTTCTTTTTCAATGAAATTTAGAGCGTCTGGGAGGAATTACGGCCCACGGAAATAGTCTGGCAATATGAAATATTTATTTTTCATAATATTCTGCGTGACATATATAAAAATCAGCGCTTCAAATTCAACAAAAGTGCAGAATCTGGCCATTTCGCAACAATGTTTCTAACTGATTTTTTTTACTGAAATTGAAAGCGTCTGGGAGGAATTACGGCCCACGGAAACGGTCTGGCAATATGAAATATTTATTTTTCATAATATTCTGCGTGACATATATAAAAATCAGTTCTTCGAATTCAAGAAAAGTTCGGTATGTTTTTGTCTATCTTTTCTACCTTCTACCTGCGAATGGGCCGCCTAGCCATGCTAGCGAGTATGCACACACTATTAAACACATATAAGACTATCTATACTGTGAAATTCGTTACTTCAAAAATGATTTCTGTTCGAGGTAATTTTTAGACGAACAGAAGAAGCAAAATAACGAGCTTCTCCTCGAGATAATGAGGAAGAAATCCTCCAAAATCTCTGTGAGGAGGGCCAGTTGTATTCCCCATTTCCCACCCAAACCCAAAGTTCTCCATCGAAAACAACGGACCATAAACATTTCCTAGTAAAACACCCAAAACAACTCCAACTGATAACTCACCCCAACCCCAAAAACCTCCTCAAATCCCCCCCAAAAGGTCCGTCCCTGAAATAATCGCGATGGTCCGGCAATTAAACCTGGAACCGTCCTAATCTGCGAACAATTAAGTTTGGAACGCAACAACAACAATTTAAACGTCAAACGGCTCGTTTTTGAGCGTATCCCTGCAGGAAGTGGGTTCCGTAAGGTTTCCACCCCTCTGCCCCCGCTGTTAATCAAACCGAATAAGAGATAACAGAAAGATCGAGCAACGAAACCCAGAATTGTGTTTATTTGTTCCTCATTTATGAACGTCAGTTTCTGAAAACACAATATTAATCAAGAAAGTTTATTTTATCGAGTCACTGACTTGTAAAACTGACAGTTAACTTGCAAAAGTGTCCCCATCACTGATCCCTAAACTGCAAACCCCACCTGGATACGCAGCCAATTGGTCGAGATATGCAGTTTTGAAATTTCGAAAATTTCAAAAATTGTCATTTTGCAGCTGAAAAATTTTAAAATCGCGAAAACTGCAACTTTTTTCTTCATATCGAGTCAATCCACTTCTAAAACCGACATTTTCATATCAAATTTGAAAATATCTGCCGTAGTTTTCGAGAGAAACGATTATGAAATTTTCGCATTTTTCAGTTTGGAGTTTTCATTGAAACGCTCTAGTGACAACAATATGATTGAGAGTAATCAACTCAGTGTTTTTTCTGAAAGATCTCGACCGGTTATGAAACCTCCATAACCAAAAAAGGCCATAGAGTCAGGCGATTTTCTCAGAGAAAGCAAAATATAGCGTTTTCGGGGGGGTCTACCCCTTTGGATTTTTTCGGCCAAAATTTCAAAATTTTCGATTGCGATTTTTTGTGCTAGGGGGAAAGTGTCCCCATCGCTGATCCCCAATCTGCAAACCCCACCTCGATCCGCAGCCAATTGGTCGAGATATGCAGCTTTGAAATTTCGAAAATCTCAAAAATTGTCATTTTGCAGGTGAAAAATTTTAAAATCGCAAAAACTGCAACTTTTTTCTTCTTATCGAGTCAATCCACTTCTAAAACCGACATTTTCATATCAAATTTGAAAATATCTGCCGTAGTTTTCGAGAGAAACGATTATGAAATTTTCGGATTTTTCAGTTTTGAGTTTTGTTTGAAACGCTCTAGTGACAACAATATGATTAAAAGTAATCAACTCTGTATTTTTTCTGAAAGATCCCGACCGGTTCTGAAACCTCCATAACCAAAAAAGTCCATAGAGTCAGGCGATTGTCTTAGAGAAAGCAAAATATAGCGTTTTCGGGGGGGTCTACCCCTTTGGATTTTTTCGGCCAAAATTTCAAAATTTTCGATTGCGATTTTTTATGCTAGGGGGAAAGTGTCCCCATCGCTGATCCCCAATCTGCAAACCCCACCTCGATCCGCAGCCAATTGGTCGGGATATGCAGCTTTGAAATTTCGAAAATTTCAAAAATTGTCATTTTGCAGGTGGAAAATTTTAAAATCGCGAAAACTGCAACTTTTTTCTTCTTATCGAGTCAATCCACTTCTAAAACCGACATTTTCATATCAAATTTATAAATATCTGCCGTAGTTTTCGAGAGAAACGAATTATGAAATTTTCGCATTTTTCAGTTTTGAGTTTTCTTTGAAACGCTCTAGTGACAACAATATGATTGAGAATAATCAACTCAGTGTTTTTTCTGAAAGATCTCGACCGGTTATCAAACCTCCATAACCAAAAAAGCCCATAGAGTCAGGCGATTTTCTCAGAGAAAGCAAAATATAGCGTTTTCGGGGGGTCTACCCCTTTGGATTTTTTCGACCAAAATTTCAAAATTTTCGATTGCGATTTTTTGTGCTAGGGGGAAAGTGTCCCCATCGCTGATCCCCAATCTGCAAACCCCACCTCGATCTGCAGCCAATTGGTCGAGATATGCAGCTTTGAAATTTCGAAAATTTCAAAAATTGTCATTTTGCAGGTGAAAAATTTTAAAATCGCGAAAACTGCAACTTTTTTCTTCTTATCGAGTCAATCCACTTCTAAAACCGACATTTTCTTATCAAATTTGAAAATATCTGCCGTAGTTTTCGAGAGAAACGATTATGAAATTTTCGCATTTTTCAGTTTTGAGTTTTCTTTGAAACGCTCTAGTGACAACAATATGATTGAGAATAATCAACTCAGTGTTTTTTCTGAAAGATCTCGACCGGTTATAAAACCTCCATAACCAAAAAAGCCCATAGAGTCAGGCGATTTTCCAAGAGAAAGCAAAATATAGCGTTTTCGGGGGGGTCTACCCCTTTGGATTTTTTCGACCAAAATTTCAAAATTTTCGATTGCGATTTTTTGTGCTAGTGGGAAAGTGTCTTCATCGCTGATTCCCAATCTGCAAACCCCACCTCGATCCGCAGCCAATTGGTCGAGATATGCAGCTTTGAAATTTCGAAAATTTCAAAAATTGTCATTTTGCAGGTGAAAAATTTTAAAATCGCGAAAACTGCAACTTTTTTCTTCTTATCGAGTCAATCCACTTCTAAAACCGACATTTTCATATCAAATTTGAAAATATCTGCCGTAGTTTTCGAGAGAAACGATTATGAAATTTTCGGATTTTTCAGTTTTGAGTTTTGTTTGAAACGCTCTAGTGACAACAATATGATTAAAAGTAATCAACTCTGTATTTTTTCTGAAAGATCCCGACCGGTTATAAAACCTCCATAACCAAAAAAGCCCATAGAGTCAGGCGATTTTCCAAGAGAAAGCAAAATATAGCGTTTTCGGGGGGGTCTACCCCTTTGGATTTTTTCGACCAAAATTTCAAAATTTTCGATTGCGATTTTTTGTGCTAGTGGGAAAGTGTCTTCATCGCTGATTCCCAATCTGCAAACCCCACCTCGATCCGCAGCCAATTGGTCGAGATATGCAGCTTTGAAATTTCGAAAATTTCAAAAATTGTCATTTTGCAGGTGAAAAATTTTAAAATCGCGAAAACTGCAACTTTTTTCTTCTTATCGAGTCAATCCACTTCTAAAACCGACATTTTCATATCAAATTTGAAAATATCTGCCGTAGTTTTCGAGAGAAACGATTATGAAATTTTCGCATTTTTCAGTTTTGAGTTTTCTTTGAAACGCTCTAGTGACAACAATATGATTGAGAATAATCAACTCAGTATTTTTTCTGAAAGATCTCGACCGGTTAACAAACCTCCATAACCAAAAAAGCCCATAGAGTCAGGCGATTTTCTCAGAGAAAGCAAAATATAGCGTTTTCGGGGGGGTCTACCCCTTTGGATTTTTTCGGCCAAAATTTCAAAATTTTCGATTGCGATTTTTTGTGCTAGGGGGGAAGTGTCCCCATTGCTGATCCCCAATCTGCAAACCCCACCTCGATCCGCAGCCAATTGGTCGAGATATGCAGCTTTGAAATTTCGAAAATTTCAAAAATTGTCATTTTGCAGGTGAAAAATTTTAAAATCACGAAAACTGCAACTTTTTTCGTCTTATCGAGTCAATCCACTTCTAAAACCGACATTTTCATATCAAATTTGAAAATATCTGCCATAGTTTTCGAGAGAAACGATTATGAAATTTTCGCATTTTTCAGTTTTGAGTTTTCTTTGAAACGCTCTAGTGACAACAATATGATTGAGAATAATCAACTCAGTGTTTTTTCTGAAAGATCTCGACCGGTTATGAAACCTCCATAACCAAAAAAGCCCATAGAGTCAGGCGATTTTCTCAGAGAAAGCAAAATATAGCGTTTTCGGGGGGGTCTACCCCTTTGGATTTTTTCGGCCAAAATTTCAAAATTTTCGATTGCGATTTTTTGAGCTAGGGGGAAAGTGTCCCCATCGCTGATCCCCAATCTGCAAACCCCACCTCGATCCGCAGCCAATTGGTCGAGATATGCAGCTTTGAAATTTCGAAAATTTCAAAAATTGTCATTTTGCAGGTGAAAAATTTTAAAATCACGAAAACTGCAACTTTTTTCTTCTTATCGAGTCAATCCACTTCTAAAACCGACATTTTCATATCAAATTTGAAAATATCTGCCATAGTTTTCGAGAGAAACGATTATGAAATTTTCGCATTTTTCAGTTTTGAGTTTTCTTTGAAACGCTCTAGTGACAACAATATGATTGAGAATAATCAACTCAGTGTTTTCTCTGAAAGATCTCGACCGGTTATAAAACCTCCAAAACCAAAAAAGCCCATAGAGTCAGGCGATTTTCTCAGAGAAAGCAAAATATAGCGTTTTCGGGGGGGTCTACCCCTTTGGATTTTTTCGACCAAAATTTCAAAATTTTCGATTGCGATTTTTTGTGCTAGGGGGAAAGTGTCCCCATCGCTGATCCCCAATCTGCAAACCCCACCTCGATCCGCAGCCAATTGGTCGAGATATGCAGGTTTGAAATTTCGAAAATTTCAAAAATTGTCATTTTGCAGGTGAAAAATTTTAAAATCGCGAAAACTGGAACTTTTTTCTTCTTATCGAGTCAATCCACTTCTAAAACCGACATTTTCTTATCAAATTTGAAAATATCTGCCGTAGTTTTCGAGAGAAACGATTATGAAATTTTCGCATTTTTCAGTTTTGAATTTTCTTTGAAACGCTCTAGTGACAACAATATGATTGAGAATAATCAACTCAGTGTTTTTTCTGAAAGATCTCGACCGGTTATAAAACCTCCATAACCAAAAAAGCCCATAGAGTCAGGCGATTTTCCAAGAGAAAGCAAAATATAGCGTTTTCGGGGGGGTCTACCCCTCTGGATTTTTTCGACCAAAATTTCAAAATTTTCGATTGCGATTTTTTGTGCTAGTGGGAAAGTGTCTTCATCGCTGATTCCCAATCTGCAAACCCCACCTCGATCCGCAGCCAATTGGTCGAGATATGCAGGTTTGAAATTTCGAAAATTTCAAAAATTGTCATTTTGCAGCTGAAAAATTTTAAAATCGCGAAAACTGCAACTTTTTTCTTCTTATCGAGTCAATCCACTTCTAAAACCGACATTTTCATATCAAATTTGAAAATATCTGCCGTAGTTTTCGAGAGAAACGATTATGAAATTTTCGGATTTTTCAGTTTTGAGTTTTGTTTGAAACGCTCTAGTGACAACAATATGATTAAAAGTAATCAACTCTGTATTTTTTCTGAAAGATCCCGACCGGTTCTGAAACCTCCATAACCAAAAAAGTCCATAGAGTCAGGCGATTGTCTTAGAGAAAGCAAAATATAGCGTTTTCGGGGGGGTCTACCCCTTTGGATTTTTTCGGCCAAAATTTCAAAATTTTCGATTGCGATTTTTTATGCTAGGGGAAAGTGTCCCCATCGCTGATCCCCAATCTGCAAACCCCACCTCGATCCGCAGCCAATTGGTCGGGATATGCAGCTTTGAAATTTCGAAAATTTCAAAAATTGTCATTTTGCAGGTGGAAAATTTTAAAATCGCGAAAACTGCAACTTTTTTCTTCTTATCGAGTCAATCCACTTCTAAAACCGACATTTTCATATCAAATTTATAAATATCTGCCGTAGTTTTCGAGAGAAACGAATTATGAAATTTTCGCATTTTTCAGTTTTGAGTTTTCTTTGAAACGCTCTAGTGACAACAATATGATTGAGAATAATCAACTCAGTGTTTTTTCTGAAAGATCTCGACCGGTTATCAAACCTCCATAACCAAAAAAGCCCATAGAGTCAGGCGATTTTCTCAGAGAAAGCAAAATATAGCGTTTTCGGGGGGGTCTACCCCTTTGGATTTTTTCGACCAAAATTTCAAAATTTTCGATTGCGATTTTTTGTGCTAGGGGGAAAGTGTCCCCATCGCTGATCCCCAATCTGCAAACCCCACCTCGATCTGCAGCCAATTGGTCGAGATATGCAGCTTTGAAATTTCGAAAATTTCAAAAATTGTCATTTTGCAGGTGAAAAATTTTAAAATCGCGAAAACTGCAACTTTTTTCTTCTTATCGAGTCAATCCACTTCTAAAACCGACATTTTCTTATCAAATTTGAAAATATCTGCCGTAGTTTTCGAGAGAAACGATTATGAAATTTTCGCATTTTTCAGTTTTGAGTTTTCTTTGAAACGCTCTAGTGACAACAATATGATTGAGAATAATCAACTCAGTGTTTTTTCTGAAAGATCTCGACCGGTTATAAAACCTCCATAACCAAAAAAGCCCATAGAGTCAGGCGATTTTCCAAGAGAAAGCAAAATATAGCGTTTTCGGGGGGGTCTACCCCTTTGGATTTTTTCGACCAAAATTTCAAAATTTTCGATTGCGATTTTTTGTGCTAGTGGGAAAGTGTCTTCATCGCTGATTCCCAATCTGCAAACCCCACCTCGATCCGCAGCCAATTGGTCGAGATATGCAGCTTTGAAATTTCGAAAATTTCAAAAATTGTCATTTTGCAGGTGAAAAATTTTAAAATCGCGAAAACTGCAACTTTTTTCTTCTTATCGAGTCAATCCACTTCTAAAACCGACATTTTCATATCAAATTTGAAAATATCTGCCGTAGTTTTCGAGAGAAACGATTATGAAATTTTCGGATTTTTCAGTTTTGAGTTTTGTTTGAAACGCTCTAGTGACAACAATATGATTAAAAGTAATCAACTCTGTATTTTTTCTGAAAGATCCCGACCGGTTATAAAACCTCCATAACCAAAAAAGCCCATAGAGTCAGGCGATTTTCCAAGAGAAAGCAAAATATAGCGTTTTCGGGGGGGTCTACCCCTTTGGATTTTTTCGACCAAAATTTCAAAATTTTCGATTGCGATTTTTTGTGCTAGTGGGAAAGTGTCTTCATCGCTGATTCCCAATCTGCAAACCCCACCTCGATCCGCAGCCAATTGGTCGAGATATGCAGCTTTGAAATTTCGAAAATTTCAAAAATTGTCATTTTGCAGGTGAAAAATTTTAAAATCGCGAAAACTGCAACTTTTTTCTTCTTATCGAGTCAATCCACTTCTAAAACCGACATTTTCATATCAAATTTGAAAATATCTGCCGTAGTTTTCGAGAGAAACGATTATGAAATTTTCGCATTTTTCAGTTTTGAGTTTTCTTTGAAACGCTCTAGTGACAACAATATGATTGAGAATAATCAACTCAGTATTTTTTCTGAAAGATCTCGACCGGTTAACAAACCTCCATAACCAAAAAAGCCCATAGAGTCAGGCGATTTTCTCAGAGAAAGCAAAATATAGCGTTTTCGGGGGGGTCTACCCCTTTGGATTTTTTCGGCCAAAATTTCAAAATTTTCGATTGCGATTTTTTGTGCTAGGGGGGAAGTGTCCCCATTGCTGATCCCCAATCTGCAAACCCCACCTCGATCCGCAGCCAATTGGTCGAGATATGCAGCTTTGAAATTTCGAAAATTTCAAAAATTGTCATTTTGCAGGTGAAAAATTTTAAAATCACGAAAACTGCAACTTTTTTCGTCTTATCGAGTCAATCCACTTCTAAAACCGACATTTTCATATCAAATTTGAAAATATCTGCCATAGTTTTCGAGAGAAACGATTATGAAATTTTCGCATTTTTCAGTTTTGAGTTTTCTTTGAAACGCTCTAGTGACAACAATATGATTGAGAATAATCAACTCAGTGTTTTTTCTGAAAGATCTCGACCGGTTATAAAACCTCCATAACCAAAAAAGCCCATAGAGTCAGGCGATTTTCTCAGAGAAAGCAAAATATAGCGTTTTCGGGGGGGTCTACCCCTTTGGATTTTTTCGGCCAAAATTTCAAAATTTTCGATTGCGATTTTTTGAGCTAGGGGGAAAGTGTCCCCATCGCTGATCCCCAATCTGCAAACCCCACCTCGATCCGCAGCCAATTGGTCGAGATATGCAGCTTTGAAATTTCGAAAATTTCAAAAATTGTCATTTTGCAGGTGAAAAATTTTAAAATCACGAAAACTGCAACTTTTTTCTTCTTATCGAGTCAATCCACTTCTAAAACCGACATTTTCATATCAAATTTGAAAATATCTGCCATAGTTTTCGAGAGAAACGATTATGAAATTTTCGCATTTTTCAGTTTTGAGTTTTCTTTGAAACGCTCTAGTGACAACAATATGATTGAGAATAATCAACTCAGTGTTTTCTCTGAAAGATCTCGACCGGTTATAAAACCTCCAAAACCAAAAAAGCCCATAGAGTCAGGCGATTTTCTCAGAGAAAGCAAAATATAGCGTTTTCGGGGGGGTCTACCCCTTTGGATTTTTTCGACCAAAATTTCAAAATTTTCGATTGCGATTTTTTGTGCTAGGGGGAAAGTGTCCCCATCGCTGATCCCCAATCTGCAAACCCCACCTCGATCCGCAGCCAATTGGTCGAGATATGCAGGTTTGAAATTTCGAAAATTTCAAAAATTGTCATTTTGCAGGTGAAAAATTTTAAAATCGCGAAAACTGGAACTTTTTTCTTCTTATCGAGTCAATCCACTTCTAAAACCGACATTTTCTTATCAAATTTGAAAATATCTGCCGTAGTTTTCGAGAGAAACGATTATGAAATTTTCGCATTTTTCAGTTTTGAATTTTCTTTGAAACGCTCTAGTGACAACAATATGATTGAGAATAATCAACTCAGTGTTTTTTCTGAAAGATCTCGACCGGTTATAAAACCTCCATAACCAAAAAAGCCCATAGAGTCAGGCGATTTTCCAAGAGAAAGCAAAATATAGCGTTTTCGGGGGGGTCTACCCCTCTGGATTTTTTCGACCAAAATTTCAAAATTTTCGATTGCGATTTTTTGTGCTAGTGGGAAAGTGTCTTCATCGCTGATTCCCAATCTGCAAACCCCACCTCGATCCGCAGCCAATTGGTCGAGATATGCAGGTTTGAAATTTCGAAAATCTCAAAAATTGTCATTTTGCAGGTGAAAAATTTTAAAATCGCAAAAACTGCAACTTTTTTCTTCTTATCGAGTCAATCCACTTCTAAAACCGACATTTTCATATCAAATTTGAAAATATCTGCCGTAGTTTTCGAGAGAAACGATTATGAAATTTTCGCATTTTTCAGTTTTGAGTTTTCTTTGAAACGCTCTAGTGACAACAATATGATTGAGAATAATCAACTCAGTATTTTTTCTGAAAGATCTCGACCGGTTAACAAACCTCCATAACCAAAAAAGCCCATAGAGTCAGGCGATTTTCTCAGAGAAAGCAAAATATAGCGTTTTCGGGGGGGTCTACCCCTTTGGATTTTTTCGGCCAAAATTTCAAAATTTTCGATTGCGATTTTTTGAGCTAGGGGGAAAGTGTCCCCATCGCTGATCCCCAATCTGCAAACCCCACCTCGATCCACAGCCAATTGGTCGAGATATGCAGCTTTGAAATTTCGAAAATTTCAAAAATTGTCATTTTGCAGGTGAAAAATTTTAAAATCACGGAAACTGCAACTTTTTTCGTCTTATCGAGTCAATCCACTTCTAAAACCGACATTTTCATATCAAATTTGAAAATATCTGCCATAGTTTTCGAGAGAAACGATTATGAAATTTTCGCATTTTTCAGTTTTGAGTTTTCTTTGAAACGCTCTAGTGACAACAATATGATTGAGAATAATCAACTCAGTGTTTTTTCTGAAAGATCTCGACCGGTTATAAAACCTCCATAACCAAAAAAGCCCATAGAGTCAGGCGATTTTCTCAGAGAAAGCAAAATATAGCGTTTTCGGGGGGGTCTACCCCTTTGGATTTTTTCGGCCAAAATTTCAAAATTTTCGATTGCGATTTTTTGAGCTAGGGGGAAAGTGTCCCCATCGCTGATCCCCAATCTGCAAACCCCACCTCGATCCGCAGCCAATTGGTCGAGATATGCAGCTTTGAAATTTCGAAAATTTCAAAAATTGTCATTTTGCAGGTGAAAAATTTTAAAATCGCGAAAACTGCAATTTTTTTCTTCTTATCGAGTCAATCCACTTCTAAAACTGACATTTTCATATCAAATTTGAAAATATCTGCCGTAGTTTTCGAGAGAAACGATTATGAAATTTTCGCATTTTTCAGTTTTGAGTTTTCTTTGAAACGCTCTAGTGACAACAATATGATTAAGAATAATCAACTCAGTGTTTTTTCTGAAAGATCTCGACCGGTTATAAAACCTCCATAACCAAAAAAGCCCATAGAGTCAGGCGATTTTCTCAGAGAAAGCAAAATATAGCGTTTTCGGGGGGGTCTACCCCTTTGGATTTTTTCGACCAAAATTTCAAAATTTTCGATTGCGATTTTTTGTGCTAGTGGGAAAGTGTCTTCATCGCTGATTCCCAATCTGCAAACCCCACCTCGATCCGCAGCCAATTGGTCGAGATATGCAGGTTTGAAATTTCGAAAATTTCAAAAATTGTCATTTTGCAGGTGAAAAATTTTAAAATCGCGAAAACTGCAACTTTTTTCTTCTTATCGAGTCAATCCACTTCTAAAACCGACATTTTCTTATCAAATTTGAAAATATCTGCCGTAGTTTTCGAGAGAAACGATTATGAAATTTTCGCATTTTTCAGTTTTGAGTTTTCTTTGAAACGCTCTAGTGACAACAATATGATTGAGAATAATCAACTCAGTGTTTTTTCTGAAAGATCTCGACCGGTTATAAAACCTCCATAACCAAAAAAGCCCATAGAGTCAGGCGATTTTCCAAGAGAAAGCAAAATATAGCGTTTTCTGGAGGGTCTACCCCTTTGGATTTTTTCGGCCAAAATTTCAAAATTTTCGATTGCGATTTTTTGTGCTAGGGGGAAAGTGTCCCCATCGCTGATTCCCAATCTGTAAACCCCACCTCGATCCGCAGCCAATTGGTCGAGATATGCAGCTTTGAAATTTCGAAAATTTCAAAAATTGTCATTTTGCAGGTGAAAAATTTTAAAATCTCGAAAACTGCAACTTTTTTCTTCTTATCGAGTCAATCCACTTCTAAAACCGACATTTTCTTATCAAATTTGAAAATATCTGCCGTAGTTTTCGAGAGAAACGATTATGAAATTTTCGCATTTTTCAGTTTTGAGTTTTCTTTGAAACGCTCTAGTGACAACAATATGATTGAGAATAATCAACTCAGTGTTTTCTCTGAAAGATCTCGACCGGTTATAAAACCTCCATAACCAAAAAAGCCCATAGAGTCAGGCGATTTTCCAAGAGAAAGCAAAATATAGCGTTTTCGGGGGGGTCTACCCCTTTGGATTTTTTCGACCAAAATTTCAAAATTTTCGATTGCGATTTTTTGTGCTAGTGGGAAAGTGTCTTCATCGCTGATCCCCAATCTGCAAACCCCACCTCGATCCGCAGCCAATTGGTCGAGATATGCAGCTTTGAAATTTCGAAAATTTCAAAAATTGTCATTTTGCAGGTGAAAAATTTTAAAATCGCGAAAACTGCAACTTTTTTCTTCTTATCGAGTCAATCCACTTCTAAAACCGACATTTTCATATCAAATTTGAAAATATCTGCCGTAGTTTTCGAGAGAAACGATTATGAAATTTTCGGATTTTTCAGTTTTGAGTTTTGTTTGAAACGCTCTAGTGACAACAATATGATTAAAAGTAATCAACTCTGTATTTTTTCTGAAAGATCCCGACCGGTTATAAAACCTCCATAATCAAAAAAGCCCATAGAGTCAGGCGATTTTCTCAGAGAAAGCAAAATATAGCGTTTTCGGGGGGGTCTACCCCTTTGGATTTTTTCGGCCAAAATTTCAAAATTTTCGATTGCGATTTTTTGTGCTAGTGGGAAAGTGTCTTCATCGCTGATTCCCAATCTGCAAACCCCACCTCGATCCGCAGCCAATTGGTCGAGATATGCAGCTTTGAAATTTCGAAAATTTCAAAAATTGTCATTTTGCAGGTGAAAAATTTTAAAATCGCGAAAACTGGAACTTTTTTCTTCTTATCGAGTCAATCCACTTCTAAAACCGACATTTTCTTATCAAATTTGAAAATATCTGCCGTAGTTTTCGAGAGAAACGATTATGAAATTTTCGCATTTTTCAGTTTTGAATTTTCTTTGAAACGCTCTAGTGACAACAATATGATTGAGAATAATCAACTCAGTGTTTTTTCTGAAAGATCTCGACCGGTTATAAAACCTCCATAACCAAAAAAGCCCATAGAGTCAGGCGATTTTCCAAGAGAAAGCAAAATATAGCGTTTTCGGGGGGGTCTACCCCTTTGGATTTTTTCGACCAAAATTTCAAAATTTTCGATTGCGATTTTTTGTGCTAGTGGGAAAGTGTCTTCATCGCTGATTCCCAATCTGCAAACCCCACCTCGATCCGCAGCCAATTGGTCGAGATATGCAGGTTTGAAATTTCGAAAATCTCAAAAATTGTCATTTTGCAGGTGAAAAATTTTAAAATCGCAAAAACTGCAACTTTTTTCTTCTTATCGAGTCAATCCACTTCTAAAACCGACATTTTCATATCAAATTTGAAAATATCTGCCGTAGTTTTCGAGAGAAACGATTATGAAATTTTCGCATTTTTCAGTTTTGAGTTTTCTTTGAAACGCTCTAGTGACAACAATATGATTGAGAATAATCAACTCAGTATTTTTTCTGAAAGATCTCGACCGGTTAACAAACCTCCATAACCAAAAAAGCCCATAGAGTCAGGCGATTTTCTCAGAGAAAGCAAAATATAGCGTTTTCGGGGGGGTCTACCCCTTTGGATTTTTTCGGCCAAAATTTCAAAATTTTCGATTGCGATTTTTTGAGCTAGGGGGAAAGTGTCCCCATCGCTGATCCCCAATCTGCAAACCCCACCTCGATCCACAGCCAATTGGTCGAGATATGCAGCTTTGAAATTTCGAAAATTTCAAAAATTGTCATTTTGCAGGTGAAAAATTTTAAAATCACGAAAACTGCAACTTTTTTCGTCTTATCGAGTCAATCCACTTCTAAAACCGACATTTTCATATCAAATTTGAAAATATCTGCCATAGTTTTCGAGAGAAACGATTATGAAATTTTCGCATTTTTCAGTTTTGAGTTTTCTTTGAAACGCTCTAGTGACAACAATATGATTGAGAATAATCAACTCAGTGTTTTTTCTGAAAGATCTCGACCGGTTATAAAACCTCCATAACCAAAAAAGCCCATAGAGTCAGGCGATTTTCTCAGAGAAAGCAAAATATAGCGTTTTCGGGGGGGTCTACCCCTTTGGATTTTTTCGGCCAAAATTTCAAAATTTTCGATTGCGATTTTTTGAGCTAGGGGGAAAGTGTCCCCATCGCTGATCCCCAATCTGCAAACCCCACCTCGATCCGCAGCCAATTGGTCGAGATATGCAGCTTTGAAATTTCGAAAATTTCAAAAATTGTCATTTTGCAGGTGAAAAATTTTAAAATCGCGAAAACTGCAATTTTTTTCTTCTTATCGAGTCAATCCACTTCTAAAACTGACATTTTCATATCAAATTTGAAAATATCTGCCGTAGTTTTCGAGAGAAACGATTATGAAATTTTCGCATTTTTCAGTTTTGAGTTTTCTTTGAAACGCTCTAGTGACAACAATATGATTAAGAATAATCAACTCAGTGTTTTTTCTGAAAGATCTCGACCGGTTATAAAACCTCCATAATCAAAAAAGCCCATAGAGTCAGGCGATTTTCTCAGAGAAAGCAAAATATAGCGTTTTCGGGGGGGTCTACCCCTTTGGATTTTTTCGACCAAAATTTCAAAATTTTCGATTGCGATTTTTTGTGCTAGGGGGAAAGTGTCCCCATCGCTGATCCCCAATCTGCAAACCCCACCTCGATCCGCAGCCAATTGGTCGAGATATGCAGGTTTGAAATTTCGAAAATTTCAAAAATTGTCATTTTGCAGGTGAAAAATTTTAAAATCGCGAAAACTGCAACTTTTTTCTTCTTATCGAGTCAATCCACTTCTAAAACCGACATTTTCTTATCAAATTTGAAACTATCTGCCGTAGTTTTCGAGAGAAACGATTATGAAATTTTCGCATTTTTCAGTTTTGAGTTTTCTTTGAAACGCTCTAGTGACAACAATATGATTGAGAATAATCAACTCAGTGTTTTTTCTGAAAGATCTCGACCGGTTATAAAACCTCCATAACCAAAAAAGCCCATAGAGTCAGGCGATTTTCCAAGAGAAAGCAAAATATAGCGTTTTCTGGAGGGTCTACCCCTTTGGATTTTTTCGGCCAAAATTTCAAAATTTTCGATTGCGATTTTTTGTGCTAGGGGGAAAGTGTCCCCATCGCTGATTCCCAATCTGTAAACCCCACCTCGATCCGCAGCCAATTGGTCGAGATATGCAGCTTTGAAATTTCGAAAATTTCAAAAATTGTCATTTTGCAGGTGAAAAATTTTAAAATCTCGAAAACTGCAACTTTTTTCTTCTTATCGAGTCAATCCACTTCTAAAACCGACATTTTCTTATCAAATTTGAAAATATCTGCCGTAGTTTTCGAGAGAAACGATTATGAAATTTTCGCATTTTTCAGTTTTGAGTTTTCTTTGAAACGCTCTAGTGACAACAATATGATTGAGAATAATCAACTCAGTGTTTTCTCTGAAAGATCTCGACCGGTTATAAAACCTCCATAACCAAAAAAGCCCATAGAGTCAGGCGATTTTCCAAGAGAAAGCAAAATATAGCGTTTTCGGGGGGGTCTACCCCTTTGGATTTTTTCGACCAAAATTTCAAAATTTTCGATTGCGATTTTTTGTGCTAGTGGGAAAGTGTCTTCATCGCTGATCCCCAATCTGCAAACCCCACCTCGATCCGCAGCCAATTGGTCGAGATATGCAGCTTTGAAATTTCGAAAATTTCAAAAATTGTCATTTTGCAGGTGAAAAATTTTAAAATCGCGAAAACTGCAACTTTTTTCTTCTTATCGAGTCAATCCACTTCTAAAACCGACATTTTCATATCAAATTTGAAAATATCTGCCGTAGTTTTCGAGAGAAACGATTATGAAATTTTCGGTTTTTCAGTTTTGAGTTTTGTTTGAAACGCTCTAGTGACAACAATATGATTAAAAGTAATCAACTCTGTATTTTTTCTGAAAGATCCCGACCGGTTATAAAACCTCCATAATCAAAAAAGCCCATAGAGTCAGGCGATTTTCTCAGAGAAAGCAAAATATAGCGTTTTCGGGGGGGTCTACCCCTTTGGATTTTTTCGGCCAAAATTTCAAAATTTTCGATTGCGATTTTTTGTGCTAGGGGGAAAGTGTCCCCATCGCTGATCCCCAATCTGCAAACCCCACCTCGATCCGCAGCCAATTGGTCGAGATATGCAGGTTTGAAATTTCGAAAATTTCAAAAATTGTCATTTTGCAGGTGAAAAATTTTAAAATCTCGAAAACTGCAACTTTTTTCTTCTTATCGAGTCAATCCACTTCTAAAACCGACATTTTCTTATCAAATTTGAAAATATCTGCCGTAGTTTTTGAGAGAAACGATTATGAAATTTTCGCATTTTTCAGTTTTGAGTTTTCTTTGAAACGCTCTAGTGACAACAATATGATTGAGAATAATCAACTCAGTGTTTTCTCTGAAAGATCTCGACCGGTTATAAAACCTCCATAACCAAAAAAGCCCATAGAGTCAGGCGATTTTCCAGAGAAAGCAAAATATAGCGTTTTCGGGGGGGTCTACCCCTTTGGATTTTTTCGACCAAAATTTCAAAATTTTCGATTGCGATTTTTTGTGCTAGTGGGAAAGTGTCTTCATCGCTGATCCCCAATCTGCAAACCCCACCTCGATCCGCAGCCAATTGGTCGAGATATGCAGCTTTGAAATTTCGAAAATTTCAAAAATTGTCATTTTGCAGGTGAAAAATTTTAAAATCGCGAAAACTGCAACTTTTTTCTTCTTATCGAGTCAATCCACTTCTAAAACCGACATTTTCTTATCAAATTTGAAAATATCTGCCGTAGTTTTCGAGAGAAACGATTATGAAATTTTCGGATTTTTCAGTTTTGAGTTTTGTTTGAAACGCTCTAGTGACAACAATATGATTAAAAGTAATCAACTCTGTATTTTTTCTGAAAGATCTCGACCGGTTATAAAACCTCCATAACCAAAAAAGCCCATAGAGTCAGGCGATTTTCTCAGAGAAAGCAAAATATAGCGTTTTCTGGAGGGTCTACCCCTTTGGATTTTTTCGACCAAAATTTCAAAATTTTCGATTGCGATTTTTTGTGCTAGGGGGAAAGTGTCCCCATCGCTGATCCCCAATCTGCAAACCCCACCTCGATCCGCAGCCAATTGGTCGAGATATGCAGGTTTGAAATTTCGAAAATTTCAAAAATTGTCATTTTGCAGGTGAAAAATTTTAAAATCTCGAAAACTGCAACTTTTTTCTTCTTATCGAGTCAATCCACTTCTAAAACCGACATTTTCTTATCAAATTTGAAAATATCTGCCGTAGTTTTCGAGAGAAACGAATATGAAATTTTCGCATTTTTCAGTTTTGAGTTTTCTTTGAAACGCTCTAGTGACAACAATATGATTGAGAATAATCAACTCAGTGTTTTCTCTGAAAGATCTCGACCGGTTATAAAACCTCCATAACCAAAAAAGCCCATAGAGTCAGGCGATTTTCCAAGAGAAAGCAAAATATAGCGTTTTCGGGGGGGTCTACCCCTTTGGATTTTTTCGACCAAAATTTCAAAATTTTCGATTGCGATTTTTTGTGCTAGTGGGAAAGTGTCTTCATCGCTGATCCCCAATCTGCAAACCCCACCTCGATCCGCAGCCAATTGGTCGAGATATGCAGCTTTGAAATTTCGAAAATTTCAAAAATTGTCATTTTGCAGGTGAAAAATTTTAAAATCGCGAAAACTGCAACTTTTTTCTTCTTATCGAGTCAATCCACTTCTAAAACCGACATTTTCATATCAAATTTGAAAATATCTGCCGTAGTTTTCGAGAGAAACGATTATGAAATTTTCGGATTTTTCAGTTTTGAGTTTTGTTTGAAACGCTCTAGTGACAACAATATGATTAAAAGTAATCAACTCTGTATTTTTTCTGAAAGATCCCGACCGGTTATAAAACCTCCATAATCAAAAAAGCCCATAGAGTCAGGCGATTTTCTCAGAGAAAGCAAAATATAGCGTTTTCGGGGGGGTCTACCCCTTTGGATTTTTTCGGCCAAAATTTCAAAATTTTCGATTGCGATTTTTTGTGCTAGGGGGAAAGTGTCTTCATCGCTGATTCCCAATCTGCAAACCCCACCTCGATCCGCAGCCAATTGGTCGAGATATGCAGCTTTGAAATTTCGAAAATTTCAAAAATTGTCATTTTGCAGGTGAAAAATTTTAAAATCGCGAAAACTGCAACTTTTTTCGTCTTATCGAGTCAATCCACTTCTAAAACCGACATTTTCATATCAAATTTGAAAATATCTGCCGTAGTTTTCGAGAGAAACGATTATGAAATTTTCGCATTTTTCAGTTTTGAGTTTTCTTTGAAACGCTCTAGTGACAACAATATGATTGAGAATAATCAACTCAGTGTTTTTTCTGAAAGATCTCGACCGGTTATCAAACCTCCATAACCAAAAAAGCCCATAGAGTCAGGCGATTTTCTCAGAGAAAGCAAAATATAGCGTTTTCGGGGGGTCTACCCCTTTGGATTTTTTCGGCCAAAATTTCAAAATTTTCGATTGCGATTTTTTGTGCTAGTGGGAAAGTGTCTTCATCGCTGATTCCCAATCTGCAAACCCCACCTCGATCCGCAGCCAATTGGTCGAGATATCCAGCTTTGAAATTTCGAAAATTTCAAAAATTGTCATTTTGCAGGTGAAAAATTTTAAAATCGCGAAATCTGCAACTTTTTTCTTCTCATCGAGTCAATCCACTTCTAAAACCGACATTTTCATATCAAATTTGAAAATATCTGCCGTAATTTTCGAGAGAAACGATTATGAAATTTTCGCATTTTTCAGTTTTGAGTTTTCTTTGAAACGCTCTAGTGACAACAATATGATTGAAAATAATCAACTCAGTGTTTTTTCTGAAAGATCTCGACCGGTTTTCAAACCTCCATAACCAAAAAAGCCCATAGAGTCAGGCGATTTTCTCAGAGAAAGCAAAATATAGCGTTTTCTGGAGGGTCTACCCCTTTGGATTTTTTCGACCAAAATTTCAAAATTTTCGATTGCGATTTTTTGTGCTAGGGGGAAAGTGTCCCCATCGCTGATCCCCAATCTGCAAACCCCACCTCGATCCGCAGCCAATTGGTCGAGATATGCAGGTTTGAAATTTCGAAAATTTCAAAAATTGTCATTTTGCAGGTGAAAAATTTTAAAATCTCGAAAACTGCAACTTTTTTCTTCTTATCGAGTCAATCCACTTCTAAAACCGACATTTTCTTATCAAATTTGAAAATATCTGCCGTAGTTTTCGAGAGAAACGATTATGAAATTTTCGCATTTTTCAGTTTTGAATTTTCTTTGAAACGCTCTAGTGACAACAATATGATTGAGAATAATCAACTCAGTGTTTTCTCTGAAAGATCTCGACCGGTTATAAAACCTCCATAACCAAAAAAGCCCATAGAGTCAGGCGATTTTCCAGAGAAAGCAAAATATAGCGTTTTCGGGGGGGTCTACCCCTTTGGATTTTTTCGACCAAAATTTCAAAATTTTCGATTGCGATTTTTTGTGCTAGTGGGAAAGTGTCTTCATCGCTGATCCCCAATCTGCAAACCCCACCTCGATCCGCAGCCAATTGGTCGAGATATGCAGCTTTGAAATTTCGAAAATTTCAAAAATTGTCATTTTGCAGGTGAAAAATTTTAAAATCGCGAAAACTGCAACTTTTTTCGTCTTATCGAGTCAATCCACTTCTAAAACCGACATTTTCATATCAAATTTGAAAATATCTGCCGTAGTTTTCGAGAGAAACGATTATGAAATTTTCGCATTTTTCAGTTTTGAGTTTTCTTTGAAACGCTCTAGTGACAACAATATGATTGAGAATAATCAACTCAGTGTTTTTTCTGAAAGATCTCGACCGGTTATCAAACCTCCATAACCAAAAAAGCCCATAGAGTCAGGCGATTTTCTCAGAGAAAGCAAAATATAGCGTTTTCGGGGGGGTCTACCCCTTTGGATTTTTTCGGCCAAAATTTCAAAATTTTCGATTGCGATTTTTTGTGCTAGTGGGAAAGTGTCTTCATCGCTGATTCCCAATCTGCAAACCCCACCTCGATCCGCAGCCAATTGGTCGAGATATCCAGCTTTGAAATTTCGAAAATTTCAAAAATTGTCATTTTGCAGGTGAAAAATTTTAAAATCGCGAAAACTGCAACTTTTTTCTTCTTATCGAGTCAATCCACTTCTAAAACCGACATTTTCATATCAAATTTGAAAATATCTGCCGTAGTTTTCGAGAGAAACGATTATGAAATTTTCGCATTTTTCAGTTTTGAGTTTTCTTTGAAACGCTCTAGTGACAACAATATGATTGAGAATAATCAACTCAGTATTTTTTCTGAAAGATCTCGACCGGTTATCAAACCTCCATAACCAAAAAAGCCCATAGAGTCAGGCGATTTTCTCAGAGAAAGCAAAATATAGCGTTTTCGGGGGGGTCTACCCCTTTGGATTTTTTCGACCAAAATTTCAAAATTTTCGATTGCGATTTTTTGTGCTAGTGGGAAAGTGTCTTCATCGCTGATTCCCAATCTGCAAACCCCACCTCGATCCGCAGCCAATTGGTCGAGATATGCAGCTTTGAAATTTCGAAAATTTCAAAAATTGTCATTTTGCAGGTGAAAAATTTTAAAATCGCGAAAACTGCAACTTTTTTCTTCTTATCGAGTCAATCCACTTCTAAAACCGACATTTTCATATCAAATTTGAGAATATCTGCCGTAGTTTTCGAGAGAAACGATTATGAAATTTTCGCATTTTTCAGTTTTGAGTTTTCTTTGAAACGCTCTAGTGACAACAATATGATTGAGAGTAATCAACTCAGTGTTTTTTCTGAAAGATCTCGACCGGTTATCAAACCTCCATAACCAAAAAAGCCCATAGAGTCAGGCGATTTTCTCAGAGAAAGCAAAATATAGCGTTTTCGGGGGGGTCTACCCCTTTGGATTTTTTCGACCAAAATTTCAAAATTTTCGATTGCGATTTTTTGTGCTAGGGGGAAAGTGTCCCCATCGCTGATCCCCAATCTGCAAACCCCACCTCGATCCGCAGCCAATTGGTCGAGATATGCAGCTTTGAAATTTCGAAAATTTCAAAAATTGTCATTTTGCAGGTGAAAAATTTTAAAATCGCGAAAACTGCAACTTTTTTCTTCTTATCGAGTCAATCCACTTCTAAAACCGACATTTTCATATCAAATTTGAAAATATCTGCCGTAGTTTTCGAGAGAAACGATTATGAAATTTTCGGATTTTTCAGTTTTGAGTTTTGTTTGAAACGCTCTAGTGACAACAATATGATTGAGAATAATCAACTCAGTATTTTTTCTGAAAGATCCCGACCGGTTCTGAAACCTCCATAACCAAAAAAGCCCATAGAGTCAGGCGATTTTCTCAGAGAAAGCAAAATATAGCGTTTTCGGGGGGGTTTACCCCTTTGGATTTTTTCGGCCAAAATTTCAAAATTTTCGATTGCGATTTTTTGTGCTAGTGGGAAAGTGTCTCCATCGCTGATCCCCAATCTGCAAACCCCACCTCGATCCGCAGCCAATTGGTCGAGATATGCAGCTTCGAAATTTCGAAAATTTCAAAAATTGTCATTTTGCAGGTGAAAAATTTTAAAATCGCGAAAACTGCAACTTTTTTCTTCTTATCGAGTCAATCCACTTCTAAAACCGACATTTTCATATCAAATTTGAAAATATCTGCCGCAGTTTTCGTGAGAAACGATTATGAAATTTTCGGATTTTTCAGTTTTGAGTTTTCTTTGAAACGCTCTAGTGACAACAATATGATTGAGAATAATCAACTCAGTGTTTTTTCTGAAAGATCTCGACCGGTTATCAAACCTCCATAACCAAAAAAGCCCATAGAGTCAGGCGATTTTCTCAGAGAAAGCAAAATATAGCGTTTTCGGGGGGGTCTACCCCTTTGGATTTTTTCGGCCAAAATTTCAAAATTTTCGATTGCGATTTTTTGTGCTAGGGGGAAAGTGTCCCCATCGCTGATCCCCAAGCTGCAAACCCCACCTCGATCTGCAGCCAAATCGTCGAGATATGCAGCTTTGAAATTTCCAAAATTTCCAAAATTCTCTAACCTTCTTACAAATGAGAAACAAATAAAATATAAAACAATACACGCAAGGTAACGGGTTTTACAGGCTCAAGAAGGTAACTGACCTGCCTGCGGCTCGTCAGTTATATCCTCCATTCGCCAGTAAAAACCCTCTTTCCTTGCTATATCTCTGGTTATATACTATTTTACGGTTACATGAATTCCGATATCGGCGACCTCTGTTGGTGAGAGGCCGAACCCTTAGACGTCTCTTTTGACGTTTCTAAGACACTCTGTCAAGCAGCCATTACTCATTATTGACCTGTTGCAATCTTTTACTTTCCAAAACCTGCTTCATTCCCGAAACAGACTTTTAAACCAAATCCAATCCATCCATCAAAACTCCCTTGTTCTGTCAAGCCCCAGTCCTTCGTAAACGGTCACACGTTCAACCCCCTTCCCCCAATCTAGATTCCAACGTATTTCTGTACCGTAATTAATGTTGCCCGTCGTAATTGCACGAATTGCCCTCATTCATTTGTTAGCTTGGCCATTCTTCCGAGTGTTTGACTAATCCGGGTGCTCCGGCGTTATTGTTTTTCGCAGTTGGTAAGCCTGTTCTCGTAGCCATTCTAAACTGTTATCGTCCGCTCTGTTGATCCGGCTCCCAGGATTTATTCCATTCTTATCGGAGTTTTTCCGAGGGGAAATCTTTCGAGGCTCCAGCTGATGTATTCGGATCTTCAGTGTTGCCAACCTAGTTTTCGAACGAGGAACATAGAAGGCTAAGTTGAGTAATCAAATCGAAAATATTTCCGTTTCCAACCAGTTTACTGTCGAGAAGTTTCGACAGCAATGTCCTTTTTTAACCAGAATACCATGGATTTAATCTTAGACTACTCATTCCCATAATTACTCACTGTTGAAAGTTAAACATTCCCATTTACAAGTGTACCAAGTTCGACGACCTATTAGGCGTTTCTGGAGAACTAGACCTATTTCAAATTTGAAAATTGGGATTATACTATTGTTTGACATTATCTACCGATCTTAAATATTCTTGGAGCCTGACCACTTTCAGTTATACAGGGAGTGAAAAAAAAATATTAAAAAAATTTTTTTTTCTGTTTTCTTGTTTTCGAATTTGATAGAATATGCAATTCTCAATACATTCGTACTCAAATCGTTGCATTCGTCAAAATACTTTAATAAAATATCAAGAAAAAACTGAAGAAAAAAGGGAGGTATGTGTATTCGGTATTATTTTTGTTATTCCTAACCTAGATATCGTAAGCACAAACCGTTTTCACATTTCTGAAGGTAAAGAATGTGGAAATATTGTACATTTTCAGAATTTTGAACAGGTGTTCCAAATGTTGGTTCAAAAATTGGGATCAAGATTGACCCATAACTTTCGTTTTTAAATAAGAACCCTATTTTTTTATGATTGCGTTGGATTGTGCGAAGAAAAATGATGATAATGTTCCAACATGTTGATGCTCCTAAAATCAATAATTTTTGAGTTATTCAGGATTTCCTGATTTCATGTCGTACGTACCGTCAAATTCATAGAATCTGTTTCATATCAACAATGACCTTGGTCATAGAAGATATATTACTCAAATAACCCACTAGTGACTTCCTCTTTTCTGAATTCATTTATCATTGTTGATATAAAACAGATTTCATGAATAGAAACTGAAAATCCTAAATAACTCAAGAATTAATAATTTTAGGAGCATCAACATGTTGCAACATTATCAGCATTTTTCTTCACAGAATCCAACGCAATCATAAAAAAATAGGGTTCTAATTTGAAAAACGAAAGTTATGAGCCAACTTTGATCCCAATTTTCGAACTAACATTTGGAACACCCTGTGACGGGTTATTCAAAATTCTGAAAATGTACAATATTTTCACATTCTTTGCCTTCAAAAATGTGAAAACAGTTTGTGCTTACGATATCTAGGTTAGGAATAACAAACTTAATACCGAATACACTTATCTCCCTTCTTTCTTAAGTTTTTTCTCGATATTGTGAGAAGTATTTTGAAGAATACAACGATTTGAGTACGAATGTATTCAGAATTGCATACTCTATCAAATTCTTAAACAAAAAAACCGAAAAAAAAATAATTCGAACATTTTTTTTCACTGAAAGTTGTCTGGCTCTAAGAATATTTTAGATCGGTAGATAATGTCAAACAATAATATAATCCCAACTTTCAGATTTCAAATAGGTCCAGTTCTCCAGAAACGCCTAATAGGCCGTCGAACTTGGTACACCCTGTATAGACCTCTAAAAATCACACAGACATAAAAATAAACAATCATGACACCATCGAAACGAAAAATACGTGACAAATACGTCCAAGCCATTCATCTTCCATCACGTTCCTTGCTCTTCTGTGTTCCAAGTGACGTTATGCTTCCTGTTTACAGAATCGCGCTTTCATCAGATATTTTTCCGATAACGCAGAGATTATTCTCGATTAACACTCTGTTGCGAACTCGATTTTGTTCTCATACACCGGCTGTCATAGCCCTGTTGATTGGGGACTGAACAAACTTTACATTTCATTAAATGCATGTTTTGAATGTGTAGTCAGAACGATAAAATTGATTGAAAATCGGAACGAGTTCTATTCGATGCTATTCAATTTCCAACAGTTGGCGGCAATGACAAATATCCGCTTTTGGAGCTTTGATACGCGGAATTAGAGAAAGAAGAAGAAATTTCCGATGACAGTATTGACAGTTGTACGACAAATACGTTAATAAAGCAGGGAGTAGATATTTAAAATTGACTTCTTTGTTCTATTTCCTTCAATAAAGCCAATT